>CM070755.1:3233904-3906404 GCA_036346245.1 Bonia amplexicaulis
CCTCAGCAATAGCAAACATTATGATGGCAACTCTGAATGTCGTACTAGTCATTCTGAATCATGTTCACACACTGAAAATACAGCTGATACTAACTCGTCAACCAAAGAATTGTCCAAAGACAGATCATCTGCTGCTAGTTTCACAGAGGAAGCAAGCAACAATCAGAAATCTCAACAAGTACAACACTGCGATACTGATTCAATTCAAGTGAACAATACATCAGCAGAGGCATTGTTAAACCCCAGGTTGAAAAGAAGGCATGTGCCAAAGATAATTTGCTTTGGGGCTCTAGAAAGAAAAGGGGAGTGAGGGATAGAAAGATTCCTCTGATGGCTGATGGTAGTAGCAAAGATGGTGAGACTACATCTACATCATGCATACAGAGGGAGGCTTCCTCTGAAGGCTGCATGAAGAAGGGCTTGAAAACACCAAATGTAGAATCTGGTGTCTCTGTGCGCGAGAGCGAAACCAAACTTGACAGAGATTTTGAAAACTATATCCACTCAAGGTGACTGTCTGATGTTGCAACGCCAACTTGATATCCAGGTACGACGAATCTGAATTCAGTCAGCCTTTGTATTACCAGTGTTTCAATGGGTGGTCTAAATTATTAGAATCTGATATTTTTGAAAATTTGATTAGAGTTGCCACAGACGTGTGTTTATACTCTTATTACTGAGCTTCTTTTCATCTACAGCGGAAGAGAGCTAGATACAAGAAGATGATTCGCCGGCATATGGACTTTCGAATCCTTCATTCAAAGATAAAGAGTGGTGCAATCTCTTCTACCAAGGAGCTCCTAAGAGACATGCTCGTATTTGTGAATAATGTCCTTGCCTTCTATCCAAAGGCTACACTGGAGCACATGGCCGCAATTGAACTTCGAGATCTTGTATGCAAAACAGTGCAACAGAGTTCAAGCATTCTCTTAAAAGTTGTGGAGTGACAGGGACAGCTAGTGCCTCTGTAGTCAAGAAGAATGCTCGGACCTTGCAGCCTGGACGTCATGGGCCTCGTGATGCAAAGAGAAGCAAGGTTTCTTCATTGGAGGCTGGGAGTACTGTCAAGAATGGTGAGGTCAAGGACTCTCGTGGTGATGCACCACCGACAGCTAATGTAAAAACTATCCGGAAAAGTGCACCGGCCAAGAAGAGAGGTGTCGGGCGGCCTCCAAAGAGTGGGCAGAAGCGTGCTGGGGAGCAGCAAGATAGTCCTAACAAAGGCACGAAGAAGAGCCGAGGGTGAAGCTGTGTACAGCCTATAAGCAGACCCAACGCCTAGAATAGGCAAAACGGTGTACAGCCTATAAGCAGACCATAGACTAGCCCCTTTCAGCGTAATTTACCTGGCAAAGACTAGGTCAGAGATCAGTATGTTGTAACAGGAAGGAGTAGATGTTTTTTCCTGTTGTTTTATAAGAACAGCTAGAAAGGAACCCTCTTTCCCCTATAGAGCTTACTTCAAGTTAGGTTCTATGTCTTCGGAAATGTGTGTAATGCTTATAATTTCTTGATCAAATATATGGCAGCGCAGAATTGCACCAGCAGGTCGGGCTGTGTACTTGTATGTTCCTTACGTGATTTGTCGGAGCAAATCTTTTCTTTCCTTTGAGAAGCTTGTCGGAGGAAATGCCGTTGCTGATGATCGCCACCGGGCCCGGTCCAAGGATCTCCATACTGCTCTTGCTTGATTTCTTGACCAAAGTTAGCTTAGAAGTGCAGCTCAACGAGGCTCAAGCGCTCGAAATCCGTATGCGCTGAACTGCTGATGCGTCAACCCTGGCATCAGTCAAACACTAGCCTGACAGGAACTCCAGATTCCAGAATTCATGTCCAGCGCCGCCACGGAGAGAAGAAGCGATGGTGTTGGTGCCGGCTCGTGGCTTCACTTCTGGCATCGATCCACCCTGGGCGCACGCACGAACGCACGAACGGCGCGGGCCAGGCTCACGAGTGGGGTAGGGAACCGAGGTGGAGAAGGAACCGACCAACCAACAAACCGAGCGGAAAACCCGGTGGTGGCAGGCAGCCGCGCTCGCATCCATCGCCGTCACGCCGCTCCGCTTCTGCTTTTCGCTGTCGCCTCGCCACGGCTCGAGCGTGGCGCTGCGAGTGACGGGTGCCGGGGTGCGGGTGGAATCTGTGAGAGACCCGTCTCCCCTCGTCTGACCGTCGCGGTCTCGCCGTTCCACTCCACACGCTCGCCTCCGCGGCCGCGCCTGACCCGCCCATACCATTTCCCAATCCCTCCGGCTCTTACAACATTTCTCCCGTCTCCCACAAATAGCAGCAGCGCCAGCGCCGGAGCCAGCGGTCTCGTTGTCAAAGACGCACGCGGTGTGACTCCCCGTCCCCGCCTCCACCGCTCGTTGCTCGCTCCCGCAATTTTCCTCTCCGCCTCCGCCTCCGCGTGCCGCCGCCTCAGCGGTAATTTTTCTGTTATCTTGTTGACATTTTTTTTTCCTGGTGCTATCGGGATTGATTGGGATTTGGAGGTTCCTACTATCCGATCACGCCTCAGTTGCGGCCTGCGTCTTTGCGATTGCTCCTAGCCGCGGTTTTTCAATCCCTACGAGCGCCCTCGTTCGCCGCGTTTGCAGACGCGCTCGCGGCCGGCTGGAGGTCGGTTGGCTGCACTGCACTAGCGAACCGTAGCATGACTTGATCGCCGATGCCTCCACGTTCCCTCCCACTCGGCATTTATGCGTGCAACACGCATCTCCTGCCGTGATTTTTTTTCCCTTCGGGGCGCCAGATACCACGGAATGCAGCATGGTAATCATCACTTTTTAAAAAGAAAAAAACTGATCTTTTTTGCTTTCTTTGATGATCTGCATGCAGGATGTCATGAATCAATCCAACTTTGCTCATTGATGTCATGAAACGGTCCATCCGTTTCCAGATGTTCGGAAGAATGTAGTGCCTTGTGGGATAAGATGACTTCGTACCTGTTCTTTTAATGATTCATTTATAGTGAGTTCTCTAAGGCTGGCTCGTTGTGAGGTGAAGATACCATCTGCTTGATTCCACAGAATGATAGCGAGAGCGATCGCTGGTCTAAGATGAGGCTGCGGCTGCATCTGCTGGTCCTGTGCTTCGGCGTCCTATTTCTGGTTTACAACATGGCGAGCTACCAACATAGACAGACAACGGTAAAGCTCGTTTGTGAAATTTCCCATTATAGTTTGCTCGAGGGATAAAGTAAAACTGATCTCATTATGTATTGTTGCAGTTGGAAGCAAAATCTCACCCGTTTGATACAATGACGGTATGTGAACCCGTTATCTCCATCAAAAGGAAGAAAGTTTGGTGTGTTATATTAATCTAGAAGCAGGTTTTCATTTGTTGTTGGGACACTGACTGCGTCTCTGCTACAACAGTGGATACATGGTACTCTTCTTCATGAAAGACATAGCACTAAGAGAGCTAGAGAGAGTTGGTGAGTAAGAATGAGTGAATCTGATATCTTTATACCCCTCTTGAGGGTTTATATACATGAGTAGGGTATATTCCTCTATACTATTAGGCCTATTATATATTAGATCAGTTACAAGACCTCATGGGGGGTTGGGCCACCCTTGCTAGATCCCCAAGAGAGGTATAAAGAGGTCAGATCTACTCATTCTTACTCACCAGATCTCTCTATCTCTCTTACTGCTATATCTCCCATAGAGAAGGGTATCCTGTACCCAGCTACAACAGTCTCAAATGTAAATATTAGATGTCTGACAGAGCTGAGCTGCTGTTAAGGTGTCTGAAAGAGCTGCTGCTAGGATTGGTTTTTTGCCTCGTGGTATAGTGGAGCCTTACTCTGACATGGAATTGAAGCCATTATGGCTCACAAGAAGTGCGCAATCACAGGTCGCTTGAGCTTAACCTATTCTTATCTTACTGTATTGGTTAACAACCTTTAGCTGCTTCCACCTTCCTGGGTACAAGACCATATCTAGTTTTTAGTGCTCTGAGTGTTTGGCCTCAGCAGGAATCTAACCCAAATGATCGGTGTTTGATTGCCATCCCTGCTGGTATAAATCAGAAAAAAAGTGTGGATGCTATTATGAAGAAGGTACTTCATTTACCACTTGACTAAGCGATAATTTGCACATAGAATTGCCATGTAACTCTTGAATGTTCAGTTTCTTCCAGAGAATTTTACAGCTATGTTGTTCCACTATGATGGGAATATCAATGGGTGGAATGATCTACCGTGGAGCAAAAGTGTGATACATATATCTGCATCTAACCAGACAAAGTGGTATGGCATGTTTCTCCCTTGCACTGAGAAGAGCCTGACCTTGCGTGTCTTTCTCCATTGCAGTTAAAAACAGAACATTGTTTCACCTGCAATTTCTGCTCATCTGGTATCATTTTACTTCGAGTTTTTTAGGTGGTTTGCAAAAAGATTCCTCCATCCTGGTGTTGTCTTCATGTATGAGTATATCTTTCTTTGGGACGAAGATCTGGAAGTAGATAATTTTAACCCAAGAAGGTATCTGTATTGCATAATAGTACCTTGATGTTGCCCTTGAACCTGTCATTACCTAGCTTTTATAAAAAAAATATACTTAGAAAATATATATGGAAGCATTAATTCAGAGTCCAATGTGTTGAACTCTTTAATCCTGGTCCAGGCAGCTACAATTATAAACTGACAGTACAGCTTTGAAATTGAAGAATCAACTGCTGGCTATTGCTGCCTGGTATGTACTAGGCAGCAAAAGTTATTGTCTTGAAAATATTGAAACTTAATTACTTATTCCAATGTCAAGAAGGGGCATTTTATGTTATTGTTCTCCCCAAGTAGTTTGATCTGTTTATTCTCTGCACCAATTGTGCTAATGCATTAATTGCATGCAGGTACTTGAATATAGTTAAATCAGAAGGGCTAGAGATATCTCAACCTGGTCTTGACCCTAAATTGTCTGAAATTCATCATCGGATAACTGTTCGTAAAAAGATGTGGAGTTTCCACAGGTAACTTTATGCAATGCAACTTTTATTTTTCTCAATTTGTTGTTACAGCAAAACTAAATCAAACAACATGTGTATTTTGATAGACATGTTAGTCGGGCTAATAAAGCTTGTTCAAGAGAAGGACCACCTTGTTCTGGGTACAATTTCTTTCCTGAACCCTTTCTCATGCTATTACAGCTAATTCGCAGATTAACTCTTTGCATTGGTTACTACTTTATCTATACTAATATAAAAGGCATGAATTCAAATTTAAGCTATATACGGAAAGATATTGACTGGAAAGAATAATTGCCGCATTAACTCCCTTTTCATGCATGCATCCTTATTTTGTTAATAAAGTATCTAATTTAACTAGATAATGCGGTTCCACGTGTACACTAACTAATCTAGTGTAGTATACTAGCATTGTCTTACTACGTAGTAACCACGGTGCTTACATTTTGTCACCTAGCAACAGACCTGCATCAGATTTGTGCTTGACATGACAATTATTTAATCTACAGATGGGTTGAGGGCATGGCACCAGTTTTCTCAAAATCAGCTTGGCAATGTGCTTGGCATCTTATCCAGGTAAGGGCTGTATTCGATGAGATATTGACCATGTGCTCACATTTAAAATTACAATTGAACCAGGCTACAGAACAGTTCCTTTGAGCAGTCCCTAATTTGTGGCCAGGGGTAGTACAGTATCAGGTAGGCCTGAGAGGTCCATTTGTGTGGTTAGTCCCACGTTGGAATTTTGAGTTGCGAATTGCTAGGGACATGAATAACTCTGATTAACCGTGTTGGGTAAAGTGGTGATGGAAGCCTGAAAGTTAGTGCGTTCTGGACCTTATGGCATTCCAATCAGGGTTGAAGAAACTGGCGAAAACCAGTCGCGGATGGTTTTTATAAAAAGGCTGGTTGAGGGCCTAAATGACACCCTTTGATCCCCATTTTTGGCGGAATAGATGTATTGTTATTGTTCAGACATTATCCAAACATCAAATCCTGAAAAATTCAAATTTGAAATTTTGAAACAAAAAAGGAAAATAGTTTTCACAGCCAGGCAGTGGGGTGGGGGCGTTCTGAACCCTGATTACAGTCACTACTCTTAGTGTTAAGTCAGTTAACATCTACATATTCTGTTTCTTTCTAAATTGCTACAGATTACAAAATCTGTCAATATATACACAAGGTAGTACGAAGCTTGCTAGCTACTTGTCTTATTGGCTCAACATTTTTCTAGAATTTCCAGTTTTCACTTGCGATTAGTTTGGATACTATGTAGCTTGTTAGTTGTAACTGTGTCACACATTACTTGTAGGAAGTGCTTGAATCAGATTCATATTATTTATGTGATTCTGGTTGTCTAAGCTTTGTAGTTGGTTACGAACTCACTTAAATGCCCGTACATACTTCACAGATTATAACTGCTGCATTTGTCAGGAAAAGGAATCAATCCACTATTAATTCATAGTTCGTAGTTAAATTTACTGGTGATTGCCAGAAGACATTGACATTGATCAACCTAGTTATGTTTGTGCCACCTTACTACCTTACCATAGTCCAATATTTCTCTTGTGCCTTTCACCTATTATCTTTTGTGAACTATTCCAGCCATTGATACATTAATGTTGCGTTTTTACAGAATGATTCTATCCATGGATGGGGCATTGATTACAAATTTGGGTACTGTGCTCAGGTTTGATGATGATCACATTTAAATTGTTGTGGCGTGCTTTATATTTTTAGTTCAGACAGCACAGGGCATTGGTAATGTAGTACTGTAGTTACCGTCTACATTTAAATTCCTTCTGCTTGAGTTTATTTGATTTAGAGGAATGGAAGCTTTTCCTTAGTTATTCACGTTTGTATTTAAGCGTCTTTTCAGTTTCCATACTATCATAGTATTATCACCAGTGTCCAAGAAGGCAGCCTAGGCGCTGGGCGTCACCCCGCCGCCGAGCCCTAGGCCAAATCGGCGAGGTAGGCGGCACCTAGGCAGCAAGGCAGCGCCGACGGCGAGTCGGGGGGAGGAGGCAGGGGTCCCAGACCTTGATGATGGGGCCGAGCAGGCGTGGGATGCTAGCGGCGAGTCGGCGGCGCGGCAGGGGAGCACCTCGTGCTCCTGCTCCAGCACCTTGGAGACAGACGCCGGGGGAGCCGACGCCGGCGGGGGTGGAGTCGGCGACGCGGCAGGGGAGCACGTTGGGTTCCTGCTCCAGCACCTTGGAGGCGGACGCTGGGGGAGCCGGCGCTGGCGCGGGCGGGGTAGGGCCGCGGGTGCCGCGGTGGAGGCGGCGGAGGGCTCGTCTTCTTTCTCGTCTTCAAGGTCGGCGGCAGTGGAGACGGAGGAGTGGGCGGAGCCCATGGCGGTGCTGGTGGGCGGCGAGATCTGACTGCGAGCCTTCGAGGTGGGGTGGATATGAGCTCGGGGTGTTAAGAGGAGGAAATGGTTTGGTCTATATGCGCTGAGATTCGTGCTGGATCGTTGGGGAGTTAAAGAGGAAATGGTTTGGTCTGTGTGCGCTCAGATTCGTGCTGGATCGTTGGTTTGGGTTTTTTGTCGCTATACAAAATATAAAATATTTGTGAAATATTTGCCGCTATACAACTTTATATCAAGGATTTACATCAATGAATAATGAGCTATTATTGTTGCTCAAGATAATAATTTTTTTCTTCCGAACATCAAATGTATATATACATGATTGCTTATCTCCGGTAATGCTGTCTTTATTTTTAATTCGGCCGCTTAGACCCCCTAGGCGTTAGGCCCTATCTCGCCGCCCGCCTAATGACTAGCACCTTCTTGAACACTGATTATTACCTCACTGTCCAACTAAACCTTTCCTTTTACTGTTTTTAGGGTGACAGGACAAAGAACATTGGAGTAGTTGATAGTGAATATATAGTTCATCGAGGAGTGCAGACATTAGGAGGTTCCGCAACAATAAAGGTTTGTACAAACTTCTGTTTTCCTTATTGCAACATTGACAATCTCCTGCAAACCATACATATGTGCACATATGAGAATAATACAGCATGGCAATATTTTTCAGCCCAGTCATTCACTTTCTTGAGTTTTCACTGCAGTCATGTGCATAATTCATATAGCTTTTCGACAAATAAGGATTTTGGAGGCAAAAGTGCCCTTGTTGTCGTTGATATTTTACAGGGCAAGGCATGGTGTCATGTGAATACACAGAGCCATACTGAAATGTGAATACACAGAGCTACACTGAAATGGTGCATGTGATTGATTGATTAGTAACTACCGTTGGGGTTGGAAAGTGGAATTGTATTAAACGTGACGATGAAAATATCATCTGATAAGCTTAGTGATAATGTCAAGCCTTATATCTGCATCTTAATATTAAGAGTTTCATATGTTATTTGTTTTGAATTCTGGCAGCAGCGCACAAATGGCAAAAACATCCACCCTCTTGGTCAGAAAACCGCGCAAGTGCAGCAACAACCGAGAGTATGCTGTCTTTGCTTGACCCCAAAAAGCACGTACGTTCTAGTTAGATTTCTTAATGTGGCTTGTCCTTAATGCACATTGTAATTTGTAACCAGGTGAGAGCAGCAAGCCTTGATATGCGGACACAGGTGAGCTAACGAACTACTACTAAGCTGGGGCATACGTCCATATGATGCTCATTTGACAGTTAATGCACGCTGTGGCCTCAAGAGAGTTAAAACCAGCTATAAGTCTGAACAATAACCACTATTTCACTTGTAAATTATATACTTCGCTGCAGTTAAAAATACCTGGGCAAACATTATGTGTAGTCATCTAGATGATGCGATTGACATATATGATCAGCCAATTGTAGTTTTGGAGCTTACTATAATTTGGTTTTGATCTGTTAGGTCAGGAGAAAATCAAGGATGGAGCTTCGTGGTTTCCAGAAGCGTTGGGAGCGGGCCGCCAGGGAAGACAGAACATGGGTTGATCCATTT
The DNA here is from genome assembly GCA_036346245.1 of Bonia amplexicaulis. NCBI lineage: Eukaryota > Viridiplantae > Streptophyta > Magnoliopsida > Poales > Poaceae > Bonia > Bonia amplexicaulis. The sequence continues at coordinate 3,242,827 of CM070755.1, forward strand.
GCTCGCCCACGAAGAAAAAGGAAGAATAGGATCCAACGGTAGATTAGCACAATCTTCTGCTTACAGAACTTTTTGCACCATCCATTTTTTTTTTGATAAAAGGCACTGTCCAGCTTGTATTGAATGCTAAGCACAGAGTTTTACAAGGGGGAACTGGGACACCAGTTTTACATACGTTCCACACACATCATCTTAACTGTCCGGCTTTTAAGCGGTCTTTGGCTTTTGACTTCTCTCAGCAATTACTATTTATTAGACTAATAAGCCGTAGCAAAATGGCATAGGCCGCAAGGTACTTACAGGTTTTACCAAGAGCACTCCCAAAATAGAGCCACCAGCAAGAGAACAAAAGGGAAGCACAACGTCACCACAGCTACCAGAACTAGCCTCTTGTATCATTACAAAAGGTCATCAGCTTAAGAACTTCTTAGTCTTACACTACCTGTGCTTCAGTTTCCTTACAGAACATGGTCAGTATCCTCTAGCCCTCCACATAAACAGCACTTCACTCTCTGGCCAATTCTTTTTGACCAGCTGTTCACTCACAGGAAGTCTATCTTGAGCAGCCTGCCAAAGGAAAATTTTGATCTTCAGAGGTAATTTAGCCTTCCAAATCTCCCTCATTCTGTCATTAATCACTCCCCCAAAACTCATTTGTCTATACAGAGATTTCATTGTGTACTTCTCCGATTTCTCCAGGGCCCATTTAACTCTTTATCTTTCCCAGGAGTCAAGTCCACCTCCTCCAAAATATCCATAATTTGTTCCCAATTATGCAACTCCTCCCCCAAAAGATTTCTAAAATTAATTCGCCACTGATCCTCACCATAAGCCTCATGGACATATAATTCAGGATCATCACAAAAATCAAATAACTTTGGAAATTGAATTTTCAGAGGAGTATCTCCCACCCACACATCTTGCCAGAATTTAATGCTTCTGCCAACATGCACATCATGGGTTGCTCCCCATTTAAACAAAACCCCTCCAAAATTGCGAACCCCACTGGTAGTTTGCGCTGAAAAAATCACACAGTGGAATATATTTCTGATACATCAGCTTGCACCACTCACTCTCCCCTATCCCGAGTAAGCTTCCAAATCCATTTAACCAGCAAACACATGTTCATCTTCCTCGTATCAATAATTCCCAACCCCCCAAAATGCTTAGGTCTACACAAGGCCTGCCACTGAACCATATGATATTTAAATTTCTTCCCAGTTCCCTGCCAAAAGAATTTTGACCTAATTTTATCCATCTCTTGATGCATACCCTCTGTAAGCAAATAAAACCCCATCAAGTACATAGGCAGAATACTAAGACAAGAGTTGGTTAGGATCAATTTGCCCCCTGATGACATTTGTTGTCCTTTCCAAGTGCCCACCTTTTCTTGCAGGTCCTCCTTGGATAAATGATGATCACTGAGGAACTCCCAAATATGTCATAGGTAATCCTCCCAGTTTACAATTCAACATCTTAGCTACTTTCTGTTGCTCCTCTTCATCACAACCCAGCACAATGACCTCACTCTTATTGTTGTTTATCCTCATTCCTGACATTTACTCAAAGCAATACAACAGAAACTTCAGGTTGGTGATATTCTAAGCTGAATTCTTGATCATCAACAAGGTGTCATCTGCATATTGTAGGTGAGTAACTTCTTTAGGTATCAAATTATCCACCAAACCCTGAATACAGCATGCCTCTTTTACTGAATTAAGCATAGCTGAAAGGGCGTCAATGATCAGATAAAACAGCAACGGTGACAGGGGATCTCCTTTTCTCACCCCTCTATACGTCTTGAAGTAAGGACCCTGCTCCCCATTTATGTTATCTCCTTGCACCATCGATTTTGGAGTGTACACTGTCCAGTTACCTAATTATGTATAAAATCTTGTGACGCCCAGGCATGCTTACATTACAGGTGGTATCTTCATGTTTATTCAAATATGACACAGATGACCAAACTCCAGGTGAAATTTTGAAACACAGCGAGTTTGAGTGGGAAGCGTGGGTTTTTGTGTCTTACTGATTTGCTCAAAGCTTCTGCTGACATGGGTGCTTTTGTGGTTTGTTTCAGCATCCCTGAAACTTAAACTGATAAACTACTGTGGGTTGTACCTACTCTTCTAACTAATTGGCATTCACTTAAACTCTTTACTCTGTTGGGAGTGAGAGGAGCAGTGTCAGCGTTAATTGGTGAACTGCTACGGTGCTACCTACTTATTGATGGTGCCAATTAGTGGCTCAATTGTCGATTTTTTGTACTGTCATGGCATAGTTTACTGGTGTTTTGTCAGAGCGAGAGGTTCGCTCTCGTCTCGCGCACACATTTCTCCCTCACTTTTCCCCTGCTCGCCACCATATTCTAAAAGACACTTCATTCAGCCACAACTATTTATTTTTCGCCAAAAACATACATCATAATCAAAAAGCCATCAGCCATAGTTAATACAAACACCCTTACATTGAACCCTTCAATGGCGATAAATAAAGAGGAAAGTTTCATACTTAGGCCCTGTTCTTTTCAGCTTCGAAAAGCTGTTTTTCAGCTTTTCTACAGTAACTAGCTTTTAAACGAAGTATTTTTTCAAGATAGAATCTACTAGTTAATTATAGTACATACTTTACTGACTTCATTTATATTGGTAAAAACCACACGTGAGTTTCTGTTACTCTGTAATCTTTCGTACAAACAGCCTAAAAGACACAAGTCATGACCAAAAGCCACAAGTCATGACCAAAAAGAACAGGCCCTTAATCTATCCAAGTGTAACTTGCTCTGTGACTATATAGAATAATGTTAACATTTTTCAATATGTAAATTGTTTCGTCATTATATATAATAATTATTTTACTAACCATCTATCGACTAAAATTTTCATTATTTTAGTTTATGTTTTGTCTATTTGTTTTCCTCGCTGAGTTTTGAAAGAAGGGGTAATATAGCATTTACATACCATTTCTAAAGCGGTAACACTTAGCACTTGCTTAAGAAAACTTCTATAAAAGAGGGTCGTGGCTCTTTTGGCCCCAAGAAGCTTTGTACCTGTATAAATTTATGAAAATTTTCTTTTAAAAGCATAAAAATTTGAACTTTTTAGGTCATCCTTAGTTTTATTAGGATTAGATGCAAAAGCAATGTGACACATATAAGGCTTCGAGCTTAAACTGAGGGTCGTAGGTATAGGAGGTGTTTGTATTGATTTTTATATCTAGCTTCTATTTGGAGAAGATAGAAGTCCATATGAACAACTGGACTCTCGAAGCGGCTTCTTCACTCCTCTCTTTTGAGGACAAGACAGATGTCATGAGCGCATCACGTACCCTACTTCTCTCACTCCCATCTTGCATATGTATCTCTTACTCACTTTTCCATTGCTGGTTCCCTCTCTCTAAAGTTATATTTTTCAATCAACTACTACTTATTTTCAGCGAAAATTCAATCATGGCAACTAATACGAAAACCCCGTAAAATTGATGTGAGTTCAGACTTCTGTATGCTTGAGCCTAGGTTGGAGTGCGAACAAATATGTGGGCTAGCTTGATTTGAGCTCGACTTTTCCGCCTAATCGACCCAACTTAATGAAATTTACGGGGCCTGTCCAATCCACGAAATGCTCGAATTTAGCTCCGAACTAACCCTGGCAAGGCATATGGTGTGGCACATAACATTTCAGTGGGTGTTTGCCTATTTTTTTAATATCACAAATATGGTTGAATTTGATGTTGAAATTTTGTATAGACAGGTAACATATCCCTCTACATCTAGTAAAATTTTAAAAAATTAGAAACTCCTAAGCCGGGTAAAAATGGAGATTATACCAAATTCACACTTCTAATATTTCGTCATCCACGCAGCGATGCATATAGGCAAAACCCAACGCTAAATAAACGGGTCCACTCACCTAGCGCACACGCACAGACTCTGTACAAAAATTAGTGTAGTCCACGACGCGGGGGCAAGTATATGCCGTGAAAGAAATTTCGCAAATGGTCCTCGCGATCTGCTGAAACCAGCGAGCGACGCAAACAGCTGGAGTCAGGCTCAGATCCAAAAGCCCCCTCCCTCTCCTCTCCACTCCAACCCCAGCCTCCAGATCTCGCGTCCCTCCCATGACCGCTCCCCCTCCTCGGATCTAACCATTCCCCCTCGCAGCGACCGGAGGAGCGATCTGCGCGCGCGCGGCCATGGCGGGCGCCGCGGGAGGCTTCGTCACGCGGGCCTTCGAGGCCATGCTCAAGGAGTGCTCCGCCAACCGCGGCAAGTTCGCCGCCCTCCAGCAATCCATCCAGTCCTACCTCGGTGCGTGCCCCCCCTCCCTCCCCCTCGCATTGGGTTCTCGCTGCAATCCACGTGTGTGCATGCGCCCGATCGGTGGCTAAGGAGTGGGCTATGGTTTGTGGTGTGTGTTCGCAGATAGCATCAAGGGGGCGGTGGGCCAGGAGCCGCAGCAGGAGGAGGACGGGAAGCAGCCGGCGGAGGGCGGCGCGGCGGTGCCCATCACGCAGGTGCTCGCGTCGGCCGGGCGCGTGCTCGAGGGGTCCCAGGCCGAGCTGGTGCTGCAACCGCTACGCCTGGCCTTCGAGACCAAGCACGTCAAGCTCGCCGAGCCCGCGCTCGACTGCCTCCATGTAATCGGCATCTCCTTTCCTGCTCCTTTCTACTTGTTTACCTGTCTGATGCTTGCAAAGCGGAAACTGTGTAACATTGTCGCTGAGCAACGTTGACCTGACGAATGCGGTGCGGCCAGAGTGATCTTTCACTTCGCTATCAAACTCCTGTGAAGGCATTGGTCCTTAGCGTGACAGAACAACGTTGCCTTGTGTAGGATGAGACTTTGCTCGTTTATGTGGTGATAGATTCTGGATTGGACTAGTGCTCATTTCATATGTGCAAAGCCATAGCACAACCCTTTACATTTGGTTATTTCGGCAATTGGGTTAGAGATGGATGCAGGTTGTGTATACCATTTGACTAGTGTACAAGTCCAACAAGGTCGGTATCTAACATAGACTACCGTCATCTGAAGAGGATATGGGTACAGAATAGAATTTAGAGATAAAATCAAATGTGTGTTCGAACAGTTTACATCTGAGTAATAACTTGATTCATTACTGTTTACTATAAATTTTACATACAAACTTCACTAAAATGTTATGCATAATCCACAAATCACAAACATGATGTATAAACATGTCTACTTGAGCTCTACCATGTCCTTTTTGATATTTTTGTTCATGTGCCAATTTGTTTAGCTAGTATTCATATACATGTAATGTAAATCTGATTTGAGTCCTTATGCTGCTATCGCATATACAGATATGGCATATATCATATCTTCTCCATATAGTATCCATTTCCATCCTTACCTTGTGTTCTCTAGCTCAGGCAGTGCTAAATTACAAGGGGATTGAGTCAATTGTGCTTTTCACTCCGGATGTGTTGCAGCCCATACGAATATCTTAATTGCCACTCCTTATCTCATTGTATCTAATTTTACACCAAGAATAATTCCTCTGATATGTTTTACCACCTTTACATTGTGAACACTTTGTTACCTTTCCTTTTCTGCATTGCAATATTGCATGACATTTATTGGACAATCTTTTCTGACTGGGCTGTTTCATTTCAATTACCAGAAACTTATTGCTTATGATCATCTAGAAGGTGATCCTGGTTTAGAAGGTGGTAAAAATTCCCCACTATTTACTGACATCCTGAACATGGTCTGTGGTTGTGTTGATAACACGTCCTCTGACAGGTATGCATCACATTAAGCTGATATTATGTTGGGTCACACTTTTGTACAGATACTGACTTGAGCAACATATCTGTGTTGCAGTACTGTTCTCCAAGTTTTGAAAGTGCTTCTCAATGCTGTTGCTTCAAATAGGTTTAGAGGTACCTTCTAACCTTGCAAAGCTTATTTTCTATTTTTCTTAAACATTCCATTTATTAGACAGGTTTGAAGCTATTGTGGTTGTTAATATGGCATCTCTAAGCTATTATGGGGTGGGTTCTTTTGGGCTGTGGCTTATGGCTTTTGAATTCTGGCTATTTGCAAGAGAAAATACGAAGAGAGAGACAGTCGCATGCGATTTTGGCCGGTACAGCTGAACTTGGTACAATGTGTATTACAATGGATTAGTAGATCTCGTTTTAAAAAAATGCACCGTTTGAAAATGAGTTACTATAGCAAAGGATATAAGCCAATAAGCCTAAGCTGATTCGAACCCACCCATGGCTTGCTCTACGCAAAGGCTAAGCTTATCGGTTATGGGTTGGCTATACCTTTTCCTGAAGTTCTAGCCATTTAATAATTTTACGTTCTTAACTCTGTTGATCTGACACAGTATGAGCTTACTTTTCGATAACTTTGTGTACATATTGCTGCAAGTTGCATATCTGAGTTTGCACGCTTGTTTCTTGTCATACATTTTCTTTGGTGAATTAAAGAAGATATCTAGAAATGTCTTTATAAAAAGCCTAAAAGCAAACATGTAGAAGTTGTTAATCAATGTATTACCCATGTAAAGACATTGAGGAGGTGTAAATATTGCTGCATGTAGCTAGCTTTCCATATAGAAGAACAATGTGAGATGCCATACATAATTTGAGTTTGATGCTGTTTGTTGGAATGCAGTACACGGAGAACCATTGCTTGGAGTGATTAGAGTATGCTATAATATTGCTCTCAACAGGTACTTGTTATATTAATATTACCACCTCATAATTTTCTATTATTTTGACATTGAGACATGTCTGATAATTTACTTATATTTCCACAGCAAGAGCCCTGTGAACCAGGCTACATCAAAGGCCATGTTAACCCAGATGATCAGCATTGTATTCAGGCGGATGGAATCTGAGCAGGTAAAAATTTCCCTGGAACTTCTATTAGCATTATGGCAAGGAAAATGGTTTGTTGAAGTAGTTTCTTGATCTTCATCTTGCTTTTTCTGTGTCTCAGGTTTCTGTACCACCTGCAAGCTCCTCAGTTAAAGATGCACCTTCATCTAGCACAAAGGACTCAGAAAATGGTGAGATATCCACTGATAACCAAGATGAGGAAAAAATTACTCTGGGAGATGCATTGTCCATGAATCGGGCTTCAGAAGCATCTCCAACATCTGTTGAAGAGCTTCAGAATCTTGCAGGAGGAGCAGATATTAAGGTAGTGACATTGGATTGCTTATTGTTCTAATGTTGTTATCAGGACATCCGAAATAATTAATATATTTGTTAGTTCTCTCTAATACAAGGATTCATTTTGCAGGGATTGGAGGCTGTTCTTGACAAGGCTGTTGAACTTGAGGATGGAAAGAAAATGTCGGGTATGTTTTGTGTTTAGTACTCCTATCTAGGATTCTACTTACCTTTATTATTCCTAGTGACATGTCAGAGATGGCAGTAACTGATTACCTTAACCCCCTATCCCTTCCTTTTTCTAGTGGAATTGATCTGGACACTGTCAACATAATACAGCGTGATGCGCTATTGCTCTTTCGGACTCTTTGCAAGGTCGGTATTTTTACTGAATAGCTTACGTGATGTTACTTTGATCAGAGTTGACTAGAACATCACCCTGGAATCTTTCTTCCTTTTTGTCATGCTTCTAGATGAGCATGAAAGAAGAAAGTGATGAGGTTGCTACAAAGACAAGGCTGCTGTCACTTGAACTGTTGCAGGTTAGCTTATATCTTTGGAGGTTTGCTAATATTTGGTTTTGATTGTTTAGATGGCATCTGGTAACTCCTTTACCTGCAGGGATTGTTAGAAGGAGTCAGTGATTCGTTTACCAAAAATTTCCACTTCATTGATTCAGTTAAAGCATATCTTTCCTACGCTCTTCTGCGGGCATCTGTGTCTTCATCCCCAGTTGTTTTTCAGGTCATTTTTATATCAATTTTTCATCTTTCTTATGCACACCCCTTTGGCATCATAATATTGACAGATTCTTTAATAAATGGCCTATTTGCTCATCTTCTATCATGTTAAACTGTCTTTTCTTTGGCAGTATGCCAGCGGAATATTTTCAGTTCTATTGCTTCGTTTTAGAGAGAGTCTGAAGGTAAATCGTCATTACTAGAAATCACATTATGGACATATTGTTTGCAGTATTTGGTTTCTTTTGGTATCGTGACAATTTGTTGTTTTTGAATATTTATGCAGGGGGAAATTGGTGTATTCTTTCCTTTGATAGTTTTAAGGTCTCTGGACAGCTCGGATAGCCCCCTGAGTCAAAGGGCCAGCGTTCTTAGGTGATTCTCCTTTTCTGTACGGAATCTCATCTTGATGCATAAGGCATAAATATACGTGATGTTTGATCCAATTTTCTCGTATTTGTTTGTTTTTATTTGTTTTGTTTGCTGGCATAAATCATCTTGGTGCCTTTATATCTGATGTTATTTGATTGATTTGTTAATCAGGATGCTGGAGAAAGTTTGCAAATATTCACAAATGCTTGCAGATATGTTTGTAAATTATGATTGTGACCTTGAGGGACCAAACCTTTTTGAACGCATGGTAAGGACAAGGAAGATTGTTTTTACACTATATAGAATTAGCATATCTTCTTACTTATTGACTTGAGACATATCTGATTGGTCATATGTCTCCTATCAGGTTAGTGCGCTCTCAAGAATTGCACAAGGATCTCAAAGTGCTGATACTAACACTGTTGCTTCATCTCAAACAGTTTCTGTAAAAGGCTCGTCTCTTCAGGTTACTATTATTCATATTACTTAAATTTCCTTAAACTTTCTTTTGTGATGTTAATATCACATAAAACCCAAATTGCAGTGTTTGGTGAGTATTTTGAAGTCACTGGTTGATTGGGAGCAAGTTCGAAGAGATTCCTCAAAGCAGGGGAGCATTGTTGAATCTCGTGAAGAGGATGCTTCTGCAAGGAGCTTGATAACTGATGAGATAAAGAGCCAAGAGGATGGCGCACTCAGTTTGAGAGAGCTAAAGCTCACAAGTCAACAATGGAGGCTGCAATCTCAGAGGTGGGAGGCTTGCTGTTTTTATTGTTTCATTTTGCAATTAAGTGGCTTCTTTACCTCATGATGTTTATCAAATACATGTATGTAGTTGTAGCAACTGTTTATCCTAGTTTCCTCTTGCTGCATTACTGATTGTAACTGAGCCTTTTCCTCCTTTTCTTTTACAGTTTAATCGCAAACCAGCAAAGGGGATTGAGTATTTATTATCAAATAAGTTGATTGAAAATAAGGCGTCATCTGTAGCTCAGTTTCTCAAGAGCAATTCTAGCTTGGATAAGGTGATTTCAAGAAATTTAATGAGCTGCTTGCTGTTTTATGAAATGCAAAACAAGGATTATTTTACAGTTATTGGTCAGAAAGGTGTGACTAGTCACTAACTTTCCTGAGCTGTAACTTTGCAGGTTATGATTGGTGAATATTTGGGACAGCATGAGGAGTTTCCCCTTGCTGTGATGCATGCTTATGTTGATTCCATGAAGTTTTCAGGGTTGAAGTTTGATGCTGCAATTCGTGAGTTCCTGAAAGGATTTCGCCTTCCTGGGGAGGCACAGAAGATTGATCGCATAATGGAAAAATTTGCGGAGCGGTATGTATGTATAGAGTCTTCATACTGTTTTTCTTTAACATTTCTACCATTGGTGTCCTCAAATACTTATATGATGACTTGCAGGTACTGTGCTGATAACCCTGGACTTTTTAAAAATGCAGATACTGCTTATGTTCTTGCTTATGCTGTTATAATGTTGAATACTGATGCGCATAATCCAATGGTGTGGCCTAAGATGTCAAAACCAGATTTTGTACGTATGAACACTGTGAGCGATGCAGAGGAATGTGCCCCAAAGGAGCTCTTGGAGGAGATTTATGATTCCATTGTCAAGGAAGAGATAAAGATGAAAGATGATTTCCTGATGCCGCAAAAACCAGTAAACTGAGACCTGAAACAGAAGAAAGAGGCCGTCTTGTCAATATACTCAATTTAGCTCTTCCAAGACTGAAGTCAGCAAGTGATACAAAGGCAGAAAGCGAAAAAATCATCAAGCAGACTCAAGCACTTTTCAAAACCAGGGACAGAAGAGAGGTGTTTTTCATGTTGCTCAACAGGTTGAGCTTGTTAGACCAATGCTTGAAGCTGTAGGATGGCCTTTGCTTGCAACATTTTCTGTAACCATGGAGGAAGGTGACAGTAAGCCTAGGGTTGTATTATGCATGGAAGGGTTTAGGGCTGGTATCCATATTACTCGTGTTCTTGGGATGGACACCATGCGCTATGCTTTCTTGACATCCTTAGTGAGGTAGGCAATTATCTTTTCTATTTATGGATTCATACTAAATGTTCGTCAAACTTCATTATGTAACTTTATTTCTTGTCATTTAGTTATATGAATGTGTAATGGTGTCCTTTCTTTGTTAACATTATACAGGTTTACATTTTTGCACGCTCCTAAGGAAATGCGTAGTAAAAATGTTGAGGCATTGCGGACTCTCCTTGCTTTAGCTGACACAGATACGGATGCTTTGCAAGATACTTGGAATGCTGTTTTAGAATGTGTCTCAAGGCTTGAGTATATCACTTCAAATCCTTCAATTGCTGCAACTGTTATGCAGGGATCAAATCAAATATCGAGGGATTCTGTAGTTCAATCACTAAAAGAGTTGTCTGGAAAGCCTGCAGAACAAGTCTTTGTAAACAGTGTAAAACTACCAAGCGATTCCATTGTTGAATTCTTCACTGCCCTTTGTGGTGTTTCTGCAGAAGAACTGAAACAGACACCTGCTCGTGTCTTCAGCTTGCAAAAGCTTGTTGAGATAAGCTACTATAATATGGCTCGGATACGTTTGGTATGCTCTGGCTCTCGTTGTTTGCATTATGCTGCCTAGTGGTTCTTTTAACAATCCTTCTGTCATTTCATGCTGCCTTTTTTAGTTTAACAAAGTGAAGAGATAAATAAATAGGATCTGCTTCTTTTTTATTCTAAGAAACACTAATATAAAATCTCACATTGGGAGCTTTATGGGGGCAGGAGAAGAGTAGAGACTGCTTGATTCAGACATTCATTTTTTAGCCATAGGATGTTGGTCATCAATATGAAATTTAGACATGCCAATAAAATGAATTAAAGTGAGTGAATCCATGTATCAATGCTGGAGATTTCTATAGTAGTACATACACGAACTTGGGCATACGCATATCATAGGTGCTATGAAGCATTCAGTGAACTTACTCAGTTGAAAGCATGACCACCTAATATTATTCTCTAGTGCTCAAGAATTATTGCTATATATGCATCTAAGTTGCACAGCAATACAATATGGCATGTGGCACTGGTACAATGTGGCATCAGCACAGTAATATGATATTCTTCTCAATTATCTATACAGTGATGCAGATGTACATATGAAAGAAAGGAACACAAATATTTTCAATTTAAAATTTTAAATGAATGCTCATGTTTGAAACATAAAATTTTAAATCCAATTAGCAAGTGACAAAAAGGCAATTACTTCCAGATATGGTAGGCTAAACAAACTGGTGTTTCCTTGAAACATTGGGCTTTGATGCACCAAGGCTTTGTAAAAAGTGCAAAACTTGTTGGTAAAATGTATTTCAGTGTGTTATTTTTATTTTTAAAATCATTTAGTCTTATATTTCTGTACTTGCTGGAGCCATTTTGTTGACCTGTGTGTATCCAAACACCAGTCTGTCATCTGTTAGAAGTGTCAGTGCAATTCACAACAATATCAGGGATCTTTTGCTGATAGGAGGTATCCTAAAATGAAAGTTTACCTGTTATTTGTCATGTCATGATTAAATATGTGGTCTGTCATTGCGGCTAATAACTTACCATTTCTATATGTACACATAGGTGTGGGCCAGAATTTGGTCTGTGTTGGCTCAGCATTTTATTGCTGCTGGGAGCCACCATGAGGAGAAAGTCGCCATGTATGCCATTGACTCACTGAGGCAGCTTGGTATGAAGTACTTGGAACGTGCAGAATTGAACAAATTCACATTTCAGAATGACATACTGAAGCCTTTTGTTATTTTAATGAGGAATAGTCACAGCGAAAAAATCCGTGGTCTGATTGTTGATTGCATTGTTCAGGTACCTCTATATGTATACTTTTGACAAATAAATGAAATCTGACGTTCTGGGGCTTTTATATCAAATTATGTTCTAACTAAAAATTTTGCTGGATGAACATGCAGTTGATCAAGTCAAAAGTTGGTAGTATAAAGTCTGGTTGGCGTTGTGTATTCATGATATTCACTGCAGCGGCTGATGATGAGAACGAATATATTGTTGAAAGTGCTTTTGAAAACGTAGAACAAGGTAACTTGGGAAGTAACGATATAGCTGACATGAATAGTGCTTTCCCCAACTTATATTAATATATTCTAAATATGTTAATTTTTCTTTCTTGATTTATATTTTGAATTAAATGAACGTGTTTTGGCAGTTATCTTGGAACATTTTGATCAAGTTGTTGGTGATTGCTTCATGGACTGTGTCAACTGTCTTATTGGTTTCGCTAATAACAAATGCACTCCTCGAATTAGTTTGAAGGCTATTGCTCTCCTACGCATATGTGAAGATCGTTTGGCAGAGGTTGGGATGATGACCACCCTTGCATATGAACGTATTTGCAACTTTGCATTCTCTTTATGTTAATATATGCAGTTCTGTTGTTCTCTTATTCATTCATGGAAATGCCTTATTTTTTGCCTCATTTATTTCTTTGTGCAGGGGTTCATTCCTGGTGGTGCTGTTAAACCTGTCGATGTTGTTCCAGAGGCCAGTTTTGATGTTACTGAGCATTACTGGTTTCCTATGCTGGCTGGCTTGTCTGATTTGACTTTAGACTCCAGACCAGAAGTTAGATATTGTGCACTTGAAGTGTTGTTTGATCTGCTGAATGAGAGAGGACATAAATTTTCCTCTCCTTTTGGGAGAGTATTTTCCATCGTGTACTCTTTCCTATATTTGATCATGTAAGGCATGCTGGAAGGGATGGCCTTTCTTCTGGGGATGATTGGCTTCGTGATACCAGCATTCATTCACTGCAGTTAATCTGTAACCTTTTCAATACTTTCTATAAGGTAACAGGTGCTGTTTTTTCGTCCTGATTTTAGTGGCTTCGTGGAAATCCATTGGATCTTTCATCTTTCAGAACATCACTGCCATGGCCTATGAAAACTTTTGATTCTATAGTTCTCTTCATTTTAGAAGACATAGTACATATCCAGTCAGCCTGCACATAGGGCAGGAGATCCAACTGGAAAGTTGTTTGGTTGGTCATCATCTGATTGTGGTCTTTACAGGAGGTGTCATTTATGCTTCCACCTCTTTTGGGCTTGCTGCTCGAGTGTGCCAAGAAAACAGACCAAACTGTTGTTTCAATTGCTCTTGGAGCTTTAGTTCATCTAATAGAGGTTGGCGGTCACCAATTCAATGACGGTGACTGGGAAACACTACTAAAGAGTATTAGGTATTTTCTCATATTCTATTCCTACTGAAATTAATTTTACATTTCATTATTCATATATTAATCTTGGCATCACTTGTCAGGGATGCATCATACACAACCCAACCCCTCGAACTCCTCAATTCACTAGGATTTCAGAAGGCAAGCAATCAACAATTTCTTTCAAGAGGAGCAGAGACCAACTCTCTTGGCAGTAGTTACCATGATGTCAGGGAAGGAGGAGCTTCGATAAGTAATAATGGTGAACATGATGGTCGTCAGGAAACAAATCCACAGACTAGCCTGGACAATTCAGAAGGTACACTAATCTAAAGTGTTCCTCTAGTTGTTTTATACACCAAGCAATACTTTCAGATGAATTGGAATACTGAAAAGGTTGACATCATTTATTGTATATAACTATTCATCTAGGTTTGCCATCACCATCAGGGAGAGCACAACCTGCAGTTTCCCCACGTGGTCAAACCTTTGGACAAAGAATTATGGTTAATATGATGGATAATCTTTTGGTGAGAAGTCTTACATCCAAATCAAAAGGTCGAACAGACGATATTGCTCCACCCTCACCTGTGAAGGTACATGTTCTTTCCTCTTGCACATATTGATTAGATGTCTAGTTACTATGATTTGGACATTAGCAGATTGCATGCACGTGTAGCTTGCTGTATCTGCACGCCAATAAATATTCAACCATACATTCTCACAAAAGATGCTAATTATAAGTTATAGCTTGTATTTAATATTTGGTGTTTTTGTTTTGGTCTTCCTGTGCATCTCACAAAAGATGGAGTTCTTGGTTATAACTTGTATGGTAACATGCAGACACCTGAGCTCATTGGTGTGTGAACAAGGGTCCATGGAATGATATAAATAATACAGTAAATCTATGGATACAGTTAGAAACTTTTGGAATGCTACTGCTTTATTGATATGCTAGCCAACTGTGTGTAATGTGTATTATTAAAAGTAATTAATATATGATTCAAATAAAATTTCAGGTTTTCCCTGATTCCTCTGCCCTTTTCTTTTGATATGTTTGTCCATTGTTGATGGTCTTTGCTCAGAATGTATGACCATTATTTTAATCTGCCGTAAGTCATGTCTGTGCTAGCTCAGCTGGCATCCATGAAGCAGCTATGCACCTTTGAACTAGAGTATATTAGCACTGATACCATCAGTGCGCTTAGTATGGAAAAACTATCTGGCCTTTTTCATTGTTGGCTATATTTTTGGTATGTATTTAATTTGCCTGCTTGTTGATCTAGGCACCTGATGCTGACGAGGCTGACAAGACTGAAGAAGAAGAATACCCTATGATGGAGACTGTTAGGAGTAAATGCATTACTCAGTTACTGCTGCTTGGGGTCATTGACAGCATACAGGTGCAGTTTCCACTTTGTATGATGGATACTAGATCTGAATCACTTGATGTACGCACAAGCAGTGCTTTTGCAGATATACTAACTGGTGACTATTAATGAACTTCGCAGAAGAAGTATTGGAGCAGGCTAAAAGCCACACAACAGATAGCAATAATGGATATCTTGCTCTCGCTCCTAGAATTTGCTTCTTCCTATAACTCACCTTCAAACCTCCGAACAAGGATGCACCATATACCCCCAGAAAGGTAATGCTTGAATACTACAGACATAACTTTTCAAATTGAGGTTTCTAACATTTGAAACTTAATATTGTACAGGCCTCCGCTGAATCTTCTTCGCCAGGAACTAGCTGGAACAACTATCTATCTAGAGATTCTACACAAGTCAACAGTTGAGCATGATACGCATGGATCTACTGAGGAAACAAATGGGTTTGGTGTAGAATCTGATGAACAGGAAAAGCTCAAGAACCTAGCAGAAGGGAAGCTCATTTCTTTCTGTGGGCAGATTTTGAAAGAGGCATCTGATCTCCAGCCTAGCTCTGGGGAAGCTGCTAGTGCAGACATACATGGTGTACTGGACCTACGAGCGCCTGTCATTGTTAAGGTATAGAATATATGGATCCTTGAAGTTGTATGTAGGGCTTTTTTTTTAGAGTTTCTCATCCATATTTGGAGAAAATTTTGAACTGTCGTTGCATTTCAGGTTTTGAATGGAATGTGTATCATGGATGCTCAAATATTCAAGAAGCACCTCAGAGAGTTCTATCCATTAATTACAAAACTTATCTGCTGCGATCAGGTATATATGTTTTATGTCTTGGATATATGGTTTGAGGCTTTTACATATACTAGTTCTGTAATTCTAATTTCTAATTGGTGGTTATGTCGCAGATGGATGTTCGTGGAGCCCTTGGCGATCTTTTCAGCAAACAACTTACTCCACTCATGCCCTGAACCCCGATTGTACTTTGTTCTGTTGCACATATCTTTTCTTGTTGGAGTATATTCAGTACCGGCATTTTTGTGCAATCTTGGAGCACAGAAAGGAAGCTTCACGTCCTTGAAGCACATATCTGGTGCAATACCTACTTCCTAGGAGGCAAAGAGCTTTGTAGGCTGTAAATCGATAAGCTACAAGTTTTGCAGAAGCCATTGAATTAGGAACTAGACTGCACTAAGTTGGCTTCGTCAGGCAGGAACGCGGCAAGCTTCCTGGCTCCACTTATTGCTTTGCTCGGTCAGTGCTCGTTCGGTCATGCTGATTGGTTCTCTGTTGTTTTAACTGGTTCTCTTGTTATTTTAAACCAATTGGTGTAACTAGCAAAAACAAAACACTAGAGATGTGTAGCTATGTTCTGTTCAACCATATGTCTCTGTTCGTCAGAATTTTAAAGGAAACATCAAACATAGTGGACAGGCTTGAAGCCAGACAAATCCAATCTCTTACTTGACGGCTAGTACTCATTGATAACAAAAATGTGGTGTCAGTAATGAACTAATGATTGATGAATGAAGTAATCTGGTAGATCAGATGCAGTTGACGGCCAGTCGCCACCCCCAACGGCAAGTGTTGAGAAGCAAACTACGGTTTGGCGACCTTCACCGGTAAGCCATCCTCTCAAAAGGAAAAACTTGCTTCACAGTCAGAGTTCACTATATATATTTTTTTCCTGAGACAAAAGGTCACTAGATTAATGACAAAAACCCCGCCTCAAATTATTTTTTTTCACTTTAGCACCACTTATAAGCTGCTTATTTTATGTTTTAACCAACCCTTGTCTTCGAAACTTCCATTGTCGTGTGCCTGCGCTTCCCTCTTAAAATTGGCGGGCTCCTTTTACCAACCCTGGCTCTCGTTTTATGTCAGCAAGGGCTTGTATACGTTGAGCATGCAGTAGAGCATCTTGCTCGTACGCGCCGAAGGCGACAGCATCCACAACGCGAAGCCAAGCTGGTGCAAGACATAACCTCCGGCGATGTCGGTGAAGCACTCATGGAGTCATGGTCGAGCTCACATGCTCAGTGTTCGACAAGACCTCATCACAGGGTCGCCACTCGTCAGCGAGGAAGCCCTGAGCCCCTGACCACAGTGCTGATGGCATGGCTCCACCGTACCATTCTCTTGTCAAGAACTACCGAAGAATGAGCCGTGGTGAAGAAAATGCTGTGGTGTAGTGACACACTGCACGTGGCATCGTCAAGGTTGTCCAAAGAGCGTCATAGGTGCGGGCGACGGACTCAAATAAAATGTAGGTGGGGCGGCACTTGTCTATAAAATTATTCAGTAGTAAAGCGGTATATGCATGAAGTATATGGCACTAAATGTATTCCAACGAAACAATCCATATACAAACATGTAAGAATAAAGATACGTCTCACCATGCTGCCTACGCAACCGTGCCTCGTGGCCTAGCGCCTACAATAGCCTCTCCATTGGCTCGCGGCTACACCGTGCCTTTCTCGCTCCTCGTCGGCTCGCTGACGCCACTGTGCTGCCATGTCATGCGCCGCCTCAACCCCGCATCCAAAGTCCAAAACGACAAGAGTAGCTAAGGGTAACATTGTGCACACACTCACCTGGTTATGGCACGGCAGATCATCACATAACAATGGTTTATGCTATGGATTAAACTGCTTTTTGTTGTCGGTAAGGTGGCTATGCCCCTCACCTAAAATATATATGGATGAAATCTACTTGTGCCATATAAAAAACATAGTTAACTCTCAACCGCACCATCGATTTATCGGACCTAGTTGTATGCTTCTCTAGTGGATCAAACTTCTACAGATTTGGAACCTAACATCATGCTTTTTCGGTGTATTAGCCTCTGAATGGTACACTGCGCCACTGGGCCTGGTCGACATACTGTTTCCATGTACCGGTTAACGAGTGACATGTGCTCTAGAATGGTGGTATCAGATGGCCTCTCAGATATCCATGTAGATTGCCCATCTGGTTCTCACAACGGTAGGTGAATATTTCAGGGGTCGGGTGCAATCCGCTCAGGGCCAAGCCGGGCCATCAAAAGTTATAATCTTTAACTTACTGGGTGGAAGGAATAGATATTCAGAGTAGTATATACCTTGGTGTCCACAACCTAGCTAACTAGGGGTATAGTGCGCGCAAAGCTAGGTTGATGCTGCAGAGTCTTAAAGTATTCAAATATACCGTGCTTCTAATAAATGAAGTTGCGTCTATAGGTGAATCCAGTATGTCGACATAAGTAGTCTTTGAATTATTGTTGATGAGCATACTTGCTAGATCATTCCTGCCAAGTTAAATCAACTCTTGTAATACATGTTTTACAAGTTATTACATGATAACTACTGTTAAGGAAGAGGTAACCATAAATCCCAACTTCTGTTGTATTACCTTGCATCTATAATTCATTTTCGACATAGCTTGCTAAGTACTGAAAGTACTCACTCTTGTTGCGTCAACTTGAGACTACGTGAAGGCTAAAGAGGATTACTATAATCCACTAGATGGAGTGAATGATTATGCATTCTAGGTGTCATCGCGCTTGTGGATGTGCTCCACTAGATCTTTTGCTTATATAATATTTGATCTGTTGGTCCTCTAAATAGAACTTAATTTGTATGACGTATTTTGAACCTATGTAATAAGTCTATTGTTTAATGGAACGTCATGTTTTTGTATCATTTTGTGCGGAAATAAAATCCTGAGCAAATGCGGTAACGCGGAATTCCTAGTTAGTGGTTAACGAGGGAGCCCGCACAGCAAGCGGCGATGGCTTCGTCGAGATGGCTCAGTTGCACACGCACTTCGCCCACTCAAAATTGCTGTCGTGCTACCGCCGTTCAGATGTGAGGGGAATATATGTAAGGTAACGAGTAATTTTGGGGTTAAAATGACATTTTATTTCGAGCGGTGTTTTGCTAATCATAAAGGGATCCTCATGTGTTTTGAGTGGTATTAACCTAATTTTTCCGTCAATAGAGGGGCCAATAAGATACAAGCAAGGAAAAGAAGTTTGGCCCGCGAGCAGTAACTACTACCCGGAGAGGCCGTTCCGTGTGTGCGCGTCGCGTTAACCAGCTTCCTTCGTCGTCGTCGTCGTCGTCGTCACGGTGTGGGGGCGGTGGTTCGTGCGCTGCTGTATTTGGCAGGACGCCTAAACACTCTTGTGTGCGCTCACGGCTGAATTTTCTGGTGTTCTCTGTAGGAACAAGCGCGCGGCAAGGCCGGCGGGCAGTCCAACTACGGCGGCGGTGCGTTCTACATGACGGTAAGGTGTTCGGCGTTGTGTTCTTCTGATTCGGACCAACTTGAAGTTGGTCTAGGTTTTTTCGTTGCCCGGTATTCAAACTTGCCTCAGATTAGACGACCACAAGATGTTCGATCAAATGCCTAGTAGGAACTAACCACTGCTTCAGCTTAATTACGTGAAACCATACTTCACCAAGAGCAATGACCACGAATCCTATCAAGATCGGATTTTGCAATGCAAACATTAGCGGCTAGTCCATGTTGTTCTTACTCTACGGTGACTAACGAGCAGCAGCTAAAAATTAACAACATGTTGCAGGCTGGCGCGCCTGATGGTAGCGGCGGGGGCGGGGATGGGACGGTGCAGCTCAAGGACCTCGTCCCGGCGGCGACGAACACCGTGAACACCACGTTCATCGTGCTCGACAAGGCGGCCCGGCCGGCGCACGGACACGGCCGCGACGGGAGGGAGGAGACGTGCCTGTCGCTCGTGGCCGACGAGACGGCGGCGGTGCATTTCCTGCTGTGGGGCGCGGAGTGCGACGCCTTCGAGCCCGGGGACATCGTGCGGCTCACGGGCGGCATCTTCTCCTATCACAGGGGCAACAGCCTCGTGCTACGGGCCGGCAGGCGCGGCCGCGCGGAGAAGGTGGGCGAGTTCACCATGCTGTTCGCGGAGACGCCCAACATGAGCGAGGTGAGGTGGGCGCGCGACCCCAGGAAGATGGTGCAGGAGGCCGTCGTCTCGCCGTACTCTCAGATCTTCAAGCCGCTGCAGTGATCATATCATTCCAGCTCTTGGTCGCCGTACTCTCAGATCTTGAAGCTCGTTTGGCTTCAACTTTTAGCTTATGGTTATTTTTCGCTATTTATAAATTGTCTTGTTTTTAAATTTTTAGTTTTTTTAGTTTTTTTGTCGATTTTTTTTTCGTATGTTTGCGTTGTTAGTGATGAGCTAGCATATTTTTCTATTTTTAATTTTTTAAAATTTAATCACGTTAAATAAACCACCTTCAGCTACAGTAAAATTTCACCCGATACAGTACAATTTCAGCTATAAGCAATAATTTTTTAGTCTAACCGAGCGGGGCCTCAAAGGTGGTAATTTCATAATGCTAGTTTCGCAACTGAGCGTCGCACTCCGCGCCCCACAGCAGGAAATGCACTGCCGCCGTCGAGCACGATGAACATGGTGTTCACGGTGTTCGTCGTCGCCGGGTATACCGAGTCTATCCATGGAATTATGCTTGAAGCCCCTAGTTGGATACCCATAGCGCCCCCAGTTGGATCACGTACGCTTCATCTCTGCAGCTTTCCCACTTCCTCGGAAGTACATGTACACTTGCTGCATCCATAATGTTAAAAAGAATTAGATAATTCACTTCAAGTTCATTCTAGAAATCAGATCGGTTGCTCATCGCAAGACTGACCTGGATAACCCAGATGCTAAGCAACGACTCGAGGCAAAATAATCCAAATACAACAAAGTAGAAGATCTGCACAAGAATTATATGAATTACTTAGCCAACCTTCCAGCTTAAAAAACTTTGCTTTCTACTCTCAACCGTGGAAGTCAATTGAATCGTAGCCAATACATGGATGAACACAAATAGAAAATGAAACAAAAAATGATGGCTGCCTAATCCCTCGTTCCGGTGTTTTATTCAGAGGAAGCACAGCCAGACGCTGCACGTCGTCAGCCAATCCTGGTGTTGTCCCTGCCAAACACGAGCGTCGTCGCCCAGTTGACTGCCACGTAGAACCTGTTCCTCCAGCTCACCACCCGCGTCAGGTACGCCGACCGCCACATCAGCCAGCTGACGAAGCCGGCCATCGACACTCCCTTTGCGTCCTGCAAAGCGCAGATTCAGAAATAAAAAAGAACAGTCAGAACTGAGCCTATGCTGCATATTATGCATTTCTCAAGAAGTGGCCGTTTGCCCTTTGTTTGGATCACGGGTTTTGTGAAAACCGGATTTAATAAAACCGATTTCAGCACGGTTTTAATAAAACTCTGTTTGGATATCCTAACAAGCAGTGGGGATAAGTAAAAATGGTTATCCTTCTGTTAAACCCAAAATATCGCGTATTCCAGAAAAATAGAGTTACCGTCGTTTTTTACAAAACGAGTTTTTGGCGTACTCATTCTCTTCTTAACAGATAACCTATCCTCGCGCTCTAAAAAAAAGTGCGCGTGCTTTTTTGGCCTCGCTATCCTTAATTGCATGGGGCATGTTCTTTCGTGGCTTTTAGCTTTAGCTTTTATCTTTTCTACAGTAACTAGCTTTTAAATGAAGTGTCTTTTCAAGATGTGGTCTACTAATTAATTGTAGTATATATTGTACTGACTTCATTTATATCGGTAAAAGCCACATGTGAATTTCAGTTACTCTGTAATCTCTCACACGAATAGCTAAAAGCCACAAGTCGCAGCCAAAAGCTATAAGCCGCAGCCACAAAAGAACAGGCCCCATGCTGCAGCTGTAGGACAGTATACCGTTCAAAACACATATAACGGGAATCATCTTCCCCAGTCCCTTCTCACCGAGTCGCCACTCCCTCCCCCCATCCTCTCATCTTCCTCGCCTCCCTTCTCGCCGTGCCCCTCCCCCGGCCGCTCCCCACTCCTTTCTTCAGCGCGGCCAGCTCCGCACTCTTCTCCGCCTCCTCCACCACCGGTGGCCGGTGGCGATCTCGTCGCCTCACCGCACCACCGTTTCCTATTCCCCTGCCGCCCCTACCATACCCACCCCACATAATATTTACAGCGTCGCCGTGTCGCCCGTTCCTCCCTCCGCCACCGCCCAACGCCCTTCGCCATCACCCACAGCCGGACCACTGCCTCCCTGACCTCCTCCTACATCCGAGGGTGCGGTGAACCCGTCATCACAACCCCCTCCCCCGTCGCTAGATCTGGAGCTGGCAGCAGCAGCGGCGAAGGAAGGGGAGGTGGTTGTACTAGCGAAGGAGGAAGGGGATGCAACACGGAGGAGGAAGAATGAGAGGCTATGTTGTCGGTCTAGGAAAAAATAGTATATTGTTCTTTAATTTTTCTCTTTTTTTAATCGGAGACCTCATCCCCAAAGCTGTTCAGCTCCATGCCGAGGCATTCCATCGCCATCCCGTGGCCGCTTTGGCGAACACACACACCTTAGATGGCGCAGGCATCGCACGGCCATGGTGGCCGTCGCCTGCACCATGTTGGACTTGACAACTGGTGAATCACCGTGGCACCTCGCCGCAGGCCCCGTCACATGACGGCCGCCACCAAGCTCTCCCAAACCATGCATGCATGCAGCCGCATCGCTCCGCTTCCGCCACCGGGCCCGATAAGCCGACACCGTCGTGACCTGTCGAGCCTCCAACCCCTACCGCGCCGGGTTCCCTCGTCCCATGTCGATTGCAGGAGCCGCACTGCCGCTGGCTTAGACTGCGCGCCCGCCGGTCACCACATAGTCGCGCCGCCCCTATAGCCAGAGCTGCCCGCTGCGCCTCCACTCGTGTGCGGGCATGGGCATTTTGGTGGACCAAGGCTTGGAAACCAATTCTCCTCCGTGGGCGGTGGTTGGACGGCGGAATCCATGGCGGGAGGGTGTGTCAGGATGGTAAATGGGAAAGTGAGGGATTGCTAGATTGAACGGTTGATATGGAGTTGATCCAATGGTCAAAAGTCATCTCGTTGGAACAAGAATTGACGCTAGTAAAATGTATTTTTTTTCATATTTCTCAGCCAAAAGCTGCATCGGTCAAAACTCGTTTAAGTTTTTTTTATCCAAACAAATTAATACATAAATCCTAACAGAAACAACTTAAAACCAATTTTACTAAAAAAAACCTACTTCAAATTTCCGGTCTATATACATATAGATAGACTGAGATTTTGGCCCAACCAAATAAAGGCTAAAACATGTTTTCAGAAAACTTTTTTAAAATTTACGTGATCCAAACAACCACTAGAGCAGTGAGCTAGGGACCAAGGTGCCGCTCGGTTGAGCTAAAATAAGCTGGTTTATGGTTAAAATTATACTATAGGTAACTAAAATTACACTGTAGTTGATGGTGACTTATTTAGTGTAACTAAATTTAAAAATAGAAAAAATAGGTTAGCTCGTCACAGATAATACAAACAAACACGAGAAAAAAATAATCAGCAAACAAGCTAAAAGGCTAGAAAAAATAAAAATTATAAATAATAAAAAATAAGCTAGAACTTTAAACGAGTGGAACACAATTAATGGTTACCTTGTTCTCCCTCAGATCGACCAAGGCCTTGTATCGCCCGACCGACGCCATGCTCCCGATGTGCTTGTACACGAAGGGCTCGCCCAGCTTGGCCCTCTTGGCGCAGTGAGCCTTGCCGCCGTTCTGCCTCGCCACCCTCTTGAGCAGCTGCGCCAGGTACCTGCCCTCCCTCTCCGCGACCTGCGCCAGAGCAGGCAGCACCTGCTTCCCGGTGTGCTCGAGGAAGCCAGCGCAGTCGCCCAGCGCGAACACGTCGTCGACGGAGGGCACGCGGAGCCACTCGTCGATGCCGATCCTGCATTGCATGTTCAGTTTCGATATGAGGCATGTCAGTGCTAGTTGATTTTCAGGTAGTTTCGCTTCGCTTGGTCGTTTCACGGAACCGGACTGACCTTCCGCCGGTGGACTTGGGGAGGTCGAGGGACTTGACGAACTCTGACGGGCCGACCCCGGTGGACCAGACGAGCAGCCCGTAGGGGACGTGGGTGCCGTCTTTCAGGACGATCTTGGTGGGCAGCACCTCCTTCACCACGCCTCTCACCTGCTTCACTCCATACTGCATGTCACCAACAACATTTTCACAGCATTCAGATCAATCACAAGTACAATCTGCATCTCGTTGCAATTGACAGTGCCATTGATTGAAGGTTCAGTTACCTTGGAGAGGTGGTTCGTTGCGTACTGCCGCAATCCGACATCGAACGAAGATAAGATCTCGTTCGCCTGGTAGCAACAGAGCAGGAAGATCAGGAAAAAAACGGGTTTTTTTTTTCACATCTTCGGTGCAAGAACATGCATATGCGTGCGTACGTACCTCGATGAGGGTGATCTTGACGTAGTCCTTGACGTGCGCGTACATCTCCCGCACGTCGCGCGTGACGAAGTCGCTGAGCTCGCCGCTGAACTCCACTCCGGTGGGGCCTCCGCCGACCACCACGCAGTGCAGGAGCCGCTGCTTCTCTTCCTCCGACAAGCCTGTACCATCAGCATCACCAAACGAACAACACTTAGCCACAACTGAAGTAAAATCGCAATGAAATCACAAACTAATTAGCAATGCATTTGTAAGTTGGTGTGGTTGCTTACCCGGATTCTCGGAGAGCATGAGGTTGGTGAGGAGCTTCCGCCGGATCTCCTGCGCGTGGCTCACCTCGCGGAGGAAGATGGCGTTCTCTTGAACTCCCTTGATGTTGAAGGTCAGCGGCTCGGCGCCGCTCGCGATCACCAGCTTGTCGTAGGCCACCTTGAAGTGGTACGGGTTGCTCGGCAGCCCCTCGCTGTCCGCCGCCGTGCAGTACACCTCGTGCTTCCGCGTGTCGATGCCGGAGCAGGAGGCGAGGAAGAAGTAGGAGCCCGGGCGGGTGGCGAGCGCCGACTGGATGCGGCTGACGGGCTCCACGACGGACCGGAACTCCAGCGTGCCGACACACGTCGACGCCAGCAGCGGCGTGAACACCATGTGGTTCCGGGGGGACACGCACACCACGTCGTACGCGGCCGTGTCCACGTCCTTGAGGAACCGGCAGGCCGCCCACCCGGTGCCGAGCACCACCACCCGGGGCTTCTCCCCGGGCCGCGTCGGCCCGAGGTCCGGCACCTCCGCCGCAGAAGCAGCAGGATCCTCGGCGTCCGAGTACTCCGCCAAGGGCTCCGCCGCGGGGTGCAGCCTCGGAGGCGTCGTGCCGATGCCCCTGCTCTGCTGGAGATGGTCGCCGGCACTCACACACTTGTCGGCGAGCCCGACGAACGCGAGGCTGTGGAACGACGAGGCGTGCTGGCTCCGGTGAGCTAGCGCCGCGGCATTGCGCAGCGCGGACGCCGCCGGCGTGGCGGCGCTGCTCTCGGAGGCGATCCTTGAGAGGGACTGCGACAGCTGGGAGCTCCTCGCAATCCTAGACAATGCCATTTGCTGCAATATTTGTACCTTTGTATCTTGTACGAATTGTAGTGGTCACTGTGATAATTTGGGAAGAAGAATTGTCTCAGCTACAAGATTTGCAAGAACCTGCAAACCAATTGTCCAAACTGGAGTTAGCACCGATGCATACAAAACTAATGGCAAAACTGCAAGAGAATATTTATACACTGACGAGACGAGCGCAAAAAGAACATGAGGAATGTGACTTGGCTTTGCTTTGATACATGGTTTAGGGTCTGTTTTTTTCCTCCGAAAACTAACAGCTTTTAGTTTTTACTACAGTACCTAACTTTCAAATGGAGTATTTTCTTAAGATGGGGTCTACAAGTTAAAGATCTACACATTAAAAGCTCAACATCTGTACCAACCAAAATCGCAAGTGAGTATCTGTCTCTCCGTAATCTATACAATAAACAATCAAAATTTAAAAAATTTAGCTAAAAGACATAACCCACAACCGCACCCAAACATACCCTTATTCTTTGGAAAGCTCAAGGAAAGAGAACAAGAGTACGTCGCTATTGACCAATCCCCAAGAAAATTAGAGCCTACGAACTCTACAGATACGACTCCAATTTGAATGGGGCTTCCCTGTCCCCTTCTCTCTATTCCCCTCCCTATTCACTCAATCTAAATCACTCACATCTCATCCAATGGCTAGTTTTTTTATATTTTATCATTTGCCCATCCATAATAAATAATAAAAAATAAAATTTATTTTTATTATAATTTTTACAGAAAAATAAAATTATAATTTCTGTAAAAATATAATAAAATAAATTTTATTTTTCTGTATTTTTTATTATTTATTATGGATGGGTGAAAATATAAAAAAAAAACTAGCCATTGGATGAGATATGAGTGGTCTAGATTGAGGGAATAGAGAGGGAAATAGGGAGAAGGGGACAGGGAAGCCCCATTCCTCCAATTTAGCATGTGAACACTGTCATATTGTTCTCCAAGAAATTTGGCGAAGAGAAGGAGAACCTTCATTGGTCATATTGTTCTCCAAGAAATTTGGCGAAGAGAAGGAGAACCTTCATTCGTATGTGCTTTAGACCAAAAAAAAAAAAGATCACATGACTGTGATGCAAGTATGCAACACGGCGGTCAAGGTGTACACTCCATACATCTTTTGATTCTTCTTGGCCTAGCAAATCAGTAGTACGACAACTTTGAACACGCGCATCTAGCAAGAGCTACTAGTACCTCCCTGGGAATATTCGGGTGGACTCATTGATACATCACGCGTAGAAACAGAGAAAAACTGATGCGAACGCCATGGAAATGTGCACGCGTTGTGTCAGCCGCCGCCGCCGCCGGGTTTGATGATTCCAATCCTCTTTAAATTGGCCCCCCTCACGGCAGTCGTCGTGAGCTGCTTCCCTCTCGTCTCCGTGCACGACCGCCACAAACACGCAGAAAGCAATGTAAAGTTGGAAGAATTACCGGTTGCAAGTCAGCACGACGGCGACCCCCATCGCTATCGCCTCAGGCTAACCGGGAGGAATCCACGCCAAGAATAGGGAGCCGAGGAACAAGAGAGTATGTACACGGAAAGGAAAAATATATAGTAAAGGAGAGAGGCTTGAAAGATCCGGAGAGATTTATATATTCCTTTTTAGTATAAATAGAGCGAGGGATCCTCGACTTGCCAGGAGATCTCACGGCTCGACTTGTGCAGCAAGAAGAAGCAAACCAAACGCCACGTGCCCCTTTAATTCTTTTTGCAGTCCCACTTGTTTCGGCTTCAGCTTCTAACTTCTAACTTATTTTTTACTATTTATAAATTTCATCTTTTTCTGAATTTTTAGTTTTTTGAGCTTATTTGCCAGTTCTTTTTTTTTCGTATTTGTTTGTATTGCCCGTGATGACTTAGCATATTTTTCCTATTTTATTTTTTTAATTTAATTACGTCAAATAAGCCACTTCAGCTATAGTGAAATTTCAGTCGCTACAGTGCAATTTCAGCCATAAGCCACATCTTTTCAACCCAACCGAGCGGGGCAAGTCCATTAAGTATTTTTTTGTCAATTGATTTATTTTAATAATCATTATTTATTAAACTAATAAATCATATAGTTATAAACAGTAAGACAAAATAAAACAGATTTTACGCGGGCGCACGGTTCAACTTACGTCTCAGCCAGAGCTACCTTGGGAGGCGATCGATGCTGCATACATCCTTGTATCGGACGGCTGGTGGCATCTTCGTGTGCTACGCGCGCGCATTCATCAGGCCCCGCTCGTTTGAGTTTGGGCTTCTGATTTTCGGCTTATTTTTCATTATTCCTAAATTTCGTCTTTTCCGATTTTTTGGATTTTTTGGAGCTTTTTACGCGCTGGGCTAACTCGTTTTTTTTTCATTTTTAAATTTTTTAAATTTAATTATACCAAATAAGACATCATTGATTTCAGTCAACTATAGTGAAAATTCATCCATAAACCACGAAAATTTAGCCCCACTGAGCACCACCTTAACGTCCCGCTCATTTCGGGTCGAGCTTCTGATTTCTGGGTTATTTTTCACTATTTATAAATTTCGTCTTTTTCTGAACTTTTAGCTTTTTTGTGCTTTTTTGCCGGTTCTTTTTTTCCCGTATTCGTTTGCGTTGTCTATGATAAGCTAACATATTTTTTCTATTTTAATTTTTTTTAAATTTAATTATATCAAATAAGTCATTTTCAGTTACAGTGTAATTTCAACCATAAGTCACTATTTTTCAGCCCAATCGAGCCGTTATTCGGAGCTTAGTTGCCTCAGCTGCCTGCTTCTGGGGGTCGTGAGCTTCGGTTGGAATAATGGATCGAAGAAATTAGCCGGCTTAATTCCGTTTCGTTTCTACTCTACATTAAGATTGCTTTTCTCTACGTAATGTTAGGGGAAATCTTTGGTAAAATGTAGATGCTGTCGATTTTACAAAACCTTCTTTGTGCATGAATGCACTTCATAATGGGGACGCAAAACCCACGATCAGCTGCGAAACTAGCATTCTGAAATTACCAAAAACGCGTCCAGTTTGACCAGAGCAGTGCGACCAAGAGCTGGAATGATATGATCAGTGCGGCGGCTTGAAGATCTGAGAGTACGGCGAGACGACGGCCTCCTGCACCATCTTCCTGGGGTCGCCGGGGTCGCGCGTCCACCTCACCTCACCACGAACATGGTGAACTCGCCCACCTTCTCCGCGCGGCCGCGCCTGCGGGCCCGCAGCACGAGGCTGTTGCCCCTGTGATAGGAGAAGATGCCGCCCGTGAGCCGCACGATGTCTCCGGGCTCGAAGGCATCGCACTCCGCGCCCCACAGCAGGAAATGCACCGCCGCCGTCTCGTCGGCCACGAGCGACAGGCACGTCTCCTCCCTCCCGTCGCGGCCGTGCCCGTG
The DNA here is from genome assembly GCA_036346245.1 of Bonia amplexicaulis. Taxonomy (NCBI): domain Eukaryota; kingdom Viridiplantae; phylum Streptophyta; class Magnoliopsida; order Poales; family Poaceae; genus Bonia; species Bonia amplexicaulis. The sequence goes on from CM070755.1 coordinate 3,271,484, forward strand.
CGCCGCCCGGGCCGCTTGTCGAGCACGATGAACGTGGTGTTCACGGTGTTCGCCGCCGTCGGGACAAGGTCCTTGAGCTGCACCGTCCCGCCCCCGCCGCTACCATCAGGCGCATCAGCCTACAACATGTCATTAATTTTTAGCTGCTGTTCATTAGTCACCGTAGAGTAAGAACAACATGGACTAGCTGCTAATGTTTGCATTGCAAAATCCGATCTTGATAGGATTCGTGATCATTGCTCTTGGTGAAGTATGGGTTCACGTAATTAAACTGAAGTAGTGGTTAGTTCCTACTAGGATTTTGTCGCAGCCTCGGCACCGCGCGGTCGGTTCAATCACACCGAGGTGCCATGCAAGTATGCAACGGCGGCGGGGTGGTTTCGTGGGTGTGGTGTTGGGCCGAGCCGAGTGGAAGCGTTTAGTGGCTGAGAGCCAGAAAATTTTGAGAGCCTGGTGTAGTCCAGTCGTGAGCGCAAGTATAGCTAATAAGTGCGAATAAATATATATACGTATGACACAAGTAAAATTAATAACCATAGTAGGTTTAAAATCCAACACACATTTGAATTTTGATAGATAAAAAGAAATGGAAGATACGATAACAAGTATCTTAGTACGATATTATGAAAGATTTGATGACTCACCAACAAATGTCTAATCACACATGCAGAAGAGATTCCGTAAAATAAAGATATGTAGATTAGTGTATCTCATAACATTGTAATGTATTTGTATTGAAGAAAATGGAACATATCACAAATATGCTAATCACGCCTACGGTCATTCACCGATTCTCCTACGGTCATACCTCTCTGTCGATGCCCCTACCCCTGCCATCTTAAGCAGTGCACTGCACCCCTATTGGCTGCCTGCGGGCTGTGCCTACCAACTGCCCCAGGCTTGTCGCCTCCCCTCCACTTGGCCCCTTGCCGCGCCATCCGCCCGGCAACCCGCCCAACCGCCCTACTGGCTGCTCACTAACGGTTGCAGCCAACCATTCCTTGCTGCGGCCTTGCCCGACCGTCGGTAGCCATCCCTGGCGCCGCCTACGTCGACTTGTCAATAAGATCTGAGAGGGGGAGCCAGGCCACTGAGGGAAGCAACAAGCAGGGGGAATGGGGGATCGTCAGATTAGGGAATGGTCGAATGAATTAGGGTTAGGGGAAGGGAGTGACTGCTTCGGGATGGAGATGGACGGCGCCAACCCGGGGGCATGATGGCATGACACCAAGCCATAATGTATGGGTCGCCTCAATGCCTCATGTGCCTAAGACCTATGTCAGCCCAGCGCCCTATCCTGCCATCTAAGGCTCAAGTCGTTGATTCGCCATGGTACCCACCACCGTCTGCACGAGAACTCGCCCATGGGGCTACATCGGTGCCGGCTGGAAGCCCTGGAAGTCATTGTTGATGAGCCCAGGCAGCCGCCTAGGCTCGCCGGGCGGTTCCTCCACCCCTGGAAACATCGCTGGTTACAGCTAAACATGGACCAGATCCGGCTCAGTCAGATCATAACTCGTAACAGGCTGCCCAGTTTTTTTTAACTTTTCAACAACTTTTGGCTTCTCTCAATAGATCGCTATTTATTAGACTAATAAGCCGCAGCCAAAAGACATAAGCCACAATCCAAAAAAAGGCCTTAAATTACTTCCCCTTCCACCAAAAAATCTCTCGGTAAGCAATGGTAGGCTTAAATGGTAGGATAACTACTTAGCTAGCTTCTCGAGAATATGAGATCAACTCTGTTGGATCCATTCATCATTTCTTCTTCCTCCAGTCGCCGCCATGGTTACACGTCCAATTCTTCAATGCATCTGTTTTTCTTCTGTTTCTTCTCGTGGTGAGAGTCAAGCGAGGGGATCGACTTATTGCTCTTGGAGTTTGCCAACTCCTAGACGGCATTGGAGGTGTGATGCGTAGTAATCTTCTCAAAGAAGGTTGTAAGAAAGACCCGGTGAAGTTGTGAAGATTGGAGCTCACCTACCCGGAGCGAGAAAGAGATACCACTAGTGGATTGAGGTGTTTCGGTTTAATTCATAGAGCCGGTCCAATTCGTTTGGGCTAACCTCAACGTGGACTAAGGAAGACCAGCAAGTCTCCAAACACCATGGTAAAAAGAAATCGTATCAATTGTGGTTTGTTTTTTGTGCTTAATTTACTTTCAAGCAATTTACATTCACAGAATTAAATTAATTGTTTGCTATCCTTGAATTACAAAGCTTTGACATAGACTTGGATTGTTGGTGCACTTAGATGAATCTAGTTGATTTTGGCTTTATTTGTGCTAAAGCTAATTTGATTTAAGCTTTCGCATTATATTCTTGGTTTTAACCAAATAGCTTAAATATAATTAATTAAGAGCTCCATGGCGGCCTAAATCAACTAGGTTCATCTATGTGCACATAGGGCAAGCGAGGCAACTGAGGCGGAGCTGCATGGCGCTAGGGCGCCCGGGGAATAAGTGCACGACACGCCGAGCATGGGCCGTGTGGCGTGGCGAGCATGGCTCGGGCGGCATGGCGTAGAGAGCACACGCAGTGGAGCACTGTGGCCAGGTCAAGCGTGCAACGTAGGGCTGTAAACGAGCCAAGCTCGAGCCGAGCTTGAGTTGGAATCCGAGCCTGTATCTGGGCTTAAGCTCAGGTCGGCCTAAGCTCGAGTAGACTCGAGCTCGGCTCGTTGAAGCTCGATAATAATTAAAATAATTTATTATGGATTATTTTTTAATAATAAAAAAATTTGAGTTCGAGCTCGGCTCTAGTAAGCTTAATAATAGTCAAAACAATTCAAACATACACTAATTTTCAACAATAAGAAAAGCTCGAGCTCGAGTTCGGCTCAAGTAAGCTTAGTAAAAATTAATATGTATCACTATTTAAGCTCGAATCGAGACTCGCGAACTATTCGAGCTCGGCTCGGTGAAACTCGCGAGCTCGAGATCAAGCTCGAGTTCGGCTCGTTTAAAGTTCGAGCCGAGCTTGAATCGAGCCTAGAACGAGCCAAACTCAAGTAGTTCGCGAGCTTCGAGCTTTTTTTACAGCCTTAGCGCGACGCGGTGGCAAGTGTGGGGTGCACGGCGCGGCGCGACATGGGTAGCGTGTGCGCGTGGGCGCAGCGTGGCCGGGTCGGCAGCGTAGCCGAAAAGTAGGGGAGAATGAGAGGGAGAAAGGAGGGGAGGGAAATGGGCGGGCCCAGCCGAGCCGAAGGCCAACAAGCCAGTGTGAGGGGAAGGAAGAAGGAGAATTTTGGACTGGCCCAAATTTAAATTTTGAGCTTGGATTTTAAACTTTTGGATTTGGATTAAATTTTGAATTTGAGTTTTGAGCTAAATTTGAATTTGAGTTTCAATTTGGATTTTGTTTTTAAATTTCAAATTTTGAATTCGGTTGTCGAATCAAATTCCAAAGCCAAAAAATTGAAAAAAGCTAAGTGACCATGTTATCCAAAAATTTTAAATTGCCTCAATTTTAGGCTGTTACAAGAAGCTTGTCGTTCATGTGTTCATTTTCAACAGTAGTAGCATATACTCCTACATGGTGTGTCAACACTCAAACACATATCATAAAGATTGAAAATTATACACTCCTGCCGTCCGAGACAGTAACGACTCGTCTACAAATTCCTTGTAGTCCAAGGAAGGAGGAGTTTGAGGATGCTAGCGTCGGCCTTGTCTGCTTATGGTCCGATTTAATCCGAAAGGTACATGGGGACCAATACGAACATGACAAACAATGCAGACGAGTTATGGAAGCACCGATTTTTGGAGGCCCTCACGCGTTATGTTGCCAGCATGGGCCGTGATATATTTCCTCCTCTCTTTAATTTCGTTTGAGAATAGTATGCATTGGGGCATATCTTTTTAGGAAGAAGGTCAACATCAACCGTTGTTTGGTTTGTAATAAATATTTTGTAACAGTTGTTTGGTTTGTAATAAATATTTTGTAACCGACGGAGGGTTGTAGTCTTTTTTGAATTCGTACCATGTTCGTGTTGGACACTGTATTGTCTTATATTAGATGTGGAATGACTGGTACTAGGGTTAGACACGGGCTGCACGTCACAACCAATTTTGATTTGGTTTTCTTCCCTATTTAGGACTCATCTCTTTTGCCCTATATATATGCATCTTTGTAATCCATAGAAAAAGCGAGAGTTTCATTGTAAATATGTGCTCATATAGTAATGTGTCTTTGTGTATCCGTGGCTTTTTTTGCAAATGTTTTTCTCGTAAAAATTTGTGCCTTCCGATTCTATTTTGCTGTGCATTATTTATAGTAAGTGGTATGAGGCTGCTCCATACAACTCTTAAGGCATGACGTCTGGCTGTGGTTGTTAGGTTTTGGCTAAAAGTGTACTATATCATCTGTTAGCTTTTTCTGAATCATTTAATTAAAAAAATTTAAAATAAGAAAAAATGAAAAGAAAATGTTATGTCATTACAAATAATATAAATGAATAAAGGGGAAAAAGGAAAAGCAAAAATCAACTCACTATAGTAAGAATCGACTCTGATTCAATTTTTTTTAGACTCGTCTCGCTTACTTTATATATGTCCTTATAGTCTATAGGAAAAGCAAAAGTTCTATTGTAAATATCTTCTCATATAGTAATTTATCTTAATGTGTTCATGTTTTTTTTGCAAGGATTTCTCACGTAAAAATTTGTATATCTCATTCCTATTTTCTGTGCCTTATTTACATCATGGACAGCTGAAGCAATGTTTTTTTTGCCAAGTCTTGCTCAGGTTTTGGCTATGCCAAAATTTGGCTTAGCTAGTTGGGAGGCATAAAAATGATAATTAAAGACCATCGAACGATCTATCACTCGCAACAGCCTAGCAATAAAATGCCTTCTGATCGTGACATTTCTTGCTTGCCCTACATACTCGTATTATCGATAAATATCCTTTAGGTATGTTTGCAGAAGAGAATTGAAGATTATCCGTGCTCTGTATACTGGAGGAGCCTGGGTTTTGTCAAACAGGAGTTTGAAAATAAGGTGGAATATATAGTAGGATTCAACATGCACATATTAAAATGTCTATTAACCTATATCTATAGCTTATTTTTCAACGAATTTTGGGTGGGCATGTTCGGAATAATGGAATTTAATTAGAATTTTACAGAAAAATTGTAATGAACAGAAAAATTTTACAGAAAGAGATACTTACATCGAGAAGCTACAGACATATTACAAAACCATCTTGAGAAAGCATCACATACAAAAACTGACTTCTAACAGGCAAAAAAAATCAGAAAGTGATTGAAATAGGACCATTAGCCGCCGAGCCGTCGGCAGCCACTACTGACTCCTTGCAGCATGGTAAAAGTCAATCCAACTGCATGATCCACTCGGTACAGATGGAGGTGTTAAATTCTATATGGGGCACGAGGTCCTGATGGAATTTATTAACAAGAAGTACGCGGCAGGGCCAGCCGGCGAGCCGAGCAGGAGGCAGGCCACATTAAGGCCACCCCCACCCGCTACCACCCCATCATCAATGCGATCCATACGCCTCGCCTTTAAATTCCTACCACCCCCTCCTCCATCTCACCGCATTGCCTCCATCGTCTTCAGCCTTCACCGTAGCTTACCACAACACCTCGCATCTGCGCACCGCCGGTATATATACACGCGCAACACATCGGCGGTTTGATTATACAGTGCTACCACCACACGTCCGGCAGCACATAGGAGGAGTGGTTGCCGGCGGCGGACGGCGAGAATGGTGTTCTTCTGCTTCCTGGTGGACCAGCGGCGAACGGTGCGGAGCAGCAAGCCGGCGGCGGGGATCTGCTCGCGGTGCGGCGGCTGCGCGAGCGTCGCCGACATGGAGACGGCCACGCGCTTCTGCTACCTGCTCACCGTGCACCGCACCACCTGGCGCGCCATCATCTGCACCTTCTGCGGCGCCATGCTCAAGTCGTACCGCCACTACAGGCTCTACTAACTGACGAGTAACCGAAAGCTACTCCTGCTGTTCCGAATGATACAACCGCCCCCTGCGGCTTGCTAGCTAGGTGTAGCGATAGTAAGGTTTGTTGGTTGGTGATTTTGCATGCGCGCAAGTACGGGCATCATTTCATTCTTGATGGAGTATTGGTCTTGTTAATTTTCCATGTGCTTTTGGAGATTGTAATGACGACATCTTGTCTCGATCTGTGCATATGTATATATATGGGAGCCAAGAAGTTCTGTGCCCATCTCACTAGCCAGTGCCCAGTGGTCTTTCCTCCAAAATAAGCTACTAGCTGCATTGCCTTGATTTTCTTCTTTCATCTCTCAGTATCTTTCTTCTTACATCTTTGAGATCCCATGCAAAGAGGGAGAAGTGTTAAGATCGGGGTGGGTTCTTTTGGGTATGCAAAAGAGGGCCTTTTGAGATATTTCGAAATAAATAAGAACAGGATTTGTGCTATATCCCTTTTTCCTCGGCACTTAAACTATCATGCTTTAATCACAAGGAAAAAGCAAAAGCATTTAAAACCCATGCCAGGCCGATCACCAATTGATAAGCATTAACTGTGTCATGCGAGATCATATGGATGTGGGCCTGCACTACCAAACAACTTCGGTTTAATTTCGTTGGCCCACAAACATGCAGCAACTGCTCCATCCGTCCAGCTGGTCTGTCGAAGGCCATTACAACTGCGTCAGAGGTCACTCTCGAGCTGTCAAAAGGCCGTTCTTATCGTGGTCGTAAGCAATGTCCACACGGTATACATGTGCAAGTTGATAAATGTACTGTTCTCAACATAAATGCATGTGTACGTGTAGCTTAATTGTGGTTATGGTTTATGTTTTTTTAAAATAAATAAATGTGACTTTTTTTTGCTGCTTTTGGAAATGGGTTATCGGAACAGTTTTTTCAATACAGTTTTATCGGTTCATACATTCGATTCGTTCACATAAATACTTATGTTAGAATTAAAAGCCCACAGCCGCAAAAAAAAATCCACTCCACGCAATCTTGCTTATGAGTAGTAAAGTTTGAGCTCCCTTGATTCTTAAAAACCATAAAAAAAAAGGGCAATCAGCATATCTGCAATGGTTGACTTAGTTCAATCGCTAAGGAATCGAGGGGGCATAATTGAACCGCTCAAAGATGTTAATGAATTTAGAACATTTTCTATTTATTTAGGATTTAAATCTTTATAGTTCTGGTACTGTATAATCTTTATGGTTTACTACAATATATTCAAGCTTCATATGTTCTTATATGGTATTAGAGCTTAAGGTTCTCAACCTAGCTCCTCTGCCACTGCGGGTCACCGTCGGCCATCATCGTCGCCCCAAGGAGAAGTGTGCTTCACTCTCGGGGGTGTCGAACCGGATTTTCAATCCGAATCTTACGTGATTACGGCATTATTCCCGGATCGATAGATAATGCCCACGGTACATTGTCGTATCATGTCATACATCGCTTAAACAATAATATTACGCACCATGGTTCCAAATTAAGCCACGTCAGGCAATAGTTTACAAAAGGGCACTTCACCGAATGTCATCATCACATGCGGCAATGGAAGAGAAAGCAAAAGTAGGGCCATAACCTCAGGCAAGCGACTGGGGGTAATGTGTGCAGTATATATTACCTAGGATAGATAATATACGTGCACACAATGCCTTAGGTCTAACTTGTCTAAGTTCAGAAAGATACGCAAGACGACCTAATTCCCATCGTCCTTCTCTCCTCCCGAGACGGGGCATCTTCATATGCATAATGATCCTGCGTCCCTGTCTGTTTTGATAATGCGAGTGTGAGCACACTAACCACCGTGCTCGTGAATCATCACACGTAATGCGATAATAGAATGTTGGCTGATCAAGAGAAGGCTCTAGGTTTATTTTATTTTGCCAAAACCTGCCTTTTCAATACAGTAATTAGAAATCCCTATGACCTAGCAGTTTATGAAGGACAAAATTTTACTGGAAATAATTGTGTTAATAGTGCACAGAGTCCATCCACCATTACATGGCCTCTGCACTTTACAGCATTGTTTAGCATTATAGCGCCTTATCTTACCACCGGGACGACACCCAGGACAATTCCAAACTAGGGCCTTCCTGCCCTATGCTTTTCCAATTTACCCACAAAATTATTTCACAGAACTATATCTAGTTAAGTCCCCATGTCTGTCCCATGACCGTGGGCACGGCTATTCGAATAGTTTTGACTCGCAGAGCTTGTACACTTTCACCACAAGCGATAATCCACCCATTGCCCCACCTGATTCCATAGTCAGATGGTCGAACAGATTATCACATGACTGTTCAGAATATCTAGTTCCACTAGTCATCTCACCCTATGGGAAATCGCCCACTGCGGTGGGTCCCATACGTTGCGGGATGTTCACCACGGCTACCAAGATTATTCTGCCCTCTCCCTCAATGCTAGTACGACCGGTGAACGCCACCTCCACTCGGTGTCCCTTTAGGCCTCCTTGCCCTTGCATAACCACATCTATCCACTACCGGTGAGATAAGTCGGGGAGTGTCGATACCGCTACTTAGCCAAGTTGTAATTTTGAGACATGTGGTTGCACTTTGTTTTACACCTGCTAACATGACAAGATTCATCCTTAGAGCTATCCGGGTGGTTCTACCACATTCCATAATTTTGTGCTCCCACCGCACCACATTCCAAATTTCATATCATCCACCCAGATACTAAGCAAGTTTGGAGATTTTTGGGACATAAAATAATAGTTCCAAACTTTTCATCAGTCATTCCCACCATGACTGCCCAAATTATTGTCATATTTGCAAGTGAAATGTTTTGGGATAACTAACATCCCCGTTTATCTAGCAACTAAGCAGTACGATATAACATCATTCTTATTTGTGAAAACTACATTACGCTAGTTTTGCTAAGGCGACAAAGTTCACATATCTCAAATGTTTCACAGGTACTACTAACAAGCATAGTAATGGGTCTATATCTAGAATCTAAGAAATTTGAACATACTTTAGCACATAAAATACTAGCATGCACTTGGATAGTTTAAAGAAAAGTAATTTGCATAAACAAGGGTTCAATATGATCAAGTGATAACTCGCCTTGGTCAAAGTGCTCGAGGGTTGGGAGTTGGGGTCTGCTGCTTGGCCTCCTCTTCTTGAGCCTCGAACGCTATTTTAACCGGCGCGAAAATTTGCATAAAAGAAAAGCAACAAAATCAAACCAAATAACAACAGAAATTCAAATGAACTCTAAAATTATAATTTTAGTTCCTTGGATAGTTCTTGAATTTAGACAATTTAGAAATTTGTCTCACTCGATTTGGAGTTAAAATGAAGAAGTTATGCTATTTTAAAGATCTCGCTTTAATATTAACGTGGTCGAAAACGACCACGTGGTCGGTATCGACCACGTCGATACCTGATCGGATTCGACCACGTTACGGTGGTCGGTATCGACCACGTTGTAGGTGGTCGGATTCGACCACGCCACGGTGGTCGGTATCGACCACGTTGTAGGTGGTCGGAATCGACCACGCTTGCGGTGGTCGGATTCGACCACGTTACGGTGGTCGGTATCGACCACGTTGTAGGTGGTCGGAATCGACCACGCCAGGTGGTCGGATTCGACCACGTTACGGTGGTCGGTATCGACCACGTTGGTGGGTCGGAATCGACCACGCCAGGTGGTCGGATTCGACCACGTTACGGTGGTCGGTGATCGACCACGCCAGGTGGTCTGATTCGACCACGTTACGGTGGTCGGTATCGACCACGGTATCTGTGATCGGTTTCGACCACGGTATCTGTGATCGGCGGCGACAGTGGGGCCCACTTGTCGGTGTGTGAAAAAACAAAAGAAATGGCTCAACCAGCGGCGAGCCGGGCTCGAACGCACGGAGCCGGGGAAAGAGAACGCTACTGTGGTAACCAAGTGGGCGGGAGGCTTTGCCTACCCCTTATGCACGCCAATACCCTTTGAGGTATGCGCGCGAGGCGGGCAAGGTGGTGAGGTCAAGCGTCGGTGATGGCGCCGGCCGCGGGGTTGCTTGGAGGGGCGGGCGGCTTGTGAAATGTAACCCGGAGCCGAGGTGGAGTTGAAGACGACGGCGGGGACCGAGGGCACCGAAGGTGGCCGACGACAGCAACGGCGACGGCGAGCTACAGTGGCGGGAGGCTCGGGCGAGGTGGGGGTCGACTTCACGGGATCCGGAGGTGATGTGGGAGGAGGATTGGTGTGTGGTGGCGCGGTTCGGGGAGGCGTCACCGGAGGCGGGGAAGATGAGTGAGGCCGGCGGAGGAACGTTAGTTTTGATTTTCTTGGCAATGAAGGGGCTCGGGCGTGGGGAGCTCGGTGAGGGCCACAGCAACCTTTATAGACGCTGGTGAGGCCGGCATCGGGCATTGCCGGTGTGGTCACCGGCCGAGATCCCGGCAGACGGAGGATTTAGCCATGATCGCGCCGCCATCGCGTGCGAGGGGGGCGCCGAGCGCCGGCGCGCAGAGGGAGCGAGCCCTCGAGCCATGTGTTGAGCGGCGCAGAGGGCGGAAAGGGGCGAGTGGCGGGGGAATGGCGCTCGAGCAGGGGAAAGATTCGGACCGGGGCGGTGGCGCTTCGGACGGCGGCGGCGGCGGTCCGAAGGGAAAATCTCTGGTCCGAAGGGGGCACGGATGGGCAGCGGGGAGGCGGGCGGGGTGGTGGCAGCGGGTGGGGTGGGCAGTCTGCCCAAAAAAAAAAAAGGTTTCTTTTATTTTATTTCTATTTCACCATTTCCTTTATACACAAAGATGCACACATATATATATACATGCTTACATATTTTACTCCTAATTTTTATGAGGGTTTATCTACATACAAATATTTTTATAAAATCCTTTTGTTATTTCCTCTCTCAATTCTTTATTTAAGAAACATTTTAAAAAACGATTTCAAATCAAAATACAATTTAAGGCAAGAAAATTTTATAATCCAGATTTCAACTTTTCGGGATGTTACAAACCTACCCCTTAAAAGGAATCTCGACCCGAGATTCGGCCTAACTAGCTAACAGCCGGGTAGTCTCTCCTTAGGCGGGTCTTCGCGTTCCCGGTAGCCTCCTTCTTTGAGTGGTGACTCCATTGTACTCTGTGTACGGATGGTTTGATTCTGGTCTTCTTTTCCACGATGTCCAAGATCTTAATTGGGCGTTCCTTGTAGGTCGTCGCTTTCGAGCTCAACCGCCTCCATCGGAGTTTGATCTTCCGCACCAAGACATTTCTTGAGTGGGACACATGGAAGACGTCGTGCACATCCGCGGACTTGCGGGCAACTCAAGTTGATAAGCGACTTCTCCTTCTTAGCTATGATTGGGAATGGCCCAACATAACGAGGGCAAGTTTGCCTTTGACTTTAAATCGTCTGACTCCTCGTAGGGGTGACACCTTCAAGTAGACGTGGTCTCCAACTTCAAAACTTAACGGCCTTCTCCTTTTGTCTGCATAACTTTTCTGTCTAGACTGGGCAGCCAATAACCGATCTCTGATCAGGCGAACTTTCTCTTCTGCTTGCTTTAGAGTATCTGGCCCAAATATATACCCTTCCCCTACTTCTGACCAATGCAGAGGGGTGCGGCACTTTCTTCCGTATAATGCCTCAAAGGGGACATCTCAAGGCTAGTTTGGTAGTCTGTTGTTGTGTTTAATTCGCATATGGCGACACTTATCCCATCCTTGAGAAATCCAGGCACAAGCCCGAGCATATCTTCCAATATTTGATTTACTCTCTCGTCGACCATCCGTCTGGGGTGATAGGCGGTGCTAAAATCCGGATGAGTACCAGGGCTTCATGCGAGCTAGCCAAATGCGAGGTAAATTGGGACCCTCGATCTGAGACTATCCGTTTTGGCACACCGTGTAAGCACACGATGCGGGACATATATAGTTCTGCCAATTTGTCTCCCTTGTAAGTGGTTTTGACAGGGATAAAGTGAGCAACCTTGGTCGATCTATCCACCACGACCCAAATGGAGTCGTATCCGACCTTGTTCGGGAAACCCGTGATAAAATCCATCCCTACTTCTTCCCACTTCCATTGTGGTATCTTGAGGGTTGTAGCATCCTGCCGCCTTTGGTGCTCGACCTTCACTTTTGACAGACATCACAAGAAAGCGACATGCTCGGAATGTCCCTCTTCATACAGCCACCAAGAATATTGCTTCATATCTTGGTACATTTTGGTACTTCCGGATGAAGGGAATATGGGGGCGATGGGCTTCTGAGAGCATTAGATCCCTAAGGTCCTTTTGTGAGGTACGAAACACGGTTTCCGTGCTTTAGAACTCCTTGATGATCCATAGTCATTTTAGGGCTTTCCCTCTTCCATTAATTTCTTCCACCTCAAAGCAGTTGGGTCTTCCTTTGTGCACCTCTATCATTTCTTCAATGCTTGTTTGATCTTCCGGTGGTTAGGGCTCCTTCTTCACGATCCCGTGTTCGGGGCTGCCACTCTTTATAAAGTTCAGTGGCGTTCACGAGCCATGAGGTTATTGCGATGGGCTTTCCGACTCGAGCATCGGCTACCACATTGGCCTTCCCAGGTGGTAATGGACACTCAGTCGTAATCCTTGATCAACTCTAACCATCTCCTTTGCCTCAGTTAAGGTGTGACCGAGTGAAGAAATACTTGAGGCTCTTGTGATCCGTATATATATCACAGTGGTTGCCGATCAGGTAATGTCTCCAAAGTTTTAAGGCATGAACCACTGACGCTAATTCCAGATCATGGGTGGGATAGTTAACCTCATGAGGACGGAGTTGCTCGGATGCATATGCCACAACCTTGCCTCCTCGCATCAAGACGCATCCCAATCCTTGATGGGAAGCATCACAAGATACCTCAAAATCCTTGCGTACATCGGGAAGGACTAGCACCGGTGGTAGTCAATCTTCTCTTAAGTTCTTGAAAGCTTCCTTCACGTGCTTTGGTCCATTCGAACTTGTTCCTTCTTGAGTAGGCGGGTCATTGGCACGGCTATTCTTGAGAATCCTCTATGAATCTTCTATAATATCCTGCCAATCCCAGGAAGCTTCGCACTTCAGTGACGGAGGAAGGTGGCTTCCATTCCGTCACTGCTGCAATCTTGGCGGGATCAACAGATACTCCTTCTGCGGACACTATATGCCCCAGGAAGCTGATGTCACTTAGCCAGAATTCACACTTGCTATACTTAGCATATAACTGATGTTCTCTTAGCTTCTCTAGCACTAGGCGTAGGTGCTCTGCATGATCTTCTGCAGTCTTGGAGTAGATGAGGATGTCATCAATGAACACCACTACAAACTTGTCCAAATATTCCATGAATACTTTGTTCATAAGGTTCATAAAGTATCTTTGGGGCATTTGTTAGACCAAAAGACATGACCGTAAACTCATACAACCATACCTAGTGGTAAAAGTCGTCTTGGGTATATCCTCACCCTAATTTTCACCGGTGGTACCACGACCTCGGATCTATTTTAGAGAAGATGGTGGCTCCACCAAGTTGGTCAAATAGATCGTCGATCCCGGGAGGGGTATTTGTTCTTGATGGTTACCTCATTTAATGCCCTAGTCCACACACATTCTGGCTGTGCCATCCTTCTTCTTTACGAATAGTACTGGGGATCCCCAGGGTGAGGAACTGGGTCTAATGAATCCCTTTTCCTGCAGTTCATGGAGTTGGGTCTTTAGCTCTCCTAGCTCTTCCACCGTCATCCTATATGGTCGCTTGAAATGGGAGCAAGACCGCTTCAAATTAATAACGAACTCTAAGTCTCATGCTGGGGCATGCCGGTAGGTCCTCGGAAATACGTCCTGATAATCTTGCACCACTATCATTCCTTCTAAGGGTACATCTTCAAGATAATTTATTTCCGGCCCAGCCGGACGCGGTGGTCCACTTTCACTTCTATGGTCATCCCAAGGCATTTAGTCGGTTTCTCGTCACGGAGGCACGATCTATAACCCCTTTATATCTGGCTAGCCACTCCATTCCTAAGATGATGTCCGAGTGCCGGGAGCTTAGTACTATCAGATCCGCTGGGAAGTCACACCTTTCCATGACCATTATTACCCCAGGGCACACTAAGGTAGTCATTATCATACCACCGGTGACTTAAGTACTCTTGGCCTCTTTAGAGGATAGGTAGGTAACCCTAGTTTGTCCGCATACCCTTGGATATAAATGAATGGGAAGCACCAGAATCAAATAGAGTTTGTGCTGGTATGGACTTGACAGAGAACGTACCCATAAGGACTCCTGCAGCTTCCTCAGCTTCTTCTACCGTGACATGGTTGACTCTTCCACGGTTGTGAGTTGGGGTAATCCTGCTAGCTTGCGAGGTCTGAGGCCCCTGTCTGGCGTCAAGCTTGGCTACAGACAGGGGTATTCTGCTTGAGTGGGCATCTATTGGCAAAGTGCCCTTTCTCCCGCAATGAAGCACTTGTAGCTTGTGGTTTGACTGAGCCAATATTTTGGCGTCCTTGCATTGTACCACCACCGACTAGACGATGAGGTGAGGGTTTGAACTGGTTCGGCTTGAGAAGCTAGAGTTGTTGAAGAACCTTTGGACAAATCTCCCTTGCGGCACCGAGTGGTTAGCTTATGCGTTCCGACCGCCTCCAGATTCTTCCTTTCATTCTCCGAATTATAGCCTTATTCACCACCGGTGGAAGTCGGTGAAGTCCTCGCACAATCGGTTGCACCCTTAGCTCCTCATTCATGCCTTCAAGAAACCTATCTATCTTCTCTTCTTCATTAGCTATGTCGACGAGGCATAACGAGCAAGTCGGGTAAATCTTGTGAGGTATTCATTAATGGTCGCCTCTTTGCTTAAGATTGCGAATTCGTTCTTCTTCATCCTTAGAACTCCCCGGGACGAAGTTGGCTTTGAAGGTCGCCTTGAACTCGACCAAGGTATGACCTCCATGTCGTTGTCCGAGGAGGTCTCTTCTTGACCCCGGCCGCAAGGTAGTTCTCCCACCAATTTGCAATGCCCTCAGAGCCGATGAGTCGCAAATATCACTTTGTCTTCTTCAACGCACTTGGCGGCGCAGCCTTCCTTCTGTATCCGAGCCAATCCTCGGCCGAGAGGTTCGTCGGTAGAGGAGAAAGTAAGGGCCGGGTCCTTTGAAAGTCACCAGTCGACTCTAGATCTGTTGGTGCCACCTTGTTGCCCGGCAAAATATAGCCTGCAGAATTGGGTTTCTTGCGCCATGACTTGCGCCATGGTGGGGTTGGTTGGAGGCGGAAGGTTGGCTTCCCGATCGTGGTCCGCTCATGCCCCGAGGGCATGACACCGGTGTGGAGTCCACCACCCTTGGTTGAGGGTGGCATTAGCTCGAGCCTGGTCATCCTTTGGTCGGCCATCTGCAATCATAGTTTTATGACCTAATATTATTACTAGGCCAACTAAAAGAATAAAAGAAGGTTACCACTACAGTAAACAAAAGCCAACAAGATAAACGACAAAACAACTTTTAAACACAAGGCCGGTTTCTTTAAGCATAAACTAAAACATCACATAGCCGCCTTCTAGGTCGGACTTACGATTACAACACAATTAATTAAAGTTCAACGGGATAGTTACTACGATACGAAAAGTCTTGGATACAACAACGGCATCTTGGCGCTACACCCATGAGTACGGCTACCCTACCTACTCCTCCATATCGCCGACGCCGGGCTAGAGGGGTGTAGTCCGCACCGAGGCGGGACTGCTGCGGCCGAACTCGGAGGGTCGGTGTCGAGTCCGAGGCGGCGGCCGGGCCGCGGCTCTGGCGTGACCTCCCGGCGAAGAGCCGACTGGGGCTCGAGGTCGCACGCTCTTGCGTCGCGGTCAAGCGGTCTTGAGTCCACCGCGTCCCCCGGCCGGGCCGGGCGGGAGGGCTGGAGTAGCAAGCAGGGCTGGACCTGCTGGGCTGCACCTGCCGCGGCCGCCTCGCCTTGGCAATGCCAAGGCTTGCTCGCGACCGGGCGAGCCGCTTTGGAGGGTCGCCACCTCGGTGTGTGTGACGACGAGGTGAACCCGGAGGCGGTGATCTCCTCCAGTAGCGGCAGTGGGCCGATCCCATGGCCTGGTCAGTCAACGATGCGTGAGCATCGGGTTGTTCTCGTCACGGCATGTATGTCTCATTGTATCGCGCATTCTCCGGCGCGAGGGTAGTAGCGAAGGGGTGCGCCGGGCGGCTTGTAGATGTCGCACATCCGCAGCGGCAGCAAGCGGCGGCGTCTGAAGTGCCACGGCCGGATGGTCCGCCGGTGCTCGTCCGGAAGACGTGGGGTGGTCGTGCGCGGTCTTGGGTAGATGAACACCTCGATCAGCCAAGACTCCTCTCCTCCAGCTGTGGTCTTGAGACCACGGTACACAGGCTGTTCCGGATAGCCCAGGTAATGGAGGAGCTTGCGCAGAATGCTGGCAAACTCCCCTCAGACACTCAGTGGGCGGATAGTCCCATCACCCTCATCTCCACTCGGCCATCCGTAATTTAAATTTCTAGTGTTAGTAACTTTTCAAAATATCAATGAAGGATAGAATGAAATAGGTCTAAGAAGGATAGAGAAAGAAGTAATACACTATATTTTGGAAACTCTTTTATAAGTTTGATAAAATTATAATCCTATCCTTTGGCTCACGTCCATACTAAGGCCTTTACCCTACAACAGATGCTCGATACCACTCTGTCGGACCGGATTTTTCAATCCAGAATCTTCTGTGATTACGGCATTATTCCCTGGATCAGTAGATAATGCCCACAGGTACATTGCTGTATCATGTCATACATCGCTTAAACAATAATATTACAGACCATGGTTCCAAATTAAGCCACGTCGGGCAATAGTTTACAAAAGGGCACTTCGGCCGAATGTCATCATCACATGCGAGAATGGTGTTCTTCTGCTTCCTGGTGGACCAGCGGCGAACGGTGCGGAGCAGCAAGCCGGCGGCGGGGATCTGCTCGCGGTGCGGCGGCTGCGCGAGCGTCGCCGACATGGAGACGGCCACGCGCTTCTGCTACCTGCTCACCGTGCACCGCACCACCTGGCGCGCCATCATCTGCACCTTCTGCGGCGCCATGCTCAAGTCGTACCGCCACTACAGGCTCTACTAACTGACGAGTAACCGAAAGCTACTCCTGCTGTTCCGAATGATACAACCGCCCCCTGCGGCTTGCTAGCTAGGTGTAGCGATAGTAAGGTTTGTTGGTTGGTGATTTTGCATGCGCGCAAGTACGGGCATCATTTCATTCTTGATGGAGTATTGGTCTTGTTAATTTTCCATGTGCTTTTGGAGATTGTAATGACGACATCTTGTCTCGATCTGTGCATATGTATATATATGGGAGCCAAGAAGTTCTGTGCCCATCTCACTAGCCAGTGCCCAGTGGTCTTTCCTCCAAAATAAGCTACTAGCTGCATTGCCTTGATTTTCTTCTTTCATCTCTCAGTATCTTTCTTCTTACATCTTTGAGATCCCATGCAAAAGAGGGAGAAGTGTTAAGATCGGGGTGGGTTCTTTTGGGTATGCAAAAGAGGGCCTTTTGAGATATTTCGAAATAAATAAGAACAGGATTTGTGCTATATCCCTTTTTCCTCGGCACTTAAACTATCATGCTTTAATCACAAGGAAAAAGCAAAAGCATTTAAAACCCATGCCAGGCCGATCACCAATTGATAAGCATTAACTGTGTCATGCGAGATCATATGGATGTGGGCCTGCACTACCAAACAACTTCGGTTTAATTTCGTTGGCCCACAAACATGCAGCAACTGCTCCATCCGTCCAGCTGGTCTGTCGAAGGCCATTACAACTGCGTCAGAGGTCACTCTCGAGCTGTCAAAAGGCCGTTCTTATCGTGGTCGTAAGCAATGTCCACACGGTATACATGTGCAAGTTGATAAATGTACTGTTCTCAACATAAATGCATGTGTACGTGTAGCTTAATTGTGGTTATGGTTTATGTTTTTTTAAAATAAATAAATGTGACTTTTTTTTGCTGCTTTTGGAAATGGGTTATCGGAACAGTTTTTTCAATACAGTTTTATCGGTTCATACATTCGATTCGTTCACATAAATACTTATGTTAGAATTAAAAGCCCACAGCCGCAAAAAAAAATCCACTCCACGCAATCTTGCTTATGAGTAGTAAAGTTTGAGCTCCCGCTTGATTCTTAAAAAACCATAAAAAAAAAGGGCAATCAGCATATCTGCAATGGTTGACTTAGTTCAATCGCTAAGGAATCGAGGGGGCATAATTGAACCGCTCAAAGATGTTAATGAATTTAGAACATTTTCTATTTATTTAGGATTTAAATCTTTATAGTTCGCATCTTGTATAATCTTTATGGTTTACTACAATATATTCAAGCTTCATATGTTCTTATATGGTATTAGAGCTTAAGGTTCTCAACCTAGCTCCTCCGCCATCGCGGTCACCGTCGGCCATCATCGTCGCCCAAGGAGAAGTGTGCTTCACTCTCGGGGGTGTCGACCGGATTTTTCAATCCAGAATCTTCTGTGATTACGGCATTATTCCCTGGATCAGTAGATAATGCCCACAGGTACATTGCTGTATCATGTCATACATCGCTTAAACAATAATATTACAGACCATGGTTCCAAATTAAGCCACGTCGGGCAATAGTTTACAAAAGGGCACTTCGGCCGAATGTCATCATCACATGCGAGCAGCGGAAGAGAAAGCAAAAGTAGGGCCATAACCTCAGGCAAGCGACTGGGGGTAATGTGTGCAGTATATATTACCTAGGATAGATAATATACGTGCACACAATGCCTTAGGTCTAACTTGTCTAAGTTCAGAAAGATACGCAAGACGACCTAATTCCCATCGTCCTTCTCTCCTCCTGAGACTGGGGCATCTTCATATGCATAATGATCCTGCGTCCCTGTCTCTTTTGATAATGCGAGTGTGAGCACACTAACCACCGTGCTCGTGAATCATCACACGTAATGCGATAATAGAATGTTGGCTGATCAAGAGAAGGCTCTAGGTTTATTTTATTTTGCCAAAAACTGCCTTTTCAATACAGTAATTAGAAATCCCTATGACCTAGCAGTTTATGAAGGACAAAATTTTACTGGAAATAATTGTGTTAATAGTGCACAGAGTCCATCCACCATTACATGGCCTCTGCACTTTACAGCATTGTTTAGCATTATAGCTGCCTATCTTACCACTGGGACGACACCCAGGACAATTCCAAACTAGGGCCTTCCCGCCTATGCTTTTCAATTTACCCACAAAATTATTTCAAATGAACTATATCTAGTTAAGTCCCCATGTTCGCCCATGACCGTGGGCACGGCTATTCGAATAGTTTTGACTCTGCAGAGCTTGTACACTTTCACCACAAGCGATAATCCACCCATTGCCCCACCGATTCCATAGTCGATGGTCGAATGATTATCACATGACTGCTCGTAATATCTAGTTCCACTAGTCATCTCACCCTATGGGAAGCGCCCACTGCGGTGGGTCCCATACGTTGCACGGGATGTTCACCACGGCTACCAGCATTATTCGGGCTCCTCTCCCCTCAATGCTAGTACGACTGGTGAACGTCACCCTCCACTCGGTGTCCCTTTAGGCCTCCTTGCCCTTGCATAACCACATCTATCCACTACCGGTGAGATAAGTCGGGAGTGTCGATACCGCTACTTAGCCAAGTTGTAATTTATGACATGTGGTTGCACTTTGTTTTACACTGCTAACATGACAAGATTCATCCTTAGAGCTATCCGGGTGGTTCTACCACATTCCATAATTTTGTGCTCCCACCGCACCACATTCCAAATTTCCATATCATCCACCCGGATACTAAGCAAGTTTGGAGATTTTGGGACATAAAATAATAGTTCCAAACTTTTCATCATCATTCCCACCATGATCGCCCAAATTATTGTCATATTTGCAAGTGAAATGTTTTGGGATAACTAACATCCCGTTTATCTAGCAACTAAGCGACGATATAACATCATTCTTATTTGTGAAAACTACATTACGCTAGTTTTGCTAAGGCGACAAAGTTCACATATCTCAAATGTTTCACGGTACTACTAACAAGCATAGTAATGGGTCTATATCTAGAATCTAAGAAATTTGAACATACTTTAGCACATAAAATACTAGCATGCACTTGGATAGTTTAAAGAAAAGTAATTTGCATAAACAAGGGTTCAATATGATCAAGTGATAACTCGCCTTGGTCAAAGTGCTCAGAGGGTTGGGAGTTGGGGTCTGCTGCTGCTTGCCTCCTCTTCTTGAGCCTCGAACGCTATTTTAACCCAAGCGAAAATTTGCATAAAAGAAAAGCAACAAAATCAAACCAAATAACAACAGAAATTCAAATGAACTCTAAAATTATAATTTTAGTTCCTTGGATAGTTCTTGAATTTAGACGAATTTAGAAATTTGTCTCACTCGATTTGGAGTTAAAATGAAGAAGTTATGCTATTTTAAAGATCTCAGTTTTAATATTAACGTGGTCGAAAACAGCCACGTGGTCGGTATCGACCACGTCGTATACGGTCGGATTCGACCACGTTACGGGTGGTCGGTATCGACCACGTTGTAGGTGGTCGGATTCGACCACGTTACGGGTGGTCGGTATCGACCACGTTGTAGGTGGTCGGAATCGACCACGTTGCAGGTGGTCGGATTCGACCACGCCACGGTGGTCGGTATCGACCACGTTGTAGGTGGTCGGATTCGACCACGCCACGGTGGTCGGTATCGACCACGTTGCCAGGTGGTCGGAATCGACCACGTTGGGTGGTCGGATTCGACCACGCCACGGTGGTCGGTATCGACCACGTTGTAGGTGGTCGGATTCGACCACGTTACGGGTGGTCGGTATCGACCACGGTATACGCGGTCGGTTTCGACCACGGTATCTGTGATCGGCGGCCGACAGTGGGGCCCACTTGTCAGTGTGTGAAGAAAAACAAAAGAAATGGCTCAACCAGCGGAGCCGGGCTCGAACGCCACGGAGCCTGGGGAAAGAGAACGCCACTGTGGTAACCAAGTGGGCGGGAGGCTTTGCCTACCCCTTATGCACGCCAATACCCTTTGAGGTATGCGGCGAGGCGCTGCAAGGTGGGTGAGGTGGCGTCGGTGATGGCGCCGGCGGCGAGGGTTGCTGGGAGGGGGGGCGGCTTGTGAAATGTAACCCCGGAGCCGAGGTGGAGTTGAAGACGACGGCGGCGGGGACCGAGGGGCACCGGAAGGTGGCCGACGACGGCAACGGCGACGGCGAGCTACAGGTGGCGGGAGGCTCGGGCGAGGTCGGGGTCGACTTCACGGGGATCCGGAGGTGATGTGGGAGGGAGGGATTGGTGTGTGGTGGCGCAGTTCGGCGGGGAGGGCGTCACCGGAGGCAGGGAAGATGAGTGAGGCCAGGCGGAGGAGGAACGTTAGTTTTGATTTTCTTGGCAATGAAGGGGCTCGGGCGTGGGAGCTCGGTGAGGGCCCCAGCAACCTTTATAGACGCTGGGTGAGGCCGGCATCGGGCATTGCCCGGTGTGGTCACCGGCCGAGATCCCGGCAGACGGAGGATTTAGCCATGATCGCACCGCCATCGCGTGCGGGGCGGCGCCGAGCTGCAGGCGCGCAGAGAGGAGCAGCCCTCGAGCCATGTGTTGGCGGCGCAGAGGCGGGAAAGGGGCGAGTGGCGGGGGAATGGCGCTCGACAGGGAAAGATCGGGGACCGGGGCGGTGGCGGCGCCGGACGGCGGCGGCGGCGGTCCGAAGGGAAAATCTCCGGTCCGAAGGGGGCACGGATGGGCAGCGGGAGGCGGGCGGGGGTGGTGGGGCAAGCGGGTGGGGTGGGCAGTCGCCCAAAAAAAAAAAAGGTTTCTTTTATTTTTATTTCTATTTCACCATTTCCTTTATACACAAAGATGCACACATATATATATATACATGCTTACATATTTTACTCCTAATTTTTATGAGGGTTTATCTACATACAAATATTTTATAAAAATCCTTTTGTTATTTCCTCTCTCAATTCTTTATTTAAGAAACATTTTAAAAGAAACGATTTCAAATCAAAATACTGATTAAGGCAAGAAAATTTTATAATCCAGATTTCAACTTTTCAGATGTTACAGTGGGCACCTCCTTTCGCCGCCGTCGTTGCCACGCCCGCTTGATCTGCGCTTCCGCTGAGCTCGCGCATTCCCGCCGCTGGTGGCCTAAGCCGGCGCCTCCGCGCCACGGTGCCGCCTCAAGACGCCTATCTTGCTGCGCCGCCATTTGTTGCGGCGCCACACGCCTGCGCCAACATGGATCCGGCAGCGCCGTGCTCTTCTTCCGGCTGCCCATGCCCCGCCCACGCCGCCCGCCTGTCGAGTCGCATCCCGACCGCGCCACTTTGGATCCAGTCATTGCCTCAGATCCGGCAACCGCCACCTCGGATCGACAACTGCCGCCTCAAATCCGACTGTCGTCGATCTTCCTCCGCCTCGACTTGGCAGACGACCTCGGCCCGCCGGATACGACCGCCTCCGTGTGAGATCCGACCACCATCGGCCACGATGCGCCTGGATCCGACCACCTCTACTCTAGATCCAGCCATTCCCGGCCTGGGCTTCACTGTGCCACCTCCCTACCGCCCAGCACCGGATCCGCCCCTCGCCGCCGCCTTCGACCGCCGCCCTTGAGGTTGCTATCCCCCCTTCCCGAGCCGCGTCCTTTCATGTCGCCACTCTTGGGGTCGCCGCCGCCCTCCCGGGCCTTCCTCTTCTCATGGCGAGGCGGATGACATGGCCGAAAGGAGACGGGCAAGTGGATGGCGATGAAGAAAAGAAAGATAGAGGGGAGAGAGGAGATGGTCTTATTCTACTGCTAGTATTTTGAGTTTTATCCCCTTTGCATCTTCTGTTGCATCCATCCAATTTCATAATATTTGTCTCTTTCAGTTCGTCAAAGCCATGTGAGTCCACAAAATCTATCCGTCAACCGGTTGCTTTACTAGATCCTCTCGGATGAGTGTGGTCATCTCCTTCCTTTTGTATAGCCGTAGTCGTCGCTCTTCTTTTTGAGCCGCTGCAGACCGTAAAAGTCTTTATGATGTCATCGTTTCTCTGTAAGCCGCCGCACCGAGCTTCTATGGTCGTCGCGTTTCTTTTGCACCGCGTCTCTGTTACGTTTTTTGTGCACTGCGGCGCCATCGTCTTGGGCTTCGATTTGCGCTGCCCTGCTTCTACGTATCCCTTTTCGGATTGATTTGACAACTCTCTCTACTTATGTCACCTTCCATATTCTCTTCGTCGTGTTACCGCGGTCGACTTTGCTCCCGCTTATCTCTACCTTCTCGACCCCTGCACTTTGTGCTTTATAGGCTGCCGCACGATTTCGGATGGGAGGTGATCTTTTTGACATAATTTTCCAAGAGTTGCACTCTACAACAACATCTTCAAAACACGGACTTTGGATTTTTCCTATTTTAGTGTCAACCATTTTCAAATGTAATGCTATTGCATACATCTTATATTTGAGGGGTGTTAAGAGTATTTAAGATTATTTTCTATTGTCTGGGATTTGAATCCTTGTAGTCTCTGTACTATATAAGCTCTATAGACTATTGTAATATATTCAAGCTTTATATGTACTTACAAAAGTTACAATCGTTGTGTATGAGTAACTTGATTCCACCGTCTTTGAAAGGCCCTAATTCCACCTTGATGGGGAAGACGTCGAAAATATCCTGTCCGAGGTTATCTCCCCGTCGAGTTCGATGGATTTAGCCCAATCTTGTTCACTAGCGTGCGGTGTCAACTCCCAAGCCCAACCAATCGACAGCAGTACAGCATTTTATCGTTGGGGAATTTATGAACTGGATACTCCTAGGAATATTCGTTGGGGAATGCGCACGTGAAGGACACATCACTGTGCTACGGTGTCCTTCACTTGTGCTTGTGTTCTCTAGAGAAGTATCTTGTGCCGTAATACTCGCATCATCATCTGCAAAGAGCGCAATATGACAGAATAAATTAAAAGGAAAATGATAATGTATCTGCACAGCATTATCTAACAGCAATTTATGAAATACAAACCATGTCTAAGTAGGAAGAAGAAATAGAGAGGGTTTGTCAAAAAGAGAGAATGTTGTTAACTTTTGAGTAAGTCACTACTCAAAATGGCAAATATATAGAGTACAAGAGATACAAACCTAGACTACCACAAAATACCCTTTAACAGATATGAGAAAATAAGTGAAGATGACGATAGTTGATTCATAAGACATCTTAAGCCTATTACTCCCGGGGGAGTCTCCGCATGAGGCTCCCCATCGTCACCGGCCTTGCTCCGTCTCAAGTGATGGCGGCACAATTTTGGTACGGTCGGGGGAGGTTTTTTGCGAAAAAATCCATGTATTTTTTTTAAAATTATATACATGTCTTTAGTTCTCGCGAAAAGGTCCCTGGTAGTTTTTTTAACCCCTCCATTTTGCAGATGCCCCCCCGCGGTTTTCGAAATTGCGCAGGGGTCCCCGGTTTTTTCAGGATAGCTCCTCGTGGTTTTTTAAATTGCGTACGGGTCCACGGTTTTTTTCAGGATGGCCCCCGTGGTTTTTAAAATTGTGCACAGGTCCCCATTTTTTTGCAGGATAACCCCCGCGGTTTTTAGAATTGCGCTCAGGTCCTCGTTTTTTCGCGGTTTTTCCTAGAAAGCTCCTTACGAATTATCGTCTCTTTTATTTTGGTACGTACGGTGCTGACGCGGCGTGGCGTCGCGCCTACGAGGCTAGTGTATATAAACGCTAGGAGGGAACTAGAGAAAGAGGAGTTACATACAGAACTTGGTAGGAATTAACAAGTGCAGATTCCAACATTACTTTAAATTCTCGTGCATCAGAAACCATATAGTCTGTCTCCCCCTGTATTGCCAAAAAAAACATGATTAATGCTCTGGAAGAGTATGAAAACTTTATTGTTAGTGTCATACGAAGAGTATGAAAACTTTATTGTGTCATACTGTCATCTCAAGCCGGGAGTACTAGATATTAATTAGAGCATGCACAAACACCATATGGCGCAGTGAACAATTCAGCAGCGGGCTGCAAACTAATTCTTGGTTGGTGATTCACAAATAAACCCAGTACCTTCTCAAGACCCCGCTGCACCCCAAACATTTGAGATTCAAGCAAATCAGCAGCTCCTGAATCCCAAGACTCTCCTTGAAACTCCCGCGACCAGCTGAAGTCATCAGTCAAAGGTTGCAAATCATCTATTTGAAAATATAGAAAGTTCACATTAATATATTCACAGAAAGTATAAGAATGCTTCTGGAGAAAAACAACTGAACTTTTGAAAGAACCACTATTACCTGCCAAGCCGCAGCTATTATCATGATTACGCTCTTCAGAACCAATAATATGTGGAGAAGGACTATGGTGTCGCTCAGTTGGGCTGAAATAAGCTGGTGTATAACTAAAATTATATTGTATCTGGCTGAATTATACTGTAGCTGATGGTAGCTTATTTTGTGTAACTAATTTTTTTTAAAAAAATAAAAAACAGATTAGCCCATCACAAACAACGCAAACGAATATGGGAAAAATAACCGGCAAAAAAGCTCAAAAACAGCTAAAAGGTCAGAAAAGGATGAAATGTAGGAATAGTAAAAAATAAATCAGAAGTTAGAAACTCAAACCGAAATAAGTTGAGCCTATATGTGAACATAGCCTTCAAGAATCAAGCAGTGAAAATAATACGGAAATGTTACCATACCAGTATACAACCATATGCTGATGAAATTAGTCTTAGCATATTATTTATTAGATGTGTCTAGGTATTACTTGGATATTTTTTTCTTAATAATTATCTAGATTTAAGACCATTGGATTAGAGATCCAATGCCTTTTTTTTTAGAGGAGGGGGGATATTTTTTCAAGAGGGTAAAAAAGAATTCATAGCCGTTGGATCTCTAATTCAATTATCATAAATCTGGATGATAATTAGGAAGAAAACATTCGGTGATATTTATCAACACTTCTATTTATTTTAGGCCAATCAAGCGTTGGAATGTGCAACATACCAGGAGACATGAAAACAAATAGGAACCACCTACGTACGCAATGCAACGAGGTATGTCCAACGCACGCACGCCCAGGAATCAGCTCCCTCCATCGGGCAGAACCAAAATCTCACGCACGAGTCTCTGCAACGCGGCGTGCGACGAGCCGCCCTTCCCCACGGCCTTCTTGCACGCGGCGCTCATCTCCGCGGCCTTCTCCATCGCCCTCCTTCCCTTCTCCGACCCGCCCATCAGGCTCCGCACCGCGCGCTCCAGCGTCGCCGCCTCCACGAAGAAGCCCGTCTTCCGGTCCATCTCCAGCTCGACCGCCACGCCCATGCCAGCCACGAGCTCGAACGCGTTCAGGTGCTGCTCGCCGTACAGCGGCCACGGCGCCATCGGCACGCCGTGCCGCAGGCTCTCCAGGATGGAGTTCCACCCGCAGTGCGTCACAAAGCCGCCCACCGCGGCGTGGGCTAGGATCTCCTTCTGCGGCGCCCACCTCGGCCACACGAGCCCCCTCCGCCTGGTCGCCTCCAAGAACCCCTCCGGGAGCAGCATGTCCAGGTTCGCGTCCGTTGGGTGCTGCTCGCCGGCTGCGGGTGGGCCCCGCAGGACCCACAGGAAGCGGTGGCCACTGCGCTCGAGGCCGGCGGTTACCTCCCTCACCTGTGCCGCGTCGAGGAACCCGTTGCTCCCGAAGCAGAGGAACACCACCGACGCCGGCGGCTGCTCGTCGAGCCACTGCACGCACTCGTGCGGCTGTTTATCAGGCGGGCTGAACCAGATCACCGGGCCGATCGCGTGGATCACCGGAGCAGGGCGCCCGGGCACGCATCGGCCGTCCGCGATCGCGGCGAGAACCGCCCCCTCGAGCTCGACCGATGAGTTCACGATGATGCCCTTGGCTTCCATGAAGCGGCGTCCGTGGTACTCGAACCAGTCGTAGTCCTTGATGTTCTTTCTCACCAGGCACGCCGGCATGCACGACGGCGGCACCGGCGGCAGCCCGGGCACGTCCACCGTGCTTTCCATCTCCTCGAACCCGACGGTCAGGTCCTCGCGGAGCTCCGGCAGGCGCAGCATGAGCGCGAGGAACGCAACGGAGGAGGGGAAGTACACGTACGCCGGCACGGCGAGCTCGCAGGCCACGTCGAGCAGGGTCGTGAAGAAGAGGTCGACGACGACCGCGGCCACCGGCGAGGATAAGCCGGCGATGGCCGCCTTGACGTGGGGCGCGTGGAGCTGGGCGTACAGGGACGTGAACTCCACGGGGCCCACGCAGCCGGTGGGGTGCTCGACGGCGGGGAGCTGGTGGAAGCGGATGTCGAGGCCGGAAGCCGCCTCCCGGCGCACGTGGCTCTCGACCTCCGACGCCTTCGTTTCCGTCGGCGCGCGCATGAAGAGCACGGTCAGTGAGCAGGCGCCCCCGGCGTGGCCGAGCAGCCGTTTGCCGGCTTCGAGCGCGGACATGAAGTGGCCAGATCCCCAGCCCGGGAGGAGGACGACGGTAGGGCGAGCCATTGATGGACACAAAATGATTTGGAATCTCGGGTCAACGGCGAGTTCTGCCTTAGACTGAAGCCGTTGCAGCAGGGAAAGAAACAGGGTATGAGGGTGTCGTGATTAGTACGTGTGGCCGTTTGGTTTTATGCGATCAAATGATTCCAAGAGATATTTTAGGGGCGTTTATACCATAGTTTTTGGATTTGAAAATTAGGAATTGAAAAAAACTATTTGCTGTAAAAAAAACAGCTTTTAGCAATCAATACAAACGCTTTTAAACAAAGTGTATTTTTCTAGACGTGTTTACTAGTCGACAATCCTGTCCGTGATGCCTTCATCATCTATGAGTCCCATCAGGTTTGCGTTTGCCACAAGGTAACCTCTGTCCTGGCATGCTTGGTTTCCGCGATCTTTAACGTCAGCCTTAGAAATTCTATTTGCAAATTTCGGCAGATGAGTGATCGAATTTTTGTTACTCTGCCGAAGTCACGCTGCTGACCAAGTGACGATGGCGTGGTGGAAGGCATGCGGAATTGTTTGTTCCAGGCTGCTGTTATCTGTTACTGTTAGTTACTCTATGATTTGGGCAGTGACGTTGCCCTAAAAAAAATACATTGCAATGGTGTATATTATACGGGTGAACAGTGCACGGCAAGGAAATGAACCTCTTCTGATGGATAAATTACTCACCGTACTGTTCAATTTGTTCTTTTGCTGTGCTGGCCTGTCTCTAGTGAACAGTACATCAATTTCCTACTCCACATAAATGTGTTCTTTTGATTTGGACACTAGATACTGAACCGAGAGAACATTTTTTCACTTGCTTCACCATCTTCTCACTGCCGAGAAGAAACATTTACTTGCTTTATTAGAGATTATGACCCCCAAAAATGAAAAAAAAACACACACACACACACTAGGAACATAACTGACCAATATCAGCATTGCTAGGATGATCCAGAAACGCCATTTTTTCTGCTCGGGTGGAGATGCTGCATGTGCATCTTCATGTTCATCTTCCTCGTGATTGCTTGGCCCAAACAATAAATTATGATTCTCTCTGAAATGACAGGAAAAAAACACATATTAATGTTATTTTTCTTTACTTTTTACAGCGAAGTGGGTTGCGCGTGCACACTAACTGTTTGTATGGAGCACGTAATTTGAGTTCCAGAGTAGAGGTAGATGAAGTGCTTCTGCTTCTTGAGAAAATGTATCCTGTGCTAAAATAAAAGGTTGCATAGATTGCGTTTTCAGTCCAATGTTTGGAGTTGTATTCAATATGTAACTATGACTGATTGTATACTATCCCTCATACCAGCCATGGTGTTGGATATGAGAGTTTTTTTTTCCTTTTTTGAAACATGTGAGAGATTAGTATGCTCTTTACCAAAAGTTTCGAGGTAGGGTGCTCTTAAATTTGGAAGATATACTATACTATGATAAATATGGTTTTAAAAGAAAATAGATTATTGTCCTTGCAATGTGTTTCATTTAATTAGTATTGACCAATACGTGCTTTGCACGTGCACGATTACTAGTCATCTGCAAAGAGCGCAATATGACAGAATAAATTAAAAGGAAAATGATAATGTATCTGCACAGCATTATCTAACAGCAATTTATGAAATACAAAACTATGTCTAAATTGGAAGAAGTGAGAGGATTTGTCAAAAAAGAGAATATTGTTAACTTTTGAGTAAGGCACAACTCAACTCAAAGGGCAAATGTATAGATTACAAGAGACACAAATCTAGACTACCACTACAATACCACAAAATACCGTTAACAGATATGACAGGATAAGTGAAGATGACCATAGTTGATTCATAAGACATGTATATAAAGTAATGTCATGTTTGAAAAAGCTAGGAGGGAACTAGAGAGAGGGTTTGTTTGGTTGCTGCCCAAAATTGGCCTACCAATGTGTACCAAACTTTGGTCATCAAATTGGTTGCCCACAAATTGGCCAAGTTTTGGCAAGAAAATGAACAAAAGATACCAAAGGGAGGGGTTTTCCCCAAAACTTTGGCAGCAAACTAAATGCATGTGAAATCCGGACAACACAAACAAATTTTGGCAGCAAACCAAACAAGCCCCAAATCCATGACAAAATTTTAGTAATGGCAGAATTTGACATGATTAGTGGGGTAAATTTTTGGCACAAACCCAACAATCTTTTATCAATATTACCAACACTGCTAAGACCAAATATCTCTAGCTAGAACTAAACATTGCAAACATCGATCATTGACAGCACAAGCAAGCCCATTACCCTGAAAACAGAGGTGGTTGAGAGGCCTTTGTTTCAAAACTGTTCCTTACAGCCTTACAGGAATTAAGTCCAGTGGCGGAGCCAAGATTTGGTTACGCCTCGGGTTTAGTGGTGGAATGATCTAAGCTATCTAGGTTGGACCATGAAAATATTAACCAAGCTGGACTGAATTTATCCAGACTGTACACTAGATATTTTTCTACACCCCGGGCTGAAACATATCCTGTCCAGAGTGTGGCTCCGCCCCTGATTAAGTCCTATTTGTAATGCTTCTTTGTATCTTGGTAAGATCTCACGTTCATTGCAGAGAACCTTGCATACTGTCTCTCGTTTTCGAGTGCATACTATCACTATCTTTATCTGAAATTTTCTGCAGTTGAAGTTATAACATCTGCACTCAGCAATGGTATCTTTTATTTTCATTTATTGACATGACGTAAGGAAATGCATGCATGCTTCCCAAGCTATTTCCACTACAAGAAATATGAAACAGAGACTCATAAATGACAGGGCTGAAATCTCTGTCTTATTTTTTTCCCAAAACTAAGGCCATGGAAGGACATACAAGATCGAACAAAGTCGGAATTTCCAAAATGGTATAACCAACGTAAAACCTAGCAACTAAGTCGGAACTAATCAATGAAATCTAGCAGCCAATTCAAAACCTGAAGTTTAAACAAGATCTCAGGGTGGGCAAAAACCACAAACCGAAGAACAATTCGCAGCACCCGGCCATCCGGGCCAAGATTCTGCAAAACGGTGTGAATCGCAGTTCATTTGGATTTGGCGATGCAACAGAGCAGTCGCGTTTCAGGCAGAAGATTATATAGAGCTGTAACCGCGAGGTTGCGACTGGGTACGTGCGGTGGAACTGGCGGTGGCACGGGTTGGAAGGACAGGCTGCGAATTTGAGCAGGCGGGGTGGAGGAATCAGCGTCGGCAAGAACTGGAAGGAAAAGGAAAGGCCAGGCGCGTGGCCACGAGGTTACCTGGTTTTGGTTTGCGAGGTGTGTGGCGATGGAATTGGAGCTGGTGCCGCGGTCTCCTGCTCGCTGGCGGGTTGCCTGCGCCTCCATCTTCCTCTCTATCTCTCTCTCGCGCGCGCTTGCGCCCGCCCGCCGCCGGAGAGTGCAGAACGGAGACGACAGGAACCTCGATCCAACCACGGATGGGGGAGGGCCTCACGCATTGGATTTTCTTCCGAGGAGGCAAGCGGGGAAAAGCTGCAGGTGCTTAGCTGATAACTCCGCTTTACCTCTACGAAAGCGTATCGTCAATCCAGAAGGCGGAGACTGCATCCCCGTGTGGAAACGTCTTATCAGTTAGAAAACGCACTTCTCTAGTCAGGTTCTGGGCCTCACTCAGCTCATGCGACAGCCCATGAAAGAATAGAGCCCAAGGGCAGCACGTTTAGCCCAGTTCCAGTTTCGGGTCGTAGCTTTCAAGCAGCACTCTATAAAAAGGCCTGTTTATATACCGGCTTCCAGCTTCTACCTACTGGTTTTTAGAAGAATGAATACTTGGTTTTTTTAATTTTTCTTTGGCTTTTCTTTTTTTTTTTTTTGCATTTTTTCTTTGCATTGCCGGAGAGATATAACAAAGCTAACATGCAATTTTAGCCATAAGCAACAGTTAGAAGTTGTTAAAAAGTCCAGAATGAACAGGCTCAAAGAAGAAGAGCAAATTGTACCGCTGCACTATAGCCTCAAAGCTTGTGAAATTTATGCTCCGTTCCAAACAAATTTTGGCTTCTGGCCATTTTAAACACATCATCTTTTTAGCGTGGCTATTTCTTCCTTTTTCTGTGCGGTTTTCGTGGAAATATAACAGTTTTTTTATTTTTTCTTTAATTAAATATTTTAGTCAAAAACGAAAATCCACTATAGTATCATTTTAACCAAAAACTACAGTCAAATCGAGTGAATCTTAGGTTTTACATTATCGGCCCCTCTAAACTTGTAACCGTTTGCACTCTGTTAACTAACTCTCGGCCTCCCTTTTCCCTGTTAACTAACGGAATAGAATGGTCTGTTCTTTTTAGCTGCGGCTTATGGTTTTTGGTTGAAATTTTTAAATTTTGACTATTTGCGACAAAGATTGCGGAGAGAGATACTCGCTTGCAATTTTGGTGATACAGATGTTAGGCTTTTTAACGTGTACTACAATTAACTTGTAGATTCTGTTTTGAAAAAATACTCCATTTAAAAGTTAGGTACTGTAGCAAAAACCAAAATCCGTTTTTAGAAGCCATAAAGAACAAATCCAGAAATAGTCAGCGTGTGTGCATGTATGCTTAGGGTTAATATTATAGCAAAAACCAAAAATTATTTTTAGAAATTATAAAGAACAGATCCAAAAAAATAGTCAGCGTTCGTGCATATATGCTTAGGGTTACAATAAGCGATGAAAATGGGGCCAGGATTTCCGAGAAACCGTACGTACGAATCATAGAGTTGGATCCCCCAAGAATCAGACGGAATGGGGTGATTACAGATTCACACCAGATACCATCTTATTTTGCCCGGCCGGCAAGATGCCTTTGAACAACTTTTCCTAGAAGATATCCAGATGCATGCATCAGACAAGTTCAGAACAGCTAATGGCATCGCAAAAATTTGCACAAAACAAAGCAAACGTACAAAAGAAAATGCTGTCAACTTGGGAGCCCTTCTGCTGAACAGGCAGCACGAAGGTACACGAATCTGTCCAGGTTTTACAACCCATTTCTTTTACACTCGAAACATGGCAGAATCCATTTCAATCGGTACAGAATAAAAAGAAGAAACCATACAAGACAGTGACAATGTTTTATAGCCGTCACATCAGACAGATCTTGATTACTATCATCATTAATTCAGCAAAACACCAGGACTATGAGATGAGAAAATCTGCACAGTATTGAAACATCATAAGACTCCAGGTTCCCAAACAAAAACAAAACGGGGGAGAGAAGAAACAGCAAATTTTGAAGGACCAACTGCTACACCTCACCAAATACCAATCATGCAGAAGCAACACGCCAACTCGCCCACGCCGACCAAGCAAATTCACTCCAAAGTAAGATAAGCCCTCTCAGGAACGCAAAATTGGGCTGTTTTCCGGTAAAATCCCTGCGTTTTCTGTTTTTTCACAAAGATGGAGATCTCGCGTCTCAAACAAGCTATAAAACCAGATACTAACAGCTACTGATTGATCTCCTCCTCTCTGTCAAATACCATCATGATTTGATAACTTTTTGTTGTCCTAGCCTTGGCATAGAACTCAAAAGAGAAAGGAAAATTGAAAGGAAAGATGACGGTTGACTAACAGAGGTGATTTCTTGCGGCTGATTAAAAAAAATGTGGTAGCTGTACCAGGCCATCTATTCATCGTGGCATTAGTGACCGAGGTTACATCATGATGATAGTGTGTGCTGGAGTGCGCACTAAAGACTGCTGCTGCATGCCCCTGTCCACTTCATAATTTACTTTTAACCATTTTCACTCATGCTATGATGTTATCGGCCTTACAGTTTTGCGAACGGTCACTACAAAATACTCTTATTAAGTAGTTGATTTCACGGAAATAGATGGGTAGTACGTATCTTTACTATTATAAAAGTATAAGTTAGTGATTGATTTATTCTTCCTTCTCTCTTCTCAGCCATTCGATTTGATCTGGATCATTCGCCTCTCTCATCCTCTCTCTCAGGATACAATCGTCCACCTCCTCTATTTTTTCATCTTCTATATCGCTTACTTTTCAATGTTTGATATGTGAAGTTAGTCGAGAAGTAAGTTCCGTCTCATTATTTTTTTATGACTTCATTGTAACGTACGAGTCTTTAACTAATCAATGTGAATACACTTGATATGGTTAGCGAAATGTTCCAACTAAGCACTACCTCCGGTGTCCGATCGGTGTAGGTGTGAATGTAACGAAGAAGAAAAAATCCTGGCTTAATCATAGTCTGCCGTGGTTAGGCCAGCAAACCCTCGCGACACCGTCATTAGCACTGTTCTTTTTGGCTTTTTCATCATTTTTTATTTCAACTTCTTTCTTCTATCACTATTTATTAAATTAATAAATCATAACTAAAAGATATAAGACATATGTAAAAAAACGAGAAAATTGATCATTTGCCACTTTGAAGAGTGGGCTTCGCAAAATTGCCACTTTCAAAATTGGCTTCGCAAAAATGCCATGCAGTACATTGACCTCTTGATTACTATGCCATTTGAGCCATTTAACTCATTTAATATTTTCTTTTGTAATTTTAAAGACCGAAAAGACCTTTTACCCTTGTTAAGTTTGCAATCGTATGGAATATGGCCTTAAACATGAATGAGTAGATTAATTACAATGTCGAGTGCGCATGTCCCTGAAAAAAACAAGAATACTTGCCAAGTCGATCACGTGTGCCTAAATTGTTAGTTAATGCGTGTGACGATTCTCCTCTGCTCCTAAATTTCTTATCTTCCCAGTTTTTCTTCCCATTTTGTTTGTCTACAGTGCATTCCAGGGGTGGATTTTTCACCAAAGAAGATTTTTTTTTGTGATAAAGTTGAGCATGCGTGAGCGCTGGGAGGTCACATGGTATGCAACGATCGTTTCATCTTCCAACCTAAAGTCCATACAAAGGCAAACTTAACAAGGGTAAAAGGTCTTTTCAGTCTTTAAAATTAGAAAAGAAAATATTAAATGAGTTAAATGGCTCAAATGGCATAGTAATCAAGAGGTCAATATATCGCATTAAGATTTTTATGCCAATTTTGAAAGTGGCAATTTTGCGAAGCCCACTCTTCAAAGTGGCAAATGATCAATTTTCTCGTAAAAAAACACCCTCATTGTTCACCACAAAGTAAACTACTTACTACTACTCGTAGACAAAAGAAGAAAAACTCCTTCAAAAAAAAAGAAGAAAAAGAAATTTAGAGAGAGAGGAAGCACGCGAGGAAGGTCAAGGGACGCTCACGCACGGATCCCCCCCTCTCTCTCCACGACCCTTCCGACGCGGCAAAGCAAAAACAGGGAGGAGTCGAGAGGAAGGGAGGGCCCGAAATCCCCAACCCGAATCCAACTCCAAGCCTAAATCCCGGTTTATTCTTGCCCTTAGCCCCGGATTTGGGTGCAGTTTTTCCGTTCGGGTTGGAGGATTTTCGCGGCTCAGCCATGAACGAGAAGGCCTCCGTCTCCAAGGAGCTCAACGCCAAGCACAAGAAGGTTCGTTTCCTTCGTGGACGATTTTTCGTTTCTTGTTGTCTTAGATCGGAACTGTACGTTACTGCCTTGATTGGAATGGAAACGAAGGAAAAATCGATATGATGATGCGATTTCTTTTTTTGGCTGGAGATTTGGGATCTGTGATGCTGTGTGTTCTTGATTTCCCCGGCCCAAGATTTCATGCCCGAAGCACTGATCTGTGTTGTCGCTTTGCAATGCTTTGGTGTGTTACTAAGAGCGCAGATCCGAAGCTGCCCCGTTTTGGTGTATCTTATTATTGAGATTCATCCGGGAATCAAGAAACGGACGCTGCTGTTAGTTAAGTTTAGGGGGCTCCATCACAGATTCATAGGGCTTTGGCGAATTTATTAGAGTGCTGGAAATCACTATTCGGTAATTTGATTATACATTTGTAATAAATACCTGTTAGTTACAGACTATCTCTTGTATGGAAATAAAGAGGACAAGCAATTCTTGAGATTCTTTTATTGTAGTCCACAGTACAAGTAATCTCACTAGCTATCTTCATTGGCACGGCAAAAAAAGTTGCCATTGCGATGACCTGCTCAACAATATCACGTGTTGTTTATGTTGCGATTGCATCTTCTGTTATGCACGTTTGTCTTATTTGACTTGTAGCCTTTATAATCCATTGTTCTTATCTTCTCCATTGATTTCCAGATATTGGAAGGTCTTCTTCGGCTGCCCGAGAACAGAGAATGTGCAGACTGCAAGTCAAAGTGAGTGGTCCAGTGCAATTGGTTGTTTTAAAGATAGCTACTGATGCATTAGACAAATTTATATATTATGAATAGCTTTGCTACGAGCTTTATCTCTTGAGGACATCTATTTTGATAGGTAAATATTTGATTCATGGAAACAGACTTGTCAGTCGTCACCACCCATTTGCTGATTTGTCTGATGTTTGTGTTTATATAGCTAATATTATAATATTTGTTTTACTCCCTATCTTATGTTTCAAGTCTACTATTTGATTTGGCATATAGTATGCATGTGGGAACAGATGTGTAGTTAGAGGAAAGGGCCTGTAGTGAACTAGGAGCAGTCATATAGGATTGATATGTTTTGTTGCTGCATCACTGGCTCATTGCATCCAAAAGGTGATAAAAAATGTATTTCAGTGGAAAGGAAGTGACAGTGAAATTGGTTAATTGTAGTTACTTTTGTATTGTTATAGGTGGCTAGTCCTCCTCTCCCTATCTCTGTTCGCTTGTGTGGATGCTTTAAATTCCATTTCCGTGCATGTAGTGTGGATAGACACTTGTGCTTGCAACTCTTGTTCTTGTCAACATTTGCTAACTGTTTGCTCATATTGCAGGGGTCCTCGATGGGCAAGCGTGAATCTTGGGATCTTTGTATGCATGCAGTGTTCTGGAATTCATAGAAGCCTTGGGGTACACATATCTAAGGTCAGTGAATAATCATGTGCATAAGTTTCACTGTTTATTATTTCAACTCAGCATCGGCAGCAAACTTTTTTTGTCTTTCATAGATGTTTTGACAAATGGACTTGAAGCCACAATGTTGCTGTGTAGCTTGAGGTGAACAGCTTTTCAGGACAGTCTGCATGCTGTTCTTTCAACGTCAAATGTTTTATAGTTGAAATTTATATTATATTGGTTACATTAATTTCATTGCATGCTAAAGGGCTAAAATAAGTTGATGCAAATATAACATAATAAAACCAAATAGAATGGCCGTCATGTGCCACAACCCAATCCAGCGTGTCAGCTTAGTTATCCTCATCATGCAATGGCCTTGCCATCTAGCTTCCAAGCTGGTAGACTTTTCTCTTTTCCATGGATTTCGAGGATTCATTTACTTGTGTTTTTGTTGGTTATTTTTGCCTGTTCTCTGATTTTTTTGCATTTCAGTTTGTTTTTTTGTTTCGTGGAAACCATTTTTTTTTGCGTCTGTTACCAAAAGAGGAGAACCTGCTGTTTTATCATTTTAATAAAAGATTTCCTTCCTGATGCAGGTAAGATCTGCTACCTTGGATACATGGCTGCCAGAGCAAGTTGCATTTATTCAATGTACGGATTACTCTATGTCCTGAAATTTCAAAATGATATTTGTCATAAAATAAAACCTTGATGGCATTTCTCATGATGATTGTGTTTACATTCTTGCAGCAATGGGAAATGAAAAGGCTAATAACTATTGGGAAGCAGAGCTGCCCCCGAACTATGATAGGGTTGGGATAGAAAATTTCATCCGTGCGAAGTATGATTCTTTTCAGCTCTTTCAGTACCTGAAAATCTAGTGTAATTTCTTCTGCATACTTTTTGGATAATACATGTGACTAATATTATGTCTGAATTGTAGATATGAGGACAAGAGATGGATACCGAGGAATGTAACATCAAGACCGTCATCTGGTGTTCGAGATGAGAAGAGCTCGGAGTCTCAGCCTAGTTATGCTAACAGGGGTGGACATGGTCAAAGATCTTCATTTGAGCAACACCGCGCTTCACCAGCTGCTACGAGCAAAATTACTCCAATAGCTTCCAGGATGCCCACCCAGGTAACCCTTCTGCATTGCCACAAGCTTTCCCTAGGCAACAGTTAATTTGTTGATACCTTGCTTTGGTAGTTGTCTCTTCAGGAGAAAGCTCTGTTTGATAGATCAGCACTCTTTCTTGAACTCAAGTTGAATGTTCCGCATAATTCTTAATTACTATCTACCACTTCGATAGATCGTTGAAAATGGAAAAGACCTGTAAGTTTTCATATGGGGCACGTTATGCAGTTAATTATAGATTCATATTGACTCAAAACTGCTAAATGTATAAATTGTACGGGCCTGTTCTTTCCAGCTTTTGAAACCGGATTTTGGCTATTGCTACAGTAACTAACTTTTAAACAGAGTAGTTTTTTTAAAATAGAGTTTACAAGTTAATTGTAGAACACGTTAAAAGCCCAACATCTGTATCATCCAAAATCGCAAGCGAGTATCTCTCTATCCATAATCTCGGTCGTAAACAGCTAAAATTCAAAATTTTTAGCCAAAAGCCATAAGCCACAGCTGCAAAGAACAGGCCCGTAGATTGCCTGACATACTAATAATCAGAAGTGGTGATGTGATGTAATAACATGATAATGGATGTTCCACAAGTGGGCATGGATAATTACTTTGTAACCATTATATGATAGATTCTGGCCAAGGACATGTTTATAATTTGTTTCTCATGCTTGGCCTTAACAACCAAGCTTGATGGTAATCATTGGTTTCGTCTAGCTTACATGGTCTTCCTCTATCACCATAGTCTCTGATTTGATACTTGGACAAGTTAGTTAATGATTAACTCCGTAATCATGCATGATGAAAGAAATTATGAACTTGTAACCAGCGAACTATTCCACATTAGATTGATTATCCATTTGGATACTGATTCACGTGTTTTGGAGACACTAATTACTTTGTTTTGTTATAGAGTTACTATATTTTATTATTATGATATTTTTTCTTTAGTTGATAACCTTGAGTTTCAATCTGGCATAACTGCATGGAAAGCAGGCATCACCTCAACCAAAAACAGAATTATCAGTTCTCAAGGTTGTTTCGCCTCAGCCAGAGAAATCTCCTGCCAAAGTTGATGCAACACCCCCAAAAGTTGAGAAGCCATCGGTTGCACCACCTCCTATAGTTGACTATGCCACTGATCTCTTTAACATGTTGTCAATGGATGGAACACCTGAGAAAGAATCAGAGTCATCTTCTAACGATGATAATGCTTGGGAAGGCTTCCGGTGTAAGCTCTTATGAGTAATCTTTTGATCGAGGAATTATTCTCTTTCTATGAGCATATTACCGTATTTATTTCCTGCATTTAGTGGAGCTTCTACATTGTTTTTGGGTTGCCATGTCACATTTGTTTTGCTCTTTCTCATGGATATTCAAATTGTTCAGCTGCAGAACCAGTACCTAGCTCTGAGAAAAAGGATTCTGCTAAGCCAGTAGAAAGTAAGCCTCAGTCTACATCAGGAATAGAAGACTTATTTAAAGACTCACCAGCTGTGGCAGTATCCTCAGTTCCAGTTGTTTCTCAAGTAAATGTGAAGAATGATATCATGAGTCTGTTTGAGAAGGTCAGCACCAGCACTCTTTTCACTACTAATGTTTATGTGAAATGGCTTTGCCCAAAAAAGAAAGGGCACATCTATGGTCTATCTGAAGAAATACTTAGTCTATCTGAAGAAATACTTATGTTTTGCAGTCCAATATGGTATCACCATTCACTGTCCATCAGCAGCAACTTGCTTTTATGTCCCAGCAGCAAGCTCTATTGGCTGCTCTTAAAGCTGGAAATGCACCCCAAATGATTCCAGGAAATGCCAATCTGCTAAATGCTAATGGTCCTAATGCCCTCAATGGAAGCTTGCCTTCCCAAAGCTGGACAAATCTAGGCTATCAAAACCCTGGATTGAATCCAGCTGCAGCAGCAGCACCGAATGGTGTCACCAAGGTATAGACTCCTAGATGATCTATATGGATATGTGCACAAGAATATCACTTTTGCTGTTTGTTCATCGTTTTCTGTTCTACTATTTGGCAGGTTGGGAACAACAATCAAGAATTCTCTTCTGGGAACTTTAGTTTTGGTACGCATGGGTAAGCTATATTGCCTGAGTTTTTTACCTACAGTTTGTGGTCGTTAGAATTCCATACTGCAGCTTACTAGATTTGTAAACAAAATTTGGATGTTGTGCCTTTGAGCTTGGCAAATTGATCGGACGCCAGCTTTTCTGATGCTTCCCTTTTATTGCAGAGTGCACAACATTAGTTCAGCTGTCCCAGCAAACGTGGCCACAACTGCAGGTGCTAACAGAAGCACAGCATCCCCGACCTCGTCTACCCTCCCCTCTCAATCAGGCAGAGAGTATGATTTTTCCTCATTAACCCAAGGAATGTTCTCCAGGCGATGAACACTTTGGCACCTTGCCATACTTGGAAATTGAACAAACATGCCTGTATGTGATGATGAACACGGCAGATTTAGGGAGAACATTGGGCCTCGTACACACTTTTATTGAGGCAGCTTTTCTTGTGGTTGTGGATACATAGTTACATCAACTTGTAGCTGCCCTGGACAAATAAGAGGGGGAATATAGCAGTAAATTGCTCATGTTGTTTCCTACAGTTGGAAGAGTTTCATATTGTTCAGTGACGCCAACCGCTTTGAATAGAGGATGAAGCCCCTGTGGCCTTGTTGAACTTGTCTCTTATAAGAGCGTAATATTCTCTTGTTCGTGACGTAGCCGCAATACGAGATACCGATTATTTTGTATTGTACAACAATAATTGGATTATGTTGTTTTTAACATATCTGGTTGTATTGTTGTGAGATTAAAGTACCTCTTTATTTCCAGACATCTGTTGGCATATCTTCGATTTTTTCGCGTGATTGTGTGTTCTAAGTTGGCAGACCGCTCGATTGTTACTGAAAACGGTTTATGTTTCAGGCCCTTCTCCTAGTTCCGTTCGATAAATCCTACAGTATACTACTGCTTAGTGGTCACTAGTTTCTCAAGGAAAAAGAGTGTACCATTAACCAGGTATAGAAATTCACATTTCAGCAATACGCCATGACATGCTCCAATTTGGCCCAAAAACTTAAAACTGCTAGTACACCAGCAAACAATCACTACAATTGCCCACTTTTAGATGTATTAATCATATAAACTTTTATTCTTCCAAACATAATACAACTACAAAATTGCTGAAAAAATACTCCACTTGGACTTAATAATCCACCAAACTCAAAAAATACAGAAATATCTTGGAGCCAGCAACGGCTAACGTAACAATTAGGTTACTCCATTGCCACCACAAACGTTGCCGCGGCCACCAGCATTGAGACCTCCCGTTCCATTCCATCCCAACAATCACAACACCCTTGGTAATTCATTCTACGAAGCGGGCTACCAGTACTAGTTCATTATAAATGGAGTAGTAATCATTCACTCATAGACTTGAGTACATACCAGTCAGGGCGGTGACAATGCTTTGATTCGCCAAGAAGCGGTTTCGCTAGTAGTAGGCTGATGAGCTCTCAGCATTTTTACGTAGTGCTCAAGCGTATGCGCATTCTCATCTATCTTGTCGTTAGATACTGTATCCTCAGCCAACTTCACTGCCGCCCTTTGAGATACCTCAAAATTATATCCAGCCTGCTGCACCTGACGGCCGGTTTCTTCTTTCCCCAACTGTATTAGAACTACAAGCAGGCTCCTAAGCTCGTTTTGAGCACCAGCGGTCAGAGACATCCCCTTGAGATGCTCCACAAGTGCCATCTCCTCCCCAGGACTGCGCACACAAAGTTTGTGGTGAGTCGACAAAACAAACAAACAAACGGAAATCATACCAAATAGTAACATCTTCAACAAGCCACCTTTCAGCATTGATTGAAATAATCCGTCGACACAAATATGAGTCACCTACCTTCCTGCTCGTATCTTGCCACCTTTCTTTTGCCGTCTTGCCCCTCGTGACTTACTAGCGGTGCTAGATATGACAGAAGCACTTGACTCCTTTGTTGACCTGTCCACACATCATTTAGAAATTCACACTGATTCAACAGTTCATGAATAACTCGACTCACATTGAAATTTCTGATTTCTTTCTAAAACAACAAAATCTGGACTTAAATAGTGAAAAAAAGGAAGATGGGAGTTGGAACAGAGAGAATGTGGGTTGTGCAGCTTAGAATGGTAGGATGTCATACCTTGTGGTATATGCACTCATTTCGCTGAAGCTAGTGCTGACTTCTGAAATGTTATCATCTTCAACATCCATAAACCGGCCTTCTGACTGGAGTTTAGCTGCAAGTGACAATCTCCTCTGCCGCACAGCAACATAACGTGCTAGATATTTACCCACCTTTAGCAACCCTTCCTGATACTCAGATATCAACAGTGCGGCACATTCCAAAGCTGCATCTCTAACAGTATCGACCAGATCCTGCCTGATGTGCGTATAAGCCACTCTAAGAGCCTCTTCCCATTCTCTTGCCGTGATGTAGTAAGTTACACCTCTATCTACATCTGAGCAGTACTCCAGTGCTATTCTAGCAGCATCTCCTGGCTTCCCAAGTGCTTGGAACTCATCACATATCTCGAGTGCTAATTGAAGAATTTCTTCCTTTTTTAACTTCAGAAGACCTGCAACAGTGAATACACCTCTCCAGTCCCCACAAGCACGATAAGCTTTCAAAGATTTCTGATATGAAGAACAGCACTGGTAAGTTATTGCAGCATCTCCAAAACATTTCTCTTCAGAAAGATGGTCACCCCATGCCTCAAGAATTTGATGCCTTTTATCTGGGTCAGTAAATAACTGGAGGCCCAGTGGGAACAGTTGAGGGTTGGCATTAAGGAGTTTCATACAGTCCTCATGATACTCATTGCCAGCAGAAACAATGTTTCTGAGAGCACTCTCGTATCTGCCAAGTCTTAAATCAACAGTGTACCTCATGATAGCAGGAGGATTGCATTCAAGACTCTTGAGAAAAGGAAGGAACTCCTTCGGATCTTTTTGGGAATTTAAAGCAACAATAGCAGCAAGGTTCAGATCATACAGTCCCAAAGCAGCATTAAAAACAGCTTCTGGCTCTGTTAACCAAAGCAAGTGCTTCAGGGACTCTTCAGCACACGGGTAGAGCTTTCGCCTGGCATCATCAACCCCGAGTAGTTCTAGTTCTCGAATGACTTTTATTCTATTAAGTGCTTCCTCTAACAATGGAGGTTCGCTACGGGCCAAAGTGGTCAGAATGCAGAGTTCCCTTGATGAGCTTTCTTCCGTTTGTTCCTCAAGGACTTTTCGAATTGCCATCAGTACAGATGTGACTTTGTTCTCTGAGAAGAAGCCATGTGAGTTTTCAGCATCGACCATTGAGGTTGCACACTGATCAGGAAATGATATGTAGGCCTCGTACAATTTGCTGCTGACATTCTCATTCTTAACTGAACAAACAAATTCAGTGATGTGGCTAAGGTTATTGACTTCTTTAACAAAATCTGCAGCGGACTTGACAAAAACTTTCCAGCCACAATAATCAACCATCATATTGAAATCTACCCGATGGCGCCTTACCATGTCCATTGCATCTCTGAAACGCCTCTGAACCAGTGCCTGAACGATTGAAACAAGTACCAGCTTTCTGGGGTAGATACACTCTAAGTTACCACGGGTTGTTTGCATTATGACAGCTGCTTCATCA
This sequence comes from Bonia amplexicaulis, assembly GCA_036346245.1. Taxonomy (NCBI): domain Eukaryota; kingdom Viridiplantae; phylum Streptophyta; class Magnoliopsida; order Poales; family Poaceae; genus Bonia; species Bonia amplexicaulis. Next base: position 3,314,724 of record CM070755.1, read on the forward strand.
CCATGGAGAACACCAACCAACTTTGCACCTTTTTCCCACACGGTGATGTGCTCTTTGCTTTGCTTTCCTCGAGGATGACTGCTGACATGGCTATCAACTGTCACTTGACTGTTTTTAAGTAAAATCTCCTTGACGTCCACAATGAACAAAAGATCTTGCTTAGTTGTCACAAGCAAGTGGGTCACAACCTGCTCAGTAGCTCCATAAGCACTGGAGTACAATGTGAAGCTGCTACAGTTGTTGCTCAATAACCTTTTGCCCACATGCAGCTTGCTGCTATCGTCAAGACCAAAGAGAAGGGTTCGAACCATACCATTTTCATGACATAGAACGGCAGTCATCCAAGGGCATGACATTGGAAAATCATAGTCAGGACCAACTTCACCAACTTGCATCGGTGCAGACATGCTCAACAAATTTAAATTTGAGCAGTATTCAACAATCCTTCCTCCACTTAATTGAATGAAGGCCGAACCTCTTTTTGCTGGGTTTCGAGATACTCCAATAACCGGACCCTCCAGAGGCATTTTCTTTGATACTCTAGCTTGCCAACCAGATGAACTCACTGAACTTGGCAAAGAATCCTCAGAACATACAAGTTCGATCTCATTGACAAAAAACAGTGAATCACGTTTCTCTGCCAGGTTACTAGCTTCACTGGACCTCATCGGTGTTGAAGAACAAAAGGCACTGTAGCAACAGATACCAATCAAGGTACGTGTATCTATCCAAGTGAGGTGCATACAGTTATTCAAAGTGAAGTCAGAACAACAAGGGTCAACACTTATCCCATTCCCTTCAAACTCTTCCCAGGTATCTGCCGCCGGAAGTTCCACAATACACAAGCTGCCATTTGAAAGATAAGCAGCCAAATGGTTCTTCGAGATATTGGATACAAAAGAAACCTCATTCACGGCACAAGGAAATGCAAGATGAAACAGAGACATGGGGGGTGGCATGAGGCCCAAATTGAGAGGAGTTACAAGGACATGGGAACCATCAATAACTAGTGCAATCGAAGTCTCACTGACAGCGGTAGTCCAAGCAAACATGTGCATAATGACCTGGCCACCAAGTGTCCAACAAATGAGATGCAGTGGTTTTGTCGGATCCCAAGAGAACTTCACCCCCTCTTTCTTTGTGTAGCGTAGTTCTTGTTTCAAGTACCAGCGATTGTTGCTGCAGGACCATATTTTAATAACATCATACTGTCCACAGGAAACCAGAGCAGCTAGGAGTTCAGAGTTGCAGTTCCATTTTAAAGTTTGGATGACAACCTCTGCTGGCTCATCAATAGAAAAGTAGCTCCTTTCTAAGCCATTCTTCTCATAGAATACAATGAGAGGGCACTTCCCATCTGTCTTCCGGTCATGGGTGGTGGCAACCTTGGCACCACTCGGCATCCAGTCTAGTGCTTGTCCCATAAAAGTCTTGGTATCTGAAGAAGAATGCACCTTTCCCGATTCACGTTCCCAAATATTAAGTTTCTGAGGGCTACCGTCAAGCCCCCCAAGGGTAGCAAAAAATTTTCCATCACCACGCCAGGAAATAGAACTTTGGATCTGACCACCAGAACTGTCGATCTCACCTACAGCAGCGATCTGAAAACAAGCATGTTTAGAATGGAGAACACTTAAAGAATCATATCTTTAGTCAGAACTGATATAGAAAACTTACTTGAGGGTCAAGAGAAGTCTCAAACAGCACTTCCCAATCATGTGTCATGACGAGCAGTTGCCCAAATCCGGTTGTTACAGAGATAAGGTCCCCATCGGGACTAGAGGCAATGGTCTTGACACCACCCTCCAGTCTTCCTACAACTTCGGTTGTTTTTTCCTCCACGTTATACAATAAGAGACAACCAGCTGATGAACCAAGGATTAGAGACTCCTTCTCCATTAGATAATCCATGGCAACTATGCAATCTCCAGGTTCAAGAACAACCTCCTCCACATCTGAGTCTAGAGTAGTTTGGCTCCATTGCAGTGATTGCTGTGATGGACAAAGCAGGGCAATCAACAAAACAGAAAATACTAGCAAAGCAGACGTACTCACCACACCGACATCTTTTCTAGATTAAAAAAAAATCCTATATATTTTGTATTTATGATAGCAGTGTAGAGGTACCATTGTAAATCGAAGATGAAGAAGAGTTTTTTATGTGTAATTTTCAGCTTGAACTAGTAGAATTTTGCCAGCATATATTTCGCAGTTTAGCACGAGTGTATCTAGTCCACAAACCATTAGAATCTGATAATACATACAAGATGTATCCTTCGACACAATCATACAACTAGTAAATAAACACCCAAATGCGTGTATCCCTCTTGTATTGAGTATGCTATTGCTAATTTGCTACTGCTAGTACTATTGAGAACCAGCAGTTGCCACCAAATGTAATGGAATTGGTGAGTGGAGAAGCTGTACCTGAGTGGTGGCCGGGAGGTGGACGGAGTAGAGGAAGTTGACGGAGGAGGCGAAGAAGGCGCGGCGGCGCTCGGCGTCGACGGCGGAGACGACGAGGGTATCGCCGTCGAGCTGGAGCTGCTGCACGATCCTGGTCACCAGCCTCAGGTTCTTCATCTCGCCGCCGCCCCCCTAGGTCGCTGGCAGCGCCGAGCGAGGACGATGAGCACGGGGGGCTTCCGGCCGCAACGTAGGGCGTTGGGAAACGAGGGCGGCGATCTGGGTGAGAGGAACCACGCGAGCGAGGAGGAGGGAGGGAACGGGGCGCGACGGACGGCGGGACGCAGGCACGGGCGTCTAGGACTAGGGTTTGGGGGGTTTTTGGGAAAAGCGTTTTAGTGAGGCAGGGGAGTTGATCTGGGCCGTCCAGACATGATCCGAGGGCTACAGTTGAAAATTACCGGCAGCCTATTTGAAACGCAGAAATTTCACGAAAAATCAGTTCAATTCCCGTATGAAAAAATCGACGTGCTCCAAACAGGCCCGGGTGAGAACTTCAAGCACTGTAATGCACATGACACTATTTCACAAACGTTATGACTTTGCTCCATGTTGGCCAAAATTCTTTGAACAGTCGTACACTAAACATGAATAACTAGAATCGACAATTTCAGATGTTAAGTGGTGATCGGTTCGGCTGAAAGCTGAAGGCTTATGGCTGAAAATACTGTAGCTAGCTGAAAAAAACACTGTAGCTGAGAGAGGCTTATTTGACATAATTAAATTTAAAAAAATTAAAAAATATAAAAAATATGCTAGCCCATCACAGAAAACGCAAACGAATACGAGAAAAAAAAGAACCGACAAAAAAGCTCAAAAAAAAGTCAAAAATTCAGAAAAAAAACAAAATTATGAATAGTGCAAAAATAAGCTTAAGCCAATAAACTTAAGCTGTATTGAGCAGGGAGATGGTATGAAAAATTATTCCTCCATACATAAGACAACTACAGGTGACCAAACTATTGAAACGACATGTACATCACAAAAAATGCAACAACCCAGACGGCTTGGCTGCAATGCTGCATCGTCCATGTTAGATATCAGGCCGGCATTGAAACCACGGTGAAGTAATCAACTGTAAGGATCCATCACACTTGGCAAGCAATACTTCACCACTTGGACAATCGAGGAGGAATGGCCGCAGCAGAGACAATTTCATGCCACAGATTTGCAGTACTGTGAGTAGACATTCCATGTGGTCAGTACAAGTAATTAGTTACGGAATGGCTTCTCAATTTTTTTTTAAAAAAAAAAAGGCTTACCCAATGGAAAGCTTCCAGAAGTTTAAGAAATATATCTCAAAATGACCTGTACAATGGATGGGTTAGTCATCATTATTCCCAGCTCTGCAGAAAATGTGTAATCACCACCAGATTGGTAAGGCAGCCAGATATAGCATCAACACATGTTTGAGCAAAAGAGCCAGCAAAGCTAAACACAGGGTCTCTTCTTTTCATCTTTTAAAAGCCACTTTTCGACTTTTTTACATTAACTAACTTTCAAATAAAGTGTCTTTTGAAGACAGAGTCTACAAATTGATTGTAGTACACACTGTAGCGACTTCATTTATATCGGCCAAAACCGCACGTGAGTTTCTGTTACTCCGTACTCTCTCTCACGAACAGGCTAAAAGCCATAAGTCGAAACCGAAAAGAACGGGCCTAATATCCTCTGATGGGAAATAAACGGACACTCGAAGGATCACTAAACAGATGATACATCACGGATGCAGTGATAGATAAGAACCATGAGATCTTAGCATGGTACAACAGAACAGCTCTCTTGTACATACTGCAGGGGCACACTGCGCTATGTCTATTGGGCCTGTTCTTTTTAGCTTTTCAGCAGTTTTTGGCTTCTCTCAGCGATCACTATTCATTAGACTAATAAACCATAGCCAAAATCCATAAACCGCACTCTAAAAGAATAGGCCCATTACTTGTAGTAAGAAATGATTACCTGTCTAGTGGTAATCCAACGCACCAGCACCCAATGTGAATGGAATGGTTAGAGAACCTGAGTTGCAATTAGCACCATTAAGGCATTAATATGCAGGTGGCAACGATAAAATTTTTAACGGGAACATAATCATACTTAAATAAGTACCATCAGCAGAGCCATTAATAAAATTAGTATGACTGTTTAGACCTTCAGTGACAATATTGTCAACTGGATTTTGAGTTCGGTCACAGTTAGCACCAATAATAGCAGCTATGTCAGGGGCCTCAGGGGGGCTGGTTAGGAGAACTTGTTGTACTTGATCCATAGTATGCTTGATCGGCTTTCCATATATGCAAACGATTCTGCAGAGGTTGCAGCCCTAGCTGCTGCTATACTGAATATCCGGCACAATAAAGTGTAACGATTTGTCTGATCTGACGAGGATCACCATCAAATGGGAATGCATAGCCACCATGTGATGATCCTGAGTTAGCATCCTTCCTCCACCTCTTCAAGATGATCCTGAGTTAGCATCCTTCAGAGAGAACAAATCTGCTAGCCATTGATTATCTTCTAAGTTATAATTTTCCAACATTTCTCTCCACGCTGTCAAAAACTCAGCCTCATCTTCACAATCAAATAGACATCTCTTGAAGTTGTATTCTAAAGTTGTTGACCCGTGGAATGTTTGACTCTACTGCTGAAGAGCATTTTGGTAAATTTGCCAAACACAATAACGATGGGCTGTCGCGGGCCAACTTGCTGCAACAGATTCACTTATCGCAGCAGATCTATCAGTTAACAATGTTTTGGGCTGGGTTCCATTCATTGCCATCTTAAAAGTATCAAATAACCATAAGAAAGATTCTGTACTTTCGTCATAAAGCAATGCAGCACCAAAGATGACAGTTTGCTTGTGATGATTCAGACCTGTAAACAAACCAAGTGGTCTACCATAGCCTTGCGATGCATATCCTGAATCAAGACATAATGCATCACCAAAGTGGACAAAGTCCATGATAGACTTTGAATCTGCCCATAAAAAATTCGTCAAGTTCCCATCCTCATCAGACTTTACTGCATAGAAGATCGAAGGGTTATCAAGCTGCATCTTTTGCAGGTACTCTAGAGTAGCACCTACATCACCATAGTGAGGAACCTTTGTACATTTGTACCTTTTGCAACTTCTACCTTCTAGAGAATTTGGGATGACATTTTCATTGATAAGATTTTGCCTGTGGATAGAATCATCCGGCGATCTATCAACCAGATCCATTCCATCATCTTGATCATTTTCTGTACTATGTGATGTCATCACAAGATCAGAAGCTGCTGCAGCACCAAGCTGGTGATTGTGGAAGGTAACAAACTCTGTGACGTGATATTTGCCGTTAGATGCATGTCTGATGACCATACACGCTGGACAACCAGTTCGGGTCTCTGGGCGAGGCTTCTTTACCCTTTTTGCTCCTCTTTTCTTTTCACGGAACCCTTATTTTGAACAAACAAACATCCTTCTGGTGATAACATTTTCAGCATTCATTGTCATGCTTGCCCTTCTCAGGTTGAACCCAAATTTCCCCGCATACATGCTATCAAATTCGTATGCCTCATCTTGATTCTCAAATTCTGGCGTTCTCACAGTATAGTCCACCAGATTTTCTCTCAGAGCCCGCGCTTTAAGCCTGATTTTCTTTGCCTTCAGCATATGAATTGTAGATGCTGTTGCTAGCTGATGGTTAAGGTTCGGTGCAAATTCTGTCAAACGGTACTTGCCATTGGCAGTAAGCCTAATGGTCATGCTAGCTGGGCACCCAATTCTTGTTTCAGGCCGTGGGCACTTTGCTTCCTTGGCGCCCTTCTTCTTGAGCAAACAAATGTCCTCCTAGTGATGACATCACATAGTACAGAAGATGATGTTCTTTGATGTTGTCCAGAGTGTTGATCTCCGGACAAAGAAGCCCACCTTCTCCGCATACGCATTGTAGAACTCATATGCCTCATTTTCGCCGTCAAATAGCATATTCACCTTTGGCAACATCTTCTCATCACAACTATCAATCGCAGGATTAACATCGACCACTGCCACATCCGCCAACGCGGAGGGCCGAGGGGAAGAGCAGCTGGGCCGCTTGGGTGGTGACGGGCCAGCTCAACAGCACAAGCCGCGGTGGCATTATTTTGCGGCCCAGCAAGCTATGTCCGCTCGGTTGAGGCGGCCCCCGTTCGTCCAGAACAAAGAGGGTGAATTGGGCCGTCCGCAGCATGTTTTTCCGGCCGTTGCACGTCCGGTCCGTAGGCCTACGCCGTGCCGTTCGGCCTTTGGGTTTCACCGAAAGCAAATCCTGTAACAGGGTCTGTTTTTTTCTATGGATTATGATTTTTAGCTGTTTGTAATAGAGATTGCGAAAAGAGAGATACTCACTTGTGATTTTAGTTGATACAAATGTTAGACTTTTAACGTATACTACAATTAACTTGTAGACTCCGTCTTCAGAAAATATTCCACTTAAAAGTTAGATACTATAGTAAAATCCAAAAACCACTTTTAAAAGTCGTAAAGAACAGGTCTTATACTATATACAAATGATCTCCGTTGACTTCAATTTTTTTTACAGGAACCCGTTAACTTCAATTCATGCTAATAATATATAATATACACACACAAATGATGTGCATTAACTGCATTTGGTGCTATTAATCCACATCTGTATGGTATGTATGGTTCCCGATTATTTCATATGGCGGCTATTGCACTGTATATACATCAATCATAACAACTTGGCTCTAAATATTGCTAATAATCTTTGCAGCAATGCCCAAGGATGACCAGGAAAGTTTATAATTTATGCTTTTAGTTAGAAAAAATCATGAGAGCAAAAGGGGACAATGGCCCCCCTTCTCTAGAAGATTTCTTAACCAAGTACTAAAGGGGATAAAATTAGTGTGCATTTTAACATTGTGTGAAGTGCAAAAAAAACAAATAAGATTGAACGGAGTTAATTGGAACAATTACTAGCAAATGGGCTCGCACATAGGAAAATCAAATGAAGTTCCATGGCTTCACGTCTAATAAACGTGGTAACTACAGCATTTATAATCTACTCTCACCAAGATAAATTTCACAGACCTTCTTTTCTATCTCGATTAATGAGATAATTTGTAGGTATTTTGTTTTATTGTCCTTGATTTAAAGATTATCGTGAGATTTTTTGTACATCTAAAACGGATAAGTCACTAGAATATCTCCTCTTACCTGTAGATATATGTAGGTTTTTCGTAGCGTTGGTCCCGCTCGTTTCGGCTTCAGTTTCTGACTTATTTTTTACTATTCATAAATTTCGTTTTTTTCTGAATTTTTTGTTTTTTTGAGCTTTTTTGCCGGCTCTATTTTTCCCGTATTCGTTTGCGTTGTCCGTGATGAGCTAATATATTTTTTTTCTATTTTAAAATTTAATTACGTCAAATAAGTCACCTTCAACTACAGTGAAATTTCAGCTGCTACAGTGTAATTTCAACCATACGCCATAACTTTTCAGCCCAACCAAACGGGGCTAAGTCCTGACTATTTTTACCTGTTCACTGATTTGATAGTCCGAGGTGGCGTTTACCACCGAACTAGCTTATCTGTAGGATCGTCGATGGTAATCAGAGAGGGTGAATGATTGCAGTCCGCAGCGGATTTTGTTTTACAATCCCACTATTTTCTGATTGTTCAAATCTATGACCAGAAAAAATAAATAAACCAAAATAATAATAACAACTAAAATACCTCACGTGAAGTTCTCTGTTGCTTCAAAACATGCATGCACTCGTACCCATCAGCTTCTACTCATATATGTATATGCATCGCACATCAAGGTTGATCTTCTCGTACGCACAGTTCGAACACCATATAAAGCAACCGAAGTAATAACGCCGTCACTTTAGGCTGGCTCTCGTTGAGGAAAAATACGACGTGCGTTATGTCCACACGCTCTGGCGAGTCGATGCTGGTTCACGCCTGCGCGTGGATCGAGATGCGCCAAGACACGCTGATGATGCTGCCGCTCGGCCGAATCAAAAAGCAACGCTGTGAGGATCGAGGAGAAACCACAAGCACTCGGTGCACTCGGTGCACTCGGTGTAGCGTGCACATCGACCAAGACAAGAACACGCTGACGTAGTTTCGTTCGGGCGACGCACGCCTGACCGAGGATAACCACGAAGACGCCCACGACACGAGACAACACAAAACGATAGCGTCGCCGGAATTCCTCTCGAACGAACGGATCTAAACTTTATGTTTAAATCATAGTGGTTACAAAGTGTTCTCTCCTAGCATTTCTAAATTTTACCATAAAATTAATCTCTTCAAAAACCACAATTTCAATCACAATTTATGTCCTTTTTTACATATTTTGCTACGAATCATATTCAATTTCTACTTCAAATCCTAATCCAACTCATCCAACTAGACAGGAGCCTTTTTACCTCAACTAGTCTTTTGACCAACTAATTTTCAAGGGACCTGAAACTCTTCCTAACATGCGTTTTTCACACTCTCGACTTTTCTAACGTGTCACATGTCGAAGCCTCCATGACCGCACCTCCCGTAGCTTCTCCACGCATCATCCACCACGTGTCGTAGCCTCCGGACCGCACCTCTGTAGCTCCAACACGTATCATCCATCTCTGATCTCCATGCGCCCCAAACATGGCCCAACCATCTCGCATGACATTCTTGACCGTTTAGACTTCAGATCTCCCCATCCTAATCCCGGTCCTCCTCGTCACCGACCATGATCGCCTCCATGCTCAACCTGCATATGCAAAGACCAAAGAACATTCTTCCGGCACAAGCTCAACATCAGTCCATACGCATACACGCCAACACACCCGCATAACATCGATAAACAATATTATCAAATATCCATCATCATAAATTAACCGTTATCAATTATTCACCATCAAAATAACTTAAATCTAACCACATGATCTAAGATTATCCGAATCCAATCTCAGATATCTCTGTCCACTTCAATCCACGTCGCCGACGGCTACGTGGCTGCTCGCTCCCACGCGCAAACACACCCTGGATTAATTGCGACGCGCACATCGGTACACGTACGCTCCCCTGCATCGACTAGCACTCGTACATATGGTCGGTACGTATAAACCTCTACAAGCTTACAAGATTGCATTTCACTGTCTGTCTCATCGTACGCAGGAGTACCGTACAAGTTGCAGCGTTTTGACCAAATCTGCAGCAGAATGTACTGTAGATGCACTGACTACTACCGACTTAGCTCCTGGCAGGTAGCTACTTCAGGGTGAGTAGGAGAACCTTCGTTGCAACGCGCAAAACCTGCGTTGGTTTGGTCGTTGGATATGTCCAGATGCCTCCGGCCGGCCGGACGCTGGGCGCACGGACGCTTACGCAGGTGTCGAGCAGCGTCTGGCTTGCCGGCGGCGTGAGGGCAGCCGGGAAGTTGGGAGGCAGTGCGAGTGTCGATAAGATTTAAGACTCAAGACTGGATAAACACGAATGCTTTACCGATTTGCTGATGCAAAACGCGCAACCTAACCTCGTATATAGATTAATTTTCGTGGTCAATGCAATGTGTAGTTACAGTATGTGGATATGGTCGCCTTTTCTTTTGACTTGCAGAAGTCCATGGATCGACATGGAGCCACCTTATCGGGCTTCAGGGGGAATTGGACACCTATATATGGCGTCAGATGTGTGGACCGGTTTTTTTTTTTTGTTATGATATTTGGCTATAGCATAAATAATTATATAAATAAATTAAATATTAATAAATTATTTTAAAAACTGTTTCGAAACAGCAGTAAAGAAATCATTTAAATTAATTGTTTACAAGAAATTATAAGTCATAATAAACTCAGCCATCCTTTTCTTATCTTGTCCCCGATGCATGGCAAGCTAATGGCCACAAGCTAGCTACGTGCACCATCAAGTTCCGGTGCGTTTGGATATATCGATCGTACGTACACTTACATGGTATGCATGTACACGTGTGTGGATAGCCAGGCATGCATCTTGTACTGTATGTACCAGCTGCTAGATCCACGCAGCCAGAAAGTACATACGTACACATGGATGCACGATATAAGGCCGCGCGTAAGCATGCCGCAATTAGTGCGTAAGATGGATCAAGACGGTAGTGGTTTGGATGGATTGAGATTAAAAGCCTATTTGGTAGAACTTTATATTTTTAATTTTTAGCTTCTATTTTTTATTCTCGAATAATTTACTTCTCTTGTAATCCAGATCTAGCTGAGATGATTTTTAGTATTTGGCAGGAGATGGACTCTCAAAACGCTAAAAGAGAAGATTACTGGGGGAAAAACTTCATGCTACCCGGATTTTAGCACTTATGTCTATTTGATTTCTTTCTCCTTTCTATTTACACACAAATATCCAAAATATTTATACATTTTTCCGGTACCAACCTAGTCTATTTGAATGTGATACTATAAAATGGTTGTAGCAACATGCACAAACCAAATCTCAGATAATTTTACAGGGGGTCCATGTTAGAAAAAATCGAGTTATGAACACATGCGAACACGATGAACAACAAGTTTTGTGCTGTAAGGCAGCAGCTTTTTCTAACATGTATTGCTAAATTTAAAAGATTCTATATATAGAACGGAGCATGTATGGCCTCCTAAACTCGCGCCACGAATGAACTACCTGTGTATGGCACTACTACGACCCCCTCCCACACGAATAACGTGCGCGTTGAGCTAAACCCACACCAACGACCACGCACACGACTACACCTACGACTACGCCCACAATCACGCACATAACTACGCACAAGACTTATCCAACAGTCCAGTGAATACCACAACGTAGAACTCATTTGAATCATCCAAAACAAACCAAACATTAAGTACAGTTCCTACTGGGTTCATATCATAGAGTACACATTCAACCATTATATTGTCATTCAATTGTCAATCTTGCCAAAAGAACATTCCTGCCATCAGAACTAGGAAGTTGGGGCTACAGACCAAACAGTAGAGAGGGACTAAAAGAAGAGAGCCAACGAGAGAGATGATATATAGAAAATAAGTGGTCCCCCTCCTCGTACCCCTCTTGGGGGGCTTATATACATGAATGAGGTAGGATAAAAAATTTCCATCATACCCCTTAATAATTACAAAAGGTAGGGGTATATTGGTGCATTCCTATGTACTATTGAGCCTATTACATATTGGGTCAGTTGCAAGATCAAGTCACGGGGGCTAGGCCACCCCTACAACAGGACCCCCTCGACAGCAAGCACGGAGGTCTCGATGGACGAGCTGACGTGACAAACTATCCTAGCCCTTCATCCCCCGACAGCGTGCCGACTGGTGAGCCAATGCAACTAGAAGCTCGCAGCGACTGGAAGAGAGTTCTGGTAAGCCGATGCAACTAGAAGCTCGCAGCCCTTGAAAGAGAGTTCTTCTTTCATTGATCATAATGTAACTACAGAGTCCACCAACAAATCATGGAAGCGGAGCAGGAGTGGTGCCACCCCTCTGAGACGACGCCTACAAGGAGGTTCGGTGCAATATAGTGCGCTACTCTATCTACTTACACATGTTCTTATTTTTACATATAGATCATTGTTTCTTTTAAAAATATCTTTCTTTTTTCTGTAAATACGTACATGTTTTTGTTTTTGATTTTTGGGATATGGATCTTTGTGTCATACCAACTCTTTTATTTCGATATAATCACTATATTACACCCGAGGGGGTTCCCGGCCGGAGAGAGCAGCCACGTCAGCGATTTTGCGAAAAACTCCATGCGTTTGCGATTTTGCGAAAAACACCCTGCGTTTTGCGAAATCGCGTAGAGGTCCTTCGTTCTCGCAAACAGGTCCCTGCCAGTTTTTTACGGAAAACACCCTCCAATTTTGCCGATAGCAACCCGCGGTTTCCAAAATTATGTATAGGTCCTTGTTTAGTTACGTACATGTCCTTGTGGGGTCTCTGTTTTTTTACGAAAAAGCCCTTTAATTCCTCCGAAATTACGCATCCGTCCTCGATTTTTTAAAAAGAACCGTCTCACGAATTTTCATCTCTTTTACTTCGGTTCACACGATGGCTACGCCGCGCTTATGTGGCTAGTTTATATGATAGCTAGTGCGTTGTGATGTGGCGCTTCCGCGTGTAGTACTCTTGACAGGACGAATTTGTACGGGGAAGCAAGCGTCGCAGTGTGGCCCAGGTCGTCGTTCGCGACGTCGCCGAGTTCGGGAACCATCGCTGTCCCGGAATTCGGATCCGCCAAGCCAAACTTGTACGGCCGTTATACCCCATCGATATATAATATTCGCAGAGGTAGTTTGTGTGATTATCCTGTAGACAAGTACTCATGACTAATTAATTAAGTGCTGTCATATGCACTGTTGCTTTGTCACGGTGTTGAGTTCTTTTAGTATTCTTTTGGATGGTGAGGGGATCGGTAGTCTTCAGTCCTCACGAACTGCATATAAACAGCTGCATTGATATTTTTTTTATGATTTAAGACTTTTTCAAACAAATATAAGGGATAACTTTTTAGCTATCTTTTTAAAGTAATTTATTATAACAGTATTTTCAAAACAGTTTATCTATATTTAATTTATTTATATAAATACTTCTTTTAGAAATAAAAATTATTATCGCAGCTTAGACAGGGACGAGCAGCGCACGGGACGCGCGGACGCGCGCGACATATAACCATGGAGCACGTACGTACGTGCTTCATGCATAGACGCGTGTACGGTGAACATCTAACAACTATACTACAGAAAATTTACCATGCCGTTTACCACACGCCAAACTCACACACCTGTACTACGTGCGCTGAACGCTAACCTGGAGCGGTGACGTCGCCTTAGGTCTCGCTCGGTTGGTCTGAAAAGCTATAACTTTTAACTAAAATTATACTGTAATGATTAATATTTTACTGTAGCTGAAGATGATTTATTTGACGTAATTAAATTTTAAAAAATAAAAATAGAAAAAATATGCTAGCTTATCACGGACAACGCAAACGAATACGAGAAAAAAATAACCGACAAAAAAACTAAAAAAAGCCAAAAGTTCAAAAAAAAAGATGAAACTTATGAATAGTAAAAAATAAGTCAGAAACTGAAGCTGAAACAAATGGAGCCTTAATTAAACTAGTTTACGTGCGTATGTACGTACGTACGTGCTAGCTAATTAACCACCCAGCTAGCTTGCTAATTGAAACGAGAGTTTTTTAGGGGATCGAATTGAACCTTGGGAGCTGAGATAAGGCTAAGAGTGTTTGTATTAGCTGCTGATGATTTTTAGTTGAAAAAGAGCAGTACTGTTCAAAGAAGTGTCTTAGAGAAGGAGAAAACGAACACTAGAAAAAGTAAGGAAGATATATTACGCAGAACAGAAATAAGAGAAGTGAGATACATGATACGGCTATAACTCTCTACCTTATACTTAAAACGAGGAAGAAATAAAAAAAAATAAAGAAACCGTTTCGAAAGATGATATATTTATATTAGCTTCCGGCAGTCCGTACGTACTCCATAGTCAGTAGGCCAGTGGCAACGAGCGTGTGGCGGGGGCGCACGATCAAGAGACGTGTTAAAGTACGAGCCACACGTACTGAGCCCACAGGGATGTGTGAGATGTGCTGATCTAGTGATCGATGGACGTGGTCAATGCGGCGCACGTACACGGGATCGATCTTCTTCGTACGCGCTCGCACGCATCGTCATATGTGTGGCTGCAGATGAACAGGCAGGTAGGCTGAAGCCGCAGGTTTCGCACACAGACAAAAACGGGTTACTGACTTCACCGGCCTACCTAGCTAGCCTCACCTAAAATTGACCGATCGGGCCGGCCGGATCGGAGAGGCAGGCTGCAGGGGTACGTATACGCAGGCGTACGGACATGGGCACACAGATCAACCAAGCTGCTAGTGTATACTGTTTTTGCCGTATGCCACCACGTATACTGCTAATTCTTTACTTTTTCTCTCACTTTTTTTAGCGCTAGTACATGGAACCAGTAATGTACGCGCGTGTATACGCATTTCGGCGTTACCGGTTTGTGCATTGCGAAGGGCAACACGTGTTCAACAAAGAAACTAAACATCAAGTAACTAACATAAAACTATAATTAGACAGCTGGATTAGAAGTATCCCAGTAGCTAGTAACTAAACTCAGGTGGTGATCGGTTCACTGAAAATGAAAGCTTATAATGAAAACACAGTAATGGTGAAAAATACATCAGAATGAGAGAGATTTATTTAACATAATTAAATTTAAAAATTGAAAATATAAAAATATGTTAGCCCATCACAGACAACGCAAACGAATACGAGAAAAAAAGAACTGACAAAAAAACTCAAAAAAAGTCAAAAATTCAGAAAAAGACAAAATTATAAATAGTGCAAAAATAAACTTAAACTTTAAGCCATAAGCTATATTGAGCAGGGCCTCACAAACACGTATATTCGACTTGTCACTTCACTCAAGTGTGAGTTTCATCCATCCAACATCATGGGCAGGTACACATATCCATGCAGAGCATGGAGAGAGGAGTGTATATCGTACGGCATTGTGTACGTTTGTATCCTAGTGCATTTGTATTTTTGCGTCTCGTACGGCTCGACCTCAACGGGAGGGGCTAGGCTAGAAGCCACTTGCAAGCATTGGCGTCCGTGATGTCAGCTGAGCTGGGGCGTTAGCGTTGGGAAAGCGGCTGCCAGCTCAGCGCTCAGACAGAGCGGGAGCGCTGGTTGGATTCGGCGGGAGGGGTATCCCGAAGCGTACGTGGCAGGCTGGCAGATCGCAGTGTCACAGAAAACGGGTCGGCCCCTCTCATCGGCACTGTTCTCTTCTATACCTCTAGCGAATTTTACCTCCTAATTTAAATTATAGCTACAAAATTGTAAACCGTACCTAAAAAATTAGATCTAGTATGAACGGATGTTTCGTTACTTGATCGAGATCGCGCCTGTAACCAAAACTATTAACTGCTAGAATCCATGATCTGGGCCATTCCGACGAGTATGCGTCGTGGCTATCTTATGCGGAACAGAAAGCTGGGTCACGGAATCTTTACTAACAGCTACAGGAACCGAGCAATTAGGACGGGTCGACATCCGGTTGGCGCCACCGGCCAAAGACCCTGGGCGTCCCCACGGACCACGCTACTGGCGAAGCCTCCCGTGCATCTCCCACGGTCGGAAGCCGCATCCGACGGCTCACGTGCCGTCATCTCCGCACACGGGGACCCAGCCCCCTCGGCTATAAATGACTCTCCCGCTGCGCCCACCTCTCCTTGCTTGCTTGCTTGCTTCCGTTCTCGCAGCACACACACCGCGCGGCGGAGGAAGGGAACGGTCGAGGGATTTGGGGGCTGCGCGCAAGCCGGCGACTGCGAGGATCGGACGGCGAGGAAGGGGGATGGGGTGCGCGCGGACGGTGAAAGCGGCGACGGCAGCCGCGGCGGGGGTGCTGGTGGCGGCGGGGTGCGGTTCGTGGGGCCCGCCGCGGCGGGGTTCGTTGCGGAGGAGCTGCCTCGCGCGCAGGCGGCGGCGGCCACGTGGCTGACGCCGCCTTATCTGTATCTTGTCATCAACGCCATCATCATCTCCATCGCGGCGTCCTCCCGCTTCCAGCATAACCGCCAGTCGACCTCCTACACCGCCGGTGCCGTCGCTGGAGCGGAGGAGCCAGAGCCGGCTCCGGTGCCTGCGCCGGCGGTGGCGATGGGGATGGGGGTGCCCATCCCGGTCCCGGAGGTGCAGCCTCCGGAGGCCGTGGCCATGGAGGAGCCGGTGGTGAAGACGGTGCCTGCGCCGGTGGTGGAGGAAAAGGAGGAGGAGTTATCGATTTTGAGGTCGGCATGGACGCCGCGGCGGAGGGGCACGGAGGCGGAGGCAGATGTAGAGAATGAGGTGGCGCCGTTCGCGGACCTGACCAACTCGAGGGAGAAGCCGCTGGTGTCGGCGAGGTTCGGCAACAAGGTGGCCAAGCCCAGCCCTGAAGGTAACAGCACTACCCAATCGTTAACACTGAGCAATAATTCACCATTATTTCCCCCTGCTCTTGCCGAGAAAGATCCCACTTCTGCCAATTCTTGGCGTCTTCGCTGAATTCTAGCAAGAAATTCAGAAACGTTTTGTTTGATACCAATGGGGGATTGGGCACATCGTTGCAGGGAGCAGGGCGCTGCGGGTGGCGCCGCCACGGAAGGAGGAGACGCTGGAGAGCACGTGGAAGGCCATCACGGAGGGCCGGGCGCAGCCGCTGGCGCGGCACCTCAAGAAGTCCGACACCTGGGAGACCCGCCCCGGCCGCCGCCCGTCCGGCGACAGCGAGGATGCTGCGCACGCGGCGACGATGCGGAAGGCGGAGACGTTTAACGACGTCGCGGGAGGAGGAGGCGGCGGGAGGAAGGTGCACCGTGAGCCGTCGCTGGGGCAGGACGAGCTGAACAGGCGGGTGGAGGCCTTCATCAACAAGTTCAACATGGAGATGCGGCTACAGCGGCAGGAGTCGCTCAAGCAGTACAACGACATGGTCGGTAGGGGCAGCCATTACTAAAAGAGAGTCGCACGAACTCAGATGGCAATAGCGCAAGAAAAGTAGCTTCTTTTTTGTTCGGTGTTCGTTTTTGGCTTTGGTTTTTCGATTTCTTCTGTGTAAGAAAAGGGTTTGTCAATCAAGAAGGTGATAGTGAAAGTTTTGCGCAAGAAGACAAAGTTGATAGGAGTGATATTGTAGATGATGATACAGATTAGAGAACCTCAATTCTTTTGGGGGCATGTGTATTAATCTCTGCTTACTAAGCTGTTCATTGCATTCCCTTTGTTCTTTGCTAAATCGTTTTCAGTGTTTTTTGGGTAGAAGTCAAATACCTTTTGAGATACGTTGACTTTTTAACATAGTTTTTTATTTTTCTTCTTTTTTATTTTATTTTTTCCTTTGCATTAATATCACGATGTTTTTCTTTTTTTCTATTTCTATTTATTTTTGTTTAATTGAACACCTGCTAGTGTTGTTTCGGGCAAAAAACCAAAATGTACAGAACTGTTGAACTCTTTAACGATGACACAACACGGACCCTGATGGCTTGCTGCGAAGAAACATGCATGTACTCATGCTCGTAAAAGCCGTCTGCTAACCTCCCCCCCGGCCGATGCGGTCTGTCTCATGTGCATACCCTGTTCTTTTCCTTCGAAGCCGACGACTTTTAACTTTTACTACAGTACCTAACTTTCAACGATCTACACGTTAAAATCCAACATCTGTACCTGCCAAAATCGCAAGCGAGTATCTATCTCTCCGTATTCTGTACCGTAAACAACTAAAATTTAAAAAATTTAGCTAAAGCCCATAAGACACAGCCGAAAAGAACAGACGCTAGACAATCGACCTCGTCATTGAAGGGAATGGTGATCTGTACCACAAAGAAGCCGAATCTGTACCAACAAGCGCCATGACAAATCGATCGTGTAGTCAGGATAAACTACGTAGCGATGGCTTACCACATCAAACACATCCCATACATACAGAAACATGCAAGCTATACCAATGGGAGGAAGCCACCCCCGGAAACAACAGCATAATCCTTTTCTAGCACTGGGGTGGATCCGATACATGAATAGTTTCCCCGCTTACATGCTGCCGAAGAGCGCTGCTCTTACAAATACATACATACAGGGTATGCAACACATACGGGGGGTCCTACAACAACACCGCCTGAATCTGTGGTATACACGACAACATTAACACTGGGAACCTGTCCCGCAACAGGAAACAGGATCTTTGGTGTGGAAAGGTAACACCACTAGAACTCCGCATGCCGCATCTCTCCATCGGCATAGACATGTTTCATCAGTCATCTATGACCGATTTCGCCAGTATGATGAGCACCACTGCTAGCATAAGCTGCCTAAGTTGGATTGTCACGGAGTCTCATCGCCCCGACTGCATCAGATTTCGGTGACTGCTCATCTTCCCGTTCAGGCTGGATGTTCAGGTCAATCTGGTTCTTGATTGGAGAGGATGTCATCCTATGCTCAACGGCAATGTCTTCAGGACCATCAGCGTTTGTGTCTGCTTTCTGGGTAGAGCTAGCTGTACTAGTACTGGCTGGCGGTGGGCTAGATCCAGTCTGTGGAATCGACTCACTGGACTGGCCTGGATCTTTCCTGTGAGGTGCCTCAGAGTCTTTCACAGACTGGCGCTTCTCACGTCGAAGCATGAGTGTCCTGAAACGGCGGCGCACTGTCATACACACATTGCAGGTGCACGTCTGCTTGTGCTTTGGGCCCTTCCCACTGGGAGGTTGAATGCAGACGATGCACGAGCACCCAGGGCGATGGCGAGGGTGCCTCGTAGTTGGCTGGGAAGGGAGAGATTCACCTTCACCAAGAATTGCAAGGTTTGCAAGCGTGTCCAGCCCATCTGAAACTTCAATACTGTCAGTTTCTATCTTCGCTTTTGACTTTTTTGCAGCACCTGCAACGTCAATTCAGCAAAATCCCTCATCTCCACCAAGAAGTCCACAATCCAAGAAACATGGAATTTAAATACTTTACTACAGTACTAAAGCAGACCATTAAATGCAGTTATAGCTCATTGCACGGGTCAATGTTACCTCCAACGTATAAAACACTTTGACGAGAAATTCTAACACAGGATAATAATACGGTCATCATGCGAATAGGGACCACCTTGAGGATGCATTACCTAAACTTCTATAAAGCATGGGTCTCGCAAATCTTAATATTTATACCATCAAAAAGAGCAAAATGTAAACCCAAAATCTCAAAAAATGCTGTGCGAGGGCCCCCCCTGAGGGGAGGGGTGATGGGCGGGTTTGTTATAGCTTCAACATCATATTTCCTAAAAACACTGGATGAGCGTGAGGTCTCTTTTCACTATAATACCTCACTATGGGCTTGTTCTTTGTGGCTGTGGCTTTTGGCTGAAATTTTTGAATTTTAACTGTTTGCGACAGAGATTACGGAGAGAGATACTCGCATGCGATATTGGATAGTACAGATGTTGGGCTTTTAACGTGTACTACAATTAACTTGTAGACCCCGTCTTGAAAAAATACTCCGTTTGAAAGTTAGGTACTGTAGCAAAAGCCAAAAGCCGGTTTCAAAAGCCGAAAAGAACAGGCCCTATACCATGTACTAAAGACTGATGTTTCTTTGGCACATCCAGTTACTGGTAATGATAGACATCAATGGGTCCTCCTCCATACCTCAGATTGTACTTTTGTAGGATTAACGGCATGTAGCTCATAGCTCTATGCAACTAGTTGTTCATAGTGGATTATCCACTGTTTTCGTTCTGAAATTCATCTTCAGCATTTCTATTTGGACAGAACTACTAAACCTTAAGAAGGCATGTGTGTCATACCAGCTTTTATAGGAATCAATTCTGCAAGCTCCTCCATACTTATCTCTTGTGCAGATGAGCAAGAAGACCTAGAGACAAAAGTAGCAACAATTAGCTGAATGGCTGAACCACCCCAAGTTGCAAAATAATTACTATTGTCGAGCTCGATGAGATAAATGTTCTTGCGCGTGCAGCTAGGAAAGATTTTGGCCAGTTACTTGTGACACGAAAGCGGATTCTGTATTGTGTTCAGCAGCTTTTGTAAGTACGTATGTTTTAATTTGGTACACACTACATATGTGGTGTTCTGCATAGCCATACAGCATCTAGTACTAGCACAATCGGCTTATCAGCCTTATCTATGCCCAGAGAGGATTGGTTTCAGGGATAATTCCTTTTCTTATTAAGCTCATCTTAAGTTACACTGCCAAGAACATCAGTGGCTGAGCCTTGACTTTTCCTTCCATATTTTGATTATGTAGATGGGATAAATTATTAGTACGACCAAGAGAATTTATTTGAGAAAAAAAAAACTAGCACTTTTGTGATGAGATTTATTGCCAGAACAGGTCCACTTGGAATGCAAAATTTCGTTCTAAATATAATTTGCTATCCTTGTAGGACTAGATGGTTGTAAAGATGATTCATCGTTGTACTATTAGCTAATCGCAAGTAAAACGCCATCAAAGAACTAAATAAAAAGGTGTATTCACAAAGAAACAATCAGCCAACATTAAATAGAAGGTCACCTTTCAGGATCCCATTTATTGTCAGAGCAGGTCCACTTAGAGGGCAAAAGGGCATCTACTGGCAGTTTCCGCCACTTGTAGCAATCCTCACACTCGGCCCACTGATGATTCTCACTGATAGAAAAAGATGACATATTTAGAAGCAAATGGAAGAGGCTAATGTACTGTCAAAATGTTAAAATTGCTAGGAATCCTACAGATGGAACTTAAGACGATTTAAATTGTTATGGTAGCCTAGTGTATGGCAGTGTCATCTCATCACTCATATATAGGAGTGTTTGAGATAAATCATTACACACAACTAAAAATTTAAGACAGAAAGAAACAGATAATCAAAGATAGGCAACTAGACAAGTATGTTGAGCAGAACTGTTGGGATAAGCATTAGTTTCAACAAAAGAGGAAAGCTTTATTTGCATTATTTTCCACAGACATAGCGAATGCACATATCAAAATTTTCCAGTTCAAAAAACATTACCCTGACTGGTCGGTCACAAAATATGTCCTCCTCCCAAGTATCGGTGGCTCCTGGAAAGCATGGGATGTCAATATAGAAATACATGTAGTTTCATCAAGTTTATAGCATGCTCAGAACCATATGTTTGAGGTACACTGGCAAGCCAGTATTGTGCCATAAAAATAGAATATCAGAATAAGCCTCAACTTTACAAAATATATAAAATGTGCACGGACAGACACACAACAAAATATATGATAGATATCATAAGGCCAAGAAGTGAAATGTTGAAAAGCATGACAAACCTCATATTCCTCAAACTCATGGCCATCAACGATAAAAATTGAAGGGGCCTTAAGAGGAGGGCGAAGCAATTCTTGAGCTTCCTCCCATGTTATCTTCAATTCCATGGATTCCTCATTGTCCATTCGGAATCGTTTAATCTTCGGGCCAACAGAAGTTGCTTTTCTCTTGACAGATCCTGGGGAAGAATGAGCAGTTCCTGGCCCTTCCTTCTGTGCTAATCCGCCTTTGTCCATTTTACACGCAGCGGCTTGTTCCACAGGGCTAGAGCTTTTGCTCTCTATGTTGACTTTATTTGGTCGGGGTACTGCAACATTTGGACTAGAATCCGAAGCAGGGACTTTACCATTCACCTCTGAAGGTGTTGGGACACCATTCACAGGCTTTATTGGTTGCTCCTGTCAAATGAGTCAAAGGATGAGATGGGCCTACTTTAGCAATATGATAACCTACTCGGTAGTCAAAACTAATGCAATCAAGGTGTCAAACCTTGTAAGAAGTTTGCCATTATATGAACCAACATAAATAACACATTAAGAAAAATAAACACACTTAATTGTACAGGAGTGTTAAGAAACAGAACACACTTCATTGTGCAGAAATATCCATCATTGTGCAGAAATATCCAATCAACATATGGTAAACTATTAATTTTGGTTAAAACACAATTCACAACAATTTTGTGTTGGATGCCCAACATATGTAGTTCAATAATTATCTCATTTCAGTTGATAAAAATTCCTAGAATCAAAAGCAGAGCCTGAAACTTGAGAGTACTAAAGGATGCAGCAGAACATGTAAAGCCAGGACACATGTCACATGTGGGCATTACAATAATACTTCATCAGACATTCAAACGGATAAGCAAAGAACAGATTTGAATCTGCATCCGCCCTATCAGTTCAAGCATTACAGTATAGGCTGCATCAACTCTAGTAGAGGTTCAAATTTGTAATAAAGTACAATAACTTGCATACCTGTTCTGCAGAAAGATTTGCTGCCTTTCTGAATCCCATGACCAGCTTCCCTTCTGGATCTATTCGACTGAAGGTCACTGAATAAATACAGCACCATGAGTTACAACAGCAGAAAAAAAAGGAACTGAGTTGTTCTGGTAAGTTAAAGTGGGTTCGAAATGATCACTGTAAGGAAAATTCAAAATTTTAAAAGAAAAGAAAGCATATCACATATGGAGAAAGATGAATAAAATCAAGACATTAACAATATAAATATAGGCTCAGGTCAGGTAATGTTTTTAAGAAATGCAGCATGACTGTAATAGAACAGCAAATACAAAAAATCAATGAATTACAATTGCTTGCCACAATCACATAGATGTGAAACAATCATCAGAACACAATATATCCAAGATGTGTCCTATATAATGTCGCGATGGAAAAAAAAACCTCAATGAGGTACTATTTTCTTATAGGCACGCTACATCTCTATGCATTATAAATAGGACTGCAGTATACCAGTAACTCAGGATGCATAGCCACAGGAAACTAATATTCAGAATCTATTGTAGGCCATGTTTTTAGGAAAGGATATCTACCTGTATCGCCTGCGTGTAACTGCATCGACTGAATGCAAGGTGTGACACCTTCCAATACATACATCCTGCTGTTATTATTAGGCCAGAAACGGAACTGAAACACCCATTCCTTGCCACTGGCATCCTGAACTTTTAAGGGAAGCCCTTCTGGCTGAGAGATTGGAGGGAAGTATGCCTATTCAAAATGATTTTCCATTAGTCCAGTTTATCAATAAGAAATGCACAAAAAACATACAAATAAGAACTAAACACCCAAGTGTATAAAATGCCTGCACATCCTATTAACCTCAGCAGATTTTATTCAGCAAAACCCTAACTTTGGTTAAAACATCTCGTACAATTATTAGAGTTGCTAATAATTCTAATAACATACTATTCTAAAGAATTTAGTCATGTATCATATTAATTTTAGCTCGTGAGCTTATAGACAAATTTGGCATGGCTCAAGATAAGTAGCAAACCTAATAAAGAGAAAAAGGGAAGATCATATCACCATACACACAGAATTAGTAGGCAATAATGAAGGCAATTCTCCATGGACAGTAACCCTGGCATAATATAATCCTGGAGAATCTACAAATTAATAAAAGAAAATATAATTAAAAATGACAACTAAATCATCAGCTCACCTCAGCACATTTCTTTGGCAACACCAAACGACCAATCCGGCCAGCATCACTGGCACTTAGCATTTTTTCAAACAAAGGAGTAATAACAGAATTCGAACTGTAGGAGAGTTAAGGAAACACTTAAGAACAGACAATTAAAACAAAAATGTTTTGACATAATTCAAAAATCCCATTATTTACTAGTGTATAGAGTATTGTCTAGAGGAAATTGCTTGTGAACATACGTAGAATTTTTTGGATACTCTCCAGATAGGTGCTGTAGCTCTTGATCTGTTATTCTAGGCCAATAGCGGGGAAGTAATTGAGATCTCGCCTTTGCATCCATTCTGGGCCTTCCATTGCGCATTTGTGCTTGGAAATCGTTATCAATCACACTATGCGAATACAACTGTTTCTGCAATGAGGAAGCCAGTTGTGATTGCTGCTGTGCAGGTGCAATTCTGATATGGTCTTTTGACCCATTTGTCGATGCAAAATTAGCGGGCAGCCCAACTGACAGGGTTGGCGGATCATCCTTTAGAATGGATGGATGGTGTGAATCAAGCTTGAAGCCAGCAGATACAGAGGAACAAGGATCTGGAATTACCCCTTTCCTTGAAGACAAAGGGTCATTTTCTCCGTGGTGACTAGGATCATGAAGACTACTTGGATTTGATCCTTCTCTGTGATAGAGCGTATAGGAGTATGTTGGATCCAGGCTCGCGTGCTGACCGTGCCCATTGGCATATATGTCCCGTATAATCTGGTTCATGCCGGCAGGTGTTGTTGGTCTGTCATGCATGTCATCAAATTTCTTTTCCTGAGCATGAATAAAAGTGCGCCCTGGAAGTAATTTTTCACTGCCACTAGGCCTATCAAACTCAAAAGCTAGACGCTGCTGCAAGTCCGATTGTATACTTGACACACTCCACAGATTAGTCTGTCGCCACTGACTCGAAAATTGCCCAGAAGGAGGTCTCCAGCTCTTGACAAAACTGTCTTTTCTATCAGCAACATTTTGAGGCATATGCATAGAAGATGACCATATCTGACTTGGTGCCTAAAAAGCATGAGGACCAATTATTGTCAAAGATGGGTCAAAATACGAACCAATTTCAAACAAAACCAGTAAATTGCAAAACTCATGCAATTCAAGCTTATATAAAAAACTGCATGCATCTTCAATACACAAGAGAAGCATCCTTCACATAAATCAATTGACAGCTTCAGTAAATGACATGAGCAAGGTAGAAACAGGGCATCAGCTATACATAACATCAGGCTTCCACCTAATTAATGCAACCAACCAAATAGCATAACTGGACTGTAGTGAATGATGGGTGTTTTCAGTTTCTGTTTTTCAATGAAGAGTAGACAGTAATGCATGCAATTTGATCAAAGTAAACCAACTTAAAGCGCTGACATGCATAAAAAAAGGGCACATATTTCATACACTTGGTATCCTCGATGCCATCAGTCCAATAATAGTAAATCCTCAGGCAACAGAAAAATCTTTCGCGACATACCATCGAAGCATGCGACTTGCGAGCGCAGAGGATGCAATCCACCCCACCAGCGTCGAGCAGCACATACGCATGGACCGACACGATGCACCCGCAATGCAGTTTCTGCCCGATAAGAACAAAAATACAGGGCCGGATCAATCAGCAAGCACAAATCACGACCAGCACAAAGGGTAGAGAATCAGCATGCACGCGTACGTACCTTCCCGCACGCTTCACAGGTCCTCCACCCGGCCACCTCCGAATGAAAAGTCTCGCAGAAGCTCCCCTGCTCGAATGAACCACTGCTCACACAAAACAGAGAGCACACATGCATGCATGCATGCAATCAGGAACCCGGTCGCACGCAAGTCAAACCCCCAAACCCACTACTTTACACAAACCCCCGCATATTCCGCGGAAATTGCAACGACGTAGCGATCACTCCACGTAGATCCGGTGGGCGCCATAGGCGAATCCGCCCCCGAGGGAGCGAGCTCCCGCCGCACGAATCGAGCGCGCGGGGAGCCCCGCCGACAGCGCGATTGGGCGGAGGAGGGAGGGAGGGAGGCGATTAAGGGGTTACCGTACGTACTAGCATCGGTCGCAGAGCTCGGCGCAGTCGCCGGAGCGGAGGCGCCAGCCGCGGCGGCGCAGGCCTTCGGATTTGGGGTCCTTGCAGTGCGCGTTGAAGCAGATCCTGGGCCGCTGCTGCGGCGGGGCGGGGAGGGTCGACTGCTGCGGCGGTGGCGGGGCGGAAGCGGCCGGCTGGGGCGGCTTGGGCTGGGGAGGGACGGCTGCACCGAGATGGGGTCGCGGCGAGGGCGGCGGACGGGACGCCGGCCGCAGAGGGGAGGCGGGGGCGGCGGCGCCGGCGAGGACATGGGTGGAACCCTAAGCCGGCGGTGCGGCGAGGGGGCGGGGACGGAGGAGTAAGACGAGAGGGGAGGGGAAGAGAGGCGAGGAGGGGGAGGCTTTTAAAGCGAGGCCCAGAAAAGTATTAGTTGTACTAGTACCAGCGTTTGGATTACTCCTGCTACGTGTACACGACACACCTCGGTCTCACCTCCCATGCTACCACTACTGCTACTCCAGTATTTTACTCTCTTAATCTCTTTCGTTTTTTCCTTTATTTATCACTCCTAGTACGTAATTATCCACATGACGATCGATTTATTTTTAAGCGAAGGAGAAATTTGGGACGCAGATACAACTTACTACAACCGATGTGCTTTACATCGATCTAAACTAATCTAGCATCTCGGTACAGCATCATTTTTAATCGTCCATGGCGTCGAAGTCAAACGGAGGAAAACCTGCCCCATGCATGCACGTTCGCTCCTAAGCTCATTCCGATCTCTGTTTCCAAGGTGAACGCCGTAGAAAAATAAACAACGAAAAGGACCGCCGGTGTTCTCAGCCGTCAGCTCGTTTTAGCTTCTGACTTTTAATTCACTATTTCTTAATTTAATTTTTTTAATTTTTAAGTTTTTTCTTTTCTTTTTTTCATATTTTTTGTATTATCTGTGATGAACTAACTATTTTTTATTTTTAATTATGTCAAATAAGCTACGATCAGTTATAGTAAAAAATAAATTAGCTACAATGAAAAAAACATAAACCATCGCTAACTTGGGCGCCCCTAATCCCCTTTAGTTAACTGCATAATGCCGGCCCCAATGTACGGCTAACTCAGAGTCATGGTAATACCGTGATGAAGCATAAGTCCAAACATGTTTAAACAAAACTAGCATACTTATATAAATCAGACATGTATATCTTATTTAATAAATTTAAATTATGTCTATCTCTAGTATAAAGAGTATTATTATGTCTATCTAATAAGAGCGACTATAATCTAATTTTACTCAATATTACTTAACTAATATGTTTTCTAGTATACGTGTCGGACGTGCAGTAACGTGTTTTGGGCGCTTAGCAGGTGCATGCGCGTTGGTACGCGTAGGAAAGGAAGGGCGCAGGCGCGGCGTCGAAACGGGCTCGCTGGATCGACGTCGCAAGAAGGCAGGGAAGGGCGGGGAGCAGCGAGGCGCACGCGGAATGCGCCGGTGCGCGGTCCGCTCACCGGCCCCCCGTCCGGACCGTACGTGCGGGCGGCGGTGGCGGTAACCCTACCCTAAGCACCCGGTGAGCGCAGCCCAAGCACGCCACCACACCAGCACCACGCCATTCGTTGGTTTTCTCCGTCACGCGAAAAAACAATAATATACGTGCTGCTTATTAAAATGGTATATTTACCACGTATACGTACGTACGTGCGTAAAGCGACGGACACGTCCTGCGGAGCGGGCTTCGTCGCGGCGCGGCCCCACCCGCCGTGCGTGCGTGCGGACGCCGCCCGTAGCGCCTCCTCTCTGTGGGCCCCAATTAGCTCACGAGAGAAAACTTTGTTTATTAACGGGCCTGTTTTTTGCTTGTAAGAAATGACGTCAGTATGAACGAATAGAACGTGGATAAATTGATAATTGTGTTGAAAAGACTATTTTGATAAGTTATTTAAAAAGATAATGGAGAAAAAATTATTTATTTGTTAAAAAAACATAAGTCGAGCTAAGAAGAATAGACTATTATTTTTGGACCGTAGCTCCACTCTAACCTTACCAATATGTTATGCTTTGAGACTGGTGGCCCGATGTCATTTTATGGTGCACATGCAGCGAGGCCAAACGAACTGTTTCTAGTTCTCTTTTTTTAAGTTCATAATTTATGGTTTTCTCTAAATTAATAAATAGGACATTTCTCTATCGTATTTTGAAATAGTTTATCAAGATAATTTTTTTAAAATAATTTATCGGTATTTCAGTTGTTCATATAAGTACTTATGTTAAAACTAAAAGCATTTGCCGCAGCCGAAATACCTCGATCAAACAGTGTGAGTGCATACGTACGTGGCCGCGTCTTATGAGTTATGGACACAAATGGCATTTTTGCTCCTAAAAATACCAAATATAGTCTCTAAACCAGCGTAATTCCATTTCTAGGCCCCCACCGCACGATTTTCTAGCGCCGACACGTGGTAATTGTACAGTCGGGGACCGCATGACACCGAAATCGTATGGTCCCCCGACCGCACGACTACTGTTCATATGTGATCGTGCCGTCGAGGACCGCACGACCACTATTCATTCGAGTCGTGCGGTCCCCGGCCGCACGAATTGCATGCTGCAGTGTAAAAATTACAAAAATGATAATTTTAGACCTCACTACAAACAGCAAACGCATCAGTTAAGCAAAAACACTGTAGCATGAATAGTGGTCACTGGTCGTGCGGTCGACCCGACGATCAACCCATCGACCGCATGATTGCCACGTGTTGGTGCCAGGAAATTGTGCGGTGAGGAAGGGATTAGAAACAGAGTTACGCTAGTTTAGGAGTTATATCTGGTGTTTTTAGGAACATCAATGCCATTTTTTGTCTATACTTCGCATCTTGTCTGCGCCGTCTACACCGTGTGAACAGTGTGATTAGACACCAAATAGTTAGACGTACTATATACTCTAGATAAGTGATAATAGCATGGACGACTAATAACCCACGTCCTTTTCTTCCAGATGTTTTTCTTTGTGAAGATTTTTCTTTCATATGCATGTTCGTTTCTTATATTGCTATGTATGCCTTTTTTTTTGTTGTTGCTGTGCGAGCACATGGTATCGAGGTTAAATCGCGTGAATCATAAGTGAAACCAGCTGGCTCTTAATCCGCCATGCATTCATATGTTGGGAAAATATGTGTATGATTAACAGATTTAAGGTCCTCCTCAAAAGAGCTTTTTTGGTGATTCAAAAAATATTGTAACTGACAGAGACTTATTTAATATAATTAAATTTAAAAAAATAAAAAACATGTTAGCCCATCACGTATAATACAAATAAATACAAGAAAAAAAGAAGCGGAAAAAAACTCAAAAAAACCAAAAGTATAAAAAAAGACAAAATTTATTAATAGTGCAAAATAAGCCAGAAACTAAGCTAAAAGGAGTGGGGCCTCAGTAACCGAACCGATTACTCGGGTGAAAAAAAAAACGTTCTAGAATATTTTCTTTAGCACCAGCTGGCTAGCTTATACATATCCACTTTGTTTGTACGCGAACGCGGCTCATTGTGCGAACTTGTTTGCTCAGAGTTACTCACATTTGATCAAAATCTTTAATGAAAAGTTTATTGGCAGTTTTTGCACAGAAGATTATGCCTGGTCCGTGATAAGGGCCGATACTGCATTGTGATTTGTAGCAGCTGTTTCTATTGTGAAACCATAGGCTGTAAAATCGCCAAGCATGCATGTACCGTAAAAAGGTATGATTCGGTAACTGAAGCTATCACTCGCGTGGAAAACAAAGCCGTTCTAGAAAGGTTTTCTAAATGCCAGTTGGCTTATACATAGGTCTGGTTCAAAACAGTTGTGGTTTCTGTTTTTTTTTATTTTGCTAAAATGGCATTGTGGCGACTCTAAAAAACCGTGGCTGAATCTTGAGGTGTTCAATTCAGTTATTGCCTTTTGTTCTTTTGTTGAGATATTCAATTCAGTTATTGCCTTTTGTTCTTTTGCTGAGATAATTGGAAAGGGAAAAAATATGGTGAAAATTAAAAGGATTAGATGAACATGAAAGAGAAAAGGATTAGAAAATGAAAGGGAAAAAAATAAAAACAAGCAAAAATTTTCATGCTCATGCGGAGAGGAAGATAGTCTTGAGACATGGAGAACAGGGGAGAGGCGCGCGGTGATTTTTTAATGGCAACGGTGAGAGTGGCACAGGCAACATTCACGAGGGTCAAAACAGAATGAAAGGACTATAGGGAAAAGATGTGAGGCGATGTCGTGGACAACGGTGAGTGACAGCTGGCGCGGAGAAGGAACGACGGCGGTGGTGCGCCGGTGATGATCTTCAGCAGTAGTGTGAGCACAAGCTTGGCGACAATGTGGGGAGTATTCAGGTGCACGGGATTGAGAAATAACTCACTGAAGGTGACGAATCAACGACAAGAGTTGGTTCAACCGGCGACAGGGAAGAAGCTTGATTTTTCGGTGATTTGCTGTGAGAAATCCAATTACTTTGAGAGGAAGACTCAATGTGCTCAGGAACACATGATGACGTAGAAAGTCTTGCAAAGAGCTTTACTAGAGAGAGAGGTTGGGGTGACGAAGCAACAGCCAAGTGCGGACAACAAGGGAGTGGACAGCTTTATGACATGGACAAGAGCGGTGCCGACGGGGCTAAGGGAGCAGAGGGTGGCTGGTGACGGTGGATGACACCGAGGAGCGCAACAGCTGGGGTGGAACGATTAGGTGAGGTGCAGTGCGATGCCCGAGATAAAGAACAGCAACCACTAGAGCTGGGACTTGGGCCGTGCTTTTTGGGCTAGCCCAAGCACGGCCAAGACGCAGACAGCCTGCCAAAGCACGGCCGACCCGACACGTGGCGGGCCGTGCGCCCCAAGACGAATAGTGGGCCGTCTTGGGCCCGCAAATCCCAAGACGGTGGGCGGCACGCGTGCCGTGCTTGGGAGGTGGGGAGAGGGCGCGGCGGAGGTGGGGAGAGGAGGAGGCGGCCGAGGAGGTGGGGAGAAGGGATCGAGGGAGGCGCCAGATCGGGGGAGTCGGGGAGGAGAGGAATGAGTTGGGGCGGCGGCGATTGAATTTAGGTTAGGTTTGATAATTTTGCGATTTAATCCTTCCGTTTTTTGAAATCTATGAATAGATTTTTATGTATTTTGATTTCTTTTGTTCTAGTCCTCGTAAATTCTAATTTCATCACGAAAAGATCCTATACATCCGTTGTGACATGTACATCTGTATGAAGCAGTCCTTAGAATGCCAAATTTAAAGATTGAGTTAGGGTTTGGAGATGTGAATGTGTGTGTGTGTGTATATACATATATATATGAGTTTATTTTTGCTGGATGCTGGAGAAGAAGATCAATCAAATCAACATATTCTAACATATATTATAATTTGACAACATAGCTCACCCCCATTGTGATTTTATTTTATGTAAGCAAATTACTACTACATGTGCTTCTAATTCTAACATAGCTCCCTTCACCGACTGCCTTTTTAATTCGAGCATTCGATGAGATAACCACCCCACGTATGGTACAATTAACCATTATGTAAACAGGGATAGACTATTATTGGTGTATGTATTCCAAGCGCTTAAATGTTCCGTAAACTAAATGTTCCAAGCAGCCCTATGATAGATTGTCGGACGATGAGCTAGATGTCCACGTACGCCACAGTCCAATTTGCACCAAGATATGCATACCATTGAACTAGATGTCCAACTTCGGAGGTGGAATGGCATGAAACAATAGTATCGAATTTTAAGTATGTTTTTAATAAGACGGGTACAAGAGAAAGGAAGATGGCGGCCACCGCTACCATTGTCGCCATCGCTTTCGTCGTGTATGGTTACTTTGGGCTAGGCTTGGGCTGGCACGGCACGAACGCCGGCACGATGAGCTTTGAACCGTGCTTGGGCCTGGCCGAAAGCGAGACGGACCGGCACAGCACGATGAGATGACTGAACCGAGCCGGCACGGCACGAAGCGGCACGAAGCACAGTGAATCTGGGCTATGCCGGCATGGCACGACCCAATTCCCACCTCTAGCAACCACCACGATGACTCCTCCACGCTCACCCCCTCTCAAGTGCGCACCTTCGCAACATCTGTGCCCCTGCCGAGCAAGACCTCGTCTGCGCTGAGCAACTTCTCAAAAGCTGTTGAAAAAACCGTGTTGTTCAATTCGGCTTTTGATTTTTGAAAAGCCGATGCAGGTTGAAACATGCCATATCCCTCTGTTTGTACATGAACACGACCGATTGTGTGACCCTGTTTGCTCAGATCTATCCATATATACCATTCTCGAAAGAAAAGAAAAGATCAAATTCAATCATATACTATGTCTAGTATCTACAAGACTGCAACACACATATGCATGCAGCGCCCGTTTAATAGACACCGGACGGGTTGCTAATCCTTTTACATACGCCATTTATTCTTTGATACAATAGGTTTAATTGGCCGATGCATACATAGTACGTTTAATATGCATGCATGAGCTAATTAAACCGATTTGTCAAGTGCGTGCCCTACTTCGCTCGGTTCAGTTGAAAAATTATGGCTTATGTCTCAAATTGCACTATAGCGACTAAAATTTTATTGTAGCTGAAGTTGATTTATTTGAAATAATTAAATTTAAAAAAAATAAAATAGAAAAAATATGCTAGCTCATCATGGACAATGCAAACAAATACGGGAAAAAGAACCGGCAAAAAGCTCAAAAAAAGACAAAAGTTTAGAAAAAAATAAAATTTATAAATAGTAAAAAATAAATCAAAAGCTAGAAATTAAAGCCGAAACGAGCGGGACTCTGAATCAATTAATGCATGGTTAAGGTCAAGTGAAATAGAAAACTACGCACCAGTACAAAGTTCAGCGTAAATTAATCTACATCTACTAGCTAGCTCACAACCAACGGTGCCGCATGCGATTAGTTAACCAGGCTTGCTCTCGATTGTATCAGATGATGTACGTTTCCAGATTTTTTTAGTAATATTGGTCAGTTTTCTTGATTACTGGCACACCGAAAGGAATCATAAAACTAAGGAAATTAAATTTATTGAATGCGAAATGAAATGGATAAATAAGAAGACGGGTGTGCGCCAAAAAAAAAAGAGCATGCATGCGTGTGCGCTACAGCCGTGGATTTTCAGTGGGCAGAGACCCTACAGCCCTCCCTGCGTTGGGAAATAATGCAGTAGAATCCGGATTCTATTCCTATGAGATTAGACCATATTCAAAGTTTAGAAATTCTTTCTTTTTGTCCTTTTTTCAGTTGCTTTTTGAAAGAGCAAGGATTAATTCTAGATATTGTAGTCGAGGAAAAGCTATGGATCTCTTTTATTAGTTTTTTAAATGATTTTTGTGTGTGTGACATGTGTGTTCCTCTTGTGTTATTTTATAATGGGATTTTTTAAAAGAAAAATCGAAAACATCACTAGCTCCCTACATTATGAATTTATGATGGACCAGTGCCGATTGATAAGGCACAAGGACTTCGTAGATAGGCGTAATTTTAGTTCATCCTCCAATTTGGGTGAGATGTTACTAACAGTTGAAATTATATTATTTAATAGACAAAACCGCACAAGAACCTTCTCTGCAATAATATATTTACAAAGAGATGGAAGCGATCTGAGCAAGTAATGGATGGGATCGCATCAGGGGCGTGGAAGAGCGGATCAGGCAAGAGCACCCTGCCACGGCAGCTCCTGGCCTCATGCATCGGTGCATGCCAGGCCTATTAAATTGAGCTTGGCATTGCATGTGCCAAATGATAGCTAGTACGGAAATACTCTTCAATAGGTTTCGTACTAGTAGGTGACAACGACATATTCTTTTAGACTTTAGTTTTTGACTTAGTTTTTTATAGTAATTAATTTTTAAATAAATCTTTTTTATATATTTAATTATATTGAAAAATAAACAGCAGTTACAGTGTATTTTCAACGCTACAATATAAAAAAATAGAAGCATGGACTTATAAGTCTAAATGAGCACTAACGGAACAGATGGCTCTATGTCATTCTGCGGTGCAGCGACAACCCGCTCTTAGCGGTGGACGTCTATGTGGCCACCAAGTTGTTGGGATTTAGCGAATTCTTTTGTGGCAGTAATGCAACAACGGAGGTCCTTAGTGTTATATTAGCATTTAGAGGCTGCTTCAAGTGGCTTTGACTTTTGGTTTACAGAAGCCAGAAGCCACTTAAAATACGTCGGCTTCTTAATTTTAGTTTTTTAATTTTTTTATTCCCTTGTATTATCTGTAAAGATATAATAATGTTTTTATATTTTTAATTGAATAAGTCAGAAAAAATCTAACAACCATTATAGTATAATTTCAATCAAAAGCCAATAACCACAATCGAAAGTCGAAAGCTAAAACCGATTGTGCCTTAAACAGTTCTTTAGCAACTTTCCTAGAGAGCCTTTGGCCCTAGCAAAGCTCCGCCCTTGATTCTACATGTCCCATTGTAGTCGTGGAAAAGCTACGGATCTCTTTTACGAGAAAAATTAAAAAAGAAAGAAAAATGTCACCCTTGCTTTTGTGTGTGTGTGTGTGACATTCCTATTGTGGTATTTTATAAAATACTTTTTTAAGTACAAACGAAAACGTCGCTTCCTCCAACCGAGAGAGACGTTACTAAGAGTTTCATATCATCTTGTTTAGAGATAACTCAGCACCAGATTAGGTTCAACTCTCCTTGCTATGGAAAAAAAAACCCGAATACAACCACCTTCTCTGCAATAAAGAAATCGATGTGTTTGCGTTGGAAAAAAGAATTGGTATCGATCTGAACAAGTAGTCGATAGGATCGCAGGGTCCCAGAAAGAGCGGATCGGACAAGAGAGCCCTGCCACCGAAGCTCCTCCTCATCATGCATACATGCAAGTCACGCCCTTTTAAAATGAGCTTGGCATTCGCTCAAAAATAGAGAGCTTGGCATTGCATGTGCCATGTGGTAGTGGTAGCCAGTACTACATAGCCCGTTCAGTTTGACTGAAACAAATTATAATTTATAGCTAAAATTATATTATAGCTACTGGAATTACATTGTATCTAATAGCGACTTATTTGGCGTAATTAAATTTAAAAATAGAAAAAAAAACAGATTAGTTCATCACAAACATGCAAATGAATACGGAAAAAAAGCCGATAAAAAAGCTCAAAAACTAACATAAATAAAATTTATAAATAGTAAAAAATAAATCAAAGGATAAAAGTTCAAACCAAAATGAGGGAGCCTCTATCACTCCTGCTCCATGCATTTATGTGTACACTGCACGGAAATACTCTTTAATCAGTGTAGTAGGGTAGGTGACGAGCAAACTTGTAGAAATGTCAACACTTGTATGTGGAAGATAACGTATCTACAACCGATGTTGGTTTCGTTAGTTTCGGTTTCTGATTTATTTTTTATTATTTTTAAATTTTATTATTTTATAGTTTTTTGATTTTTTTTGTCGTTTTTTCGTATTCGTTCGTATTGTCTATGATGAGCTAACCTGTTTTTCTATTTTAAATTTTTTAAATTTTAGTTACGTCAAATAAGTTATCATCAGATATAGTGTAATTTCAGTCAACTACAATATAATTTTAACCATAAATCAACTTATTTCAATCCAATCGAGCGACACAATATAGAAAAGAATTTGCGAACATTGTGGGAAAAAAATCTATGATCAAGTGACACAAGACATTTTTTGGAATCGACAATGTACGATTGCAAATCCTTGATTTTTTTCGCTAAAAAAACTATGCTGGCCAGAATAGGCCATGCCTCGCAACCAACCGTACCTCTTCTCAAGGAGGAGTAAGCCATGCTTTTTTTTATCGGTTAGACTGAGCTGTAAATGATGGGCCGCAAGAAAACCCTTTTAGTACTGGCAGTAGCGTGCAGCCGGTGATTCTTCTCCGGAAAGATTCTTCCCGTCGGGTACGCACGGTACAATGATGCCGATGAACGTCGGCGCGCGCAAGGACAGGTTGGTTTTTTTTATCTTTCGGTTTATGGATTTTGATTTTGGATTATATCTGTTCGTAATAGTAAGAATAAAAAGACAGTTGCACGTAATTTAGCTGATATAGTTAAAATCAGTACACTGTCTGCTATAATTAATTTATAGATCACGTCTTAAAAAACACATAATTTAAAAAATATTTACTACAAAAAAACTGAAAATCACATACAGCGACTGTAAAAGAAATCGGGTCTGTTCTTTACCTCACAAGCCAGTAGCTTTTAGTTTCTGCTACAGTACATAACTTTCAAACGGATTATTTTCTTAAGACGGGGTCTCAAGTTATACGATCTACATGTTAAAAGCCCAACACTTGTTCTAATAGTGTCATCTCGCTATCTCTTAACTATATTAAATAAGTAAAACCTATGTAGAAAGAGAGGGGAGATAATGTGATGTCCCAAGAGATCACTAAGCTAAATCAACGTAAATAGGAGGTGAAATATGAAAATATTATAAAATAGTTAGAGGAATGATTTACTAGAGATTGTCTAGTTTGAGATAAAATTATTAGAGACAATTTTAAGAGATAAACTATTGTATATGTTTTATATTTTAAAGAATTTTATTTATTTAATATAGTTAAAGGACATGTAAAAGTGACGTCGCAACACCCAGCCGGCGACTCTTCTCCGGAAAGATTCTTCCCTCGGGTACGCACGGTACAATAATGCCGCATGCACGCCGGTGCAAGGCCACAGCGTCAATCAGGCGATTTTATGACCACTCCCCGCATGATGCCAATCGGCATCACGAGGACACGAGGTGCCATGCCGCCATGCCCACATACCACCATCGTCCGTCCATCGCATGAGAAATCGATGCATTCCGTCCTGCCCATTGGGCTGGGCATTCCTTGCTCATCACGTGCCGACGGCTTCAAAAGAAAGGCATGTTTATTTAAGCTGTAACTGATTAATTTTAGTTGGTCTTCTTAAATAAGAGACGAAGCAGAATAAGTCAAGATGATATGAGTAGCTCTTCTTCTTACGCCAAAGATATTACCATTTCCTAATTAATTTTTAGTTTTAATATAAATATTATGTAAATAATAATGATAAACCGTTTAAAACTATCTCGATAAATCGTAACGATAGAGAAACTATCCCGCTTATTTGTTCAAGAAATCATAAACTATAAACAAAGAACCGATCAGCCTCACTTTTCATTTGCATCAGTGTACGTAGTAGCATCGGAATTTTGTACAGTCCCACACTTTCAGTAAAGCAGAGTGGTAAAGAAGAAGATTTCGACAAATATCGCTCGCGGTCTCCTCGCATTGTGGTGAGTATTTACAGATAACAGATGCTGAGATGTGAGGAGCAAGAACAGGTTAAGAAGACAAATAGAAAATAAAACCATCATCTAGGGGAGAAAATGGTGGCCAATCCTTGATCCACCGTCAGCTGGATAGGGGCCATACGCCATTAGATGCTCTAGCTCGGCGCCGTGTGGGACCTGTCGCCTCGCGATCGCCTCCCGTCGGAGTCAATGATGCCGCCTCTGGTACTGCCGACGCGCAGGCCCGGCTCAATCCGGAGAGCCTTTACCTGTTAACAAGTACAGAGATGGCATTTTCAGTAGATGCATCATGTTTTTTGGCCATGTTTGGGACGGATTTGATCATCTCATCTTATATTGTTTGATAACTCAGTATTTACGCCAACTCATATGTAGTGAGATATCACGACATTTTATCAGTGCAATGAAATAGGACAAATGATCAAATTTCGTGGGACAGGGCGTTCTGGGCACACACCTTGAAGTACTCCACATAGGGCGATTTAACGTAGCTACCGTCCTTCATCTGAAACATGCTTATTTGGCGTAATTAAATTTAAAATAGAAAAAAACAGATTAGTTCATCACAAACATGCAAATGAATACGGAAAAAAGCCGATAAAAAGCTCAAAACTAACATAAATAAAATTTATAAATAGTAAAAATAAATCAAAGGATAAAAGTTCAAACCAAAATGAGGGAGCCTCTATCACTCCTGCTCCATGCATTTATGTGTACACTGCACGGAAATACTCTTTAATCAGTGTAGTAGGGTAGGTGACGAGCAAACTTGTAGAAATGTCAACACTTGTATGTGGAAGATAACGTATCTACAACCGATGTTGGTTTCGTTAGTTTCGGTTTCTGATTTATTTTTTATTATTTTTAAATTTTATTATTTTATAGTTTTTTGATTTTTTTTGTCGTTTTTTCGATTCGTCAGATTGTCTATGATGAGCTAACCTTTTCTATTTTAAATTTTTAAATTTTAGTTACGCCAAATAAGTTATCATCGATATAGTGTAATTTCACCAACTACAATATAATTTTAACCATAAATCAACTTATTTCAATCCAATCGAGCGACACAATATAGAAAAGAATTTGCGAACATTGTGGGAAAAATCTATGATCAAGTGACACAAGACATTTTTGAATCGACAATGTACGATTGCAAATCCTTGATTTTTTCGCTAAAAACTATGCTGGCCAGAATAGGCCATGCCTCGCAACCAACCGTACCTCTTCTCAAGGAGGAGTAAGCCATGCTTTTTTTATCGGTTAGACTGAGCTGTAAATGATGGGCCGCAAGAAAACCCTTTAGTACTGGCAGTAGCGTGCAGCCGGTGATTCTTCTCCGGAAAGATTCTTCCCGTCGGGTACGCACGGTACAATGATGCCGATGAACGTCGGCGCGCGCAAGGACAGGTTGGTTTTTTTTATCTTTCGGTTTATGGATTTTGATTTTGGATTATATCTGTTCGTAATAGTAAGAATAAAAAGACAGTTGCACGTAATTTAGCTGATATAGTTAAAATCAGTACACTGTCTGCTATAATTAATTTATAGATCACGTCTTAAAAAACACATAATTTAAAAAATATTTACTACAAAAAAACTGAAAATCACATACAGCGACTGTAAAAGAAATCGGGTCTGTTCTTTACCTCACAAGCCAGTAGCTTTTAGTTTCTGCTACAGTACATAACTTTCAAACGGATTATTTTCTTAAGACGGGGTCTACAAGTTATACGATCTACATGTTAAAAGCCCAACACTTGTACCAGCCAAAATCGCAAGTAAGTATCTATCTTTCTATAATCTATACTGTAAACAGTTAAAATTCAAAAATTTTAACTAAAAGTCAAAAGTCGCAGCCAAAAAGAAAGAACAGGGCCATCAGCCGCCCCGCTCCGCATCGCATGATCCAACCCGCATCACGAGGTGCCATGCCGTTCGGGAGAAAAGCTAACCACCATCGTCCGTCCACGCAGAAGCAAATCGATGCATCGCGTTCTGTTCTGGCCATCGGGGTTGGGACCTTCAGTTGCTCTTCACGAGCCGACGGCTGCACGGGAAAGGGGAAGAACACTGTTTCCAGACCGAGAACAGGATGAAACCTCACAATTTTTCGTTTGCATCAGTGCAGTAGCATCACAAATTCTGAATTCTTGTACAGTTTCACACTTTCGGCAAGCAGTAGGTGGTAAAAAGAAGGAAGATTTCGACAAGTATCGCTCTTGGCTCTCCTTGCGTTGTGGTGTGAGTATTTACAGATAACAGATGCTGAGGTAGTGAGATGTGACTACGTGAGGGCGCAAGAACAGGGAGAGAAGAAAAATAATCATCATCTGGGGGAGAAAATGGTGGCCAGCCCCTGACCCACCGTCAGTTGGATAGGAGGGCCATACGCCATTAGGTGCTCTGGCTCGTCGCCGGCGGGGGATCTATCGCCTCTCGCGATCACCTCTCCGTCGGAGTCGATGATGCCACCTTTGGTACTGCTGCCGACGCGCAGGCCTGGCTCAATCCGGAGAGCCTTTACCTGGTAACAAGTACAGAGATGACATTTCAGTTTTTTGGCCATATTTGGATAGGATGGATTTTCTGGGCATGCATAGGGTAACTAACACACCTTGAAGTACTCCACATATGGCGATTTAACGTAGCTGCCGTCCTTCATCTGAAACATGAGACCAAGAACAACCGACCTCGGGCAATCCTTGATTATAGCTGCATCCAAGTAGCCATCTGCAAACTGCAAGGTGATGAAGAAGATACTCCAATCAATGATTCCACACGAATTTTGTGCATGCAGCTAAATTGACACAATATTTAACTTATTGCTAGAATCACTTGAAAGAAACTACCAGCTAACTTTCTAACTTGATTATAGCACATAGGGAGACATGTATGAGTATATTTTAAGCGTTTAGTCATTTAGTCAAAATATGAAAAAATAAACCAAAATGGAGCGAGATTTACCTTTGCTTGTGGTGCTGTCATGACACCTTCACTAGCGAAAGGAACATTGCTGACCCAAACTGAAACAAATGGACCATTCAGTGATCTCCATTCAAGATCAGCTTCGTCAATTGAAGGGCCTGAATAAGCACATGTTTCATCATTACAGTCATTTGATCTGTCTCCTTGGACACCAGTGCTAGCCCCATTTGATTTACATCTGGTAATTTGCCCTACAGGATCACCAAATCCTTCATATCCTGGGGCTGGAACAAAAAGAACACGCCCACTGTACCGTCGCAAGTTCACCACACGTAGAAGGGACTGAAACAATGTAAGAGCATAGAGTGAATTGTTGCAAATCCAGAAGACCTGGATAAGCGTGCCAACAC
This sequence comes from Bonia amplexicaulis, assembly GCA_036346245.1. Lineage (NCBI taxonomy): Eukaryota > Viridiplantae > Streptophyta > Magnoliopsida > Poales > Poaceae > Bonia > Bonia amplexicaulis. The sequence goes on from CM070755.1 coordinate 3,354,940, forward strand.
ACTACAACAATATTTGCAATACACTTATCAGCCTCTGCATGTGCTCAAGCATTAAATCTCATCCAATATCGCTACAGTTTCACTTTTAAGCATGCAATGCATGTTTTAAAAAGAAAAGAGGGAGGGCACGCCTAAACATGTATATACAACATTACAGAAATGAAAGGGCCATTTTCCACAGTTGGAACCTAACTAAGGAAGTTGCAGCTGCATCTGTCGAGGCGAGAAATGGATACAAATGGAATGAAGTGTTTCATAGAAGCTTTTCGGGTAGCAGCCATACATAAAAGTCGAGGCGAGCGCTTCCCATCCACCTATACTTCTCTGACTCAATATCAATATCAGCTACCAGACCTGCAGTTCATAAATCATTTTCAGAGTTGTCAAATATATCTTATTGCTACGGAAGTAGTGACAGAACAAGCTCTGAGAAGGACGGTCAGTGTTATCAGCTGTAGTATGGAAAAAGTTAGCATCAACCTAATACACTACATACCCCAAGTAAGCATCAAGACACTAAAAAACTTTGTCTTTCCCTGCACAACAGAAGTGACATCAAGGGCACGTTTGTGACCTGTGTAACGAAAAAGTTGAATCAGCATTTGTTCAAACACATCAAAGGGTAAAATTTTGAGAGGATATACAACATGGCTACATATATGAACAGTGACAAAAATCAAGGAGGAAGAGACTGACCTCTGATGATTGCAGATACAGCATTAGACATAGAGAAGGATTCACCGGCAGAATGCAATAAAGATTGCACCATTCCATTTCCAGTACCTGTGGCACACATAATGTGTGAAAAGTCTGCTCAGCATACTAACGACATTGAAATACACAGATGCTACACCAGGGCTGAACAAAAAGTGCAGCATAGCAATATGGCTCACCAAGGTGCAGCATTGCACCACTATGATAAAGAAATTTTACGGTCGTTGGAGAGGTACCATCAGGTCCTAAGTATCTCCCACCTCTTACAGACATACCAACTAAATATATCCATTGATTTTGCAAGGGTAAAATTGGTAATTTAATCATTCTTAATCTTCCTGTCCTTCCTATTGTCCTCCATGAATAGAACCAAACAAATCTAATATACATAAATCCATCTGGACACAATTAATTTCGAATTTAGATAATTAAGCATGTCTAAGTCGGGAGAATTGAGGAGGTCAAAATCATGAATGCTAACCGTAGCCGCTGCTGGCCAAACTGATTAGTGTTTGTGTGCGACAAAAGACAAGATTAAAAAAACAGAGCAGAAATGTATAAAGAACAATTTTGTACACTGCTTATGCTTCGAGATTGGAGTTTCGTTAAGATTACACATAGTTCATTGGCATTAATTCGCTAAGTCTACACACAATATTAGAAAAAATCTAGCTAGGAAGAAAACGATCACATAGATGGAGCACGAGGGGCATTAATTAGTCCGGCAAGTTTGAAGAACTATAAGTTTGCAAGTTGCAAAGTTGGCAAAGTTTGCGGCCATGGGAAACATAGCAAGGATCTGGAGACAAAGTGAAATAAGGTTAAAGACTCGATGGTAGCAGAGCCTATGGATGATGGGATTTTCGACGGAAGGGTCAAGGGATGATCACGAGATAAAAAAACTAAGCAAATGTTAAAGAAGGCAATGACTCATATGCCCATGCGTTAGTACTACCTACAATGACTCATATGCCCATGCGTCAGTAGTGCCTGCCTAGTCGAGTAGGCGGCAAAGGGCTCGGTACCATGAGGTACTGAGGAATCTTATCCATCAGATCTTCAAGATTGGACGGTCCAAAAGATCTCCAAGGATATACCTGCTGGGATGATCCCTAGCGGCACTTTTATTGCTGTGTTCCAGTCCTCCCTTAGCAGCAGACCATTAACAACCTAATCCAAAATAAAACAACAAAATTGAAATGGTCAAACCAAAATACAGCATACAAGCAAATAGAACCAAAGCTCAACAAGTCTGAATGGGGACTAAACACAGTGTGTATTTTGCATCAAGCTTCATATGTGAATCATTTATTTTGCTAACCTCAACAAGGACACCATCTCCACTAACACAAATTATTCCATCATATTTCCTAAGATCCAGCGAATGAGTAATTTCTTGAGCATGAAGGCGATATTTGGTTTCTGAACACAATTCACAACTTAAAATTTAGTATACAGAGTAATTGGGCATCACAGTTATCTTCTCAAAAGTAGGAAAATTATCCCCCTCAAAAAGGTAGGAAAATTAAAAACATAGATCACAACCTTGCACGGTGTAAAGAATGCCAGCAGCTTCGATGAGAGGCAAGACTTCAGTCTGGAAAATGCTCCGCCCACCTCTCTTCCCACCGTAAGGGTTCACTATAATGAACAACCTCTTTGGCCGACCTATTATCCGATACCATATAGTGGAAGAAACATATAAGCATTCATGAATAGTTAAAACTCCAGTTCTAGTTGCGTCGTCAATCTCCTACATGTTTTGCATTCAGAAGTGCAGAGAAGCACAAACTAAGACCAACCACCGAGTTGACAAGAATTACACAATGCTTAGCAGAAGAACAGAAGAAGAAAAATGCTTGGAGGCTTGGAGCAATCCTATAAAATGATGAGGAAAAAAATGAAAACGTAAAGAGACAACTTATATATTTGTTGAAGCCTAAGGGTGCGTTCTTTTCGGCTGCGGCTGATGGTTTTATAACTGGGGCAGATAGTTTTTGGTCTTAGCATGAGCACTTGTGCGAACGAAAATGCCGTCCCGATAAGCCACTTCAAAACAGCGACGGAGAAGCTATCTCGTCTGTTTATTCAAAAGAGAACATTTGACCAAATCACACACAAAAAAGCACGGACCTAAAAAAGGAAGTATCTATATCATTAATACAAGAATACCCCCTACATTAATAAGCACTAAATGAAAAAGGGCATCAGATAGTATGATTCTTGGGCCTCAGAAGCATCAAATTCAAGCACGACGATATCACAATAATTGAAGTCAAACAGTTTTTTATGCCTAGGGAGCTAGTTCGTTTGATGCAAAACATAAAAATTGAAGAGATGAAACAAAAACTCATATAAAATTTCAAGCTCTAGTGAAACTTGATTCATCATGGGCACCAGACACATGAAAAAAAGGACAACAAAGAAGAGTAAGGTAAGTTGCATAGCGCTCTGCATTTCACGGTTTGACCAAATCATGCAACAGAGCTGCCCAGGACACGTAACCACCGCACAAATGCCAAGAAAGATTTGGAGCCAATACTGTGCATCTCTACAATTCCAATCTAGAACTCATTTCGTCAAGTTTTCGTTTATCGAATTGAATCAAACAGAGTGGAAGATATTCTCGCATTGGGGTTTTTCCTCGCTATCCCCAGTACTTCTCTACCAATTGTCAGCTGAGTCAACGAATTTCGCCAAGTCCACAGCGCAAACACCAACCACACGATCAAGAACTAACCCAATTCATCCAACCACAATAAAAAAGGCAATATTTGGGTAAACAAATCACACCACGAGTCAAACACTACCCCAAAGGAGCTGTGAAATCATCGAACTACTACTTTCGTTTTAAAATTTGATAACAGAGGATCAGAGAATTGCCAGCGAATTACCAAGCGAGGCGAGGCGATCCCTCATGGCGTCCCCCCACCTCGCCGCGGCCTCCTCGCTCTCCATCTCCACCACCACCTCCCCCCTCCGCTCGTCCCCTCCACCTCCGCCGCCACACCCCAGCGGCGACGGCGACGAGGACGACCTCCCCGTCCCCGCCTTGTACCCCCTCGCGAAGGTCGCGACTCTGAGCGCCCTCCCCTCCACCCAGAACCCGAGCACCTCCGACTCCAGCTCCAGCCGCCGCCTTCGCCCGCCGTCGGCGGGGCGCCACGTCAGCTCACCGCCGGAGAGCGTGGCCTCCGCCGCGGCGCCGCCTACCCGCACGGGCTCCGCCAGGGTCTCCGATTGGGGTTCCGGTCGGTCCCGCGCTCCAGATTGGTGCTCTGCCATGGATGGATGGGGTGAGGCGGAGGAGCTAGCTGGGAAGTATGGATGGGGTTGGAAGCGAGCGCAGCTCAGCGAAGGTTGGGGAGTTTGAGAGGAGGAAGGCGATGGGGTGTGCTGGTTATTATATATTGGCGCCTTTCGGTGGGACCTTTTAGCTTATCTGTCAGTTGTCACAGTATTTAAAAAATAACTGTATACCTAGCGTATTGACAACAATGATATTTTTATCGTCTGATGACTAAACAGCAGCATACGTGGGCTGACGTGTAGCCATTGTCATCCCACGGTGGGACGATAGGCGGCTTGTCGTTCCGTGGCCAGACGGCAACGGCCTACCGTCCACCACCGGACGGCAGAAAACCTGCCGTCCCACCACCAGTCGGCAGGTGATTAGACCGACTGATTAGGCGGTCTAATTATCTGCCATAATTTATTTTTATGTACTATTTATTTAATTTCTTAAATATAGCAAATAAGTTTAAACAATTACAAAATTTTATGTAAAACATCCTGACACAATGTATTTAGCTGTGTAAGTTTTTAGTAATTTTTTTCACTATGAATGATGCTTAAAAATTCATACAATTTGATATTTATAGGAGCTGTTACACATAGCAAACGAGGTCCAAAAATTACGAAATTTTGTAAGAATCCTTCCACATAGTCGTAGTAATTGTGTAATTTTTTAGAAATTTTATGTGCTCTGAATTTATCACATTAATTCATATTAATTTAATCATGAAATTAACGACAGACATCTTTTGCAGTGTCTAACCTCTATCCTTCGCACATGTGTTGACCTTCTCTGTTGCAACAAGGCCGTTCGGATATTTCTCTTCTGTTTGTATACGAGCAAAAAGGCAAACACAATCTTCCCTTAAAGTTGTTGGAACCATATAACTTCTAAACAAAGAGAATATGCTATATATCACATCAAGGACAAGTTTTTCCCCTTTTTCTTGGTCTCCAGTTTCCTGTACACACCAGATGACTAGATCACCTTCCGGTTTCAAAGAAATTGCTCAATGGTGCAGTTTGGTAACTAGTTTGCTTCCCAGTATGCAGGGCTGATAAGACAGGCACTTCAATGCTGAAGATATTAGAGGGAATGGGAATTTGTTGCTGTCACGACAAATGACATATTAGAATTCACCTTGCACTTGATCACTATCCTATGATCAATATCCAAGTATGATGAAAAGAAAAACCATTACTATGCTACTAATACCAGGCATCATCACAGGCCATCTCAAAAGTGGTGTAATAAAGATAGCAACAATCTTTGCAGGCAAAGCGTGCTTTTTTAAACACATGGATATGGTTACTCTACAAGATGGAAATATACGGGTACACGAAATAACGCTAACCGCTGAAGCTTTAATCATACAAAGACTTAGCAGATTGAACCCTTGTCTTCTTGCTTTTGGCTTTCAGGACCTTCTCCTCAGCCTTTTCATTTTTTGAGATGGCCCTGGCAATTGCTTTTGTTTTCCTCACATTTTGGGACCTTTTAATTTGCACAGCCTTTTTTATTTTCCTGGTTAAAGAGAAAAAGTGATCAGGTAAAGAAAAAGATATTCATCTTACGCCCAAGAATATGTGTCCAGAAAGCAACAATGCACACTCCAAGGAAGACAGCTAAGCCATACCAGAAGTAAAGCACAAGTGCATATTTGGCAACAATCTCCATGGAACTTTTACTAATTTACTTTCAGCAGCATCTCAGCAAACTTTAATAGGAAGTCTTGTGAGGGGATAGGAGAATGATGAATACCATATAAATGGAACTTTAATCCGCTTTCAGTGGCATCTAACTAAACTTTAATAGGAAGCTCCCCAGCATGGAGAATGGGCAAAAAGTCTTGACATCGTCACAATGCATGATAACTTTCTCAAATCCCTTACTGGTAGCTCATATAAATGTTGTGGTGCTAATTGCTTGAAATATCTAATGAATTAAGAATATGAAAGGCCATTAACATATATATGTAGTCAATCTACAGTGGAATTATCTCCCCAATCATAAGCAAGATGTTTTCATGATCCAAAAAATTGTTACGGTGTTATTCTAAAAAGCTTTTGTTAGGGACAACTAGGCATTGTTATGGGGTGTTGTGAAATCTAGTTAGTTAAAAAAATCTTTACAACAATAGTGAAATATCTTTTTCCATTTGGTTGATGTTCTTCATTTTCTTTTGCAAAGATATATAAGGTCAAATGAGGTGTACCCATTTGTGTACTGTTAGCATACGACTGGGGGCAAGAGGTAATAACTTGCTCAGCATCCATTATTTTTCATTTGTTTAACCTCTGGCAACTTGACTTTTATTCCCAATTTTCTATCAACTTTGCTTATTTAGTTAACCCATTATCATAGAAAAAATATACAAACACCATGTGACTCGAACAACTTAAAAGATTGTATGTGGACAGTTTGATCATGACTATGCCAGCAATCAAACCAGACGTCTGCTGCCTGACAGCAATGAATGGAACACATTATACAGACATATTTCATAAGCAAACAGGCCCAAATTTCAATGAAGTCAGAATAGTAGTTTTGAAAAAATCTACCGCCCTCAATGATATAGTATCACATACAAGGATGGCCGATGGATCACATGCACAGTTTCCCAACTGGCCGCTCATCAGAATTAAGAAAAATACATTAGTGGAGTCAAAATAGATGAAGCGAAGCTCCTAAATGTTCATATTCATCAGTCACCACTAATACGATTCCACATACAAGTGCAAGGCAGGTCTTCGCTTCTTACCTATGTCTAATATAGCACTATTTGTTCTAAATTTCTAATCAACTGCGCCCTCAATGCACATTGTACAGTACAGATCATTGCAAGAACCGTCCGACAAATTCACACAGAACTCTTCAAATAGGTCAAAACAACGAATTTTCACTACCTATTATAACCAACTAGCTAGCATTCCATCTGGCATTCATAGGTTTGGTCAATTTTACCAGTTCAATTATCGTAATAACTTCACAAATCAGTGAACCCCACTCATAAGGATTGACCTAACAAACCCATATGTACAAACAAAGAAAAACAAAGTAACTGCTGCAATTCTGTTGCTGACCTGTTGATCGAACTGAGCGCGGCCGATGCCGAAGACTGCTGCTTCCACTCGGACGTATCCATCGCTGCGAACCAAAGAAAACGGATGGAGCCAAAATATCCTAGCCAAAAGAGTGGAACACCAGAAAGCCGCTGAAAACTCAAAAGAACGAAAGACGGGCTCGAAATTACGCTGTGGAGCGTCTGCTGCGGCGGGGGCGCCCTCGGAGGTGTCCATGGCGGTGGCACCCTTCTTGGCCTTGTTCTTCTTGTTCCGGTTCTTGGCCATGGCTGCGCGCCCTCCTCCTCGTTTGCGTCCTAGGGTTTCCCGGGGCTTCTGGTTTGGTGGTCTCGGAAGCGAGCCGTCGCTGTGCCTGTAGCCCTGTACCTACGATCCAGAGCAGGACAAATGAGGCCTGGTAGTTAAGGCCTATGGGCTGGTAACGCGGGAAATTTAGGATGGGCTTTGGAAGGAGTCTAGGAGCAGTCTTATGGGCCGTATCTTTTGCCAGCTAGTCTTTTTTTTTTTTTGAAAGCCTGCAATTGCTGAGTCATATACTAGAAAGGGCAGAAATAAATACAAGTTATTTTACAGGTAACACGAGCAACGTTTGTGATAAAGTGGAAATGTACGCTACTCTTTGCTTAGGCTATGGCCGATTACTTCTAGGTTTGGCACTTCATGGCCAACGTGACCTTGCAACCACAGACTCCTGACAAAACTTATTTGGAAGCTAAATTCTTCGCTGGAGTACTCAACCAAATCGGCATACAATGCGTTCTTTATTGGTGAAACCCTCCTTCCGGGCTTCAAGCAGATTTGGAAGAATGGGGCACCGCTGAAATGCAGATTTTTCATGTGGTTAGCATCTAATGATCTGTTAGCTCTGCTTTCATTTGCTCGTGTGTCTTTATTGTAACTCGTTCAGTCTTCTGCTCTGAAGTTTCATCCTTCTTAATGAAAAGGCGCACAGTGCTTCTGCGCGTTCCCCCAAAAAATCATGTATGTAGAGCGATGAACCTGAAATATGGAAGGGTAATTAAATACAGATTATCCGCCACGAGCGAATAGAGATGCAACAGCAGCACTGCTGCAATAAGTGTACTGTAAGAAATCTTTCGAATGTGCAGGGAAAATTACTCCACTGTTCTTTCCTTTGGTGTTCTCCCTCCTCTGCAGAAGTTGTGTTTCTCCATTGTACCTGAGTCTGCATAGATTCTGAATAACGGATGCTCTGCAGGGAATGAGAATCACAACCACTGGATGCGGCAAAAGCATTCATGTTGAACTTTATATCCGAAGTCATACCAATAATCAGACACTATGTCCCGTATAGAACTACAACATATCAACACCAATATTGTACTAAGCAGGCAGCTCACAAAACAGCACAATGCATACCCAAAACCCCTCCATTTTTCTGAATTCTGAGATCACAGCGATCATTCTCTGCATGCTTGGTACAAAGGGAGTAGTCTACAGATTACAGTGGCAGCAAGCCGTGTCGCATTGGCTAAACCCTAAGACCCCGGCGCGAACTTGGTGGCGTAGACCCAGGCGTTGTTGGCGACGGGGTTGTCGAGGTGGTCGAGCAGGTTCTCCAAGGGGCCCTTGCCGGTGACGATGGCCTGAACGAAGAATCCAAACATGGAGAACATGGCGAGGCGGCCGTTCTTGATCTCCTTCACCCTGAGCTCGGCGAAGGTGACGGGGTCGTCGGCGAGGCCGAGCGGGTCGAAGTACTGGCCGCCGGGGTAGAGGTCGTTGCCCTCGCCGACGCCGGGGAGGCCGTTGATGCGGTAGCCCTCGACGAGGCCCATGAGGATGACCTGGAAGCCGAGCACGGCGAGGATGCTCTGCGCGTGGACGAGGTTGGGGTTGCCGAGGTAGTCGAGGCCGCCCTCGGAGAAGATCTGGGCGCCGGCCTTGAACCAGACGGGCTCCTTGAAGTCGACGCGCACCCACTTCTCGAGCACCTCGGGCGTGAGGCACCCAAGCGCGCCCAGCATCGCCCACCGCCCGTGGATCACCTCCAGCGCCCTGTTCCGCGCGAACGCCTCCGGGTCGGCCGACAGCCCGGCCGTGTCCCAGCCGTAGTCGCCGGCGAACTCGCCGGTCAGGTAGGACGGCGTCTGCGCCGAGAAGGGGCCCAGGTACTTGACGCGGTCCGGCCCGTACCACAGGTCGTTGCTCTGCATGCGCGCGCGCGCCACGCACAAACATTTGTCACCACGGACACGCCCTGTTTATCTACTCAACCACTCGAAGTGCTTGCGCAAACATGTCATGGTGTAGTGATTTCTCTTACGTACCATGGTGATCCTGCCGTTGGCCGCGGCAGCGACGTCGCGGAGGGGGCTGGCATTGGCGGTGCGGCCCTGGCCGAGGAACGGCGTCTTGGCGGCGACGACGCGGGAGGTGGCGGCCATGATCGTCGCTGCCATCAGCGCCTCTGCCTAAGCTAGCTAGATGTGGTTCTTTGCAGGGTGTTTCCTCAGTGTTCAGACTTGAAGACGGGTCACGTGTAAGCATTTGTAGCGCAGTTCTTGTGGAGGAGGGGGAGGTGATACGGCGGCGGGCGGCGATTGGAGCGGCGGCTGTGAGGTGGAGATTTCTGGATTTGGTTCCGGCCAATCAGGGGGCGGCATTGGATTGTCGAGGTGTGGCGTTGCCACCTCGGATGGCTTTCTATCCCATGCCACGGTTTTGGGCCGGTTCACGCAGCTTTCGAATATAGAGGTTTTTAATGCAAAACTTGTGCCTCGATTGGAACGTACGAATTTCAGAGCATTAGAGCAAGTATAATAAGAGGCTGTAAGTAGGCTGTATGTTGAGGTGGAGGAGAGAGAGGAGGAGAGAGAAGAGAGATGGGTCAGAAGCTTACCACACCACCAGACAAGAACCAAGAAACTTTGTGAGAGGAAGGGTAGGTCATACAAACCTTCAGTGTATCAGTAACTACTATATGAAGAAAATGAAAAGTAATTGTAAGTGTTCATACAGCCAGCTGAAGGCTGTATTATTAGCCTTGCTCTTATAGGGGGAACCGTACAACACTGTTCCAAATAGGGCCTTGCACATGTCAGAAGCATCCTCTGCAACATGCCAACCATAGGACTAGGTGAACCGAGAGCTTTATCCTAACTCAGTTGTAACATAAGGAAATAAGCAAACTAGAGGACACAAAAAGCACACGGTTCTTGATCCACTGCTCCAGGACCAAATCAAGAACACAATACTCTCTCGAGAATCGCATGCTCTAATCAAGAACCAAGAATTAGGGATCGCGCGTTTTGAAGGCTTGGACGCCCCAAACCATGTTGGGCGCGGCGCGGGGGCCGGCCGGGAAGACGGCCCTCCCGTCCTCGTCGGCGGCGAGGTACGTGCGCAGCCGCACGAATTGCGCGCCGTGGAACACCTCCATTCCCGAGGAGAGGCGAGAGAGATAGTTCGTTAAGGTCGTTACGGTTGGGCGCCAAAGCGAGTATTTGAAGAGCGAAGGCACAGTCCTTTCCTGCTTCACTGACAACGTGGGCCGACTGATTGGTGGGACCTCCATGCTGCCGGCGACGACGATGGCTTCAAGGAGGAGCTGGCTGCTCAGTGCCATCGTGGACGGGGCTGGAGAGATGGCGACGGCCTAGTGGTTGCCGGATCGGCGCCCTGTCTTCTTCTCCTTTTGGTCCGGCTTTATACTGGAGTGGCCGGACTTCGTGCTGCTGGTGGTGGTGGTACCCAGTTCAGTTGGGTCAAAAGATGAAAAGAAGCAGCACTGTGTCGCGAGCCGCCAGAATCGTTTCCTGCTAAGAGAGCCGGCCGGGCAGGACGTGCTCACGTGGATGGCACGGTTCGGTTAGCCCCATGGACCGTACGAGAAGGCCGCGGGCGCGACGAGGGCTCTGCGCCCGTGCTGCATGGATCACACGAAAACGCGGTGCTGGCCGGCGGACGCGCGTGTTTAGGCCTGCGGCCTGCCGTAGAGGGGTAGAGCATACTACTAGCGTTTGCCACGCGGGGACAGCATCTCGGCGAGCTGCCGAACGGCGCGGGCGCCAAATTGGTTCCACGCGACGCGGCGGAACGACATGCCCCACCTCCCCTCCTGCCGCCGCAGACGGCCGGCTGCATTGCGCCCCCGATCGTGTACGAAACGAGCAGGCGCCCGGTACAAGGGAACAGACAAAGCTACGAACAAAACTCGTGTCCTTGACGCGCGCGGCGCCAAGTTATCGTTTCCGATCGAGAGCGAGTCCTCGTGGTTAATTTATCACTGTTAATTCCTCTCATTACGAAACGAGCGAGTTCCATCGGGAGCTCTGTGTTAGAAATTGTCCATTTAATTATGACCAATTTCTTTAATTCTAAAGTATAAATGGCTTAATACTATATTGACAAGGCAAGATGAGGAAGACCGATTTATAAGGTAGAGTCCTCACCACTTCTTGAATATAGGTAGAGATGGTATGAGAAGGGTTCTGTTTAATCACACGTACGAGCGTGCGTATTCACGTATTTTCGCGTGACTTGTGATGTGATGTGCCATTTGGCAGACTAAGTCTATCTTTATTTTGCTAAACTCTACACCACTCTCTCTCTGTATTTAAATGAGATTCAAACATTTGAATTTGAGGCTTTACCGGGGTTTGATGATAGATAGTTACTAGTGGATAAATGACTGGTTGAATGTGTCAGTTACCAGTGGGTAAATGACTGTTTTAATTATGTCAGTTATTAGTTTGTGTGTGTATATATATATATATATATATATATATATATATATATATATATATATATATATATATATATATATATATATATATATATATATATATATATATATATATATATATATATATATATATATATATATATATATATATATATATATATATGGAGACGTCCGAGTGTGTGTGAGAATCTCACTACCTTCATTTTCTTCTTCTCTGCGATTTTGTGCTCGAGTACTATGCTATCTGAACCTCGTCGACCTTTTCTTCCCGGTGTGCACCTGGAAGAAGGGAGAGCGACTATCTCCAAACCATTACCAGAGAGAGTACCTGCACGGGGCGGCAATAAGGTTTCCAGGCAGCGCATTTGCGCGACCGCTCCTTCACTGCGTTAACTACTTTCTGCACTGCATCAAGTTTACGCTGCTTCCTGTTCTTTATTAGGCTCAAAGTAAGTCGTTCGCGCGTTTGTTCGACTTTGTTATTATATTTTTTTGCGTATATTCTGAAGTATGATGAGTAGCCTGATGTTAGTAAGTAAGTTTTACATCACTGGTTTATTGTATTTGCCTTCTAGTAAAATTTGAAATTAAAATATTGTGCATGTTTCCAACACTCTGTACATACGTGAGCTGCCGGACAACGCCTACTCGAGCGCGTTCATTTCGACCACATGTCGACCACGGTTATTTCGACCATATTATTACGATCACGTTGTATCAACCACGTTCATTTTCGATTATGTTGGTCTGACCACATTATTCTTTTCGGCCGTTACTTGACACCTCAACCTCGGCTTCTCGACTATACATGCCCTCGAAGTATTGGTTGAATACTTAAGTTTGGTTCACTGAACAATTCGCATTGTCTTATGATCAGTTTACTATAATCCGGAGGGTCCCAGTCGCCTGATTGTTGGGCCACTGCAAATATGTCGCCCAACAGCCCATGGATAGCTTCCGTGTCGTGCGGCCGTTGGGTGACGGGTTCCAGTTGCCCAATGGTTCAACGACTGGAGGTCATTCCTGTAAATTTTTTTGCATGGATATATTTTTGTAATTTTGATTAAAAATAGATTATTTATAAAAAGAAATTCCCAGGATAGCAGGTCAACAATTGAGATCTGCGGCATGTGAAACCAGATACAAATCACACTGGCACGACGAATACATCCGCACTGCACTACTATAGACGAACGCCAATTCAACGGCGACGAGAACGCCGAAGAAGAGAGGAGAGGAATCTATGGTGGAACAGTAGACTTGCAGCCGCGGTGACGCTCGCCCGTGGCGGCTAAGGATTTTCCACCATCTCCCCGACCAGAAGAACTTGGGCACTTTTTTTCCTTCTCTTTTTTTAAAAGAAACTTGGGTTCTTTTTTTTTTAGAGTATAACGAAGGACACACAGACGTGCTCACGTACACACTCCATACATACGTCCCAATTCTCACACAATTGAATACATACACTAGCGCATACCTATACTTAGCCTGAGAGAATAAGCTAGAAATCCTCAGTTCTATGATTCTATCCTTCTGGATGGAACTCAGCACCGATGGGTTTGAAACACCTAGGCCCACCACTGAGCAGGCGCAGTGACGCTTCTTCCTAAACTTAGGTCCTTTCTAGCTGTTTACACGTGAAGCAGGCCGCAGGGTCCGAGGAAGCTATGGGCCCGAGGCCTATTGTAATGGGGACAGGCCCACGGGAAGGGGGACGGTTGGTTTGACTCCATCCACTGGTCCACGCTACATGACTTTTTGGCCCATGCTGCTAATGCAGAAATGCTCAAATGCTACGCCTAGAAAATACAGTAAGCAAAAACATGGCAATACTTGCGCCGATGCTTCAGAAAGATTATTTTCAACGTAATGATAGGAAAAATCTACTTAACCATCCTACGGGGAAAAAAATATGTATTACCTACAGTAATTAAAATTTACGGCTCTGTTTAGGAGACATGTAAATCCTTACGCATAGTGCCTAGTTAGCTCGTGATGGGTAAGAAAAGTAATTATACGAAGATTTAGGTACAGCTCATTTGGGCTTATAAATCAAGACTTCTGTTTTTTTTCACTGTAGCTTCTAAAAATACACTGTAATTACTGTTAGCTTTTTCAGCACAATTAAATTAAAAGGATAAAAAATAAAAAAAATATCATCATAGATAATGTAAATGAATAAGAGAAAAAAAGGAAAGGAAAAATCTCCAAAAAGCCAAAATACCAAAATAGGAAGAAATTAATAAGTTAGAAGACAGAAGTCAGAAGCAAAAGCTCGTTGGAGCATGATCTTAGGAACCTGTCTAAGATAATCTTATGATTTTCTTCCTTCCTCGCGAGTATAAAAATCAAATAAAGAGGCAACAACTAACTAAGGTGTCGCTCGGTTGGGCTGAAATAAGCTGGCTTATGACTGAAATTGCACTGTAGCTGACTGAAATTACACTGTAACTGATGGTGACTTATTTGATGTAACTAAATTTTAAAAAAATAAATGAAAAAAGCATGTTAGCCCATCACGTACAATGCAAATGAATACAAAAAAAGAACAATAAAAAGCTAAAAACCAGAAAAGGATGAATTTTAGGAATAGTGAAAAATAAGCCAGAAGTTAGAAGCTTAAGTTCAAATGAGCGAGGCCTAAAGAAATAATTATCTATTTACCATCAAAATAAGATCACTTTAGAAATATACCACAAAAATTGGTTCACTTTAATACCATCAATTTTTTTGAAGTTGAGAAAAATACCATTCCATCTGGTTCCGTTTACATCTCTGTTTGCCCTACCCCTATAGTTGAAGTCGTGGTCGAAGCACCGAGCGTCATGGTCGAAGCACCGTAGTCGAAGCGTCGTAGTCGAAGACGTGGTCGAAGCGCCGTTGTTGAAGCTGATCACCAAGGGCATTTTATGCGATTTTGGGTTGCTCCAGTGGGCATTTGAGTAATCTGAGCGCCATGTGTAATTGAGGGTTGATAGAGTGGTATTTTCAAATACTTTATGATGTTTTGTTGGTTTTAAAGTTAACCCAGATTTTTTGATGGTATAGTTTAAAAGTGATATTTTTTTCGATGGTATATAGCCGATGGTCTACGGTCCCGCTCATTTCGGCTTCAGCTTCTGACTGCTGGCTTATTTTTCGCTATTCATAATTTCATCTTTTTCTGAACTTTTAGCTTTTTTGAGCTTTTTTGCCGGTTCTTTTTTTCCCGTATTCGTTTGCGTTGTCTATGATGGGCTAACATATTTTTTATATTTTTAATTTTTTAATTTAATTATGTTAAATAAGCATCCGTCACCATGATGTTTTTTCGGTCGATTCTGATGCTTTTCAGCCATAAGCCACAAAAAATAAGCCCAAATGATCACCACCTACAGCTCATGGCTAGCTGTCTACAACCATCTATCGTTATCCTTTTCCCATCAAAATTTTAAACAATCTTAAATATTATAAAAGAAGGAGTTGGTGCGGCCTCTCCCACCCTTTTCATCTCTCTTGACAAAAAATATTTTGTCTCGACGTGGACCCACCCACCCTCCCACGCCTGCGCGCTTGCCTCCCCACCCCTACAAACCCGTGCGCTCCTCCCCGATTTCTCCTCGCCTCCCTCCTCCTTCACCGTATGTTCTAAAAATTTTACCACCGTTATCAGAACATATTGTATGATCAAATTTTAAAATTCGTAGCAACGCACGGGTATTCGGCTAGTACCTAAGAATAAACCACAAGAAAAACGAAGTCACCGACTTACGTATGAGCGTGGCCATCTCAGCCGCCACATCGCCAACCCCTCCCAGTCACGTCCCACCCCTCCAACGGCTAGTTTCCGGCCCTCCCGATCGTGCCACGTACCCCGATCCGCCACGCGTAAGGCCGCGCTCCCGCCGTCCGATCCACTCGTTCCAGAACCTACGCGGTTGGGCGCCAAGCCACCTCGATTTCAAAAAATATATCGCCGTAAATCCCCAACCCCTCCCACCGTCAGGATCGAACTGATATACACCGACAGGTGGACCAACGTAATTCTGGACCCACTCTTCAGCGACACGTTCTGGCCGCTACGGTGACGGGGGCTGGGGGTGGTAACTGGAAAAAGATCTCTCGCACGACCCAGCTTTGGATTCCGGCGGTTGCTGAAATTTTGTAGAAACACCCCCGCGGGGAGGGTTTTTCGAGGCAGGTTCCTCCCGAGGAGCAAAAAAAAGGGGGCTCCCTATAAAACAGCAAGCGGAGGTCAAGCTGTTTCCATATTTACCTCGTCAGGTCCTCGGCCATTAGCGGATAGGTTTGCTTAGCGTTTAGGGGGAAGCTCCAAGGTTTTCATCATCCGCCAAGCTGATTGAGAGAGGGACAGGACACTGCAACTGAGAGGGAAGGGAGAAAGGGAAAGGTATTTATTAACTTGCTCCGTTTCTTCCCTCCCAATCTGGAATCTCTGTTTCTTTTTTTTTCCTTCTGTTTTGATTCTAGGTTTGCGGTTTTTTTTTGGGGGGCGGGGGTGGGATTTTGCTGAGGCTGTTTCGTTTTTCTGTTTCTTGTTCTGTGCTTGGAGACTGCTTGCGCTGGAAGGCTAGATTAGAGATTGATCGAGTTGGGATTTCGTTTGCTCTGAATTGTTTGTTCCGAAGCAGTTCTTGTTCCGCTTTGGCGGCTGGTCTTCTCGCAAGTTTTTCTTTTGTGAAAAGGTTGGATTTTTTTTGTGGATGAGGATTTTTTTGTTGGAGTTTATTTCGATCTGTGCTTTTAAGAACTTCTATTGTCCCCCCACTCAAATTGGGAATTTCTGCTTACTAGCTGCTCTTTCTTGAGCATTTTCCAATTTAGAATTCAAAAGGAATCCGTGGAATAGTTGAACTGTTGCTGCAAAATGTCATTCTTTTAGGGTAATTTTCCCAATTAAGGTTTTGAGCTGTTATCTCCTTGATGATCATTTCTCCAATTCTATGCAGACTGCCTTCTTTAGAAAATCTCAGATCAGATAGTTAACTTGTACCACCAACAGCAGTGAAGTTTAACAAAGCAAAAGGGGGCAATGGCAATTGGACAGGCTAAGCCAAAGGGGTCTCTTGCCACAAGCCTGAGCTTTTCAAGCAGCAGCACAAGGATCCTGGGGAGGAAGAGGGTCGCCGTCTCGCCGGCTCCGAGCCCCTCCGGGCCGCACTCGCCGGTGCGTGCTCTGCGCAAGCAGCGCAGCACCAGGCTCCACATGGACGACGCCATAAGCCTTCTTGAATCACTGCCTCAAGATGTCTTGGTAATTATTTACTCGTTACTCACTGCTGTTACTGTTACATTATACATACCATTCAATTCTGGTTCTGTTCTTGTATGTGCAGCTTACCTCAACTCGATCGAAATCTTGCAGGTCAAAGTCTTGTGTAAGGTGAACCACAGCGACTTGAGGCAGCTCCTCCTCGTGTCGAAACCAGTCAGTGAAGCAGTAAGCACTTTGGCCCCTCATCCTCCTAACCCAAATCGCGCAGTGGATTCTGTGGTCCATGTAGACTAACGTTGCCTTCTTCAATCTGATCTGTGCAGACGGTAGTTGCTAGAGAGCTGCATTTCGCCTTCGCGACGCCGTCCTCGAAGGCCGCCTCCAGGGGCGATGAGGTCGGCGAGGAGGAGGAGGAAGGCCCCGGGGCGCCCAAGCAGCACAGGGTTGCAAGGTCGCGCCTCCGGGGCAAGAACCTGGCGAGCATCGCCGTCAACCTGTCCGCGTCGTTCAACAGTTTGCTCTCTGAGGTGCAGATGTAAATATCACAACACATTTTTCGCTTGAACTGTTACATGTATCTATCTATCTAGTGTCAGGTTAAATGTTAGTGCTTTCTTTTCTTTTAGCCCACGTCAAACAGAAAACTTAGCTAGTGATAGTCACATGTGTTAGTAGTCGTAGTTATATATGGTCGTTCTTCAATGCTGTGATTGAAGAGGACACGATGTCTGTGGATGTATTTATATGTAAGTTACTAGTATAAGCGTCGGGTGTCAGAACTCAGAAAAGATGGTGTATGCTGTGGTGTATGATCTCTGTATACTAGTGTACAAGGGAAGATACTCTTTATCGATAAAGAATAAATCAACAGTCCGGCCATGTTCGCTCCTGTGGCCATGTATCTTCTGCCTTGACTAGTTGTGTAAATGTGTGTTGCTTTTGGTACCATGCGAGGTTGAAGAACGGACTGTCATCTGAATGATTTGGCGATTTCAGTAGTACTGTCATCTGAATAAACTACTACTAGTTACATGCGCACACATACGAGAAGGACTTCATATCCTTAACATTCAATGCAGCAACGGACTTGAAGCACCAACCGACTTAGCACGTCCCAATACAGCTATCAAAAGAAACAAAACATGCAGCCGGCGCTATTTACTTAAGGCTAGTTGTCCTCTCCTGCCGACATGCTTTTGAAATTTAATGAAGCATCCAAACTCCCTTGGCTTCCGAAGATATTATATACTTATAGCTAGAACCTTCATTCTCACAGGATTTAACTTATACGGCTAGCAGATGGCTTTTGGTTTCATACTCCTGAAACGTCCAGTAAAGCAAACCTCAAGACTTCTATTAGGGCATCTGCAATGGTTATAGCTAACAACTAACTATAAGACTTCCACATTATTTATATAATACACACTAAAGTTAGCATTCTAAAGAACTATCTATAAGGATATCTATTTGATGCTTACATGCACACACAGAATTTATAGATGCTACCTCGTTTGGCGTTATAGACTAGTGCTTAAGGAAGAGCTGTCTCGAATTTTTTTGCATACTCTCTTTCCTCCACATAGGATATATGCTGATGTGTACATGCATATAGCTAGCTGACTCAGACCATTGCAGATGCCCTTAGTATTATTATCTCTTGTAGGCAATAATACCCAGAGTTGGTTTCCTTGGCTTATACGGCAAGTACTCAACCTGCATGTCGACAGCTAGCTCCAGAAGACTTCCGCTCGTTTCGGTTTCAGTTTCTAGCTTCTGACTTATTTTTTTACTATTTATAAATTTTATCTTTTTTCTGAATTTTTGGCTATTTTTTTAGCTTTTTTGCCTGTTCTTTTTTTCTTGTATTCGTTTGCGTTGTCTGTGATGAGCTAGAATATTTTTTTATTTTTTTTAAACTTAATTAAACCAAATAAGACACTTTCAGTTACAGTAAAATTTCAGTCGCTATAGTATAATTTTAGCTATAAGTCATAACTTTTTAGCCTAACCGAACAGGAGACTGCTGCTCGGTTTGTTGGAGTTGCTGGTGCATTGTAAGCGTGACACGCACGTCCGATGTAAATCTGGGAGCATCTTGTTAAAATCCACTTCGAGAAAGGAGGAGGTGTCCATGGACACGCTTGTGAGTTCTGGAAGAAAAAACTACTCTGCCCAGATCAGTCCGATAGTAGCATCATTTATCGCGGAGAGGCGAAGTGGACCGATCCGGGCTCAGGCTCAGCCCAGCCGCCAGGACATGGGCCAAATTCCCGTGCTCTTTGGTTAGTTCAGGCCGTGGCTCAAATCTTTCAATTTTGAAGCTACTTACGCCCTCGCTTTTGGTAAATATTAAGATACATCGGGTTCTGAGGGAAACGCGTAACAAGCAGATCTGGCTGCGGCTTATAATTTTTTGACTATTTATGTAAGAGATTATAGAGTAACTAAAATTTATATGTGACTTTTGTCGATATAAATGAAGATGATATAGTAGTACTATAATTAACTAATATATCACATCTTAAAGAAACACTCCGTTTAAAAACTAGTTACTATAGAAAAACTAAAAGTCACATAAGAACAAGCCATATATTATGGTCTCCAACCCGGCCAGTGCACACCCACTGTTTTTTTCTGAACAAAGTAGGAGGCGTGCGTGCTAGTACTAATATCCCGTACTTGTACGCAACCTGTACGAGAAGCAAGAAAACGACGACTCCACGCCGACGCTTCCTCGAAGACGCACCGCAACAAGAACAGCAGCCCGTCACTGGCGAGAGCTAACCGATCGACAGCTGTTCGTGCAATCATTTGCATGGCTCCAAGCCAGCCCTGGTTCAGCACAGTGCATTTACCACCCACCCCGCTGCGGCAACTGACAGATCGACGACGCGCGCCAATAGGCAGTGCTCATTTCCTCTTATAATTCCAGATTGTAATTTTTTATATTATAGTAGTTAAATATATACTGTAGCTACCGTTAGATTTTTTAATACAGTTAAATTTAAAAAAATAAAAAATTATATCATCACGAACAATCCAAAAAGATCAAAAGGCTAAAAGTCGACATTAGAAAGCTACTTTCTCCGTCTACAAATGTAGGTCGTTTTAGACTTTTTACGATCTTCCATGCAAGACTTTAACTATAATTTATTATCGCAACATACTAGCAAAAATAATAAAAAATATATATTATAAAAGAAATTTAAATTACAAATCCAATAATATTAGTTTTATATAGTCAAACGATATACTTTAACATATATCAGTGGTCAAATCTTGAAAAAATTGACCATGCAGAATTCACAACATCCATATTTATGAACAAAAGAAGTAGAAGCCAGAAACTAACGGCACGACAGAAGCTCCTCGAGCAGGGCCCGCCAACCCAACAACCAGCGCACAGGCCATTACGCCACTCGGCAGCTCACAAGCGCTGCGCTGCACTGCACGGCTGCACCGCGTCGCGCCAGCAGTAGCGGAAGCCTCAACCCCCATTTACGCCGATCTCACGGTCGCCCTTCAGCGCCGCGGCTTGGTGTACAAGGCAGGCCTGGTGCGGTCGCGAGTCACGCCGTGTGGCGCGCGGCACGTGGGAGGGATGGGGATTGGTCTCGAGCCTGGGCCGCCGGCCGGACGGACGGAGCACGCACGCTGGGGTAGATCGAGCGAGCGCCCGGGCCCGCCCAATGCATGACCGCCCGTGTCCCGGTCGTCACCGCCTCATCGGTTCTGATTTCCCCTGCTATCTTCTCGTGGGAGCAGGGACAACCGGATCTGAAATCAAAGCCTAGATTCAGCACGGACTACAACAAAACACAATGTTTGTGGCATCCGATCTGAGCCGTTGTCTCCGACAACGGATGGACAAGATCGCGTGTGGTCTACTTTTATGTGGAGCTGAGGGGATTACTCGCTTTCTCCAGTGTTCTTACTCCCTCCATTGTTTCCATGGCCTTTCTGGCTGAGTCGTGATTACCGACGGTAATCCTACCTCTAAGTTGGTCATACTTGGCTACTTGCAATGTCCTGGCAATATTTCACCGAATCTAACTGCCCCTTGAGCTACACTTGCCTTGCCGCGCAGTTGAAGTGGAGTTTCAACTCCTATTCGGCACAGGACGGTGTTAGCTTGGTACTGAATTAAAGTGGAGTTTTTTTGGCCTCCGCCTCCGAGTGCTCTTCGGTTCGGTGTTATTGCCTACCTCGCCATCGATTCACGTGCGGAAGATGCCGGGCATGATCATCGACGAGACAGATAGCATTCTTCAGAGCAGGACGTTCTACAGCAATTTCATATCTCCAGCTACGACCGAACAAAAAAAAAGCTATGCTAACGTACCCCTTTATTACTTATGATTTATAAGTTATGATTTATGCTAGAGTTACTAACTTTTAAATAATGTGTTTTTTGAAGACGGGTCAACAGGAAGATTGTAATAAAAAGTATAATGAATTCAGTTGTACCATCTAAAATCGTATTTGACCATTTTTCTTTGCGTGCTGCCCGTTTTACTGAAGGTGTCTCGGAACGGAATTCTATTCACACTCGAATTCATTTCGGGTTCAAATTGAAACTTGCTAAATTTTTTTGTGAACATTTGTGGCTATATGTGGAAGGACTTCACCAATTTTCGGTGGATTTGGCATAAATTTGGCACATTTTTCAATTTTTTTGAACGTAGACACTTTTGGGAAGTTATATATAACAAAATTAGAAAAAAAATAGTCACACCAGATTTAGATTTTAGGAGATCCAACAACTCAAACAAGATAAGAGGATTTGAATTTTCAAATGGTTTTTAATTGCAATATGAGAGATGGTTTTTAATCCGAACCGTCTGTGGTAATTGTAGACATAATAGACGGTTCTTATTAAAAATTATCTATGATAATTGCAGACATCACAGATAGTTTTTAATCCGATCCGTCTGTGATAATTATGTACCACAGACGGTTCTAGCCATCGCTAGTAATATAGACGGTCAGTCGGTCACGCTTGTAAAACCGTTTGTGATAATTGCAACACAGACGGTTCTAAAAACCGTCTGTGATGAGGCGTCTAGTATAATGTTTTTTGCAGTTGTGTATCCTGTAATTCTTTCGTGCGTCTTTTGCTTTGGATTAGTTGGTTTATAGCTTGAGTTCTTCATAAATATCTCTTATGACTTTATATAGTGCTTTCTAGTTCTCCAAAGAAGTAGAGATCCTAATTCTATTATATAGCCATGTATCTCTAAGTCCTAATATGCTAGGATACGAGTCATCACTCAACAAAAACTTTGGACAACACCAGGTAGTATATGAAGCAAGCGAGTATGGCCTATAAAGTATATTCTTTTTAATTTATGTTTTATTATTATTTTTCAAATAAATAAATAAGACAAATTTTTTTATCGTTATTTCAAAACAGCTTATCGAGATAGACCTTTAGAAATAGCTTAGAGATGATAAAATTGGTGATCAAATTTTGGTAACATCTTCTCTCTCAGCAACACGCAGGCCAATCATGGGTATGATAAAATGTTGATTTGCCAATATTTTGGCCGGTGTTTAGAATTGCTATAAGAGATTTTGGTTGTACCCGTGATATGGTGCTACCAAATTTTAGTAGAGTTTACGTGCGGTGAGAACCAAACGGGTCCCTAACAGGCATGGCAGACGCCTGCGATTTGCGAGCGATGGGACACGTTCACCAGCCGGGCTTTGTTCGTTTCGGCAGCAGGCAGCCAGTACAGCTTTGCCCGCCTCTGGCTCTGCGCCCCGTTTCGACCCATCCGGCTACCATTTTTTGCGTGTGCAGCAGCAGCAGCCTTTCGACTTGCCCGAGCCGAGCCACCTGCTGGCGCTCCGTTTCCTGTGGCTCCGTGCTGCCGGCCGTCACGTTCCTGCTCAAATGATATCCCAAAGATGCTTCTGAGTAGGACATAGTGATTTCACACAAATTTTCGGAAGGATTTGGGTCCGGCTCAACAGAATTTCAGCTTTTAGTTTTTAATTTCGTTTTATGTTTTTTTATTTTTTAAAACTAATTACGCTAAAAAAATCTTACAACTGTTACATTAAAAAAACATCGAACGGTGTAAATAAACCTAAAAGCTAAAAGCTTAAGTTAGAATAAACACTACCCAAAGCACTTGAGTTAGGCTCTCTTGGAGCGTGGGTGTTCTTTTGTCCAGATTCTGCACGGTACCCTACGTTTTTTTTTATTTCTACATTTCAAACACGATCTTAGCAGTGCAACACATAAGATTTTGTACAGGAGGATATTATAATACTTAATTCTTGTTTGGAATCCAACACCTTCACAAGAATTTCAAATGAAACGGCTCAATTTCGGCGAGACAATTCAGAAAAGTTATCGCAATCCAAATGTCGCATTAAAATTTTCTAACAACTCATGTCGCATTTAATGGCCAGGACAAGAATGAATCGATAGGTGATTTGCTCTATTTCTTTGAAGTCATCACAGTTTTAACGATGAATCATTAGTGATTTGCTCCATTTCTTAAAAATCATCACAGTTTTAACGCAGTACAATTTAAGCTCCTCCTGTCCTTCCTGGTGTTAGAGTCAGTTAGTGTACTTGCCAAAGATTGTGATTCTAGTTCGTATCCAGATTCCTGCACGGTACCCTACGATGCTACTAGTTCGTATCAACCTCTTCTTATGTAGACAACTCGGAGAAGAAGAAGAAAAAACGGAAGCTTTGCGCTCTTATTTTTCTCCTTTGCTTGTCAGCTTCTCTGTATATAAAAACCGACTTGGCGGTGTGTGGCTAACCACCCAACTTCTCCCGCCTTAAATGGCCGCCTCCTCCCCTCCGCCGCCGCCGCAAGAGCTCGCCGCCGCCGAGAGGCGGCCCCACCACCCTCCTCGCTGCGGCCGCCGCCGCCTCCCTCCTCGCCTTCCTCTACCTCCCCGGTCCCTCGTCCCGCTCCTCCTCACCCCCGCCTCCCTCTCCTCCCTCCTCCTCCTCCTCCTCTCCCTCCTCCGCCTCGGTTCCCCACCGCCTCCCTCTCCTCCCCCTCCACCGCCGGAGAAAACTCCGGAGGTCGCGCCGCCGCCGCCGCCGCCGCCTGAGCTCCCGAGCGTGTTTTTGGAGCCCGAGTTCGCGTCGTGGGCCGGCAAAGGCCGCGCCTTGGAGGTGATCCACGAGGAGTTCGAGGCGGAGTGGGGGCCGGAGGAGATGGGCCTGACGTGGACCTCGGACTCCGACTCGGAGAGCGCCACCGACGATGACCATGACGACGGGGAGGAGTACGGGATGATCGAGATCGAGCTGGAGGAGGACAACCTCATCGAGATCGACATCTCGCGGTGCCGGTGATGGATTGCCCGGGCAATCTTACTAGAGGTTTTTTCTTCGGGGATTCTCGGTTCTTACGTTGGTTTTGACATAGCCTTTTCTGATTCAGAGTGTGAATTGGTGTTGGCTTTTGCTGCAATGTACATATAGGATGGTGAGATACGGAGTGAGAAGGCTTGTTTGGTCGATTCAAGATGGTGACAACGTCAGGTCCTAGTTATTGTGCTATATATTAATCATCACTTGATTTGAGTTGAGTTGTGATACTTGGATTGATTTATCTCGAGTTCCTAGCGAGAACCGAGCATGCAGTGAGTACCATCAGCTGTTGTGGTATGTCGTGTGTGACTGAATTACGCTAGAGTATCAGCTTCTTTTTTTTTGCAATTTTTTCCTAGTATCTTGGTGGTTGGATCTACAGCAAACGAGCTTCATAAATTATGTGTGAAGATTGCGCCAGTGGTAGGCTGCTAGGTGGTTGGGTTGGTGAAAGCTGGTTCTGTTAAAATAGTCTAAGCTGTGTGTAGATAGAATTAGCAGATTCTATCCCTTGCTAAAATATTTATAAAGCTCCCCGTTTAATCAGGATTGACACGATCCTTTGTCTGTTGCCAACACTATGTGCGGCTGTGCTTTGCACCGTGAGCCAAGTACTCGTCCTCTTCCGGCTCCTTTTTTCATGGTATCAGAGCCTTTCGATCTTAACCGAGATGTCAGGTTCCTTTGCCGCCGCCGAACTTAGCAAATCCATGCCCGTCGCCGATTGTCTAACCATCGTAGGAGCCATGAGCACTCTTCTGTCATCGCTATCGCTAGAAGTGCTATCACAGGTGATGCTCTTGACAACTGCACGGGATGTGTGGGTCTCCCTGGAGCAAATGTTCTCGTCTCAATCTCGAGCAAGAATCAAGAATCATGCAAATTCGCATCCAGTTGTCGAACAAACAGAAGGAGGATACAGCTACCATCTACTTCAACAAAGTGAAGAGTCTGGTCAATACCCTAGTTGCAGTTGGGAAACTGCTGTTAGGAGGAGATCATCGTCCATCTCCTTGCAGGACTTGATACGGATTATAATCCCTCTCGTTACATCTATCGCTGCTCGCACCGAGCCCATCTCACTCAATGATGTGTATGCACACCTCTTGAGTTACGATATGTGTTTGGCGCAGCAAGATGCATGGCGCCTTTCTATCACAGTCCATGAGCTTCACCACCCGAAACTACAATGGTAGCAAGGGTGGAAACAGGGGGCAAAACCGTCCTCGCAACAAGGGATAGCAGCATCAGCAAAATTGTGGCAATCAACAGGAAGGAAACTAGCTACGATGCACCAACAACGATGGGCGACCACCATGTCAGGTATGTGGTAAGCACGGCCATTTAGTGCTGAGGTGCTATCATAGATTCGACCACTCCTACAAAGCGGAGAATGGTCATGTGGCAGCTGCTGTGACGTTCTCGTATGCAGTTGATTTCAAGAAACACCCACATGCACGTACACTACACATGCATACATGTGTGTCCTTTAGCATACGTCTAGAAAGACAGAAGGCAAGGGTAAATCCTAAGCCCTGATAGGTGAAGTCATACATACACCCACAGCTCTATCATCCTACTAAGAGGTGGTTCTTATCCTCTTTGACCTTAGAGAACCTAAATCCTAAACCCTAAACCCTTTTTATGTGAGCCGGTTCAGTTTTCATCGGCAAACTTGAAATGTTGCTTTGGACCTGCGGTTGCTCGCTGGACGTGCTGATATTTGGTTGTATTGCATACTAGCAATGCACTACTGTAATGAATCACTGTTTAATTCGAAACCGGTCATCTCTGGTTGTTATCAAATTAGGGCTCATCACCTTGCTCTTGCTTTGCATGTCTAAGTCTCTTGATGTGTAGGTTGTCGTATCGCGTCAAGCTACTCAACCGACAGCAAAAGATGAAGCACCGTCCCTGTCATGCCGCACAATCAACACACTGCTTCGATCCAGTGGCCTTGATTTCGATGCCGGCCAATTCAGATATTTTGGCAGCACATCTTTCTCGGCGGAATTTCGTAGGTACGAATGGTGCACGCACGCGTCCTGTGCTGCACCTAACTGAATGCTCTCTACGTGCAACAACAAATGTCCTTTTGTCAAGTACTACATGCTTTATAAACATGACAACGATGTGTGCAGAAAGGGCAATGGAAAAGTGAGATTGGAACATGCCATTGAGCTAGCTAGCTTGGCCCCCTGGTAGGCAGTTAGGCGGTCAGGTCCATGGACCAGTGGCTTTAATTAGGAATGAAAAGGAGAGGAAAGGAAAGTATGTGCCATGGACATCTAAAGTTCTTCAGGGATCAGGCCATGTTCTTCTTCTCCAGTTCTGGTTTTGTTGGCCCGTGTGAGCTTTTCTCAGAGGAAAAGATGGCAAAGGGAAGCACTGATTCTAAGTCTGCAACTTGTTGATGAGACCTGAGTGGTGTGCAAAAGATGCTCTTTGATATGGACGGATGTTGAATACAACATATTCGTCTATTAAGCATATTTTCTGGGACATATTGACATATTCATCCAGTAATGCTACTTGACTTTCAGAATCAGATTTCTGTTCGGTACTGTTTGATTGAAGTATTTTGCATCAATCTCCTGACAAGTTAATTCCCCAAGACTCACGAGTGCAGGTATAGTTTTTAACGTGATTGTTGTATCCGTCTTGGGGTTTCAGATCTTTGTACTGTAATGATCAACGAACCTGCTCCAGTTCTCCTCTTTTCCCGTGTACTGAATCACACACTGAAGTCAATTACTGCTTATATCACTGTCCTCCTTGACCGTGTAGCCTGGCACGCGGGCACGCGGTCAATTTTTAGTCATATCAAGACTACCAAATGTAGCATTCCAGCGTAAGTGTTTATTTTTTTGGATGGTGGCATTTGAAGTTTTTCAGTGTTGCTCCTTGGCGACACTGTGCTAACAAGCATGGTTAATGAGAAAACCAGCCAGAATTATTATACATCTGACATACATTTGAATACAACAATGTTAAAGGCCAAGCCTGAATTTTTGCTCCATTTCCAGCAGCAATTGACCGTTCACTGTCAGGATTCAGAACCTTGGTTTCCAGTTCCAACATTACTTGCAAATAAACTTCTTCATATAAATTTTCTTTAGATTTCTGATAACCTTGTTTTGTCAGTACCAGATCAGGAGTTTCTTGCTTGAGGAATTTCTAATCAAAAGGATGATTCAGATTTACTCCTATATGTCATAGCAAGCTAATCCATGGATTGATTCGGGATAAAACTATATTAACCATGAAAATCCAAATTTGAGCCAAGAACAAGCAAAACCATGCTTAATCTCGAGTCTTGTTATATGAGTGAACTAGAAGGGTGAAAATTGATCAATAAACTCATATTCTACCTCTTACTCATCAAGGATCACAACGAGATCAAGAGAGGAGAAGGAAACACAAAAAAACAAACCAAATTAAGATTTCAACACTTTAGTAAAAAGGAAAAGGACTTGGAGGAATTTTGATATCTATTGATACTTCGAGATAAATCTTTACAGTCACTTCCTAATGTACATACATACATATATATACACATACATATATATATTCCTCTGTTTTTATCCTCCTACAGATAAATCAACCTTTCAGAGCGGTGTTGTGGTTGGCGTCAAAGGCGGTTAGGCACAAGTCTTGTGACTGCCGAATTTGCATTGAGATTGCTTGGTACAAACATAGTAGAAGATGGAGAATTCAATTCGGGTGGACTAATTAAGCTTGGCATCAAATCTGATCAAGTCAGGTTTTGAAGCAAAACCTTAGTACAAGGATCTTTTATTATTAACACGCATTACTACAGCTTTGAAGCGAAGGATCGGTTGGGTTCTTGCTCTCTCATGACTCTCCTAGCGCGGCCGTAACGTGCAGTCGCTCCGTCGTCACGTCTTGGAAGTTTGTCCTGCCAATATAACCCTCGGTGCTCATTACTTCAGAATAAACTTCACTAAATGTCTGTGGTCCTGTTTGGAACACATAATATTTATTTATTTATGTGCAAATTGAATTGTTTCTATGAAATTCCCGTGAATTTTTTGCGTTCCAAATAGGCTATTGTAGAATCACAATTGATGCTCAGACGGTGGGACTGAGGATGCAGAGAAGTTGGAAGCAGCCTGGCAACGAACTTTCGAGTAATAACTTAGTTTTCCTATTACCTCCATCCATAGCGTCGATCACTGATCAAACGGCTCACGAACGTACAGTATTCGCGCAGCAACCACCCCTTGAAACTTAGGGCCTGTTTGTTTCAGCTGGTGAGTATCCAGCTAGTCAGAATCTGGAGAAGCTGGATAACCCCAGCTTCTGGCTACTAGTTCATTTTTTGGATTCTGTAGCTTCGGCTACTTAGAATCTGGATGAAAATCTGACTGTTTGTTTGAGTGCAGATTCTAGGAGTAGTGCTGCTGCGAGTCTGAAACAAACAGGCCCTTATTTGCGTGCGTAGAATTTTGGGCACGTCATGCAGTCCTTGTTCGTAGCCAGTGAGATCTGTGGTCTCCAGCTTGTATGCATTGAGGTAGTTCTCTAAATAGTTTATAAGCGTAGGTTTTTTAGTTTTAAGAAATGTTATAGAATATTAGACTATTTTTTAAAGTAAAAATAGTCAGATGATCTAAGAACGTTGGATGTCTATCCAACGGATCCACTCATATAAGCATTCACTCTAAAAAATATCTCATATAAGCACCTCTCTAAAAAAAGATCTGGAGCGTTGGATCACCATCCAACGTCGTAAAATCTGACTATTTTTATTTTGAAAAGTAGTTAAATGTTGTATAGACATTCTCTTGATTTTTTTACTGTAGCAGTTAAAAATATAATAAAACTGTTGTTAGCTTTTCTACGTAATTAAATTTAAAAAATAAAAAAATTATATCATCTTCTACGTAATTAAATCTGCAGGTGCTTGTTGTACCAAAAAAGTTATAAACTGCTGTTAGCTTTTCTAAGTAATTAAATTTGTAGGTGCTTGTTGTACCAAAAAAGTTCGTAGCCAGGCGCCACATCTCCATTCCCTCGTCCTTGCACTTCTTCTCCGCCAGCTCCGCACCAAAGCTCACCAATGCCCAGGGCTTCTTTGTCCTCACCTCACTCACACTGGCGCACTTCCCCAGGGACCGAGTGCATCAACGGTCGCGCTCGTGCTGCGCCCCCGGTGGTGGGCCACCGCCCGCGGCTGGGACCCCGCCTCCATTAACTAGCTTGAAGTGAAGTGAAGGCACGAAGCTAGCTAGCTACCCATCGATCGCCCGTTCACCACCTTGCAGTTACAGTTATCACACTCCACCGCAGCTCCCATACAGTACTTATAGCTTCACCGCTTCTGCTCCTGCTTCCTTTTTTGCGTGTTCAACGCAAGGGCAAGAATTGATGTGCTGAGCGTGTGAGAGCTCGTCGGAAGCAATGGCGGCGGCGGCGGGGAGCCAAGAAGGAGAGCAAGATGAGCAGGGGTGGCTCGCGGCGGCGCTGGGCGCCATTGCTTCTTTGATCTCTGCTTCCTTGTCCGTTTCCCTCTTCCCTCTCAAGTGGCAGCTCATCAGGGACAGGCTCAGCCGGCTCCACGCTGGCCTCGCCGACATCACCGTCACCGCGGCCTCCGACGGCGGGGAGAGGTACGGTGCGTTCGCCATCCTCCTGCGGGGTGTGGTGGAGACCGCCGCGGACGCGCGGGAGCTGGTGCCGCGGAGCCAGGGGAGGCACTATGGAGGCGGGAAGCTGCGACTGCGCAGCGACCTCGACGTCGTGGCCGCCACGCTCGACGCTTACGTGGCGCGGCTGGACGAGATATACGCGTCGGGGTCGCTGACGCGGGCGCCCGCGCCGGCGCTCGTGGTGCCACGGCCGGGCGCCGGCGCCAGCCGAGAGGACGTGCGGTTCTACGTGCGCGACCTGTTCGCCTGGCTCAGGGTGGGCGGCACGGAGATGCGGAGGGATGCCGCGGCCGCGCTCAACGAGGTGCTGCTCGACGACGAGAAGTGCGTACGTGTCGTCGTGTCCGACGTCGCTGACGGCATTGGCGTTCTCGTCTGGTTGCTCGAGTGCCCAGATGCACAAGAAGAGGCCCTGGAAGCCGTCTCGGTGATCGCCGGGTTTGACGCTTACAGAGGGGACCTTGTCGTCGGCGGCGTCATCGCTCCGGTGATCCGGGTTCTTGACACAGGCGCCTTCCCGGCGGCAAAGGAGCGGGCGGCGCGGGTGCTCTGCAAGCTCACCGAGAACTCGGACAACGCGTGGGCCGTCGCCGCGCACGGCGGCGTCACGGCATTGCTCAACGTCTGCATCGACCACCGTGCCAGCGGCGGCGAGCTCGTGTGCACGGTATGCCGGGTCCTGAGGAGCCTCGTGGGCATCGACGAGATCAGGAAGTACATGGTGGCCGACGCCGGGGCGGTGCCGGTGCTCGTGTCGCTCTCGCAGGGCGCCGCGGACGAGACGGCGCAAATCCAGGCGATGGAACTCCTCGCCGCCATCGCCTCCGGCGACAGCTCCGCCAGGGAAGTCGTGGTCCAAGAAGGCGCCGTCGAGTCCCTCGTCCGCGTGCTAGACCCGGGCTCCCCGCGCTCCTCAAAGGCGCGCGAGGTCGCCCTCCGCGCCATCGACACGCTCTGCTTCTCGTCACCGGGCTTGATCGACCGGCTCATCGGCGCCAGCTTCCTCAACCGCGTCCTCTTCTTCCTTTGCAACTGCGACAGCACGCTGCAGCACTGCGCTCTCAAGGCAGCGCACCGCCTGTGCCACCTGTCGGAGGAGACCAAGAATGCGATGGGCGACGCCGGCTTCATGCCGGAGCTGGTGAACATCCTCCAGGCCAAATCCCTCGAGGCGCGGGACCTGGCGGCGGAGGCGCTCTGTTCCATGGTGTCCGTGCACCGCAACCGGAAGCGCTTCGTCCAGGAAGATCGCAACGTGGCGCAGATACTGCAGCTGCTGAGCCCCGACGAGGAGAAATCCTCGCCGGCGAAGCGGTTCTTGCTGTCCACACTGATGCACCTGACCAACAGCGCCTCCGGCCGGAGGAAGATCATGTCCTCGGAGCATGTCAGGTAGTAAAGTCTTCATTCCATGACAATTTCTCCCTAAAATTCTCAACTTGTGAAGACATGCATAGAGAATAATGTTCTTGACACTTGTTTGAGATGTCAGGAATCTTGAGAAGCTTGCAGAGACCAATGTCACAGACGCTAAGAAGATTGTGAAGAAGCTTGGCGGGAGCAAGCTCAGGGGCATCTTGCATGGCATTTGGAGCCTGTAAGCTCGGGGACAAGCACTAGTTCTTAATTAGCACTCCACTGTTTGTACGGCTAGCTGACACATATGTTGCTTCATCTTTTGTTATTGTGAATGAACGAACGAACGAACGAACGAACCATTCCAATGTATTCCTGAGAGAACTCATCCCCACAAGGCCACAACCACGCTGTATATTGCCCGTCTGTGTCAAATAAAAGTATAAAGCCATTCAAGAATGTATTTTTCACACAGTGAGTTCATCAGCATCACACACATTCCCTATATATATGCGACCGTGTCTATGTTACTATGCATGAGATGATATTCCAGCGCATGTTCACTGTGATATGAATGAGGAGGGCAGCGTGGGTCATCGATGATGGAAACACTGCTCTGCAGAATGGCAACGTACCGTTGCCGATGAGTAGTGATGGGCTCTGGTGATCGCAATAAGTTGGCCGCTTTCTTTCTTCTTTACCCCTATCCATGTGGACACTTATTGCAAGCAAAGCTATGGATCGATCGGCATCTGGTCGTCTTCTCTGACTCAACTCCATTGCTAGGCTTCTGGGTTCTGACTGCAGCATGTAACTGTGTCTATCTCGTGTGCAGCAGTCTAGCTTGCTGGTGTTCTGAAGATGTACTCTGGTCAAAGGAGGGCAATGCACGTACATTCTGTGCCTGATCCTGGAAGATACCGTAATATTTATGTACAAGCACGGTCGTTGTTTAGTGTGTTCATTTATGCTGTTGTAGATGTACTTGGATCTAGTGGTAAATGACAGAAAAGTGGTGCAGTGAAACCAGTGAAGTGCTCCTTTTTCTTTTACAGAATCTGATGTTCGTGCAGGTCTGGTTCTGGCAGTATAAATTTGTTGCAGAAACTTGTCCATTTTGGGGGGCTTCTTGTGTTGTTCATACCTCACTGTCGATACTAGCTAACTGACTGAAGGAGACACACTAACCTTATAATTAGCATGATCGCTGCATTCCTTGCTCAATGTCTCCCTCCAAACCGAGCAAGTCAACTAAATTATTGCTATGGTATTCATCTGCTTTAAGTTTCGGACAAGATTGTTCAGCGTGACTTAAGAACATGAGCCGAGGTAGCAGTTGCAGAATTCCCAAATCCCGTCTCTTGTGAGAACATTGTTGTGACTTCTGACCTATGGATCTTTAACAATGGCAACATCCTTGGTGTTTCCTCTCTTAGACTTCCAATGCCATCCTTAGCTTTTCATTGCCCCGTCAGCTGCGTTGTGGCATCGGCCCTGATGATAAGATGTCTCCAAGGCAGTTGTGGGGCGCTTTTCTGCTGCAGCAAGCAAAAGGTTTTGTTTACAATGTCAATGCAGGATACTCGTGTATACTAACCATAAAGGATATCCTGGAAGACCGTGAGATGATTTGTTGGGTTAGGTTGTCTACCTCATTGCCAGATTATTTACTCTAGCATGCCCTGTTAACAAGGCGTCTGTAGTCCAACGGTTAGGATAATTGCCTTCCAAGCAATAGACCCGGGTTCAACTCCCGGCAGACGCATCTTTGTTTTGGTCCGCCGTGCAGTGCCGTGCTGTCCCCGTGGATCACTGTTGCAGTCGTCGCACCACCCGGCTCTGCCCCGCTCCGCATTCGTGTTACCCGTACCCGCTGCGCTCGATTGCTGAAACAAAATCGAATTTTGTCAAATTTTGCAATTGAATTGAATTTTTGTTTTTGCTTTGATTTCTTGATTCCTTGCCCTATTCTCCACAAAATCTCAAAAGCTTATCACTTCAATTCTTTGCCAGCTCAGCCGAATTTGGGGGAGGGAGTGAGCTGCACCATTTCTACCGAAAAACGCCGCCGCCTGAAAATGTTGTCGCCGCCTCCTCTCGTGATCCCTCTCCCATGCACTTTTTCCGCCAGCTCACCCCGGGGGGAACGGCCACCCCAGGCCTTTGTCCGGCTGCGCCAGCCCGCCCCAGGCCGCCGTGCCTCCTCTTTTCCGGATGTCGGTCCAATCCGCGGACGCCACTGCCTCCCCGAGCTCTCCCCGCCTCGCCACCTCTCCCGAGCGGACAGACCTTTTCCAGCCTTTGCCTCCCACCGCCCTGCCACCCCGAACCGACTCCAAACGTGGCACACCGCCGGCCGCCCGATTTCGCCGCCCCTATCCTGTTTTTCGGCCGACTCAAGCCACACCGCCATACTTCGCTTGCATAAGCCCTTGAGTATTCCGCGGTGGACGCATCAACTCCACGAAGCCACCGACACCCTCAATCGAACCCTAGCCGCCCCCATTGCCGGAAATTGCAAAAAATCCCCGTTTTCGAGCCCTAGCGCAATGTCCCATCTCCGGTCCTTCATTCTCCGATTCCCTTCTCCGGTAGCACCCCTAGGCTCCCCAAACCCTGCCCCAACTGCCGCCCTAGCCTCCCCGGCCTCCTACCTCCCCGGCACCGGAAGCCCTGTCACGGCCGAAGCCGGCCACCGTGGCCAGCCCCGCTCGGACCTCCTCAGCCCCGGCCAACTCTCTCCCGAGCCCACTTGAGCCCCAGTGATGCCCAAGAACCGGCCAATTTGCCCTAGGAAGCCCTCGCTCTTCCCCGATTCCAAAATCCTACCGAAGAGGGAAGCCCGCCGGTGATTGCCGCCTCCGCCGAACCTACCGACCTCCAAAATGGAACCACGGCACCATTAGCAACCCATCCATGCCCTCCGATTCCATCGCAAGCCATCAGAGCTCCCTCGCCGGTTGCCGCCCGCTCCTCTGTTCCTTCTTCTCGCGCAAGCCGGGCGGGGAAGATGAACAGATACCGCCCCGCCCGCCCGACCGCCGCCGTCCCGATTTGGTGGAGCCGCGCCCGCGCGGCGCCCGACGTCGCGCGTCGCGCCGCCGCCAGCGCCTCGACCCGAGCCAGCGACGCGCGGAGCCGCGCCCACCCGCACCGCGCCGACCCTACGCCCGAGCCGAGCAGCAGATCCGACCGCACCCGCCGCCCGACGCACCGCACGCCCGCCTGTGTCGCGTCCGACCGCGCCGCCGCCGCGCCGACCGAAAGCCGGCCGCCGCCCGCCCTGATTCGGCCGAGCCGCACCGCCGCCCCGAGTCCGTTCCGCCCGACCGCCGGGTGGACGCGGTTCGACCGAACCGCTCGCCCGCGTCGGTCGCACCTGATTCGAACCCAATGAACAGTGCGAGCCCGATGAACAGTAAACCCTAGAAAAAATCCAGAAAAATCCAAAAAAATGAATTTATATCCATTTTGACCGTTTCGAGCCCTACAACCCAAATATCAAGCCCATTTTCCTATTTGACCCTCCTAAAAGCCCAAAATCTCATTTATTTAATTTTCTTCAGATTTTCTTTCTTTATTTTATTTTCTTTATTCCTAGCTCAATCTTTTGGGCATGGAATTTATTTATTTTATTGTTTTTGTGTTAGCCTCGGACACCGGAGGATCTCAAGAGCCGGAAGGAGAAGATCAAGTCTAAGCCAATTTTCTGGAGAGTACGAGTTAGTCGAGATCTTAGACTCGCAAGGCAAGTTACGCAAATTTTGATCATATTGAACCCATAATTGCCTTATTTATTTATTTATTTAATTTCATTATGCTATTTTTCAAGTCAATATTTTGGGTAAAATTTATATTAGAATGACATGATTTTAGTTATGCCCGACCACCTGAAAAAGCCCCGATTAATTTGATGGACATAATTGCCTTAAAAGACATAGTAAAATAATTATAATAATTAAATAAATATGGTAGTTTAGGAACACACCAAAATATTTTCACTGTTAAGGATTTTATTATTTATTTAGAATTTTGGAAAGTTGGAACTAGGGTGGCGAGGATCACGAGGTGAGTCCAAGACCTTACCCTAGGGTGGAGGCTTGGTAGAGGAATGGTGGCGGTCATGAACCGAATGTGGGTTTGTGCATGTTTATGGCCTCGGTGAAAATATAAGGACTAGACCCTTATGCTGAGAAAAAGAACATAGTACTCGCCCAACCACAAGTGTTGACTTGGTCAAACCTGGTTTAGTAGCTGCTCAAGTTCGATTGAACATCTGCAACTGGTTGGGGGAGTCGGAGGGTGAGTCGTATGGGAGGTGGTTAACCATACAACAGTAGGACCGCTATGAGTCGGAGGAGATCCGTGGGGTCATCCGAGCTCATGGGGAACAAGAACCTACTGGGCAGGGACTATATAAAGAATTGAGCAGTGAACGACTTTGTTTTCTTAACTCTTTGGCCGGAGTTAAGAGATCTTGTGGGTAAAGCAGGGCAACTCTGCAGAGTCATAAAATGATGGTATTCGAATACGCGTGCTTCCTAGTAAATGAAGCTATGTTTGATGGGTGATTCCAGTAACAAAGCATAAGTAGATTTGAGAATGGTTTGGTAATGTGGAAGGTCAATAATCACGCTTGAAAACCCCTGTTTACTTTAATGAAGTTACTTTCATGTTTTTAATTGATTTTCAACTAAATCTGCATCCACACAAAGTAATAAACCTGTTCCCTTCTATCTTGATATGCCATGCATATAGTATTGATAAGCTCCGCGTGACTTGCTAAGTACGGTAGTTGTACTCATACTTGCTAAAATCATAAACAGAAACGGCCAGTTTTGAGGAGCCATGCGAAGATGATGAGTCAGCATTCTTTGAAGTGGAAGAAGCTTGGGATTAGGGTCATCCTGCACTCGAGTATGCCTGTGGTATCTTTTTGGCTGTGATGTAAATTAAGCCTTTGGCCCTACTGTGAACCTTGGCTTTAAGCCTTTATAATGTAATAAAGTTGACTCTTGTTCTTGAGCATGTGCTGGCAATGTTATACACTCGATGGATGTCCTCGCAGCTGAACAATCCTGGGCAGTTGCGAGGGGTTTCATAACGCTCCCAGAAATGGGGGTGTTACAATTGCCATCCCTACCTGGCACGGTGGTAGTTCCATTTTAGGGTTTTGAGGAGCATAGAGATAGGTGGTGGCAGCCGGCAGTAGAAGAGAAGGCTCTAAGCTCCATGGCAGCGTTATGATTACTCGATGGCTCTCCGACAAAAATGAGGGTGATTTGGCCATATGTGGAGTATAGGGTTCATGGTAGTGGTGAGGGTTTGGGTTAAGAGGTTCTCAGATGAGTTGTTCATAGGAGAGGCCTTACGGTCGGCTGTGGTCTTCGATGACTGAGCTCTACTGAAATGCTTATGCTACTGAAGTGCTCGGCGTCCAGCACTTCGACCTGCCCGACAACGTGCGAGTGCGCGGGCGTGCGGGACGCGCAGCGCATGTGTGGTATTCTTTGCAGAGTTTGATTCGCGTGCGTTGTATCGTTGTAAGAGATTGTTTGGGGACCGGGGAGATCGGAGATGGAAACTTAACACGAGGATGTAGGGGGCATTGAAGGTGTAATGTTTTTCTCTCGTTCTGCACGACGAGATGGACGTTCTGTCTGTGTACTTGTTGAGGCTGTTCTGTTCGTGAGCCTCTGCATCCGCGGTGGTTTGGTCCGTGGGCTTCTGCATCGGCTGTGCGTTTCGGGGGCCCATAAGATGTTACTAGTATAAGCGGGGAGTTGGCCCATATGACTGCATGAGTCTTTGCCCACTGGCCCGCCAGTGTGCTTCAAGTCTTCAACCTCTGCCAAGAAGATAGGAGACCGCAGCCTGCCAATGATGACCCCATCAAGTTAATCAAGTTAATCTAGTGCCGGAGCTGTCCCCGGGACAGATCCGTCCAGGGACGTTGCACGCTGGTACACCAGCTCCCGAGCTCCGTACACGCGTGCCGCGCCTGTGAGGAAAGGTCCAGGGACAGAGGCGCTGGTCCTGGTCGCCCATGCCGCCCCGCGACACCCGTCCCACGGAGCGACCGCGACGGGCCGGCGCCACGTGAAGCCACGTGAACCGGGCCCAATCAGAGGTCCACGGCCTTGTTTGCTTGTGCATAGTTTTCGATCGCGTCCGTGCGTCTCTACTTGCTCTCCATTGCACTGCCTCGTCTCGTGTGGCGTCGTGTCGTACTCCGGCGAAGTGACTCCAAACGAAGATCAAAGGTGAAAAAGCACGGTGCAACTTGTGAATTGTGATGGTGCCATGTGGAGTGTCAAGCTCAAGTTGAACAAACCGGGGCCGCATACTGAATGTTCTACGCGTGAAGTACATCACATCTAAGTTGTTGTGATCAAGTTTATGCAACATCAACATGTAAACGCTCTGGACTTTTGGTTTCCTACATCATCTCGCCCGGTTTAAGACATGAATCTTGCAGAAACTGAGGGTGGAAAGCATGGACACAGATTAAATTATCGTCGCTTACGAGTCAAACAGCCCCGTAGGCCGCCATACAGTGAGACCGATCAATGTAGATGAAATGTTTTTTTTTCAATTAATTCCATGCAATGTGTACAGGATGCACCGTAACCGTATGTACAAACAACACAGCCACCAGCTTCGATCCCCCAAAATTTCCAGATGTTTAACTCAGTTTCCTACCACCAAACCCCACACAACCCAGGCCCCGGCCCGGCCCGGTAAGCCCAGTTAAGGCACAAAGCGCCGCGAGGCCCACAGCCCGTTCCATCCGGCCCGACCAGCCCGGTTGCTGCGTGACTAGCTCGGGCCCCAGCAGCTGAGGTACATGGCCTTGCGGAGCGACTCGTCGGCGCCGGCCTGCCTCCGGCCATCGTCGGCGGCCGCCCGCGCAGCCCCGAGCGCGGCCGCCTGGGGCGATCCCGCCAGCCGGTCCCGCGCCCCCGCCGGCGCCCTCTCCCGCTGCGCCCGCACGGCGGCCACCGTAGCCGCCACCCACACCCGGCTCAGCTGGGCCATTCGATCGGACCGGTTCGCTCCCAAGTTCTGCTCCGTTCTTAAGCTTCGCTTCGCTCTCTTCTCTGTGCTTGCTACTGCTGGGTTCTGGAGGCGTGAGGGCGGGGAAGAGATGGCGGTATTTGTAGTCGAAAGGGAGGGTGGTTTTGGTAATTGCGTTGATGGTTTCGGGATGGGTGGTTTTGGTATTTCGCTGGTCCTTTCGTTTCTATCTCGGCCCGGTTGCTTGTGGGGCAGTCGATAAGGACATGGGCGCTTTTGTTATGTTTCTCGGCGAGTTTCCCCTTCTTTCCGTGAGACGAGAACACCGGAGAAATAACCTTTAATTTAATGATAAAAAATATAAATTTTCGCCACAGACAGAGGAGGAACCACGAAACAAGGACCTACAGAATTGTACTATTGCAAAGTCGCCTTAGGGCATCCATAGTGTATATGACCCAAGAGGTCTTAAGGTGGGTCCCATCTAAACCTTAAAGCCAACTTGTCAATGTATATAACCCACTGACCTTAAGATGGTCCCACTTGTCAGATAAAGAAAAATGTATTTTAATGCTTATGGTCGGTCTTTAGCTTGAGGCAGGTCTTAAGGTTTTTTTTATGGCATACTTAAGGTCACCCTCAGAATGTATAAGGTCGACCTTAAGGTGGCTTAAGACCCCCTGTTTTTTCACACTGTGGATACCCTTATGGCGCCCCTTTGGAGAGAGAGTGCGAGTGGACCGAGCTCATGCTTGTGTTGGATACTGTTTTTAGTTTTTGTTTAAAAAATTCAGATGTTTGTATAGAATTGTGTTTTTAGTTTTTACTTAAAAAAGTCGAATGATAATACAATAATTGACTTCTTGAAATTGTTTGTTCACTTCTCCCGCTACTATCTCTCTACATATAAGACATAAGTCACGGATGTATCACGTATCCTGTTTCGCTCGCTCTCATCATATGCACATATCTCTCTTTCTTCATTTCTAAAGTTATTCCTTTCAATTACTACTATTTATTTTCAGTTAAAAACAATAAATCACAGTCAAAAGTCAATACAAACGCCACCTAAACACAACAATAAACTGCTATTTCATTTTACTATCCACGTCCCTTCACGCAAATTGAAAGGAATTGACCGAACAGACGGCTTAGCTCGCGAACTTCGTTTGATTATGGTGGTGTTAATCGCATTCCATTAAGAGTTGCCAAAGATCTTGATCTTAGGTTGGATTTTGCTCCTAAATTTACGTTGTTTGCGTATGCATACCAAATCGAACATTTCTTATGTGATCCCACGACTTTATTTTTTATTACATGGACTTGGTCACTTGGGTGGAGCGTGGAATTCAGTACGCGATATTGTCGTGGGAGACGGAGAGGAGAAATCGGCGGTTTGGCATGAGATGATTACTCGGTAGAGCTTGTGTTTAGACAGCTACAGGTGTCGGGCTTATCCCGAGGGTCAGTGGTGAGTCATCGTTTTCCATCAATGGCAGTGGGCCCCTCCTGCTTTGTCGCCTTTGGATCCTGTTACATCCCACTCTTTGTCCACTTCTGCAGCTCTTTGTTTACAGGTCTTCAGGCTACAATTATTGTGATGGTTGGCATGGCAAATTGGTCATTTTCTTAAGAAGACATGATAATTGGCCTTGGGATCGTTACCTCAATCAATAGCGTTTTCAAGTGTCAATAGTGCTCACATCACATGCGTCCAAGTAAATGGAGGTCATTGGATAAATTCTCAGCTTCTTCAATTTTCTGGTCTGCTTGGTGGAGGAATTTTGTTTTTTGTTTATGGGTTACCAACGTAGTTAGCTATAAATCCTCTGAAGTTGCGCATCAACTCCTTATGACAAGACTAGTTCAGTACTAATAATATATACCTGATTCTGTTCCGCATGGATTTATTCTGCTTGGATCTTGATTTTAGATGCCAAAGTACATTTCAGAGTTCAGACAACTTGTTCTTTATGTTTCAAGACAACAGAACTAAACAATCCTCTCAGATTGCATTTAGAGCTACTCAACTTACACATTCAACGTTTAGCTATTGTACAAAAAAGTTACAATCATGTTAACCTGATGCATCTTCTCTTGCTTGTGCTCTTCTTTGAGCACATGGCCAAGAACTTGAAGATTGGCGAATGCAAGCAGTTCGGCACAAAGAAAGCTGCAAAATTGCCGGCCGCTAGCTAGCTAGCTAGCTCACGATATACTTTTGATCAAACCATGTATATACACTTGTCTAAGCTAGCCTAGCTCGGGCCCCAGCAGCTGAGGTACATGACCATCCTCAGCGACTCCTCGACGGTACCGGGGCTGCCGTCGACCTTGCCGGCCGACGACCGGGCGATGACCACCGACAACCCCCGCTTCGCTTCCGCCGAGCAAGGCTTGGCCACTTGCTCCTTCAGCAAAATGGCAGCCCCCAGAGTGACCGCCATGCATGCCTTGTTTGCCATTGCAAACTTCATTCTTTCTTGTTCTCTGGAGTTACTACTTACTACCGCCTGCAACTGAAGCTAATTAAGCACCTGTAGCTTGAGTCTCTCAAAAATATTTCTGAAGTGTTGATGTGTAGATGGAGAAGTGACAAGTGAGCCATATATATACAGGTGCTGACATGACGGGCTATGTCAATGGCCAACGGTTTTGCAGGCAGATGGGAAAACAGCTGGCTGAGTGGAGCATTGGCTCCTTCAAACCGGGAGCTCATGGGGGCAGTGAGACCACGGTATGGCTCCTGAGCCTATCTGGTTTGGATTTGGACTGCAGTAATCGGTGCTTGTCTTCTCTGCAACATCCAATTGATCTTGCCTGTGCCTCTCTCTTACATCACTGTTTAAGTTGCGACGTTCAGCAAAATCCGGCAGCTCCTGTTATCCATATCGGTTCACATTGGTTGCAAAATTTTAAGAGGAAGTTGGTGATTAGAACTCGCTTTGATTCATGAAAACCACATGCAGTTATGAAAATGCAGGTACGGTTATTGATCTGGATAAGTTCAGAATGTGCTGATCTGGAACTTCAGCCCATCATTGCGTGAATCCGACCTTGTTGCTGCATGTGCCCTTCCTGTATTCTTTTGTTTCTGACACTGTCAAAACGACCATTAGGATCATAAAGCTTTGTACCACTCTACTACTGTCTAATAGTTATCGTTGTGTCACCATAATCTGAAACAGTATCTGAATTAAGAAACCAGTGAGATAAACATCTATCGCCAATGGATATGCATATGCCAAACTTGTACGTCTTCTCCACATCCCTCAGTATTTTGTATCCATCTCATATGCCTCTGCTTACCGGACAAATTAGCTTATTAGCACCACAGGCTACGGTAATCTTTAAAAAAAAATCAACAGCGTCCATCTCAGATATAATTTCAGACGTCCTGTACGCATTGCTAGTTAACTAAATAATGATTAGTTGTTGGATCACCCATAAGGGACAATGATTAAAGTGACACAGGTTGCGGGTAAGTGCAAAGTTTATCAGATCCATTGCACATATTATATGGCTAAAAGATCTTCCGAATCTCATCTTGGAGCATCATCATTGGAATTTTGGTCAAATCTGACACTGTTAATCACGTGAATGCCAAATCTAGTCTCCGAATCATCGTAATTTCTTTTGTAGCCCTCTCCCCGACCGTGGCACTACGGGAACGCGACACGTGTTAATCGTGCGGCCGGAGAGCGCACGACAGCGAGATCATGCGGTCTCTGACCGCACGATTTCATTACTACAGTAGTCGTGCGCTCCCTAACCGTACGATTTGCCTGCTACAGTAGTCGTGCGATCCATGACCGCACGACTAGCAGTGCTATAGTACACGATTTTTTGTTCGACTACTCTCTGTCTTTGTTGGTGTAATAGTCTCCTGTGATAAAAGGCAGAGAGACGCAACTTTCGACGGGCGGGATGGGACGTGGCACAGTGATCGTGCAGTCCCCGACCGCACATCTTTCTCGCGCTACAGTAGTCATGTGGTCGAGGACTGCACGACTCCGTCTACAGTGTGTGCTACAGTAGTCGTGCAGTCTCCGACCGCATGACTACATTGTCGTGCGCTCCCCGACCGCACGACTATGGTCGGGTAGCATGCTAAAAATGAAATCGCGATGATTCGAGAGATAGATTTGGTATCGCGTGATTAATAGTATCAGATTTGACCAAAATTCTCATCATTGTAGCTTTCGGATCACGTCCTACATCTTGCACACGTGGAGGTCACCATCAAAATACTGGTAAACTTTTAGTGGTTTTATAATACTCCGTCTGTTTACAAATCTAAAGTTTTGCAGAATGTGTAGTCAAATTTTTTAAATTTTGGCAACTAATAAAAGTATATACATCTATATTGATAGATTGAAAGCTAACACTAGTAGATTCATCATAAAAAAAATACCCTCAAAAGACTTTTCTGAAAGCATTTTGGCAACATTGCGATAGAGATTTGATCAAAGTTGCACATTATAGTTCTGTTAAACAGAGGGAGTACGTTAGGAGACAAACCACGCTGGTCTCATGATATGATTAATGTCTCAGTCGGTTGTACTGAAAAGTTATGACTTATAATTGAAATTACACTGTAGCGGCTAAAATTTCACTGTAGCTGAATGTTACTTATTTGACGTAATTAAATTTAAAAAAAATAAAAATAGAAAAAATATGCTAGTTCATCATGAATAACGCAAATAAATACGGGAAAAAAAGAACCAGTAAAAAAGCTCAAAAAAAATTAAAAGTTCAAAAAAAATAAAATTTATAATAGTAAAAAATAAACCAGAAATCAGAAGCTGAAGCGAGAAACTGGTAGCAGAGTAGTTGAACCGTTTGTTTGTTGGTAAGGGCGTGCATCATTTGTTTTTAGACCATTGTCTTTGACAGCGACTAGTATTTTATCGGATAATTCTCACCTGCACTTCACTTTGGCTTTCCTCACTTTTTCGTAGGACTCCCACCTTATTTTAACTTAATAAAATCATCTTGCTATGACAATCAAATAAGGAAGCTAATTACTTTCTTAAGAGTAACAAACATGCTAATTTGAGTATGGAGGTAACACATACTTTATGGCATATTTTTAAATAAGATAAATTTTAGCGAAATAAATGGATATATTTTTGTGTCTACTGCTTATAATACAACGAACTAACTTGCCATGGATAGAGCAACAATCGTCAGAACTGTGTTTTAATTTGCATTTTGCAAGCGTTGACATATGTAGAGCTGTAGACACATGAAAACAACATTGTAATCTACCTAAGATTATGCAGAAGAGGAGATATGGGCAGTTAATTTGTTTCCCTTACTGAATATATTACATGGGTACTTAGAAAGCAGAAAATGAATACATCGCTAACAAATCATTATAAACACAGGCAGAAGTTGATGATTCTGCCTTGATTC
Source organism: Bonia amplexicaulis (assembly GCA_036346245.1). Lineage (NCBI taxonomy): Eukaryota > Viridiplantae > Streptophyta > Magnoliopsida > Poales > Poaceae > Bonia > Bonia amplexicaulis. The sequence goes on from CM070755.1 coordinate 3,398,766, forward strand.
CTACAGTGGCACTCAATTTGGACTGTTATGCTTATGGACTTTATTGTTCTGAAGCCGATTTAGCACTAGCACAAACAGCACATATCTGTTATTACAGTTACACAGGAAGTACTGAAATACCGGAGTTAGCTTGTTCTTTGGCGACTGATCCTGCAAGCACAACTCTAGATTACCACACACTAAACTACCAACCACAAAACCTAGCAGTTTACAAGAATATCACAACACATTGCTGAAGATATGCATTGCTTCTGTAACAGAAGAAAGTACAATTTACACCGAGTCGACCACTTCAACCTGTTGCTGCGCGAGGTATCTTTCTCTCCGCTCTTTCTGCAATCAACACATGAAGGATGGATTTCAACATTACGGATAAAATACATGAAAAAAAGGGAGCCAGAGCATTCCACGTGTCTTGAAGAGATATATACCCATTCATCGATGACAAGCCCTTCACCAACAATTTTTGGGCCATTTTCTTCTGGAGGTTTCTTCCGTGCCTCAAGTGCAGCCTCTGCCTCAGCTAACTGATTATTTAGCTTTTCCAGTTGCTTTGAAAACACATGAACAGGAGTTAGATATTGTAAAATTTTCTATGTCCATCGAAGCAATTGCATATACAAAACATGTTTCTATTTGCTTACAGGGCCTGGGTTGTCAACATCCAAGAAAACAACGCTCAGGATCTTCTCAACCACAGCTTGATCTTTCTGCTCATCAAACTACAACCAACAAAAGAAGTCATGCTTCCATACAGCAAATAAGCTATGAAACCATAAACAGATTACTGATAACAAGAATACAAAGTTATACCCACATGTTAAGAACAAAAAAAGCAGTAAATAATACAGTTCAGAGAGTTTCCACAACCCTATAGCATATGCATCTCATTCAAATCATACCTTGGATCAAGGACATGAAAATTGTGTCCATCCATGATCCAATCCAAAGCCACCGAATGTGGACAGAGACAAATGTACTAAAATTCAAAATAGTACACACCTCCTTGCAAAGTTGCACTAAGATTGCTCTATCAACTCATTGCTTTTCGAAAATAACAGTGCACCACTCTAGTTGAATCCCCCAACCATCCCTCATATTACCACATTAATATATGACGTGAAACATTGCAGGGTACAATAGAGAGGAAAGAATTTAACTTGTTAGAACCGGACAACAGAGCTATACAGGTATATGGAAGGAATCAAGTTTGTAACATATATCATTCTTCTATGTGTGGGATTCTAGGGTTCGTAGGTTTGAGTGCATGTTCATGTGTAAGCATGTTACAAAGTGGCTTCACATGAAAAGGCAGCAAAGTTCAGCTTTTGACATGAATCTTTTATGGCTGATCATTGTTTTTTAAGGGTTATTGGTTGTTTGCGTTAAGTATAGCCTGTTTTGAAGGGACGGGCTCATTCATCAAATTTAATATATGGGGGAATTTATTAACACCACCTTGCATTTTTGTTGTAATATACAAAACTTCCTTGGAAATTTTTTTTGGGTAATTAGACCCTTGCATTACCCTTCTAGTTCAAATCACTCCTTAAGACAAGCTTGGAAGCTAAAATTTTGCAGCTGTGGTTACCCTCAAGGTCCCCAACTAGCACTATGATTACACTACGGCCACTTAGACCTTACACTAATCTTAGATGCACTAATGACTTGGTGACAATATGGTAGACGTATACATTCAGAAAAATCCAATGGGCTGAATACTACCACATGAAGATGACAACGAGCCAAAACAGCACACAAAGCCAAGAGGTTATAACAGCTGATCGCCCTTGTGATAAAGGGCCTCTTCTTTTCAGCTTTTAAAAGCCGTTTTTCGGTTTTTCTATAATAACTAGCTTTCAAACGGAATGTCTTTTCAAGGCAGAGTTTACAAATTGATTGTAGTACACGCTGTAGCGACTTTATTTATACGCCAAAACCGCACGTGAGTTTCTCTTACTCCGTACTCTTTCTCACGAACAGCCAAAAACCATCAGTCGTAGCCCAAAAGAACAAGCCTGAAAGGTGTAGATACGTCCTTTTGTGAGGGAGATGATTGCAGCAGTAGTGAAAGAAGTAGCAACAACAAACATAGCAGGATCAATGAGAAGCAAGATAGGAGAAGAATATATGTTTCAGTTCGGGTGCTCTTGCGCAATCCTCATTTAAGAGAATCAGGGGTCAAATGTGCTGCAATTGATCTCCAATTTGGTCAATGTGTTCTTGACTCGTAACTCTTTAAGATTGTTCGAACTTGTTGAGGTTCATTAACACAACGAAGACATACTTTTGTTCCCATCAGAATTCAGATCATACCTAGCAAACCACAGAACCAAACTGTATGAAACTTCGCTAGAATGTAGATCCACGGGTTCCTAATAAGTTGTCAAAACAATAGCCAAATCAGATAACGTTTGACCACCCAAACTGATCTTGTATCAAATCTGCACAGTTCTGAAACTGCTACTACCTGAACCGACAAAATCCCACTAAAATCTGATGCTCCTCAAAATCAATCTTCAGTTCACAAGTACAAATCAAAGAGTTATGAGTCAAGAACACACCGAACAAATAGAAGGTGAATCCGACAATATTTGACCCTCTGATTGTCTCCTTGATTAAGATCACGCAAAAGCACCCGAACTGGAACATAGCTTCTGATCCTTCTCTCTTGCTTCTCTTAGTTTGTGTTGACTGTTGAGTATGTGGCTGCTACTTCTCACATTGCTGCTGCAACAAAGGGCTAGGATTTTTGCTCATCTCCCCTCAAAAGAGGCATCTCCACCGTTCATCTCAAGGGTGATTGACCGTCACAAGTTCTCGGGCTAGTGGGTTGCTTTGGGCTCCCTATCATCTCCAGGCGGAGGGATCCAGCCAACAAAATCATCTTTTGAGTAGTCAACTCATATGTGTCTTAACTGTAGATAGCAACCGTGTTTGGGTTTTACCAATTTTTTCATGAGATTTAGCATCCAAACTAATTGTTGGGGGTGGTATGGACTTGGAGTGAATCGAAGGGTAGCCATAAAATTTCCGTTTAATGTCATAACCTGACTTAATAATGCTTGATAAACCTTAATAATCCTTAGTACATCTAATCACTAAATTAACTAGCCAGTTAGGCAGGCCTAGCGGCTAGCTAGGTCATTAGCTTGAAATGAACTTCCTACCCCGCTGATTCTACACGAGGTGTACGGTAGCTGTGTCTTGGCAAAATTCATTGGCGGGTCAGCAGCACATCTATCTCAATGAGCCACCTGTGCTCTTGCAACCACATGGCATGGGCTGCCAGCGAAGGCCTCCCAACTCTGGTCAATTTTCCCTACCTGGCCACTGTTGAGAACTTGAGATCCACCAAGTGACCTCCCCACCAAGGCTATCACCTGTGCCTACGGCCCTCACCTCCTCACCTCCAAGTTGCTCTCCTCCTCCATTCCTCTATTTTCACTACTGATAAATTGATCAAGGGAAATATACGGGAAGTTCATCTCATTAGAGTTAGATGAACCATGCACCATTTTATTTAGATTTTAATTTCTAATAAGTCTAATTTCATTCTCTTATAAGGATAATACTTTTGGATCTATGTTGTCAACCAGAAAATATTTTCTCCATAACTTACTATAAATTAAAAAAGAATGGAGCAAAGTAAAAGTCTAAAAGAATACGATCACTAACCAGTTCTGGTGCATATTCCATGGCTCCTTTGACCTTCAAGCTCAAAATCTTGAATTTGACCTTGCACTTCTGTAGAACATTCTCATTGTTCTCTGGGTGCTCGACAAACTTGAAAACTGGCAACTCAGAAGGAAACAAAATAAGCGTCAAATAGAAAGCAAATTGGAAAGCCTTAGGTGTTGTTCAAGTAAAGATCCCAAGGTGATCAGTGTATTACCAGTCGCAATGATAGTCTCCCCAGGGGCAAGTATGGCCCCAGGAGGACGCATGAAGCAGCTCTTGGGTGCAGTTGTTTGAAACTAAAGATCAAATATCGGTTGACAGTCACAAAATTCATTACCAACAAAATTAGCATTAAACAATGCTGAAATTTAGCAGCAGATTCAACCCTTCTGCTGTTGGAGTAGAGCTGTGCAAAGCAATATGGATACGAACCTTAAATGCTACATGAGACTTGCTTGTGTTCTTTATCCTGATCGCACTCTTCACCTGCTTTCCTGGTTGATCTACACAAGGAAATACCAAATTTTTTAGCTTCTCTATACTGAAGAGCTTCTATTAAGCAATTAACAAGCAAAACTGAAGTTTCCTTCTTGTTTTTGCCTGTTGTTATTCATGGTAATTAGGGCAGAAGACCACAAGTGATTCTGTAAGCATTAAGCTGCAAGTAAAACAAGCTAGAACAGCAAAGTGATCTAAGCAATCAAGCCTTTGCTTGTCCATTGAATAACTATCTAATTCTGTAGAGGATTCTAGTACTTGACAACATTTAAACTTCAATATAGTAACCAAATCCATTTGGCATTTACGTGTGTCCCACGAAACTTGTCTAAACAAACCGTCTTTGGATGTTTGCCAATTTGTTAACCGCTTTATCTGAAACAGAACAACAAATTAAAGACACGGCGATCTTCCATAACTGCCTTACCCCACGTGGCAGCACAGCACGAAACGACAGCACCACAGTACCAAACAAAACCTAGTAACCTACGCATATTGCAAGGTTATCACGAAGTAGTAGTGAACTGGTGCAGTAAGTTTTATTTTTTAAGAAAGTAAGGGTGTTTTGTTTCTCTGTTTGATCACAACAAAACTTGAGAATTGAAGCATCAACAATCAACAAAAGCGAAATGCTGCATAAAGTTGATCCTAATCTCAGGCTCCCCTCTTGCAACATAGGAGTTCTATCACCTAAGCACCAGGTAACAAACAACTGTTACCAAGTACCAACAGATAGTTGCTTACACCCTAATAATAGGCTACACACATGCTATAACTAGCCTACCAGAAATCTAGTACAAGATTCTTGGAACTTCTACTCAAGATCTCAACGTTGGCACTTCCTGTGAGAAATTCTACACAAGGAATTTTCACAACGATTTAGATACAACGCCTAGATCGAGGATATTCTAACTCCTGCAACAAGATCAATAAACCCAGCTGGCAAAATGGAGGCCAAGATGGCAACTTGTCCCGCTTGCCAACCAGAGCCGAACCCCAATGAATGCATTACCCAAAATTAACCAACTCATCCGCCGAATCGCACCTCAACATCGCGACTTCATCCGCCACCCAACAATTCCCACTTCAAAACAGTGCAGACCGACCAAACCGAACCAAGATTAACCCCCAAACTTAACGCCATCTAAGGGAACTAGTCACGCGACACCAGCAAACAAGGCCAAGATCGCAGCTTTCCAAGCTCCTCACGACGTCGACCCAGAATTAAACAAGAAAGACCTAAGGAATAACTTGAATTCCTCGCTCACTCACATGGGAAGTAGAGCTTGCTGGCCGGATCGAGCCGGAGGCGGCGGCGCGCCGGCAGCAGCGACTTGGCCACCGATGAGATCGACCCGGCCGGCGCCCCCTGCGCGGCACCGTCTCCAGCGACGGCCGCTTCGTGGCCGTACCGGCCGGCTAAGTGATGGATCCCTGACGATGACGACGACGCCGGCGCCGGCGCGCCGCCGGCCTGCCAGAAGGGCATGCGGCAGAGGTTCCAGAGCTTCCCACCGGTGGAGTCGCCGGCGGGCGCGTACCTGCCCTCGTCGGAGATCGCCATGGGCCGGGAAGTTACCAGTTACCACCAGGGTACGGAGGCTGTGGTCTGGTTGCTCTCTCCCCCTTCTCTCTTCTAAAGTGATCTTTCACCTCAGCTTTAGCTACAGTACATTCTCTATCCTTGATCTCGTCTTTTATGATTTTATCTCTTCTCTTGTTGACTTTTAGCTGCTTGGCTGTGGCGCAGTGGCGCTGCTGGTATAGTGAAACTAATCATGTAGCCGTGATGGATCTGCAATTTTTATACTCCTCTTCCCCAACCAGAAAAATGGCAGATTTAGCACTATTACGCATCATATTTATAAAAATAGTTATATACATATCGTATTTATAAAAATATTATTTTTGTCGTTTGATGGACGGACGACAGTGCCGGCAAGACGACACACGGCGGTACCACCGGCGACAGGCGCCCGCCCCTCACTGACGATGCAGCGACTGCTTGCTTATGGGGACGGCGAGCAAGCTGCTGTCGTCTGGTGAGGAGGAGGTAGATAATTAAACCGGCTTAATTACCTACCATAATTTTTTATTTAGTGTTTGTTTGAATTTTTAAATATATCAAATGAGCTTTAAATATTACAAAAATCTATGTACAGCCTCCCGACATAACGACTTCGCAGTGTAATTTTTGGGTAATTTTGTCCATTGCGAATGTTGTTCAAAAAATTATATATTTTTGATATTTTTATGAGTTTTTACATATAACAAGCGAGCTTCAAAAATTACGACATTTTATGTGAAGCCTCCCGACATAGTCATAGTTATTGTGTAATTTTTTAGAAATTTATGTGATTCGAATTTACCACATTTATTTGGGTTAATATAATCATGAATTTACGAATATTTTACAATTTTATACATTACGAATCTTGTACAATTAAACTTTTAATAGTACAAAAAAATTATCACACTAATACGATATGGCTCACCCATCTGAACCACTACTATCTTCTCGCCGCGTCTGCCTCCCCGTATGTGGCCTTGTCTTCGTCGCACACGAGCATGTCCCGTTGGGTACATCAGTCATTCCGAAGGTTGTGTCTTGGGTCGGAGGAGATATGGAGACCGTTCTATCTGCTCAGTGGCCGGCGGTGGTCCAGTAGGTTGAGGTAAAGTAGGCTGTGTCCGATAAGGGTCGAAGTCCTCCAGTTGAGACATGTCGAACTACGAGCTGCCCGCAATAATATCGTGCACGAATGACTCTAGAAATCCCCCTCGTGGTGCGAAGGAGGTCTCGTCTTGACCGTACGACGTGGCGTGGCCGAGGAGCTCGCCCGCCGGTGTCCAAACCACGGTATCTTGTGAACGTTGAGCTCGCCTCACGATATCGCAAACCCCGCACCGTGTACTACTCTCTAGAAGCATCTGGGAGGCCCGTGTCGTCATCAGTGGACTCGTCGTCACTTCCATGTTGAATTGGAGGCTGCAAGATAAAACGATATTAGTCACAATAAATATTACGGATGTACAATACGAATCTCATACCTCCCGAATATGCACTGAAGATGAACAACGAGGAGCGGTAGTTTATGCAGGTGGTGCGGACGGCAAAAGGAATGCATCTCCACGACGGACCTACGACGGGAGAACGCCATGATGTTAGTGGAACGCAAGGCGTAATAGGAAAATAAAATGTAGGTTCATATGTAAGTTACCTCCACGTTGGTACGGCGCACGGATGATCGACGACTAGTACTACGACACCATGCAAACTCAGTAGATTACGATGGCCACCCAGACTCGCTTGGTCGCGATGACCTGGCGAGTGAGCATGGTGCCCCCACTTGGTGGCTCATGTGCGCACTGTGATCCATGGAATGATCTCAGTTTAGGTTGTGCACTGTTTTTTTTTGCCTGCATTAGAATGAACTTCATAGTCTTCTGTAGAGCCGGTGGTGTCTCTGGACTACTGATGGCGGCCTTCGATGCGCTTGCGATGCGCTGCGCCCGCTTCAACTGAAGTGACATACGAAACATGCTCACTAACGAGCAGTATTTATTTCTTGAATGAAACTATAAGATATTTGAACCGTCTTACGCTGTCCTACCGCCGCGAAGCGCTGTGGGGATCGATCGAGCGCTGTAGACATTCCTCGTACGTGATCTTCTCGGGGCGATCTGATGGAGGAATGGTGAGGCTGCTGTGTGACCGGGGTACGTACCACTCTAGGTACTCGTCGTACGTCTCAACATCGTACAGACGCTGCTCCACGACGACATCGAGGTGCGCCCTGTCTGTCCATACCGTCGCCCACTGCTGGTGCATTGGCCGCCAGTCCGTACCATGCTGACTAGCCTTTGATTGCCTGCATTTCCAGAATTATCGATGTTACATAGCAAGACATACAAAGTGTACATATTAGTCGGATGGAGTTTGACTCATCGATGTACGGCTTGCGGTAGGAACCTGCTGTCCAGAGGGGGCACGGCCTGGTGCAAACCGAACTGTCTCATCACGCGCTATGGCGCGTAAGCCTTCACCATATACGAGAACACCAGATGGTGTGTCATCGCCCATAGCTCTGCATCCTCCAGGCAATACAGGGACAACCCGTACGACGATACACGATGCACAAATTTCACCATCTATGGACCCCATATGACATCACTGTCATGCAACAACTCAAACTCATTGTGCCACAGCAAGTAGCACCTCGATGGTTTGCCCTTCGCCCACCGCAGACGGGCAACAGCCACCGGATGCCCATAGTGGGCTCGTATATCAGGTCGACGAACTCGCCGAACGGGTGCACTGGAATCACGATGGTTGGACACCCGATAGGGAAGTGGTCCCAGCTCTATAGTTGCAGGAGCACATAGCAAATTGCTAGATTGGGGGTACCGACAGTGGCGCACTGGAAAGCATCACATAACTCCCGGTATGTGGCGCACAGAGCCACTGATCCCCAGCTATACCTAGGCATTGCCCCAAACTCTGCGTCCACCAAAGACTCGGCAAGGCCGATGAATTCAGTGTTGCAAAATATCGCTGTGTGTGGCTGGAAATATGCTCCAACCAAAGAGCTTGATAAGGAACGCGATGAGGTGCGTCCTAACGGCCTCCGGTGGTGCAACCTGCGGGCACAGACTGAAATTGTTAAGCCACGTGCGGGGGACGCCACATGCACTCTCCGGGATAGGCCGGTTTGCCAGCCTCTCTTTTCAGTTGGCTGGTGCAGAGGTTGGAACAAGTGCGTCACTCCCGAGAGGTAGACCGGTCAAGAACGTGACGTCCTTCAGAGTGACCGTCATCTCACCCCAACGAAAGTGGAATGTGTGCGTCTCGGACCTCCAGCTATTCACTAGTGCCGCGAGCAGGCTGCCGTCGATGGTGAACTCATGCCCGGTGGAGACCAGCCTCGCAAAGGGAAACAAACCCACGGCCCGCAGGGTTAGGACGTAGCGCTCGTCCAGCGCCCACGGATCCCCCCATAGCTTGAACGGCGAAGGGCCAGCCGCGTCTACCGTCATCCATGCGTGGCAACCGAGTTCCTCATCGTACGAGTGTTCCAGAAACTCCGGTAAAGCCATACCTACCAATACATAGGACAGACGAAATATTAGTGCGATGATTAATAATTACTTTATAATACAAACTATATTAATTATATCAGGAACTATGTCTCTCCATTTTCAATCCTATCACATATTTTCACTTCTCATAACTTTATCGTAGTCTTATCCTCGCCATCTCTTAGTTTCATTAAATTCATACTATATGATCTGTCTATGATGTATCAGTTACCGTATCACCATATTATCATCCCCTATCATCCTCATATCGAGAATTATGTTTCTTCATTTCCAACCTTAGTAAATCCTTTCACTTTTCCTAATATTATCTTAACTTTCTTTTAGTTCCTTAAATTGACACCATATAACATGTTAATAATATAACGGTTACCTGGCCTGAGATTATCCACATATAGGGGAGATTTTCACCCACCTGGTAATGTACAGGGGGCCATACACTCTCATTACTCAGGATATCCCCGTCTGCGGTTATACAGTCGAGGACAGCGTTGTGCCTGACTATTCTCGTATAACCGGGTATGTGGGGAGTAGTCGCCAGCGCTATTACCATAACTTGCTAAATAACAATTTTCTTTAATTACATTATTTCTGCGATCTTCATCTCTGATCTATATCAGTGTTGCCGGTAACCTAGTTTCATTGCATTTACCCTATGTTAATTGCTTGCTTACTTACTTGTCTTTTTCTCGCCATGTTGCGACCATTGTTGGGTACTTGACGAGATTTCCAAATCTCACGCTTGCTTTTTTCATTCTCAGGTAAAAGGCCAGTGGAGTGATAGCATCATGCATGGGTAGAAGCATTCGAGTTTTCAACACCGTGGCTTGCCACTATTTGTTGTTTTGCTTGTTCTTTATTTGGTTAGAAGTGAACCGGTCCCATGTTTCAAACATTTATTTCAGTCGCTGTTGATTCTTCAGTAAATTACCTTTAAAGTTTATTTACTCGTGATTTCTATTATTGCTTTTATTATTCATTCTCCACTTTGGCGATGACGTTCCATAGTAGTATCTCATATCGGTATATGGGGTGCTACAGATAGGTATAGACATATGTATCTCCTTTCTATTTAAATAATTTGTTATTAAGACTATAGTCCTGCGTGGCTAACTGCTATATGAAAGTGTGATATCTAATTATAGTTCTACTGCGTAACTCTGGTAAGCGTTATTATTCGTCGGAGCGGTGTTTTACCGAGCAAACGAATGATAATCCGTTGCCTAAGTGTTATTACCCCTATGGTAATGACATGGGGTGCCACAACATCAGACATCCGCTGCCAAACCTCGAGGATCACACGTGCAGAGGTCTAGTTCTGTCGTAGCTACCTCTCGCGCTGCACATGAAGAGACGTGTGCCCGCCTAGCCCAATGAGGGCATGCTTCAACATGCCGCTAACAAACTCGGTGAGGCCCACATGGCATTGCACGTATATGGTGTCGAGGGCGCACCCTCAGGCTTGGTGGCCATGACAGCGAGAATCTAATGCTGCCAGTGACGAGAATTACTGGGTTGAGGAGTTGGTGGTTGTGTTGGGGATAGGCGCGGTGGTGAATCGCGTGCGAGAGAGGAGAGGTGGGGAAAATGGGGGAAGGTAGGGAGGCAGCTTGTTCTTGTTTGAAAGAAAAGTGCCATCTTTAAATAGACAACCTTAGTTAAGAAAAATGACAAATAATTTGAAAAACTTTTGCCAACAACTTGCCTTTATTGCGCAAACACCACTAACATAACAACGGACCAAACACTTCAATCGATATTGACAGCTAAAGTCTAAACTAAACTATCAAAACAGCAGTCTCCGAGTCTAATTGCAAAACTACAAGCAAATTCAACCTCTCACGCCCATAAAAATTCAACAAAAAAAAAACGTCCAAAAACAAGGAAATTTCCTGATCAAAAGAATGACATCCCACGTGGCGACGTAGTAGTGGTCCAACACCAGAAACCTGCGTAGGCCTACTGGATAACAAAGATCCCATTCCCCAGACGAGCAATAGCCTTTCCTCACATCTGTCCCTGCAATTACCATTTCGCCCTCGCCGGCGGCGCCGACCACCCGCCGCCGTATCCGGCGAAAGAACCGGTAGTAGGCCAAGGACTCTCCCATGGCAGCCATATCGTCGCTTCCCTTCGGGGCACTGCGCCGAGCCGCCGACTGGAGGTCGTCGACGGCGACGGCGGTGGCGGTCATCTCCGGCGGCGTCGTGCTCAGCGCGAGGGCTCGGCGGGGCTCGCGTTCTGTGGTGCGCTGCGTCGCCACTGCGGGCGGTGAGCTTGCCGCGCTCTCTCACTCTTGTTGCTTCTTGTGGCCTCGGTGCGAGACACGTAGAGCTTTGGTTTGTTCATCTTTAGGTTAACCGAGCCCAATGATCGCAAAAAAGTTTATTCTTTTTGCGGAGTTTAGTAAAGTTTGGATTTTTTTTTAATTCGTGCCTCTTCTACTTGGGATGTGAGGATGGGGAACTCGTGCAATTAAGCTGTTCGATCTTAACAATACCCGTGTTTTGATTTATTTGTGCAATGAAGTTCTGATTTACAGCTACAGGCCATGCTAATAGGGTGTCGTTTATGCTAGAAATGCCTGATTTTTTCAGCCACAATCTGTGCCTGTGCTAAAAACAGAAGCTTTCTGGTGCAATAAGTTTCTGAAGTTCACACTTGGAAAGCTGAAGATTTTTTTTGTGAATCGAATTAAACCAGGATCTTAGTCCTACTTCGTGCTGCTAGCGCTTTGGTAATGCACCTATGCAGTTTGCTGTGTTTAAATTGTTTGTCAGCTACACGCGGCTATCACCCGATCTCACACACGCGAAATTGAGAACACGATCGAACACTTGAGGCGAATTTTGTGCTGCAAAAACGTCGCAGCTTTTCGGTTTTTCTTCAGCTCTTATTTATAGCAAACGAAACAAACTATCATGGCCGAAATGGGCTCCTATCTTCACGCCACAATCACCTGAAACGAGCGCCACTCGTCACGATTGGATCATACCGTGTATGACGCTAACCAAAAGAAAAAATCCCTGCTGATTCGCCCATACAATTCGCCCATACAAGACCGATTCAGCCGGAAGCTAAAACAGACGTGAGACAAAAAACTGAAGACAGATTCTGAAACTACACTACTGACGGAAATCCGACAACAGGCTTCGGCGCGCAGGATTACTGACGAGGCTTTGACAACATTGTTTAAATACGCATCCGGAGAACCGGTGTGATTACATGTGACGCCCCACCGGGCAACGGATTATTACTCCCTAAGATCAACGCCATACTAGAGTTATGCGGTAGAACAATAACTAGAGACAACCGGCCACGTACGGCTAAAGTCTTTAGTACAAATAACATATACAAAAGGAGTATACCCTAACTCTCGGAGATGAGACACTAAAGTTCGTCTGCTTGTCCTAATTGCCGAATAGGGTGTCCATCTCACCCTGATCCTCATCCTCGATATGACCACCCTTGTCCCATGCAGCATTCTCTGGGCCTATCAACCCTATGCCCCACTCGAGATATTCCCTGGCCGGATTGGAATCTAACAAAGGAATTTAATAGCAAATATGAGTACAAAGTACTCAGCAAGTATTATTAGCAACAAATGTAATGGTATGACTCATCTCTTTTTAATCAACTTTTATAATCCATCTCTTCATAAGAAAATAGGTTATTAAGTTAAAGAAAGAAATTACATATTTTAGTATTCCAAACACTACTAATCACCCCGGTGAAGACAAAGAACCCCAGTTGATCTCTGTAGCCTCTAGTCTAGGAGACAGGCATGAATTCATGATATTATTAGCATTGTGCAGATTTGTATCACGTTACCCATAGCTGCTCTCTAAGCTCTTTGTAACTGAGTTATCCGCATTTCCTTATATGTGGGGCCGAGTCAGAATGCAAAACATTTTCCCAAGTTCCGTTATTATATCTTCACCCAACTATTCGTAGTCAGTGGTTCGGGGTGGTCTTTTACCCTCACTCGACACCCTTCTGATTGTGAACTAGTCGTTGGTCAGGGCGGTCTAACCTTCACCCGACACTCCGCAACGCTAAATATATGCGCATAGGCTCCCACTTCCAGGCTAAATGCCGGTTCTAGGTTCGCCTGCTTTGGATCCACCACTTTTGGGCTCTATACTAGTTCTGTTTTCCTCTACCTAGTTATACTACTTACCCTCGTGGAGATGATAATAACGTTGTAGGGTAGCATTTTCGTCGAAACGAGAATATGATTGACACTAGAAGATACTGCTCCATACCCGAGTGAGAGTTGTTTAGCCCTTATATTATAACTATATATAGAGGGCCCAAACTTGCCCCTTTCTTTACCTGACGAAGGCACCATTTACCCTCTTATTATACATAGCTTACAATCCAACCATTCCTTTAGCTAGAACTACTCTCCTCTAATCTCTTTTCTTTTCTCATTCTCCATCATTTCTTTGCAAAAGTCATTTTAAGGCAATAGGTGATAATATATACTGTAAAGAGAAATAATTTTCTTAAGTAATATAAACTACTCAAAGTGATCAAAGGTGAGCTTGCGGTGGTATGCGTAGGCTGCCTCGGTCTCAACTAGGGATGGCAATCGGGTGCGGCGAGCATGGGTAGTGCTCACCCATACCATGCTTGCGACCCCGATTTACCCCCATGGGCATGCCCGTGAAGGATAACGGGCGAAGAACCTCGTCCATGCCCATCGCCCGTGGGTAACTGTTGCCCGCGGGCATGCCCGTGAATAATGCATCACATATTCACATTCACACATCAACTGTCAACTAATGAAATGCAAATCCACCCTCAACTGTCAACTAAAAGTATGTATACTCATGAAAGGAGATATCTACTCAACTAAAAGTATGTCAACTAATGGACCAAAAGACAAAAGGAAAGGCTTAATTCAAAGCAACTTAAAAGGAGAGGACTTTAGTGGTAGTGTTGACTGTTGGCCCACTTGTCAGTGTATGTTGCGGGTAAACGGGCGAGACGGGTACAGGTGGAGCTCACCCATGCTCGTGCCCGTTTACCCGACGGGCAGAGAGTTCCCTCCATTTTTATGCTCGTGGACAAAGAAAAAATCTCATACATAGCTCTATTAGGGTATTTACCTACGACCACGCGGGTAAATGGGCACAATTGCCATCCCTAGTCTCAACCGTGGTTTGAACAGGTCCTTGCCCCGGTTTGCCCAATGCATTATAGTGCGCATTTTATGTTTTTAGGAACCTGATTTAATAGACAGTTGTGTTGTATTATTGTGTTGAGTTCTTAGTTGAGATTTTAGTTTTACTAGGATTTATTCAACTTGGTGAATTAATTTAGCTTCTAGTGTTTCAAACGTCCTAGCTCATTTTCGCTCTCGGCCCATGCTCTGATCAGCCCAACACTCCTATGTGTAACTGGCCTTGCCTACTCATGGCCGCCCACACCTACACACACCGGCCCACCAACGCAGCCGGCCCGCACACACACGTACCAGCCCACACATGCCGACCCACCCGCACCCAACACATGCGCGCACCAGCACACACACGCATGCCACTCCCTCTCCTCTCGCTCACTCCCCTCTCTCGGTCACTCCCTCTCCATCTATGTGCTTCCGTTGTCGGCGCTCTCTTCCCGCCATGGTCCCCGCGTCGCCTCCCATTGCCATGGCCTGACGGCATCGATGGTGGTGGATTGGGCTCGACACCGACGGATTGGGTGCCTTACTATCGTGGCGTCGCCGATCTCCCCAACCCTAGTTCCCTCGTGGTTCCCACGCCTCTCTTTTCCCCCTTCGACCGAATTCGATGCCGGTGGTGGTGGATATAGGCGCTGCCCCTCGGATCTCCATTTCCCCCTCTACTCCCAAGCTAGAATGGTTCTAACCCTCATGTTCTTGGCAACATTATAGTTTATTTTCATTTTAATTTTTTGTTGCATAAGATGGATTTGGAGGTGATGATGTTGTCCTGCGGTTGAGCAAGCCGTGACAGGGCTCGAGGGTCTACATGCGCCGGGGAGCATGGTAGGTCCTACCGAGTACACATTGGTAGCCATTAGCCGGTCGGCTGTCGCCGCCGTGAGCCGGCGACGCTACTTGTCGTGGCTCTAACCAGCTGAGGTGAGGACTAGTTCCCCTTTCCCGTAGCTATTTTCTCTACTCAGTTGTTGATGTCATCCATGATGTGGTGCTTTTCGGTGGGATTTCTTTTTTTTGGGGGGTGAAAGGGACAAGGCTTGTGGGGTAACCTAGTCGATTTGGTCGTGTCAAGGATGGGTTGGTGGTGGTGGTCCTCTCCCCCACGTGCTCTCATAGTGGTTGACCTCCTCCTCCTGTGTCTTCTTTGGTCTCAGCCGACTCCTCGCTCCAGGGCCACTGAGAATGCGGTTTGCTCCTTCTTCCTTGGATCTTCCCCAACTCCTCTCGCTCCTCCTCCCTCTCCGATACCCCACGGGCGCCATCAATCTCTCGGCTCTCTCTCGCTATCACCTTCGGTTGGATGGGATCTGGAAGGGGAAGTTGAATGGGGTTGGGGAGGCGAGGTGAGTTCTTACTCTCTTCTGTGCTCTGGTGGCTCGGCGGGGCCAATGGAACGCTTTCTCTCCCCCTCCCGAATGGCCTGGTCTTATCCGCTCTCTCTCCTCTCCTTCCACTGTACGTGGAGAGAGGGAAGGCCCCTTGCATAGACCGTTGGTTACTGGGGGTCTTCGGGTACTATGGCTCGGTTCTTTTCTGGTTGAGGTAAGTTGATGGGTTCATAGTGGGTTTTGGCATGGTTTTTGCTGGATGATGAAGCCCATTACAACGAGAGGTGCTGTTTGGCCTCGGACGGTCCTGGTATCTCAATGAACGCTATGGTTCGATATTCCAAACTGGACGGGTTCTAACAGCAATCTCCTTCCTCCCTTATTTTCTTTTTGGATGGTTGTTTCTCGGGTTTTTGGTTTACTTTACCAACACAGGTCCTCGGCGTTGACTCACTCCTCGCGACACCTGTTGTTTGCTTTGCCAAACAGTTTGTAACTAAATGGGTATTGAATGCATTCGAGAATGTATGATGTACGATGATAAAAGTTGTATCTTAGTGTTTTAATTATTATGTTGATGTAATCGATACCCTTGTATTATGGTTTGATCTTGCCACTTTGTGCTCTATTAGTATCTGAATGCTGTGAGGTTTTTCCCATCGTTAGGTCATTCTTATAATTGAATTAGCTGTAATTGCATCTTTTGTTACCTAATTGATTAGTGGCTAAATTTAAATATGATGTTTAAGTCCAGTAAAAGTGAGGGTCGTTTCATTACATCCTCCAAAGAAGCTTAATCTTGTAGAATATAAGCACGAGATGTTAATTTATAAACTTGTGCCATCATTGTCGAATGGAATTCTATGCAAGAATAGATCTGTTTGATGATAGGGGTTTCTTGACTCAGCTTCTCTACATAGTATGGGATTACCAATGGAAAGTAGATTTGTGTTGTTTCTTAGGAGGTGAACTGGTGCACAAAAAATGGTTTTTGTTGTTGGAATTCTCAGCATGAATGGAATAAAGCTGCCTAATGCTTCTTTGTGAAAAAGTTTGATATATTATTCATATTCTCTTCATTTCATTCCGTAAGTTCCTCATGTTGTTCTGGGGCTGGGCTTCTGTCCTTTGTTCTAAACTTCTGTCTATTTCAAATGATTTGCCAATCACTTGTCAAGCAATTGCTATTGGATCATGGTATATCCAAATATTGTTGGGTATATTCTGATCAAACAGGTTAGAACCAACGTAGAACATTTTGCTTTGTGTACATACCATAGCGGAACAAGTTACAGCTACAGCCTTTTCATTTTTCTGAATCTTGTGCAGATATTCCACCTACTGTCGCGGAAACAAAGATGAACTTCCTCAAGTCATACAAGCGCCCTATCCCAAGCATTTACAGTACAGTCCTACAAGAACTTTTGGTGCAGCAACATCTAATGAGATACAAAAGAACCTATCAGTATGATCCTGTGTTTGCTCTTGGCTTTGTCACTGTCTATGACCAGCTCATGGAAGGATACCCCAGCACTGAGGACAGGGATGCCATCTTCAAGTCATATATAACAGCTTTAAATGAAGACCCTGAGCAATACAGGTGCATATCATAGCTCATATAAGCTTCGAGCCAGAGTCATGCTAACATCTTGGTATTTTATATTAGAGTACGGTTTTTTATATCCTCTGAATCTTCAAAATAATTTCCTAAATTCATTGGCCCAAATTGACTTGTTATAATTCTCAGCTATCAATGTTGCTGCATGAGTTATATTACTCCTCAACTCTTTAAATTTGTTGATCAACCCTGAATTTTTCTTAGAGAGTGGTTTTATCAACTCATGTTTCTTACCTCTGTTAAAATTTCCCAGTTCATGCAAGTTATTGCTTACATGCTTTGTATTTTTGGGTCATTAGTTGCTCTGCTTTCTTGGCATCAATAAAAGCTCGTGCATTATTGGGTTACTGGTTCATTTGCTTTGTTGGCATCAATAAAAGTTTCTTTCCTCAGAAAGTAACATTTCTGTTTCAAGCAATCATGTTAAGTGTTTTGTGTTCTCCGTCCACTTGTCCAGAGCTGATGCACAAAAGATGGAAGAGTGGGCTCGTTCCCAGAATGGTAACTCGTTAGTTGATTTTTCTTCCAGAGATGGAGAAATAGAGGCCATTCTGAAAGATATATCTGAAAGGGCCAAGGGTAAGGGAAACTTCAGTTACAGCCGGTTCTTTGCGGTTGGCTTGTTCCGTTTGCTTGAGCTCGCAAATGCAATGGAGCCAACAGTACTAGACAAGGTTGTTCTTGCCATTATTAATTTTGTTTGCACATTTCCTATTAATTGTTGCTTTTCTCCCAAATTATGTTTCCTATTCACATTTATGTTTATTTCACAAGTTTTTTGCCGAAGAGCACGGAATTTAGCCTAAAGAGGGGCTGATTTGCATCTTATCTCTAGTCACACCTTCTTTAGGATCTGTGCAGTGTTCTTTTCGAGAAAGCATAGAATCATTGATCTTAATTGCATTTACACAGCATGCACTGCTGTACTTGCTTTCCCGAATGTTGTTCTTCAGCGGTTGATGTTGCAAATATGCTACTTGTTATGGCATGCGATCATTCAAGTTTGTAATGGTTTCTGTGTTTTCTGATGTTTCTTAAGCCGAAATAGAAAAAACACTTTGGGGGTTCAGGGTAAGTTTGCTTCATAGTATGTCTCTTGGGACATATCCAGATTTTTCTGTGGGTAGACCCATTGAAGTTATGTTTTATGCTACAAACTTTGCTTTACCTTTACATATCGTCGGTATGGTGCTCCCTTCTAGCCAGTACAGTAGGGACCCTTGTAACTGTTGACTTCACTATTTTGTGTTTGTAGTATTGTTTGGTTGGTGTGTGGGTGTGATAGGTTGCAGTTTCTACATGGCCTTAAGCTATCATTTTGCTTCATCATTTTTGTGCGGCTTACCTCTCTTTATTCCTTTCTTGTCTTTTTGGTTTTATCTGTCTTTGGATGACCAGAGGAAAGAACAGCTCCTACTAGCTTAATAGTTTGGCATTGGGGTTGTCTAACTCCTTACTGCTCCCATACTGCTCAATAGAGAAATTTCTAATATACAGGGTAATAGTTAAAAAACATCCGTGAGGCATTTTAGCATATATTAATGAAGTCATTTGTGCAATGTACAGCAGACATTTCAGCAAATCATTTGAGACGTTTAGGCAGTGTTTGGTGACAATCTCAAAACGGAATGCACTCTTCACCATTAATTTGTTAAGATTACCAAGAGGTACTAACTTTACTTCTTGCTTATTAGCTTTGTGCTGCTCTAAACATCAATAAAAGAAGTGTGGATAGGGACCTCGATGTTTACCGCAACACACTCTCGAAATTGGTTCAAGCCAAGGAACTTCTCAAGGAATACGTGGACAGGTAATATCCTATCCCAGCAGTAGATTTCTTTCACTCTTCTTACTGTTCAATACTGAATATGTTCAAACAATGGTATTCTGCTAAGCTTGTGAGAAGTTCATATTTTGCTTTCTGACTAAATACTTGATATTGATAACTTCATACTCGAAGTTTACCTCTTCTTTTGGTAAGGACTGACAGTTGCTTTGTTTCTATTGCCTTCTTACACTTTTTTACTGTGTTGGACTGTTTATGTTAATGAATTGAACTAACCTAATTTGAACTCTGTTGGCAGGGAAAAGAAGAAGAGAGAAGAAAGATCTGAGACCCCGAAGTCAAACGAAGCTGTTACAAAATTTGATGGAAACCTTTATTCTATGAGGCATTAACTCAGCCTTCCGCAGAAGATAGCTTTGCCGGATAACAGATATTAACAGTTACATCTGGACTGCGTTGAGAAACTATCAAGGTTCCCCTTTCACTACACGGACATCTTTGGCTACTCTTCGTGTGGTGTAGTATTCTGCCGTACAAAAGGATCCAGATTATTCTTACTATTGAGCTCAATATTTTGTAATTTCTCCTTTTTCTGTGTTAAAATGTATCGTTTTCTTCACTTTGACGATATGAAGAGGTATGTGGGGATCAATGTTACTCAAGCCGAGAAATATAGTTCATCTGTATTTTATTGGCGAAAAGTTGAGATAGGTTTGGTGTTCACTTATATGTTGTGGTGAAAGTGAAATCAATTGGCGAGGTCGTTTATCTGAAACTGTAGGTACCAGACTCAATGAACTGGAAAATATCTGAGGTGGAAAGGATCCGGAACTAGAAATATTAACACAAATGGCATTATAGTCATTTTTTAAAAAAATTTACCTCTTCAACGTCTATTTTTAGAAATCTAGCTCTCTTTTTGGATCTACTGAGTTCAGCAGTCATCTGCCAAGTTCTCCTAGCTCAGCAGGTTGCCGATGGGATACACACGATTAGTAAGTCAAATTTAATTAGTGTTAATCGCATTCAACCGGTACTAATTGCATTTAATTAGAACTAATCTTATTTAATTAGCGCTAATCATGAACTTTAATTGTCGCTGATCATGTGCTAATGTGTGGAGGCTCGGCAGGTCCAACGATAGGTTGGATTTGTAGAAAGAGCATCTGGAGGCTACATTTGAAAAAAAGTGGTTATGGTGCCATTTATATAAACAATTTTTGGAAGTAGATTATTCTGTGCTGGATAAAAGTGTGAAAATTTGTTCTCTTTTTCCCTTAAATAAATGAATAAAGTAACAATGTGAAATGCAACATAGCAGAAGTAAAATGTAAAGAAAATCAGTGGATTTTACATGATTTCAAATGCATGTATGAATGGTTTTAAGATGGTTGGAATAGCAAATTACACTCCCATTCAACATAACACTGAATCAATGCTCCCCAAAACTGAACAACACGAATTTCATAGCAATGATTTGGTAATTGGGAAACTAACTTGAGAATGGAGCTAGAAGTACTGTGATTTTGTTGAAGTTTACGTTGGTCTGTCAGTCCTCCTACTTAGTCGGTTTTGCAAAAAAACCCACGGTTTTCGAAATCGTGGCGACACCCTGGCTGATCCAGTGAGTTGAACTTTTGCGTTTGGCTTTTTGCAAATAAACCCTCATGGTTCCTTGGAATTCTGTTGAGGCTTCGTATGCTTGTGGCCATCTGAACGGCGCCAAAGGGCACATCCGATGGTGCCTAGCCGTGCCATCCTCCTCTCCTGATTCTCTTTCAGAGGTCATTGCCTCTTCCCTTTGCTCTCACCCTCGTCTTACACCCGGCCTCTCTTTTGGCCTCATCGCCGTTGGAGCCACTTTGCCCCGGGCCTCGCATCATTCTCACCCTCACACTCATAGGTGCCTCCTCGCCTCCTCCACTCGCTTGCCCTTGCCTCCTCGCCACCTTTACTCTCCTACCCTCACCTACTTTATCGTTGCCACTTTGACCATCAGTTTCCTCCTCCGGCCTTGCTCTAATGTAGGACCAAAGATAACCAACTAGAGAAGGTGAATATGATGCTTTTATATTCTTTTGGCTAAATCTCAGTATTTGAGCAAGTATGAATCAAAATTTGTTTTTTTTATAATTCAAAGCCTAAATGTTCTATGTCTCAATATGGCACCAATAAGCTAAGCCAAAAATTTTAGAGATAGTAAATGGGCTCGAAAAATAACTAAAAAATTATAGAATATACCACAATGTCTTGGGAAGCTCCAACAAAAATATCATAATTTTTTAAACTCATTTGCTATATTTACAAATTTAAAAAATTAGGACAGGTAATTAAGTTAGCTAATTGCCGCCTCTCACTGGACTGTAGGCAAGCTTGCCGTCCCCTACCGGGCAGCAGGCAGCCTGCCGTCTAGTGAGGGTGGCGGCGCTGCCGCCGCCGGCGATCACCATCATCACAGCGCAGTCTTGTCGCCCATCCACCGAACGGCAGAAACGCTATTTTTATCGACATAATTGGCATACTGATATTTTTATAAATACAAGTGAAACAGTGATAAAAGTGTCTTTGGCTCCTTTACTCCGTAAATCCTATCACGTCGCGTATTCGCGAATATACCCACGAATACGTATTTCTGCATCAGTATCGGGCCGCTTGCTAACGCCACACACGGACACATGCCGCTCCTCCACCTCTCGCTTCCGCCGCACCGCCTCCTCGTCGGCCGCCGCTGCCGGCTGTTCCCCCGGCCGACGCCTCCTCCCTCCCGTCTCTCCGTAAGGTGACCTCGCAAGCTTCCAGAGTCCGGACCCTAACCCTACCCTCAGCGGATGTGAGTTCTGACAGCCGTCGCCGCCTCACTGGCTCATCCGTTCTTGTTCTTTGACAGGGCGGCAGCCTCGGCGTCGGCGGCCGCGGAAGAGGCTTACGGACTCCCCTTCCCGCCGGAGCGCGCTTCCCACCACCGCGAGCTCGCCGCGGCCGCCGCCGCCGTCGAGCGCGCCTGCCGTCTCTGCGTGGACGTGAGTTGACCTCATCCCCTCTCCTCTTGATTTGCTCGTTTGGAGAAATTGGGGGCTTTTTAGATTTGTGCGCGGGATTAATTGCCGTTCGGTGGCATCATGCGATGTTATTATGTAGTAATGTAAAATGATGCTCTTGATGTAAAACCCGAGTCTTGTTTTGTGGGGGATTTTGGCCGTTCCAAATTTAGGTTCTTGGCAATACAATTGATTCAGAGATTTTTGAAATGATCAACTAATTTGCATAAATTTTACTCTTTCAAATAAGTACTGTGTTGAATTTTCTTTTGAATAAAGAGTTAAGAGCTCCGTGGAGCACCAGTGTGTCAATCCACCACAATGCCAACATGCAGAAGCTTGATAAAGCGTGAAACTTGCCGTGTGTAAAGGTTGCTCTCTCTGGGGGGTAAAGTTTGCCACAGGAAAACATTATATTTCAGAGTTTTCAGAGTGAGCTACCGATATCTTGAAGCAGTGTGTTAAACTCCCAGAATCTGCAGTTAATTGAAACCCAATTGCATTAATTTTCATGTACTCGGTAGCTTTGGTAAAGCCATCCAATAAGTTAAACTCTTGTCTAAAACACACTTGTGGTTTGTGTTTACCATGTGAGTATGTGATCTCCATTGCAACTCCATAATTAGTCAACTTTAACCAAAAGAGAGTAAAAGGATGATAGCCTGCTTAGTATTATTTGGGTTTATTAAAGGTTTGAAAAAGAATATTCATACATAGAGCATTTTCATCATTCAATTTTCCATTAGTCAAAATAGGCTAAAGTTCATTGCAAAATATAACATGTATGCCTGGGACAGGAAATACAAACCATGTCCATAACAATAATTCAATTACAGGATTACTTAGAAAAACATAAGAAAAAAGGTGCAATGAATGCAATATACTCATTATCGAATTATTCTTGTGGGTCAGGTCTTAGTTTATGTTCAAATTGGCAAAAACCAATTTTGGTCTAGTCAGGTTTGGTGAGATTACTGAAAGAGAGCATAAGTACAGCTAAACACCAGAGGCTTCAGCAGCAATAGACTGTACTTGGTCCAAATGTAAACTTTGTGAGTTATCAACTAATCATCCAGTTATGATGTAATAAATTTAAATGTTTGCCTGACATCTCACTAAAAATCTATTCAACGACCTGAGCTGCATTTTGCTTGTTGAATTGTATGCTTTGACAGGTGAAGAGCTTACTGCTTTCAGGTGACAAGAGGATTCTTGAAAAGAATGACCAAAGTCCTGTAACAATTGCCGATTTTGGAGTGCAGGCCCTTATTAGCCTCGGTAATTCATAGTGCAGTTACTCAGTTCAGCCTGTCATATGCACTTTGCACCTTTGTCTGATGCCGTCTTTTACGCCGGTGCTATGGGAAGAGCTCCAGCAATTGTTTCCATCAATACCTCTGGTGGCAGAAGAGGACTCAGCATTTCTAAGGTTGACTAGTACTGATGATAACAGTAGTAATGTACTTGTTGAGTCAATTTCAAGTGCTGTCGCGGACAGAGTGAATAACAATGAATCACCTTTAACTCATGATGATGTGTTGAGAGCTATTGATAGAGGAGGCAAGGATGCTGTCTTCTTTGATTCAAATCCTGCTACTTATTGGGTAAGCTGCCAAGTTTTATTAATCATACGTCCAGATCTGCAAAAGTTGGTTCCACTGAGTAAAGATGATGCTATGGTTTTGAAGGTACTTGATCCAATTGATGGCACTAAGGGTTTCTTGAAAGGAGATGACGCTATGTACGTGGTATGGTTCTCTATAATTTCCTTGGAAGGCTCATTATTGGATATTGTTGATCACGTCACCATTGAAATGTTTAATGCAGCCATTGCTAAAGGATGTATAAAACTGCACAAGCATACACCTTTGTTATATGCAGCATATTTCCACATGCACAAAGAATGTTTCTCATTGAACAAACATGGACTCCTGAGTATCTTGGTAGCCACATTTCTGTCATCCATGTTCACTTTTTGAGGATTATCTGTATTGGACACTATATTATATGTGTAGCTTGTCTCAGGACGACCGTCGGTTACTACCTGTAGCATAAGTGATCCAGATGCATGCTTCAAAAGCCATAATCAACATTATGAGGTCCATTGCACATTATGGTTTGTGGCTTGAGGGTTTTTAGATAGTCCCTCATTGAAACAAATCATATACAACATTGTAATATCATCATTGATTAACTGAGGTTAAGAATGTATGTGCAGTTTTTTTATTAGGCATACTTTCTTTTGGACTTGTCATCTTTGGTAATACCAAGTTTAACAAATTTGCATGTCTGAATACCAAGTTTGTTTGCTCTTATGTGGTCTCTGTTCAATATGGATTTGCCAAGTCAGGCTTCCTCAGTAATTTCTGAGCATTTGATCTTGATCACTTTGTTTTCTTACTCTTTTTTTCTGATATGAAGCTTTCTCCTTTTTCTTAAGGTGGGTTTGGCTCTTGTGGTTAATGGAAAGGTAGCAGTAGGAGTGATGGGATGTCCAAATTGGACCGATGGTACCATAGCTAGCAAGAAAGACAAGAGTCCCGCTGCCTGTCCTGGCCATGGCATCCTTATGGTGTCTCATGTAGGCTGTGGTACTTGGTCTAGGCACCTGTCTGTTGAGATTGGCCAGTTCACAACAGCACAGGATGTTTGGAAGAGATGCTTTGTTGATCCCTGTTCAGTTGTACATATGGCACGCTTCTGCATTCCTGATAGCCAAACTTGGAATATGATACCCTTATCTGTTCTCTTCAGCTCAACGATGAATGAATCTGATCCTAGAGATGAGAATAAAATTCTTCTCCTATCTGCTTGCTGCGGCAGGTTTGTTACACTTTCCTTTTTACCAATACACTACTTATGTATGCATGCGTGTCTACATTCGTAACCAGTTTAAACATGGTGCTAACGAATCAGCAAATGGCATTTCAAGTACTCACAGATTTTCTCCCAATCCTAACAAGTTGTCAATGGATACTATGGTTTGTTGTTTACTACGGGTTTGTCAGAATAATCTAAAATGGGAAATATCCTTTTGCTTTCTTGTGCTGTCTTGCTGTCATATTACTTTGAGAAGATTGCCTACAAAAATATCTGACGTAGGTTGATAGTGACTCTTAGATGATTACCAATTGGTCGGCGCGCATGAGTGATCGTGATGTGCTCTTCTTGTTGCTGTTTTATAGCTTGTGCAAATATCTAATGGTAGCTTCTGGGAGAGCCTCAGTTTTTGTCCAACGAGCACGGGTGAAAACTCTAATCAAGGTGCCCACTTGCTTTCAATTCCCCTCGTACCGCATGACCAGTTAAACAACTTGTTGACTCAATTTGCACTGATCCTTTCTTTTCCTGCTGCTTACATAGGCTTGGGATCATGCTGTTGGAGTAATTTGTGTGCAAGAAGCTGGAGGTCAGGTATATACCTCGATTACCAAGACAAGACTCCCCGAAATGTTCGTTTGTTCCAACAATTCGCCATTATAACCATGGTGATTCTGTAACTTGTTGAAACTGACAGATCAGTGACTGGAGTGGGAAGCCGTTGGATCTTGCAGCTGATTTAACGGGGCGCAGAATCATCTACCCTTCGGGTGGTGTTCTTGTGACAAACGGTGCTCTGCATGACAAGCTTGTCGAAATGATGTCAGCAAATTACAAATAGCTGCAATGTCGCATAGCTCCACACACCAACATTTTTTTTTTGTAACATTTTACCTCGTCGACCATCAAATTGTATTCGATCTCACATTTGGGAGAGAAACCGCAGACTTGTTCAGATAACTTTCCATGTCATTACCACAACAGATATACATGAATAAAATGGCGCTGTTCCCTTTGAAAAATGAGTACCAACAGATATACATGAATAAAATAGCACTGTTCCCTTTGAAAAATGAGTACCAACAGATATACATGAATAAAATAGCACTGTTCCCTTCGAAAAAATAGTACGTGAACTTCTTAAGCAGCTTCGTTCAGAAGCTACATATTCTTTTTCTCTGAAGTTAGCGGCTTTTGGTTTTTGCTACAGTAACTAACTTTCAAACGGAGTATTTTCTCAAGACGGGGCCTACAAGTTAAACGATGTACACGTCTAAAGTTCTATAATCTTTTTGCCATCGCAATGTGTGAATCTGTTAGATAATCCTAAAGTTTGCATGGTCGTATAACGTCCACGCGCACCTGAAGCAAGCTTGCAACGGGGGGAAAGCTTGGACCAATCTGACAGCGCTGCGCCATGCAAGATGTTTGGCCACCAATTCAAACCGAAGAAAAAGACGGCCGAAAGATTGCAGCTCTGGCTCCATCACAGGATAACGACCTGCAGCTCCTAATGCATAATTGGCAGGTCCTAAGCGTGATTAGCCTAACAAAATCCATCATAAGGGCGAACTTTACTGCTGCTGTATGGTCTGAACATTTCGTTCTCCAGTGACACGTCTGCCTCCTGCGAATTCAGTAGATGACTTGTTGTTGGCTTCTTGTTGTAATCTATGTTGACTTTATTAGGCATAAGATGGGCTACTGATCAGATGTTTTTTTTTCTGCTTGTGCGAAAAGTCGTATTTACGAGTCTTCGAAACAATTATGTTATGTAGCAAGCATGGTGAAAATTCGTCAGGCACGAAATCTGAAACGCTGCCGAGTATCTGTCGCTTGTTGCAGGAATCGACCATGCTCTCAGAGTCAACGATTTCGGCAAACCTTGCCTGCTTGACGAACGGAAATCACATGTATTGTATGTACAAGTGGACCAATGAATGGAATTCAGACATTGTAGCAAATGCATTGAACAGTTCAGAGCTTCCAGTCTTCCCCCAGAAATTATGTAGCAGATGCTGAAAATATATGTACTTATCTGCAACTCAGTTTTCAGAGTAAGTTTTTTTTCTTCTGTCTTTTACAAATCGAGCTTGGCGACTGAAACATCACTGAACACCGGGAAATCGACTTAATTTAGGCTCTTTAGTGAGAACTCAAACATGCGACATATATCCTTTACAACAAGTAGTTCCAACCATTGAGCTGAGCAATATTCTTGAGCATTCTCAGAACGACCAAACCAACGTATGAACAGCTGAAAACAGATGTCAAATGCTCCTGAACAATTCATAACTATTTAATAAGGCACTCTCCTCAGCACATTTTCAGCCGCACATTTGAACATTTATTCTGTCCTTTCTTGTCCGAGATAACTCGGGAAGCTTCTGAAGCTGGATGGTCAAGGCATGGAACCGAGCGTGCTGTCTGCGCCACCAACTTCATCATCCAGACGGCAATAATGCCGCATAAGATACGCTCGCAGAAGATGTTCTTGCCGTTCTCAGGCCGTGCACATAAACAAATACAGGGAGCAAGTACATGCTCTCATGTATGCATGGGCCATTCATGAGGTGACAAGCAGATGCTTTCCCGCCATCTACTCGCGCTAACTACAGGCGCGCGGAGGCGATCACAACCGCACACACCCACAGGTGCCTCATCCCAGTTCCAAATCTGAATACTGTTTAGTTTTATGGAGTGTGTGATGCAACCAAAGCTCAGGAAACAGCTTGTGTACTTACCTCGAACCCCATGCATATTACAAGCCGCATGAACAGTAGTCACAAATACCGAAAAAAAGAGTATAAGAGATCGTCACAGCTACGACATTTAACTAATCACCAGAGATGAATGTTCCAGCAGCGTCGGATCGAGTTGCAGATAAACTAAACTACGCATGCACGCTAGGGATCGATCTTTTGTGTACTTGTTCACTATTTTACCTTCGTTGATCTCATCGTAATCGCATGTGACTTCAATCCAATGTGGCAATTCTGATCGACTATATATCGCACAAGTGTTAACCCTAAAAAAAGGCGATTACAAGCGTTACGACTACGGCAAAGTCAGAATTGCCTTTGTCGCTAGCTCTACATTACTCTATATATGGTATCTAGTCTAGCTAGCTAGTAGACGATTCGCGTTGCGGGACACAACAGAACTTTGACTTTGGCGAGTCACGATGCCTACACCCAAACTTCCAAACCGTTCACGGTACTTAATTTTTCCCTCTAAATTAACAAACCCAAAGCAGAAACATAATTAATCAAGCGTACGTATAAACACACAGGATTAGGATTTGTATATTTGAATACGTTAAACGTCAACGTTAGGATGAAGCAGGCGAGACCGGTGACCTCATGGAGATCTCGCGGATCACCGAACCGCGAATTAACTATGCGTGGATCAGGGGCATATGCTCATCGCCGTGACGCTTAGATTGTTGGAGGCGGTGGACCCGTAGGGCCAATCACGCGTGTGGGTGTCGCATAATTCGTAACAACTCGATCCCTGCCATATATACGCACGCACGGGGAGAGGGGTCAAAAGGGCGATGCAGGCATACTCCGGCCCTATTCTTTATATCTTCTAAAAACGGCTTTTATCTTTTGCTACAGTACCTAACGTTCAAACGGAGTATTTTCTTAAGACAGAATCTACAAGTTAGTTTAACTAAAATCTCAGCATCTGTATTAACCAAAATCGCAAGCGAGTATCTCTCTCCGTAATCTCTGAGACAAACAGCTAAAATTTAAAAATTTCAACCAAAAATCATAAGCTGCAGCTATATCAAACAGGCCCTCCGTTTCTGGGCAAGGAATACGCCATGGAATGCTAGCCACGCGCCACGTTAGGCGCCCCTAAACGGGGTATTAGGACAATAGAAATTTGTGTTGCGTAGTGTATTGGTGATCGATATGCTACTTAATCTGGGAGAGTGTTGGCTTGAAATGGCTAGATTCGAGTAGCGCATGAAATTTGGCTGGTGTCTCCATGGCAAGCGACATGGATGCACTATTAAAAGTTACTACCGGATCTAGCTAGCTAGATTATCTTACGCATAGTGTAAAAAAAATATATCTAGCTACCTAGGTAGGTTAATTATATACGCTATATATGCGTATGTATCAGTGATTCAGTGTATCTGTTGGTGCATTAACAATGAGTGGATTAGAGGGGGAAAGAGAGCGAAAGTTACAGGAGAGTATGATATAAATCACTGAATTGACATATGCATTTTTTTTCCTCCTCTAACAATTGCGATCCATGTACAAGCCAGGCAGATTCGTGCTCCGGCAGGTTGGATGCGTCCGCACGCATTGCTATTTGCTTGCTGATGGTGCTTCACACGTGTGCTCTCACATTAGTCACTGGGCGCTGTCCTTACGTCGTCTAATCTAATCTCTGTCGGTTAATTTTCCTCAAAATTTGTTGGGATCGGCACGTACAATTGAGCTCATCAAATTTGTCTTGTGAAATAAGATTTTGAGATAGTTACTTACATTTAACTTTCGTTGTCGTTTTTTATTCAAGGCCAGATCGCAACTCAACTTGATCCACATTTGTAGTGTAATTAAATGTTTATTTCAAGATTTTGGTCTGAATTTTTATCTAAAATATCTAGTTGCGAAAAAAATCCACCAGATAAATTTCCTGCAACATTTTCTAACACAAAAAAGAGAGAAATTTATGTGCAAAAGATCTAGGTTTCTGTAATATATGCCCATGAACAAATTTCTTTTAGAGGTCAGCACATATAGGAAATGCAAGAAGTACTGAAACGATGATAGGACAACGTTTTAATTGTAAAGAATATACTCCTTAATTGAGAAGGAAGTTACCCAACTGTAGTCAAAAGATGCACAGTTCAATTAGATGTAAGGCTGTTTTCATGAAATATATATAATGACGTTCACATTGGAGATGGACTCCAAAAGTGCCTTTGCAAAATTACGATGGCCGAGTTCTTTTAGTTTAAAGTTGGCTTATATTTATACTGTTTACAGTAACTAGCTTTTAAACGGTACGTTTTTTCAAGACAGGGTCAATAGAAAAATTGTAGTAACAAGTGTACTAAGTTCAGCTGTACCGGTTAAAATCGTATGCAACTATTTTTCTCTGCGTACTGCCTCTCACGAACAGCAAGAATTCAAATATTTAAGACATAAGCCATTAGCCTAAAAGAACCCAGCCATAATCTAGGTGTGAATCTGTACATTAGTGGAGCAACTAGCATACTTGTTTTGTCTAATTTGGACTTAAAGGGCCATTTATACTCTCTATGGGTTTTGACTTTACCAGTAGCTTATAAATAGTAACAACTTGTAAAAAGAGATATACTCATGTGCAATTTTGGCCAATATAAATGAACTCGCTACAGTGTGTACTAAAATCGACTAGTAGACCCACCTTAAAAATAATTCATTTGAAAGTTAGGTACTGTAGACCATTTAACTGTAGAAAAATAGCTTTTGAAAAGCACTACTACAAAAGAGCCTATACTGGACGGCTACATCACAGACGGTTGATTAAACTATCACAGACGGTTTATACTAACAACTGTCTGTGAAATTTTCACAGACGATTATTAACACGAACCATCTGCGATAATTGAGACATCACAGACGGTTCGTATAAAAAACTATCTGTGATATTGCGGACGCCACAGACGGTTCTTATAACAAACCGTCTGTGATATTGCGGACATCACATCAGCATTTCGGACTACCTGCGGGATAATTGGAAGGCAATGGGTTCCATCACCACAGCAAGCTAGAAAAGATTTGGCAAAGGATCAGAAAAATCAGCTGTGGGCGGAAATAACAAATTCATTCGAGATCTCAACAGAAGTACAGGGACTCGTACAATGGCAGGCGCTCCTCGTGATGGGAAAAGCATGGAAGAAGTTCAAGAGCACTCTTGTCATGCAGTACGTGGCCAAGAATCTCATGCCCTTCACGAGGTATCATTTCGTGTCGCCGGAAACATGGGAGACCTTTGTGCATATGAAGACAATGACCGAATTTGAACAACAAAGTGCGGCGCACAAGGCTCTCTAATCACAAAACAGTCACCCTCGCAGACTCGGCACCGCTAGGAACACGGGTAAAATCCCACAATGGAGGATGCAGAACGAGATTGCAATCCGATCGGAGGCCTCCCGTCATTTGCCAGGATCGCAAATGAGCGTGCCCAAAACTGGTTAAGAGCGAGGTCATCAACCACGTCTTCGGGTGTCTCCCCTTTTAAAAACCTTGCAGACGATGAAGTGTCATAATGCCTAGTAAGATATGTTAAACTACATAGTTGTTAATTCCTCTTAAACTTCATGAGTTCAAAAATAACATGATTGTCTCTTGCAGCAAGCATTGACTACCGAATCTTCCCGATGCTCCTTTGAAGAATACAGGGAGAGATATACTATCACAGACCCTGGGAAACAAGGAGCACCCAGGTCACACGCGAGGCCTAGGGATTTACGTATATTGGAGGAATTTAGGTATGGAATGAACTATCACATACGGTTTGTACTATAAACCGTCTATGAAGAACAATCACACCTAGGTCACACGCGAGGCCTAGGGGTTTACATATATTAGAGGAATTTAGGTATAGAATGAACTATAACAGACAGTTCTACTACCATCCGTCTATGATACTCACTAATCACAGACAGTTCTACATACCAACCGTCTGTGATACTCACTAATCACAGATGGTTGGTAACTACAATCGTCTGTGATGTGTGAATATCACAGACAGTTTTTGGTTTGATCCGTCTATGACAGTGCTCTTCACAGACGGTTTTAGTTACAAACCGTCTGTGTTATCTTTATCACAGACGGCTCACAAACCGTCTATGATAACTTGCGATTATCACTGACACATAAATACAGGCGGTTCAAAAACAGTCTGTGATGACCCTTTTTGTAGTAGTGTGCACATCTGCGTGATCGCTCGCTTTGTTGCTTTATCTATATTCTACACTGCATCAAGTCTGTGTTGCTTCATGTTCTTCATCAGGCCTAACTGTAAGTCGTTCGTGTGACCGATTGACTTTGATTGAATTCTGTTTTTGCATATATTTTGAAGTAATATGTGTTGTCTGTTGTTAGTATGATTTATATGTCACTAGTTATTTGCAATATTTGCCTCGCAGTAAAATCTGGAATTAAAATATTGTGCATATTTTCAACACTTTGTTTTTCTTTTCTTCTTGCAATTGTCTGTACATATGCATATCTATGAACGTATATATGCTAGACTAGAAGTCGTGTGTGTTGATATCTAATTCAGTTGAAATTTGTTATATGCGTATTTGAAAGTTTTTTAC
This sequence comes from Bonia amplexicaulis, assembly GCA_036346245.1. Classification (NCBI taxonomy): domain Eukaryota; kingdom Viridiplantae; phylum Streptophyta; class Magnoliopsida; order Poales; family Poaceae; genus Bonia; species Bonia amplexicaulis. Next base: position 3,431,159 of record CM070755.1, read on the forward strand.
TATGATCGAATGCTCTTATCTTTTTAAGACGTGTTTGTGACATTTTGGAAAATCTGAATAACTCCTTGAAAGCTATTTCAAAATGTCATCACTTGCTACCAGTCCTACTTGCATTGCCCTTTTGTTTTTGAGACGGCCTCATTGTTTAATTTCATGTGTAAATGAAGTATGTGGATCAATTGTGCAATCTTAAAGAACAAGTGGTCTAGCCATATCTTAATCTGAATTTCGTGTTGGAACAAATATTTGACGGTCAAAAGGTTGATCAAATATTGAAATGTGATATTGCATGTACAAGTGATGTGGTGTTGAATCGAGCAAGTATTGTGCTCCTGTGGAGGCTAGGGAGACACGCGTCGCTACGGAAGAGGGCTTACCAAGTGTTTAGGTGATAGTATATGCCACTAAAATGTTCATGCTAAACTAATGTAGTAAAATTTCACTTTCGCCCAGTTATCCGGGCTTCTGTCCTACTGATATTTTAGAAGAAATATATATATATTGTACTGCCATAATACTAAAGCCTAGGTCTAAAAAAATAATATAAGCCTGAACATACCACACTAATCGTTCATGATGCGTACGTTCATTGGATTGCATTCGCATTACAGGTAGTAAAAAAAAATATCTATTGGTTGCCTTATCCGTTGATGCCACTTTCAGTCCCCTTTATACCCTCTGCTTTACTTGGCAAACTTTTGACATTTGTTTTCACTTTAATTAACTAATATTATCAGCGAAGAAACCTCACCTGTTGCGTGTGGAGAGACATGAACACGAGTCATTTTTGCTTCAAAACAATGAATTTGATTTCGCTCATTTCGACTTAAATTTCTGGTTTCTAACTTATTTTTTACTATTTATAAATTTCATCTTTTTGTGAACTTTTGACTTTTTGAGTTTTTTTGCCGATTTTTTCTCCGTATTCGTTTGCGTTGTACGTGATGATCTAACATATTTTTTATTTTTAAATTTAATTATATCAATTAAACTATCTTTAACTATAGTTAATTTTATCTAGCTACAATATAATTCAACCATCAAACCTTTTGTGCACACCACATCAGCAGGTGGTACACCTGTACACACTCGCACACTTTGTGGATTCCACAGTCAGCACTCTCGCCACACGACAGGGAGAGAGAATCACAGGAACTATCCCACAAAAATCCATCGTTCGGCACGATCCATTTCTCCAAAAGTTTGGGGGGAAAACCAAGCAAAAAGTAAATGTTAATCTTCACGTCAAAATATATTGGATACGCATATAAGTGACGGAGCTAAAAAAACTTCAATAATATGCACATACAAATAAAAATTGATCACAGATGCCACGATCTAGCCGTGCCGACATGCACGATGGTCCGATAAGCATCTATGCACTTGCCCAGACGTTCTGTGTAGCGATCCGACTGTCTCTAAACCATGATCTATATATAGTCTCTAAGCCTAGCATAATTTTCTTTCGTATATAGATGTTATCATAATTCACAACCTCTGAGATAGAGATCACAACTACAATTAAAAATACTAAAAAAAATCCTTACTCCAACTACTATCCATCTCAATCCCTACTCCAACCAACATCCATCCCAAAGTGACAAGTCGGGCCATACAATTTTTTAGTGCTTGGAGGCTGCCTCTACCCTTACTGGCACCTCCAACAAGATTTGCTTGGAGACTATTGTGTGCAATTTTATAGGCCACCTCTAATGTCTTCTCTCTCTCCTCTTGAGTCCAAAAAAGACCAACAGTGTGATGCTCTTAGGGCATACGTTATTAGTGAGCTGTGGGTTTTTTATGCCTTAGTTGATAAGCTTACCTGCCCATCTCGGTATCTCACAAAACGTCACGACCCAACAGTTTCGTCTTCCGTCCTAACGCTTGTCTCTCCTCTTGCGACCTCTCTCCTTATGCTTCCATGCCCAATAATCTACCACTGTATATTTGCTCCTTATGATTTTTCTTAATTTTGGATGTGCCGATGCATACACGGCACCACCTAGATTCACCCATGAGTCACAGATAGATATGCCACCCTCATGCTAACCGAAGGTAGCATACCATAACATGATCCATCCGAGACCTGCGTTGAGCAGTAGCGTCTCGAAACGACGACATGCATGCAACTTTTTGTAGATCACACTGAATGTTGTGGTTTTATTACAGTGGCAATAAATTAGGGGCTGCTCCAATCAGCCTAAAAGTCTTGGGTTTTGGTTTTAGCTGTTAGAATTTAGATGTAAATGTAATGTAATGACCGTTAGCTTTTTAAATAAAAAATAGAAAAAAACTTTAAATAAAAAACACCTATATTATCATAAATAATACAAAGAAATAAAGAAGGAAAATAAAAAATAAAAAGTTGATGTATGTCAAGTGATTTTTGATAGAAGCTGAAGCCGTTTCGCGGGCGCGAGCGTGAGAATTGACTGGCAGGCATGAGGCGGGCCGGGCGTCTCCAGCGCTGCGTGTCAGCGTGTGGTGCCGTCTGCCGTGCAAGGTGGCACCACAGGCCGTCAGCGCCAGCCAGATGATGGAGACAGCAAAAGGAAGCGGGGAGGGGCACACGTCCGCCAGTAATTCTTTGGTTCTTTGCCCCTGAAGAATTTAATGCCAACCCTTCTTGGAAGGAGATTTTATCCCATTTGATCTAATCGAGTATGGTGTACTCATTTCTTTCCCTCTGCTGTTTTGTTGTTTTCCAGTTTAACGTGATAAAATAGCTGCCCGGAACAACCGGGCGATAGATGTGCGGTGAGGTGAGATCGGACGGTGGCCTGAATTTTTAATGGGCGTTTTTTATGAGTGGCTTCTATCTAGAGTAGTTGTCTGGTAATAAACTTTTTATATTTCAAATCACATAAAATTATGAAACCCTAATTTTTAAAACCTAAAATCCAAATTTTTGAGACCTAAACCCTAAATTTTGAGATAATTTTAAAGCATATAAAATTCAGCAAAAATCACACAGTCAAGTGTACTACGTACATAGCATCCAAAAAAATTCATAATGTTTTAACCTCATTTTCTATATTAAAAAATTCCTGTAAACTATATAATAAAATAATTTTTCAAGAAAAATTTAGTATGGATAAAATTATGGAAATATTACACAGGTAAGTGCACTGTGGCGGGAGGCTCCATAAAAAATTCATAATTTTTTGAGCTCATTTGCTAGATGTAAAAATTCCGACAAAATTATACTTAGATGGATTTCCCTAGAAAACTGCTACATTATGCCACAGTGCAACCGTGCGGTGTTACAGTGCTCCGCTGCACGATGGTCATGCGGTTTCGCCACATGTCACGTCGGGGTCGATGCCACGCGGTGGCCATACGGTGAAGGCGTCATTTCTGTCATTTTTGCATGACGAACGCTATTCTTGCAATTATGAGCGCGAAAGGCACCAATACAGCCAAAAACTCCAATAAATGGTAGTCGTATGTTGTTTGCTAGTTTAGCGTGATAATTCAAGCATAGCACACAACATGCACCACCAACGAAGCATTAAATATAATAATACTTAGCAAGAATGATCATAATACCTCTATTAAATGGTATACCACAATCAACTGATCTCTTTCAAAAAGTATTTAAGTAAGGATAAAGAGTGAAAAAAATTAAAATAATGGTGTCTTCAAATTCTCCCCAAGTATCCACTTAAATCTTTTCTCCAATAGCTACTGAGCTATGAAGGCGAGAGAGAGTTGAAGTCTCACAGAAAACAGAGAAGCAGATCAACGAAACTGACTGGTCGGAATCAGATAACGTGGTCGAAACTTACCATGTGGTCGTAAGTTTCGACTGCGTGGTTGATGGCAGACCGAGAGAGAAGGCTATCCGACTACTCGACAAAGGCGCAACATGGTCGGTAGTCGAGGATATCCAATACTAGACATCAGAGAAAGGCAACAAAAAATAGTCCGAGATCAAAAAAGGAATTTGTGGTCTTATGCCCGACTATGTGGTCGATACATGACACCGAGGTCGTAGATTGCCTTAGTTAGCAGCCACGGAGACCAGAACCAATCATAGTCGTACACCAGCAGGTGATTGAACGACTACCATGGTCGTAAGGCTCTCTGGTCGACAACCACAAAAACGAGAACTGATGTAGTCGTAAGTCAACGTGTGGTCAAACGATCAACGTGGTCGAAGAAAAGAACGTGGTCTTAACTGAAACAGAGGAAGATAGGAAGGCGCACGACCACAAGATCCGATTTTCGAATAACTTTTGATTCACGGATCAACTGGTTATGAGACTTTAAACACAGTAAGAACACGGCCTCAAAAGACTGTTCTGAACTTTAATTGAAAACTTATCAAGCCAATAGATATCTTCCTGAGAAATTGCGAAGAACGCTCAAAACCAAAACTTATAGAGAAGGAAGATAACCAGACCATGAAAATGGGAATAAATGGGCCAAGAAGGCTTCGAGTATGATCTTCCATCACCAGGCAAGTCAAATCATCAATAAAACAACCGAAGACAAAGACTCAGATCAAGAAGCAAAAGAGCGAACTGAAGAACAGAGAAGAAACATACAAACGAACAGAACCAACTCTACTCTACGCATACGAGCATACATAAATAGAGATCAAGAGATGATATATTGCTCAGAAAGTTGATTCGACAGCCACTCCATCAAGAGGACCAAAAGCACACGCGCTCCAACGAAATACAAGAACCAACACAAGAATAAAAACCCTAGCGACTCCTCTGGATGGGAAGCCGCCCATACCTATATATAGTCTCATGTTACCGTGGATGACCCGTTAACCCCTGCCAACAACCGGGGTTTTTACACATACTTTCCCACTAACACAACCAGACGACAGTGCTTTAACCGAACAGCTTTAACATGGAGCAGTTTCCTTTGCAGGCCTTTGAGCATTTCTCCAAAATGCCCCTCCAGCACCTTCCTGGAAACTTCCCGCTCCCTTGCTGTCCAAGCTTTGCAGCCACCTCGCAAGCCTAGTAATCCTTGGTATCTTCTCAACCGTTCTGGACCTCAACACCTCCTGTGTCTAGTCCCGGTTCTTCCATGCCTCACCATGACTTAGCTCCAAAGTCCTGCAACCATCACAAATAAGCAACACATCACATACCACCGCACTATAAACATTTCATCAGTCTACATACATCAGAGAACATTCCAGTGAACAAACACAACAAAACACCTGGTCGTAAACCACCTACGAACACTCGTATGCCCTGCTCATGAGGTGGTCGTAGCCCTAGAAGATTTCCCAGCTTCCTACGACCACACAATAGGTCGTTACGATCACTACACAGGTCGCTACGACCATGAAGACAGATGCTACGACCATCGCTAGTCGCTACGACTTTAACGCATATGGTCGCTACGACTTACGACCACTGAAACAGTGCGCTACGACCACTGCACACAGCCAGCAGAAACTTCGACTTACGCTTCTAAAACTATGCTAATTTTCTACTGATGCTAATTGTTTAAAACTATATTCCCTATATTATACACAACTACACACTTCTAGGGTTGTTAATTTTCTAAATCTACATGTTTAATAAATTTTGTATAACAAATATTTAACTATTTCTATCTACATCTAGACCTGCGGTTGCTTCTTCCTCTCATCTCCGTTTCTATGCTTGCTAAAATTGTACTAAAATTTCTACACTAAAAATTTTCTATACTACAAATTATACACTACAAATTTTCTACACCTACAGTTTTTACTAACATTAATATTTGATAAAAAAATTATTGTAAATATAATATACCAAAAAAATACATAGATCTGATTATTCCCCTTCTCTCCTCCCACTCCTCCTTCCTCTCCTCTCCTCCTCCTCTCCCTCTCCTCTTATCCCCCTCCTTTTTCCCCTCCTTCCTCTCCTCTTCTCTTCTCCCCCTCCTTTCTCTCCTCTCCTCCTCTCTTTTCTTCTCTCGGTGCCGAGCAGTGGATGAATGGGCTGAGGCGGCGGCGGCCGAGCGCGCACTGCCTTTTAACCCAACTCGCCCTGCTGTTGCCATGTTGCCCACTTGTCATCCCCCTCGGTTGAGCGATTGGAAGTCAGTCACCCAACGTTCGGGCGACAACAATAACTTGTCCTGCCATTGCTATATTGCCCACTTGTCGCCTCTTGGTCGGGCGATTAGCTCTAGTCACCTTTTCATTGGGCGATTAGAGCCTTTTTTTGTAAAAAATATTGCTGCATGTATATTTTCGTAATTTCGAAAAAAAATAGATTACTCGTAAAAAAATTCGACAATTGTATGTGTCGTAAAGAGTACGGTGGCACGTCAGCGCGTGCCGTCGGAGCTTGTTTGTGTTACTTTTGGGGTGGTGTGTTTGCGTTTCCCCGCAAACTCTACCCTGTCAAGGCTTCAGAGGTTAAAACGAGACGCTGCCCCGGGTGGCCCGAGACGCGGATCGATCGCAGCCACGTTGCGGCCGCGACACACAAGGCCGGCACCGAACTCTGTTGACTTCCCCCACCCCGCGTCGCCCCTCGCCCCCTTTTTAGCCCTTCTCCCCTCGCCCCCACACACTTCGTCTCCCGTCCGTCCTGTACCTCGGCTCACTTTGTTTCACACTCTCCCTCTCCCTCGCCCCGTCTCTCTCCCCTCCTCAATAGTCCTCACACAGCCCAGCGAGCTGCGACCTGTACGTACGTCCACTGCTTGCTAGCTGCGAGACAAACCGAGCCTTTTTCGATCTGCCCGCTTCACACTAGTTAGCTGCTCGCTCGTGCGATCTCTGTCTCGATCTGCTGTTCCTTCCATCCGTGCGGTCCATCGATGGGGCGCGCGCCGTGCTGCGAGAAGAGCGGGCTGAAGAAGGGGCCGTGGACGCCGGAGGAGGACGAGAAGCTCGTCGACTATATCAAGAAGCACGGCCAGGGCAACTGGCGCACCCTCCCCAAGAATGCCGGTGAGCACCTCATGATCGGTAGCTAGCCATACAAGCACGCATCACGCGCATGAACGAAGGTGAGTGATGTACTTACTCTGTATGTCTGTGTGCAGGCCTCGCGCGGTGCGGGAAGAGCTGCCGGCTGCGGTGGACGAACTACCTCAGGCCGGACATCAAGCGCGGCCGCTTCTCCTTCGAGGAGGAGGAGACCATCATCCAGCTCCACAGCATCCTAGGCAACAAGTAAGAGCTAGCTAACATCAAGAACTGCTGGTTGTACTGGCCTAGCCTAGCATCCCTGTTGCTGCTATAGATGCTAGGTGGAGACGTGTAGAACGGTTTCTGACGAGTTTGATCCTCCGTGCATGATTGATTGTTTAGGTGGTCAGCGATTGCGGCGCGGCTGCCTGGCCGGACGGACAACGAGATCAAGAACTACTGGAACACGCACATCCGCAAGCGCCTGCTCCGCATGTGCATCGACCCCGTCACCCATGGGCCGCGCCTCGACCTCCTCGAGCTCTCCTCCCTCCTCAAGCCCGCCGCGTACTACCCCACGCAGGCCGACCTCGACACGCTCCGCGCACTCGAGCCGCTCGTCAACTACCCGGACCTCCTCCGCCTCGCCTCCACCCTCCTCTCGGCCCCGGCGCCCGCCTCGTCGCCGCATGCGCAGCAGGCTGCAGCGGCGGCGCCCACGAGCGGCGCCGAGCAGCAGCTGCTCCTGCCGTGGCTGCTGCAGGCGCAGATGGCGCAGGCAGCCGCCATGGCGCAGCAGGTGACGCCTTCGCCGCCGCCGCAGGCCACGGCGGCCGACCAGTTCCTGCAGCCCAGCACGGCGTGCCAAATGCCAGGCCTGGTTCACGCGAACCCAGGGCAGCAGCTGGCGCAACAACCCCAGCATCACATGGGGGCCGCGTCCCACAGCGTGCAGCACCCTGGCTACGACAACCAGCTGGACTACGTGCCGGCGCTGATGCAGATGGTGTCCGATGCGTCCAACCCTCAGTGGAGCAGCACGGTCTCAGGGAGCAACAACAACTGCAATAACGTCGGCTCCGGCGTGTCCACGCCGTCGTCGAGCCAGGCGGGGCGCGTGAACTCGGCGTCAACGACGGCGACGACGTACGACGCGAACGCGAGCAATGACGTGATCACGGCCGACGCCGCCGGACTATTCAGCATGCACCTGTCCGAGCTCCTGGATGTGAGCGACTACATGTAATAAATTTCCAAGTACGGATCCCATCCGTGGAAACTGGGTCGAACACTCACCACGTACCGAAGGGGCAAAAGATGATCTCAAGAGGCATTTTTGTACAGGATTGTACCATCTTTATCCAGTTCATGATCAGTGGTTACTATTAGAAGCTTCTCTCTCCAATTTTTTTGGTTATTATTATTTTGATCTTTAATTTGATGTGTGTGGTGTGTGTCAGTGCGGGGAACATGGCAAAGGTGGCTTTGTATGATTGGTTGAGGTGGCTGCTGTCCCTCTCACTTGCATCATGCCTGTCTCCAGTAAAGAAAATTAGGGCACTCCGGTTGCTTTTCTTAGAATGCTAGTCTATTGTCCTTGCTCATTTCTTTATTTTTGCTGCCTCTTTCATTTCATTGGTGCCTGTAGCTTCGTAAAAAAAAGGAATAAATCAACAAAGAGGGAGAAAATAAACTAGAATAAGGAAACTGTCAAGGTCACTGATGATCACATGATAAGCAGTAATTCTTTAATGGTTGGGAAAAATAGACTAGGATTTGGTGTGCAACTTAATGATTGCTGCTGCCTGCTCCCTCCCCCCGCTGATGAGCAAGCGACCCACAATTAATCGACAGTATATACTTCTGTGTTGAATTTTACAAGTCGAATAAATCTCTGGTGACGAAGATATCAATATTACTCCACCCATCTTGTAATATAAGTCCAAAATCTATTATATATACAGACTAAGGAGGCATTAATTTTTTAAAAAAGTTGATACTATTAGACTATGTATACTTCTATTAAATAAAATACTACAACTACTCATTTATTTTTCAACATTAAAGTAAGAGTATATGATGAAAATATTGTAATAATTATACTTTTGATATCTGCAATGAACTTATATTATATGACAAAAAAATTTAAGAATGAAGATTTAAATTATAGGTCGGAGGTAGGGGTGAAAACAGGTCGAATTCGGTCGGATATTGTTTATTCCATATCCCATCCTATATTTTTTCTCGGATTCGGAGTCGAATACGAATAGTGCCGGATACGAATACGAATCCGGATAGTATCGGTCACAGATACGGAACGAATACGGAGCGGATGCGAATACGATAACGAATATTTCGTCGGATATTACATAGGAATACAAAAGGCATATATAGACGGGTAGAAAATGTAATGTAATAAATTAGTTGAAAAAATTATCAAACCCCACATGCAAATATGCAGTTTTTTGTGGAACACTTTGGGGTGATCAGCAAGTTTATGTATATATAGACTGGTAGAAAATGTAATGTAATCTAATGTAACAAAAAACATATATAGACTGGTACAAAAGGCTTCTCCAACTGGACAATACCACCAAAGAGTAATTGTGATGGATCCGACTATCCGAATCCGAGAATCCGACTATCCGAATCCGAGAATCCGACTCCGAATCCGGATATCCGAAAAATATATCCGGGTATTATCCGATAAAATCCCGGATAGTATCCGTATCCGTCGGATAGTTATTTTCCGAATCCGTATCCGATAATTATCCGACATAACTATCCGAATCCGACTCCGAATCCGATAATTATCCGACATAACTATCCGAATTCGATCCGACTCGGATTCGGTGGTCGGGAAATATCCGATCCGTTTTCACCCCTAGTCGGAGGGAGTCTGATACATCAAGTTGTGTAAGTGTATCTAGTACTGCATCTTGACATAGGGCCTGTTTTTTTTTTCAGCTTTTGGCTTTTCTACAGTAACTAATTTTTAAACGGAGCGTCTTTTCAAGATGGGGTCTACTAGTTAATTGTAGTACATACTATACCGACTTCGTTTATATCGATAAAAACCGCACATGAGTTTTAGTTACTCTGTAATCTCTCACATAAACAGTCCAAAAATCATAAACCGCAGCTAAAAAGAACAGACAACTTGTTTGGGCTTTGGTCAGGTCAATGCATGATCCATGCATTGTCACAACTCACAAGCTTGTATGCATGTGCCTACTGCCTATACAGTGGTTAGCTAGATACACCAAGACCAAACTGTTAAGACCAAGTGTATCAAAAGTGCAACACTTTTGACCAATTCTTTACTTGTCCCGGTGTCTACCAGGGCAAGTCAAATGGTGGCATGCATATGCATGTATTTCTAATTAGTTTTGCTATTGCATAGACGACTGAAATTTTTTATCTCTCAGTCATATGAAGTTACACTTCTAATCAACTGAAGTTGCAGGCCTCTCTAAAAAATATCACCTGCAACTTCAGTTGATTGAGAGTGCAAACAACCCCCTCCAAAAAAATCACCTGTAACTTCAGATAATTGAGAGAGCAACTTCAGATGATTGAGAAATAAAAAAATTTCAGTCGTATGTACAATAGTTACTCCCATTTCTAATTTCATATATGGCAAAACGAGTACCTTTGTAGGTAAGACCTCCTCTCTGATCAAAATCCATGATGAATGATGCCATGACCTTATCTTGAGCTGCAAATTGTAAATATGTGCTTTTTTGACTTTGTGCTGAAAACGAACTACTAATGACAATAGAGCTAGCTAGTTATTTAATTATAGGTTTTTTTTACTAAAAAGTACTTCCTCTTGTCACAAAAAAGTGTAGTTTTGATATCGACACGATCCCCAAAATTTAACTTTAACCACTAATTTTAATTGTATTATATTTATAAAACCTAATAAAATTATACTTTTATTAAGTTCTTTTTGAGACAAATATATATACCATTTTATGTGTTAATCTAAATATTGAAAAGATACCGATAGCTAAAGTTTAGAAAATTTGATTTTATGTATGTCAAAACAATATTATTTTGTGACTAGCGGTACCTATATGGTTATATGTATCAAGTGAATTCATGATTATCTAGCAAACCCTCATGCCTCATCTATATGTTGCTGTACGTAACTTGTGAACAGGATGCTTCTAGAATCCATTGGCATTATTGTGGGCAACTCTAGCTAGCTAGCTATATAGGTTAGGTTCTTCTGTGTAGGTCGATTAGAGCTAGCTAACGAGATAGCAATTGCAAGATAGTACACACATATCTTTCTTGAAGAATGGTTTGAAATTAGTACGAGTGTATGACAACCTAGTGCACGCGGTAGTTAATTTAGTACATGCGAACGGCATTGCTTGAACAGTCGGACCGAACCGTGTCGATCCACGAGGCAGCCACGTGTCGAAAAAAGAAAAGCAGTGCACTGCCAGACACACGCAGCGTTCCTGCAGTATAGATGCTTGCATGCGTCGGCTCGAGCCGAAGCGAAGGCGCAACCAATTCGGCGCTACCGATGCGTACATGCACGGACGACGTCGTCGCGTCGATCGCAGTATGTACGTACGGACCGTGGCTGATATTTCATCGCGCGTCGACCGCGGCCGTCCAGTGCGCCTCGGCGGGGACGCGTGGGCTGCCACCTCGACGAAATGCGGGCGCGGCCGCCGTCGCCGCCCCAATCATTGACTTCTCCCCGGCGGGTTGACACGGATGGACGCCTCCGGTTGATTTGGCTGCGTCGTACGTACGCAACTACTACTTCCTTGCCTTCGCTGCTATCCTCCTTCCTCTCGTCGATGAATTCCTTGCAAAATTAAAGCGCCCCTGTCAAGATTGTTCCAGAAAATTATTTGGCAACGACAGATCGCGGCAGGGAATTAAGCGTTGCTACGCACATGCAGGAATATTGGAAATTCTGTCTTTGATACTTGCGAATAGTTGCTGATAGCTAGGTACGCCCAGAAATCGTATGGATTCCAGAAACTCTATGCGTATATACATAAGTTATACGTACGTGTGCTATATATGTTGTCGTCACGCACCCACAGGCTGATGGTGGTAGAATATCGGGGTCGATCACTAGCTACTAGCTAGCTTATCTCATTTATGTTAATTAAGAGGAGAAATCCAATCGATTGGCCGGGCCGGCCGGCCACAAGCGGTGGTGTTTTCGACTTGTGACTGATCCGCAGCCGCGGCCGCGCGCCGACTGCGCCTCCGTTTCCAAGTCCCCGGCCGACCACGAAAACGGCCGCTCGATCCATCTCATTTTCGCCCGCCCCGCCGCGAGCGCGCGGGGCCGTACCTACGTCGCAATGCGCTCGGCCGGCCGTGAGAAAGCCACCTGGCACACGGCCGATCGAGCCCAGGATTGGGTCACGAAAAAGTTCTGTTTTGTCTGGCCTCGAGTGCCCACATGTTGATCGATCTGCTTTGAGTCTTTTTGACTGCACAAGCCCGTACAGTACCTCTCGATCGAGAACGTTGTATGCCACCGGTAGCCTATTATCCGGAGCTATTAGCGGTAATGTATTTGATGCCTTATTTATAAAAACAGTATATTCTTAGTCATAATTGTAAAATTAGTACTCATGCCGTCCGATGACCGAACGGTAGAAACCTCAGGCCAACATATGTCATCTATCATCGAGTGTCACCGGACGACATTAACCTTGAGCCGACACGTGACGGCTCACCGTACGTATTAGCCCCCACCACGTATCGATCTGAGGTTAATACCACCCAGTGACCGAGCGACAGGTGCCACGCGTTGGTCCGAGGTTTCTATTGTCCGGTTCACTATTTTTGTAATTGTGATTAAGAGGGTGCTATTTTTATTAATAACACGTCAAATAGGACTAAAAGTGGCTTTTATTCTATTATCCGCTGGTTGTCCGCTCGGGTAAAGCACCACGTTGCGCTACTTAACTGGATGAATGGACGGAGTGTTATAGTTGTACAAGTACTTGAAGTTACCATGTCGAGTTAGAACATATTAGACCCCTCAATATGCAATATTGTAAGTGCTTGTTTCCATTTTTTTTTTCAGGTGTATTAGCTGGTAGAACAATCGACTAGCATGGACGTTCAGGTATCAGAAATTTCAAAAGAACTCTGTAGGAGAATATTATAGCCATGTTATAGCTTTTGTTACGACTAAACCTCCTGTCCACAATATACATAGCTACTCTGTCTTTGTTTACAATCTTTCCTGGGATTGACTATGCATCATTCAAAAGAGTCTTCGTGTGTCCCACAAGTACCAAGGGAGCAAAGCTCACATAGCAAGAAAGAGGGGCCATACACGTGAGAGAAAAGCCCCAGGCGTGGCGTGGAGTTCAAATACTAATGCATGGAGAAAGTCACGGCCATGCCGCCATGCGGACCTCAACCCAAGGAGCTTTGCTTCTCACTAGTTTGGCCCGAAACTATTGACATCATATATAATGTCTCGGTCATGTGATTAGTTGGCATCATTAGTGCAGCCATTAGCTTAGGAGATAATCCAAAGCTTTGCGTCAATCTGGCCTAGCCAGTGATTCGGTCGTGTACGTGTATAGGTGTGCGTGTGTTACGGGTATCGAGTACTGCTAGTACTCGGACCGATAGGTTGCGTCGGCCAAGTATAGGCTTTTATATTCTGGAGCTCCCGAACAAGGTAGGGCACCCCACCGAACATAAAGATAATAGATTGATTTCTGTTCTTGTTTATCTGAGCATGGCCGAACCATGTCCTTGAGAGAAATTGGAAATTTTTCGTAAATTAAGATTGTTCAACTTTTTCGCTGGGAATTAGGAGCATATAGGGTTTCGCTTGGTGGTCGTGAAGTCCGACGTATGTGTTCTTGTGAATTAAAGAGTGTTTGTTCTTGCATTGGCAACGAAAGATCACTACCATTTAAGAGAGGGTACATGAGTATTTTGATCCTACGTCGAGAAGATCTAGCGACCCTGTATCACTACCCATCGCCTCCTCCTCCACCTCTCCTCCAACTCTCCCACCGCCACCGCCCCTTCTTCTCCATCTCCTGCAACTCACCACCCTGACCGCCTCCCGCCGTCCCACAACGATCCTAATCACAACTCGTGTCTCGTTCCCCCACCTGCCGCCGCCACCCACCGCCAATCCTCCCTTGCCCCTAGCCTCTCTCTAAGTTCAGAGGCTCTGGTGAAGCTTAAACCCTATCTCTAACCAGGCGGCGACATGAGATGATGGCGTTGGGGAGGAGGACAGGGAGCTCGCTGGAGATGATGACCTCGTCGGTTGGAGCACGAATATCCAAGCAAATCGTAAGATCATAAATTAAAATGATTTATATAAAATTTATCATTCGAATGATATATAGATGACGAGGATTACATAATCTATTAAATACAGTTTTAATACTTAATTAAGGCCTCAAGACCCATGTGGTCGTAAGCCTCCAAAGGCATTTGCTCGAGTACCCTGGTTGGAAGCCCACTGCATATTTTACCTGACCAGCAACCACTTAGAGATCTCATGAACTTGTATAAGAGCCCACCTCCTAGCAATTCTTTCCTGTGCGACAGATAAAACACGTGCTTTATGCCTTTTCCAACCACACAATGATTCAGCCTTACGTCTCTGACAACAACTGCCCTATAGTTGTCTCCATAATTCTCTCCCACTGACACTAACTGAAAATCAGTTATTGCTAGATCTCTCTCTGACAGCAACTGCTTGCTCGACCAGACGGGACGATTCAACAAGACACCTACTCATGCGGATAACACTCCTTCAGCGCTATTTAAAACTTGACGAGAGAAGACACAAACAACAGAGAAGAACGAACAAGACAGTCTAAAGAAGAATAACACCATAGCTCAATCCTGAAAAATCAATCAAGATCTTCCGACCAGTAGGAGGATTATAGATATTAGAGCTAGTTACATTCTTTTGTAATATCTTAGTGACATCATCTTATAACCAGTTCATAGCAATAAAGATTATTCTTATTCTTCTCCTAAATTCATCTAAAAGACTTAAGCTTTTTCCTCACAATTCGTAAGATCAGTGATTTGACCTTTGACAATTGCAATTCTGATTTTTTTTTAGAATTGCCTCTGTGCAATCTTCGCATACCCAGCTTTGTGCATACGTGTTGCTGACCAGAATTAACACTAACGAAAATGCTCGCATGGCACGTAGGTGGAATGGATCACTTGATGGCTTGAAACGCTTGGTCCACCAGACGGTCACGATGTGTACATGTTAATGCGGCACGTGCAATGTGTGCGCGCATATTCTGAAAGAAAGAACGCTACAGAAATCGCCTTTTCGGTCTTGTAGGATCTGAAAACTGTCTAGATCGATAGAGAACGAGAGGCTGCTCGACTTTTCCCCTGCGGACCACGTAACGTACTGCGTCAAACGTGGCCACAACATGTTGATCCTCGTGTATAGTTCGAGTGTTTCGGCTATGCTACTACTACACATGTATTTTTTGTTGCAAGTATTTGCTGGATTGTTGTAGATATTCACTTAGTTTGTTGCACAAGTACAATTAAAATGTTGCAACATCGCAGCCTATGTGTTTAATTTTTTCATGATTTTGTTGTTGCATGCATTTTTCGATTTTGTTATAGCCTTTTTCTATAATGTTGTATGATTATTGCAGCCCCTTCTCAATTTGTTATAGATTTTTTTGGTTGTTACATCTTTATTACAAAAATATTGCAAGCGTTGTATAATAATGTTGCTCATATTTTAGGTTTTTTGTTGTATATGTTGTACGATAATGTTACAATCGTTACTATAAAATATTTCAACTAGAGCGTACGATACTAATGTCTAGATTAGACATTCAGGCGCTAGTAACTCCCTTTTTCTTTCCGTCTTGCCTTTTGGTTTGATCCGCCTTTTTAGCCTTTTGAAAAGAAGAGAAAGGGATCGCCATATAAGGAGATTGATTAATGATAAGATAAAGGACTGCTGTGTAGATGAGTAGCCTATCAAAGCACATACTCCTACATGTATTTTTTTTTAGAGTTACTCCTATATGGATTGATGACCAGTTTCTCGTAGATGTTGGCCATGTTTTTTTTTAGATTTTAGTTTTTGATTTCATCGTGGTTTACCGAAACGGATTTTTCAAACGGCTTTTTAAATCCAAAATTATTTTACCGTTCACATCAATATCTCTATTATCTATTGCCATCTTAAAAAATATAGATAAAAATTATTCATCGTGGTCTAAAAGAACAAAGCCGTTAATAGTGGAGACTGGAAATTTTGGTTTTGTGCTTGAGACGTCGAGGTCGTGCCGGGAATGAGCACCGCGGCTCGCCTTCATTCTTGGGCTTTCAAATAGCGGGTGGACGTTTTAGGCTATGGCTAAAGGGAGCTTGTTTGAGCCCATCAGGTGATATGATATAGCATCGGCCCCTCCATTCTTGTTGATAGTGGGCCAAATTCTGTTTGTTTTATGTGGACAATCGGTTTTTCATTGAACACCATAATTGAGTTGGGTTGGGCTGTCTTCATTCTTCTTTCTCTTTGGAGTAAACCGAAAAAGTCATTTTCCATCCGAAAAGAAAATGCATCGAAAGGAGCAGAACCGTGGCAATCTTTGGTTTGAAAATAAGCGCATGACACATGGATCATGTGGCTAAAAAGTATGGTACACCAAAATCATGGGGAACCAAACACTAGTTATGGCTAGCCAAACGTACTTAGATGTGACTTGGTCCTTGCTTATTTTAATTTGAGGTTCTGACTTCTAACTTATTTTCTATTATTTATAAATTTTATTTTTTTTCTAATTTTTTGGTTTTTTAGTTTTTTTTTGTTCTTTTTCCTTGTATTCATTTGCATTATCTGTGATGGGCTAATCTATTTTTTCTATTTTTAAATTTTTAAATTTAGTTAGGCCAAATAAATTATTATCAGTTACAATATAATTTCAATCAGTTACAGTAAAATTTTAACTATAAATCACTTTTTTCAGTCCAATTAAGCAGCACCAAAGTATGGCGGTGAACAAGATCGCCCCTAACTCAAGCATCACATCGTTTCTTTCTATCTTCATCGTCTAGGTATGTAATAACCGCACACATAGATTTACAAACATTCAATCGGAACAAAAAAATACAAACGTATTTGTCTTCGCTGCAGCGTAAATTCACACGATCTTGAAAGTTCCTAGTTCTCCAATACAATTTGCCCCGTTGAACATAGCCTAACCCGGCCAGCCAACACGTGCGAGAAGACAATTCCAACTTGCCATACTCCTCTTTTCTTTTTTTCTTTTTTTTTTTTGAAGACATACTTCTCTTATCTTATGTCACGGTTGACCTTTCACAGGTCGGCGAACCGAGACCGAGTCGGCGAGGGGTCCCCTTCCGACCGGACCGAGTTAGGATAACTGAGGACCATCTTTATTTCACAACAACTCATTTATCTCATAGTAGTTTGAATCAAAGATTTACTCTATTTTTGAATTTTTATTTGATGATTTGTCCTCTTCTAATAAGGGTGCAACTCTTACACATACTTCAAACATATTTTCTAGATCAATCCTAATCAGACAAAATAATAATACAAATTAAGTTACGGCTCTCTTGTTGTACTCGCTCATGGTTCGGCTAAATGCAACACAATGCTCAACGGAATAAGGGAGGGACTGAAATTATCTTACCCAACAGGAAGTGGCGGGCCTGCTTTTGACCAGCTGCATGGCGATGCTTAGTGGAGGAGCCGAAGCTGCTCATCCGTGCGGTGGAGGGTCAATGTGGAGAAGCCGGTGGCCTTGGGCGGCAAGGAGAGGGAGGAAGGCAACAATGTAGGAGACGGCGGTCTCAAGCGACGTGGAGGGGTTGGAGGCGGTGTCACGTGGTGGAGGGCCGACACGCTGCGCCGCGCGGTGGAGGGGCGGTGGCCTCAGGCGGTGAGGAGGAGAGGGAGGCGGCCAGCGTGGTGGAGCCGCCGATCTCTGGTGCCAGTGGTGGAGGGGCGACGCGTCGTGTGGTGGATGCCCCGACCCTAGCGTTAGCTCTAGACGAAATGGGGAATGGGAGGAATCGATCATGCCACATCGATTTCACTTAGGGGCACTTTGGTCATTTTTCTCTGAGTATTTAGCCTTGCAGAAATACAAAATGACCTAAAAAATTAGAAGAGGACAAATCATCAAATAACAATTCAAAGATGAGCAAATACTCAATTCAAAGTAGTTATGAGGCAAATGAACTGTTGCCAAGGAAAGGTGGAGCAAATCCTCAATTATCTCGTTAATCTTTCTACGGTGTTGTTCTTTTTGTCTTTAGAACTCAATATTTTCATAAGATGAAATAAATAGAATTTTCAAAGCCACTTCTTTAAATGGCCTTTTGAGCATATCAGCGTGTACGTCATTTATGTTAATATCTTCATCATTTATATCTTCTCAAAAAATATAGCAAAAAAATCATTAACCACAGAAATTAAAAAAAAAAACAGAGCCCACGCTTGCCTATTCCCCTGGCAAGTAGCAAGCGAATAAACCATTGTGGATGCCCTACACACGCAATTTCGCAAAAAAAGAAAGGGAAAACAAGATTACTCCTCGCATCGCCACCGACCGGAGGAGCACGGCGGCACAGCGCCTCTCAATCTCCGTCTTCCCACCTCCCCCTTCCCTTGGCTGCGCGGATCGCGGCTCCGCATCCGGATATCCTCCTAGGTTTGGCTCCCCGCGCGCCCGTGGTGTGGGTGGGGTTGGCTAGGGTTTCGGTGGTGGGTGGTATGATCTGCGGCGGCTTGGTCCGGTGAGCTCCGATGCTACGGCTACTGTCGATCAGCGAGAGGTGCGCTTCTTCTCCCCCCTCCCCCCCGAATCTCGTTGGTGTGGTATTCGTATTCCTTTGGGCGTCGATTGGTGGAGGGGCAAGGTGGATCTTCCGGGGGCACTTGTCTGGGGGTCTAGACTTCGTTGGGACGGGCCGCGCTTTGGCTCAATTTGTGTACTTGTAGCCCCGGATTTGCGTATGATGCACTGAACTCAGTACAAATTTCTTCAATGTTGTACGGGCAGCGTGGAAATTGGAGACCATGGCAGTTTGAGGCTTTGGGGCTATTGTTGTGATCAATTGGCCATCCAATCTAGCTTAAATTAGTGATTTGCCCACATATGTTACAATTATCAACCTAAAACTTTTCATTGGCCGAAATAGTTAATGTGTGCATTTGTTGGAATATGCAAATTTTCCATATATACATGATCAAATGGCAAGAATTTTGGGGTAATTTTGGAATGATTAAATAATTAGTGGATAGACTCGAATTACATTGGTTATGCTGTACAAATTGACTGCTTAATTTCACCTTGTAAACATAGGGTTCTGCCAAGTGGCAGCTAAGCTTGAAAACTTGCAAATTGCTGATATGTTCTGTTACATTTGTGAGCAGGCTGTTGGCAGTAGGAACAAATAGGCGGGCAGCCCATTTTTCCCAGCCGAGCCACAACAGCGGTTACTGCACAGCAGTGAGGAACAATGGCCTGTCGACGAGGCAAAAGATCCCAGCCATCTTCTCTAGAATGTTCTCACATTACAAGGTCATTATCAGAAAGAAAAAAGTTGAGGACCACAAGTGCAGAAACAGGATTTCCAGAGGCTGCCATACCCTCTCAGTGGCAGTGGCAAATTCATCGGCAACACAGCAAGCCCAGTTGGCATGGAAGCGGCTCAGTCATATGTACTCGTATAGTGGCCCCCGGTTTCCACTGATGAGCCGAGCAGCCTGTGCTGTAAGCTTGTCCTTAGCGAGGTTCCATGTCGTCCCTGGGGTCATGGCTCTAGCTTTTGGCAAGATGGCATTGGCGCGGCCTGTCCTTGCTGACTCACCATCCTACATGCCCGCACTGGAAGGCATTGTCATGAAAGCACGAGATACTCGCCAGTTTCTATCATCCATGGTTTGGTCAGTCTGGGAGGGCGTCACTTTGCTTATTAGAGCAGTGCATTTGGCATTCCTGTTCTTCCCTGCAACCGCATTAGCTCCATTTGCTGATAGTTTCAGCGTTGCATTTAGAAGGAGGTGGCTTCGTCTTGTGCGACATACCCTCGAAAAGGCTGGGCCAGCATTCATTAAGTGGGGTCAGTGGGCTGCAACACGACCTGATCTTTTTCCAAGTGATCTCTGTGTTGAGCTTGCAAAGCTTCACAGCACAGCTCCAGTCCATGGTTTTGCTTACAGCAAGGCTGCCATTGAGAAGGCATTTGGTCGCAAGCTTTCTGAAATATTTGAGACTTTTGAGGAGAACCCTGTAGCTTCTGGAAGCATTGCACAAGTACATCGGGCTACGCTAAGAGATCAACATCCTGGAAAGCATGTTGCAGTTAAGGTGAGGCATCCTGGTGTTGGTGAATCAATCAAGAAAGACTTTTTACTCATCAATCTTGTGGCAAAAGTTTCTAATGTCGTCCCTGGATTGAGCTGGTTGAGGCTGGATGAGAGTGTCCGCCAGTTTGCAGTTTTCATGATGTCTCAAGTTGACCTTTCAAGGGAAGCTGCTCATTTGAATCGCTTCATCTACAACTTCCGCAAATGGAGACACGTGTCTTTCCCAAAGCCGTTATATCCACTTGTGCATCCATCTGTCCTTGTTGAGACATTTGAGAATGGAGAAAGTGTTGCTCGTTTTATGGATGAAATTGAAGGAAATGCTCGGATGAAGAGAGACCTTGCCCACATTGGCACATATGCATTCTTGAAGATGCTTCTGGTATGTACGTTTTCTAATTCTGTGTTTCCTATTATTCTCTTCCCCCCTGAGTGGTGGTGTTTGTGTGTGGTCGGGTAGGGTGGGTATTGGGGCCGCGGTAGAGCCTGTGGAGTTAGATGTATCATTGTTTTATTTCTAACATATGCCATATGCTCGTATTGAAATTCAGTCACTGAAGTCTCAAATATTATTGCCCCCCTTTCTTTAGGAGGACAATTTTATTCATGCAGATATGCACCCTGGAAACATTCTTGTCCGTCTAAATGAGAGCAAGCGTTCAAGGAAAAAGTTTTTCAGAACTAAGCCCCATATTGTGTTTCTTGATGTGGGCATGACTGCTGAGCTTTCCCGAGCTGACCGTGATAACTTACAACAGTTCTTCAAGGCAGTGGCTACCAGAGATGGTCATGCTGCTGCTAACTGTACTCTCCAATTATCAAAACATCAGAGCTGTCCAAATCCAGTGGCCTTTATTGAGGTAAAGTGTGAAACTATGCTGCAGGCAGACATTTAGAGCTCATCCATATTTGATACTTGATATGCAATGTTTGAATGCAACTAGCTTCCTTTTGGTCATGTATATCGTATGTACCTGTATTCATTCTTGTACACTGCTTGTCAGAATGGAAAAGTGGTGGGACTCTTGATGCATCTGGGTGTCTGCATGTGTAGACATTATGATATTAGACAGTGTCAGGGGCAGTTCAAATCAATTTATATACCTAGAGAATAGCAGAAGTTTCTAATAGTCAGGTTTGAGGCCTTGGTTACACCAAATGTAACTGGTTCACTAGGGTGTTCCTTTCTTCAAGTATGCCGACACAAGGGATGCAGGGAAAATTATCCAATGAAAGATCCTTTGCCTCTGTTGTTTGTTCAGGCATTTCAGGTTCATGTCTTTCTTGCTTCAGCTTCACTGAAGTTGAATTGCAGCCAATCTATATTTAAGCGTTTACTTCGTATCTACAATCTATGTGCATAATAAGTTCGCTGGCTTTAGCAGTCTAGCTTCAATTTGTGTATGATGTATTCCTCCAACTTGATGCTTTTTGCTGCTTGTTGCTTGTATTTGTGTACCCAGTCTTTGAAATTGCATCTTAATTTGCTGAAAAATTCAGCTATACTACTTATAATGCAGTCCTCATCTTGTACATAAATTTCTTGAATAATAATTTTATTTTTCATTATTGATAGGAGTTGGATAAGACATTTACATTCTGGGGAACGCCTGAGGGGGATATTTTTCATCCTGCTGAATGCATGCATCACTTGCTGGACACAGTTCGTCGCCACAAAGTCAACATTGATGGCAACATCTGTACTGTGATGGTTACAATTTTGGTTCTCGAGGTAAAATGCTCTTGTAAAACTTTATCTATAAAATATTTACCACAGGTTTCAATTATGACATTCTACAGAAGGAATTCGATTATATCAGTGTACTTAATAAGGGTCTCCATCCTTGTTTGTAAAGACTATAGGATGTGCAAAATCAGATACCTATTTGCGAATAAAGATAGTGATAGCATATACCTTGCTGCCTATGTGCCAAAACACATGTTAGTTTTCAGGTTGGAATTCATTTTGATTATGCTCCGCTTCATTTTATCTAACTTCATATTAAATCGTGTATTAGAGAACATTCTAAGTGTTTAATATGGACTTGTCTAGGGAAATAACCGGTGGGTTTGGTTAATGACCACCCTTTTCTGTGCTACAAGCTAATCCAATGTTCCTTGCACAATACCTCCATGTTTTGCAGGAAGATATGCAGCATGCTTATCGTGGCTGTTGATGTTTCTTTTTGTAGGGGTGGCAACGCAAGCTAGACCCAGGCTTTGATATCATGCACACGTTGAAGACTCTACTACTAGAGGACATAAAACAACCACTTGATTTTTTCTCATAAACAGATTGACGTTTTCAAGTGTTAATGTACCAAGTATCAGGTAATGTAGATTTCCACAAACAAGTCTTATTTTGTTTAACGTTATGTTGTTTTGTTGTAAGAAAGTTTGGAACCATTGTCGCAATGAACAGTATGTGGTAGTAAGCCAGTAACCAACCCTTTACCCCCAGCATGAGAAATATGGCCTGGGCTTGTTTTTAGAAAAGCAACTGCTTAAGTGATTGATACCCCAGCTAATTACACCAGTTTCATTCGAGATTTTGAGCTATGAATGTTTACATAAATTGCAACTGATTTCCAGTCACACCATTCTTTTGATGATTGTACACTATTTTGACTAAAAAATAAAAAAAATGTTCGGAAAGTTGGGCTCTGGTCTAATGAATAATCATCCAAAAAGGGGATAAATCTCATCTTTGGCCACATCACATTGTGGGCATTGTGGCGAGCTGGTGGCCAGAAGCCGGCAAAGAAACCACTTGGTTCGCTGCTGCATCTCTCTGGCTGCCTTGCTACATAATAACAGGGCCTCAGCGAGTACCTGACTGGTTGCGCTGAGCTTTGGTGCAGGCCATCAACTTGTATCCTGTCTGCACCAGCTTTAGAAATTAGAAACCTCAGTTGTGCTTTCTGCTGTTGAACTAGTAATTTGTTTCTTTTGTCGGATGTTACTGTGTTCATGGTAAATTGAAATTTGCTACTAGGTTATTCAGCAAATTCAATATTCTGATCTGTGCTGCATCTCTCCCTGACAGATTGTCTCGAATACATCAGCAGCGAAAGATGACGGCGACATGGAACAGAAGCTGAAACATCCAACTTGAAGCAAACTAAATTAATATCTTAAGAACCTTGTTCTGCCTTTCATTTTTGATACTAGCAGCATATACAACTTACTGCACTGTTCAGGTTTGACAGCCTTCGCTGCGAAAATTTTGCCCAGCACCTTGGCGGAGCCAGCCAAGGGGTTTTTGTCCACAAACTCCATCGATAAACGATCCTTGTAGATGTAGTAACAGCATAATTACCGAGAACGAGCAGAACTATGTTGCAACATACAGAGAAGTTTGCTTCCAGATTTTATGTTTCGTACCTGGCAGCTGAGCCATGTCTAATGTAAAATTTGGATAAGAAAGAGGATGGCACAGGTAAAGTTTTGTTTGTTCTTTTGAGGACGTCTCGCGGTAACTGGGTAACTGGTTGAGCTCTGTCGGTGCTTACGTTATACGAATCTTGACGCAGATGGCCAACCTTCTCTGTGAATGATGATGCCCTTATGATCGGAGTCGGTGTTCTGACTAGTAGGGATGAAACAGGGGGTCTGCCCGTAGGCCCACCGGCCTGGCCTCAAAATTTTGAACTAATGGGTAGTGGGCTGGCTCAAAAAATAAAAAGATCCAGGTGAGGCCACGAACCAGCTGACCCATGGGTGGGTGGACCCATTAGAGGAAATATCTTTGTCCAGTCTTCGGGCCTGTTTTTTTTGCTACAGTTTATGTGTTTTGGTTAAATTTTTTGAATTTTGGTTGTTTGCGACAGAGATTGCGAAGAGAGAGATACTCGCTTGCGATTTTAGTTGATACAGATGTTAGGCTTTTAATGTGTACTATAATTAACTTGTAGATCTCGTCTTGAAAAAAATACTCCATTTAAAAGTTAGGTACTGTAACAAAAGAAAAAAGCCGCTTTTAGAAGCCGTAAAGAACATGCCCTTCTTCGATGATGATATCCTTCTAAGAGCATCCGCTTCACACAACTGCTACTCCCGATCGTGCCTCCTTGGTTTTTTTTGCTACGGTTTATGTGTTTTGGTTGTGACTTACGATTTTTAGGCTGTTCATAATGGCTTATGATTTTTGGTTGTGGTTTATGATTTTTAAGTTGTTTGTGAAAGAAAGAATAGAGTAAGAGAAACTCATGTGCGATTTTTATCGATATAAATGAAGTTGTTATAGTTTGTACTACAATTAATTTGTAGACTCTATCTTCGTCTTAAAAAGACACTCTGTTTGAAAGTTAATTACCATAAAAAAACTGAAAAACAGCTCTTTTTTTTAAAAAAAGAAGAAGAGGCCCATTACCGCTACTCCGACGAGGTTCCGTTGTGCCATGGTCAACCCTTGGCTTGTGTTCGCTATACTTCGTTAGGCTTCTGTTCGCTATACCGTGCCTCTCTGAGCAGTCGCGTCGTTGCTTGTTCCCCGGCAGCACCGCTCTTCATCGTTGACTGACCTTGCTGTCGCTCCGGTGAGCTCCTGTAGCCAACGTGCCATCGAATCCCCTCATTCTTCATTCTCTAGCGACTTGCATCCTTGATCCTCTGGAGTATTTTGTTGGGGCCTCCGAAAATTTTCAGCAAAGAAACCATACAGATTGGGGATCTATAAATCTAACATAATTTCAAAAAAAAAAAAGAAACAGTAGCAACAGCAATGGAAGACTAGAACATCTGGGGCCTTTTAAACCTATGAAAATTGGAAGCGCGTGGAGTAGAGTTCGAAGGCACCATGGAGTAGTGTACTCACCGGCTAGGAGGTCCCGACGAGCTGAGGCGTGGCGGTGAGAGGTGGAATCAGGGCAAGAGTGTATTAGAGTGAATTGTAGAGGAGCAGAGAATAGTAGACGAGGTACACATTTCACGTTCAGTTCGCTTTCACTGGTTCACCTTTCGCTTTCACGGGTGCGTGCCGTGCATCACAACGCTCCCCCGGGCCGCTGCGCCGGCGCCCTCGGCCCCACAAGGGCTCGCCATACGGTGCTCTCGGCATTCGGCGAGCAGTGAGAGAAATGCATGGTCTCCACCGCCGTGTCGAGCCGCTCCACGGTGCTAGCTGAAGTCAGGCAATACAGACTACTAGAGACTTGGCATCATCCTTGTCACCATCCTTGGCATCATCCAGCCCTCTGCCTTTTCCCATGCCGCTAGGGACAAGCGTTTGGAGCCCCTTGGCAAAGGCTAAACAGAGCAAACCACAGCTAGGTGACAAAGAAACACACATGCCTGATGATGCAGCTAGGCAGGCTTGCACTGCAGCCTGTGATAGAATATTACAGTGTCCTAACAACCCTTTTTTTTATAGGGCTTTGCACCGGATAATAGCACTGTATTAGTGCACGAAGATCAAAGAGGGGGTGGCTTCATGGCTGAGTTATTTTCGGCTGCGGTCGATAGCTTATGGCTATGATTGTATGTGGTCCTTGGGTGGTGTGTGGTGCAGGTAAAGACAGGTGAAGGAAACAAGAAGGGAAAGGCTTGGAAGCAAAAAAGCTTCACTCAACATACAGAGCTGATCACCATATCTATCTGCTGTATGCGCATATTTTGTTTGCCTCTCTCTCTCTCTCTCTCTCTCTCTCTCTCTCTCTCATGCGCACACACAAGCAGACGCAAATCTGCGAACTTCTGTCATCAGAAAAACTGAATAAGGCAGGCTTGGTGGCAAACAGCCAAAGCCCAATGGAAAGCAAAGCGGTCCAGAATTATATTGTGATGAACTATTCTTAATTAGAAAGGTTGAAAATTTGAACTGCAATTTTGTTAAAAATATGGAATTGCTGATAGACCAACCGGTCTGACTGGCAAAGGGAGGCAGTTAGATTGGCCCTCCCTAGCGGTCGACCGGTGGCAATTCTGTTTAAAGCGGTCAAGATAGCGGTCCCGACCGCTATGGGCATGTGGTCGACCGGTGGCGAAAGCTCTCTCGGATTTTTGGTTTTAGGGATTTTGAGTATCGCGATGATTTTTGTCGACCTAGGTTAGTGCATATGTATTGCATGAGGCATGTTATAATTAACGTGTGTCAAGTTGTGAAGAACTTGTGCCCGAAAACGATTTTTTTGTCTTTAGATGTGCAAGGTTGCTTGGAGTTAATTATGATCAACATCGAGGATCGGAGCTACGCTCATGAAGGAACCGAGGCGCAGAACGATCGAAGATGCCAGGTGAGATAGCTAAGCTCAAGTATAACACAAGAAAAACGGGAAATGTTGAAAGGAAGTTCGAGCGGGGGATTGCACCACATGGCTTGGTTGATCCAAATGAGACGCGGTCCGGTGGACCAGAACAGGAGAGACTTGCCAACATGTGGCAAACTATTAGTGTACCTACACATGGTAAGTATGACGATTGCTTACAATGGAAGAAGATCAGGTAAAGAAAGGGTATTTTAATAGTTTAACCAAAATACCAAAAACTACATTGAAAGAAAACCGTTGCGTTTAGTAAAGCGGTTTAGATCAAGGAGAAACTGAGACGATCAAATTTAGATCATGACTAAGAACTTAGCAGACTTCCTTTGCAGACCGGCTGAACGCTATGATGCCATGGCTGATGGATGAAGCCTGAATAGAACAGCAGAACAAGCAAGCTAGAGACAAGGGACATGAATCCTATCCTGTGAAAAAAGATGCTGTGATTTACTATACAAAGATGCATGAGTAACGAGTTACAACTAAGATGAGAGTATGATTTACAAAATTTTTTTAAGAAATCAGGTTTACATGCACAATAACAATCTTAAGAGTATGACTTACATTTTTTTAAGAAATCAAGTTTACATGCACAACAACAATCTTAGGTGGTGATCGGTTCACTGAAAATGAAAACTTATATTAAAAACACTTGAATGGTGAAAAAACATCAGAATGAGAGAGGCTTATTTAACATAATTAAATTTAAAAAATTGAAAATATAAAAATATGTTAGCCCATCACAGACAACGCAAACGAATACGAGAAAAAAAAGAACCGATAAAAAAACTAAAAAAAAGTTAAAAATTCAGAAAAAAAACGAAATTATAAATAGTGCAAAAATAAGCTTAAGCTTTAAGCCATAAGCTATATTGAGCAGAGCCTTAATAGTGACCTTATTGCCATATGTGTAGCAGAATTAGTGCATGATTGATCAGTCCGGTTTGTATGGCTCGACAGGAGGGTTGTCCTCGGTACAGAAGAGCCGCGGAGCCCAGTGCCCGCTGGACTTGGGGCTTTGTCCGCGTCCATCCACGTGAAGAGGTTGGTACGGTCGACCGGAGAACTATGACCTTGTGACCTACTCAGCCGTTGCCCTACGTACTGCTAGTAACATCTTATCTTGAACCTTTTTTCACTAACACACTGTTTAATACTGTGCAGTAGTAGCAGGAAAAAAGACTCAATGCAGAGTTGCTTTGTTTTGTCAGAAGAAAAGACATCTTTGCTGTGATGAATAAAATAAAATATTTCTGTGCAGAGCTGAAGAAGCGGCAGGTGGAGTGGGCCAAGCAGATTAGCAGAAACAGGAGAAAAGTCACAGATGGTCTACTCAGCTCAGCATCCTACCTGCTGCATGGTCTCTCCTTTTTCTCCCCAATTATTAGGCTGTAGCGCTACCATCTCTGATGGTTTCCCAAGTTACCACCAAAGTACTCCGTCATGCGTGTTTGGCCCCATGATTCCCGGCTCTTATGCGTCAGTAAATTTCAACCATATCCAGGGGAAAATGGCAAAGATGTGATTTGAAGTAATTTCGCCTGTTTTGCAATATTTTTCCTGGACCTGCAGCAAGGCACGCTACACATGATCAGGAAACAGCGATACTGAAAAACTATGTTCTAACGTTATCTGTGGTATTGTCTCGTGAAACGGCAGCCAGGTCGCTGGGCCCACATGCAGTGACTGCCACGAATTGTATATGCCTGGATTTCGTCGATTGGTTGTGACAGCGCGCGGCCGTGTATTTCGATGGTAAAGATGGGCATTTTCGTTGTCCGACTCCCTGTCATTTTCGCAATTGTTTAGTCGCGGATAGAAATGATGGTGCGTCTGTTCTTTTTTTTTTTAACTGATTCGTTTTAATTTTTGTTATAGTATCTAACTTTTAAACAGAGTATTTTCTCAAGACAGAGTTTATAAGTTAAACGATCTACACATTAAAAATCTAACATCTATACCAGTCAAAATCGCAAGTAAATACCTACCTGTACCAGTCATTTTCGCAATTGTTTAGTCGCGGATACAAATGATTGTACCTGGTCGCTGCTTCCCATCGCGGTGTCTAGCGTACTGCTAGCACCACCGTTCGATCTTGACCCGGCGGTGGCACCATGATCATGACACAAAAGAACGGCTCGAACAGCAATGGTACTAGGACCAATCCCAATCTCCAATCTCAAATTCACCGCGCACGGAATCCGGCATAGTCATTATTCTGCCGTGCGAAAGTTTTTAGCCCCTGCGGAAGAATAAGGTGCCTGTTTTTCTAGTGTAAATATCTTTGCTATAATAACCAACTTTTAAATAAAATATTTTTTTACAAACAAAGTCTACTAATTGATTATAGTTTATAATATAGTAATTTTATTTATATCAATCTAAATTACACACGAGTATCTTTCTGTAAATTTCTTTATAAATTATTATTATTTTTAAGTTAAAACTACAAACTAATATGGACAGCCCTACCAAAAACTAATATGAACGGTCGAGGGTGATTTTGCTACGGTTAGGATCCTCTGTGATGGCAGAGAGGGACGCAATTAGAGAAGGAAAGTGTCTAGGTTAGTGCTATCTGAAGTGATTTGGCTGCGGTGCCTGAAATAACCATTGCATGTTTTTGCTCGTGAGGACGTGGCTCGAGCCTAGAAGCTTTAGTTTAGAGCGCATGAATGTTTCTAGATTACTGTAGAAATTGACCGGTTTCTTTAGAATTTGTGTGTTTCAAATATTCCCCACCAGTTTAAAATGTTTTATACAAAGTTTCTCCTATCTTAGAGCTTGTTTGGTTGGTCACCGTAGTTTGCCATGTCCAACCGTGGCAAAGCGTTGGCCTGTCGCACTTCTTATGGTGAAGAAATCCTTCACCACAACTTAGGGAAATTTGGCAAAGAAATAAGTGATGACAGGTGGATCGTAAGACTAAAAATATCGTAAGTGTAGTGACGAACTAAACGAGCCCTTAATTCCGAGCCATAAGTCTTGATTTCACACGAATCAAAATACATACAGAAATACGGTGTACATACCACAGAATCCATGGTGTAGTCAACATGAATTTTTTTAAAACAATCTATTTTTTATCTCAAATTACACTAATATACTCGTGTTTTTTATTTTTGCAGAAATAACTATCTGTCGCCGCACGGCTAGGCGATGAGGCGACTAGGGCTAAGTCGCTCAACCAAATTGAGCGACTTAGCCCAAGTCGCCCGACGGTAGGGCGATTTAAAATAATAATGTTTTTATTTTATTAAACTGATGGAAATAATTGTGAGAGAGCAAATGGTAATTTTTGTAGATAATACATTTAGCAAATCTTATTTGTAGGTTGCTATTTTTTTAATAAAAATGGTAGACAATGTCGGTTGGTCAATTTATGATTTTCGTAGATTCTGAATGGTACGAAATCTGATAGACTCGTGATAACATTTTGTAATTATTGTATGTTGTTGTAGTACGATAAATTTCTGAAGAATTTTATGAGGACGATTAAGGTAGTAATGATTCGTAAGTAGGAATTTAAGTGATATTGCAATGTAACAGGGAATTCATACGTGGAAGAGAACTTTGGATAAATGACGTAAGGAAAACAACACGACCGTTAATCCGATAAAGGGGTTACATGGCACGCAGGCTAACAAACCAAAGATGATACACATGTGCCTTTAGGGAATTAAAAATACATAGGATATATGGACGAAGAAGGTCGAACTACCGCGTGGAACGTGGTCATTTGCCATTGCGGCCCAGCTCGTCACTGTAGTCCTCACCGTCGGCCCTGGCCTTGGTCGCCAGTTCACGCTTTCTCTTATGCTCCTCCTCACAAGCCTCCCGCTCCCTACACCTGCACGTCTCTAAGTGAGTTTGTATCTTGTCGGACTCTGGAGCAACAACTCCTGGATCCGCAACATCTGCATCTGCTTGTCAGGTGGGCTCACCATGCGATGTGCGATATTTTGGTTCTGCCTCCGCAACATCGCCCAGCGCGTTCTCTTGATGAACCGCACACTGCGCACCCGAGGTACTCCCACCAATCTAACCTCCTGTGACTTCCTTTGGACATGGTTGCACGAGTAGCACGCACTCATAACCACATCGTCGGCAGCCTTCCACAAAGCCCTTCCACACAACTGTAAGCATTAGTCTCCTCAATTCCCACCGAATGTCTGTGGCAGACTGACTCCAAAGCCCATGTAGGACGACACTATACACCTCGGGAGCTACGTATAAGCCAGTACAGGACATATCCGATTTGAGCAAGGCATGGAGGCAAAGCTTCGCTCGCCATACAGAGCTGATCACCATATCTCACTGCTGTATGTGCATTCCTTTTTGCTCTCTTTCTCATGGGCGCACACAAGCAGACACACGACTGCAGATTTCTGTCATCAGAAAAACGGAACAAGGCTGGCATGGTGCCAAAGCTCAATGGGAAGCAAGCAACCCTCTCAGCTTCCTTTGCTGAAGGCTACCCCTGCCATGGCTCAAGCCTGAAGAGAACAGCAGAAAAGGCAAGAGACAAGGGCCAAGAATCCTATACTGTGAAAAAAGATGCTGTAATTTACCATACAAAGACGCACAATTTACAACTAAGAAGCGAGTATGGTTTACAATTTTTTTAAGCAGTCAAGTTCACATGCACGACACCATTAATTTTAACAGTGCCCTTAGCGGCAGGTCTGGGCCTCTGGGGTGTAGACTATTGCTAGTCACACGGGATTTGGAGTAGAATTAGTGCATGATTGATCAGTCCGGCTTTGTATGACCTGACAGGGTTGTTGTCCTCGTTACAGCAGAGCCGCGGAGCCCAACGCCTGCCTGCTGGACTTGGGGCTCTGTCTGTTCGCGTCCGTTCACGTGAAGAGGTTGGTAAGGGCGACCGGAGATTCCATCTGAGCTGCGACTATGACCTACTCAGCCGTCGCCCTACGTGCTACGGTGCTAGTGACATCATTTTTCTTGAACCTTGTTTCACTAGCATACTGTTCATAAGATTGTGCAGTAGTTGCAGAAAACGCATAGTTCCTCTGGTTAGTATATATCTGGTGGATCTCAGTGCAATGTATTAATTCTTAATCTTCTTAGTTCTATTATATTATATATATTATGATTAGTTAAAGTTAAAAAATGAAAATAGAAAAAGATTAGTCTATGGATAATGCAAAGGAATACAAAAAAGAAAAGGCCCAAAAAGCTAAAAGTTAGAAAAGACGAATTAAGAAATAGTAAATAAACCAAAAGCCAAAAGCAAGATCGGACATGTATGATATGGTCTGGCTTATGACTTTGATTGAAATTTTGTATTTTAGCTATTTGCAAAGAGATTACAGAGAAAGAGATACTGCTTGTGATTTTGGATGTATAGATGTTGGGTTTTAACATGTACTTATAATTAATTTGTAGATTTTATTTTAAAAAATATTTTGTTAAAAATTAGGTACAATAACAAAAATTAAAAGTGGGAGTCAAATGCAATATCAAACAGGCTTAGCTGAAAGTCTCAGTAGGATAAAGCTGGCAATATTTTTTTGTCAGAAGAAAAGATATCTTTGCTGTGATGAATAAAATATATTTTGGCAGAACTGAAGAAGCAGCAGTGGTGTGGGCCAAGCAAAAAACAAAGAAAAACCTGCTGCATGATCTGTCCTTTTTCTCCTCAATTATCAGGAAGTAGCACTACCATCTCTGATGGTTTCCCAAGTTACTACCAAAATACTCCATTATGCGTGTTTGACCCCATGATTCTCGCCTCTTATGCCTCAGTAAATTTTAACTATATCCAGGGAAAAGATGGAAAATGTGATTTGAAGTAATTATCGCCTAATTTGCGCTATGTTTTTAACCTGCAGTAAGACACACTACACATGACCAAGAAGCAGCAATATTGAAAGGATACATTGTGATGGTACTGTGCTACTCGGTGTGTTCTTTTGATTATGACGGATGACTTTTGATTATAACATAAATATTTATATGAATTAATTAAATATCGATAAGCTAATTTTAAAAAAATTATCTGATAAATCGCTTTATAATAAAGATAAAAAATATCATATTTATTTGATCGGTAAGCCATGTGACGAAAGGAACGGATTGTCTCGTGAAACGGCGCCAGGTGCTGGGCCCACATGCAGTGACTGCTAAGAATTGTAAATGCCTGAATTGCATCGATTCGCTGTAACAGCGGCCGTACATTTCGATGGTAAAGGTAACATTTTCGCTGTCCGACAAGGCCTAAATCGTTTTCGCGATTTTTTAGTATTCTCCGTGTCCGTGAGTACCATACTGACTTATGAAAAACTGATCAGATCAACACCGTATGGATCTTCATGAATGGTACCAACATCGTAATACACTTTCAATATTGTGGGTTTCGACATGATTGATTTCTCATTGCAAATATTACCATTTGTCAACATGCATTCACTAAATATGTAGCTACACGTTGCCTACATTCGGATGAGAGCAAGAATGGATGAGGCTATTACCTTCACGCGAAAATATTTTTTTCTTATCAACGAGCTTCCTTTTATCTTACTCTCTAACCTCACGTGCTCCTCTCCTCTCCTATACTCCCTGTCCCGAGCTCATCTACTTCTTCCTGTCTCCTTCTCTCCCTCTTTCGAACTTAACTGCTTCTCCTCTCGCAACCTCTACCCCTCTTCACTTCCCCTCTTCTTCTCTCCCTTTTTT
Organism: Bonia amplexicaulis; assembly: GCA_036346245.1. Lineage (NCBI taxonomy): Eukaryota > Viridiplantae > Streptophyta > Magnoliopsida > Poales > Poaceae > Bonia > Bonia amplexicaulis. Next base: position 3,464,370 of record CM070755.1, read on the forward strand.
CTCCTATCTCAAGCTCATCTCGTTCTTCTTGCGAGAGAAATGATAAGAGAGCCCATAAGGAGGTCGGGTCAAAGAGAAAAGGATGGGGCTGATAGCAAGTAGTCGCTTCACCGTTGGACGACTTACCCATAGTGCCTAACGGTTGGTCGACTAGAAGTACTAGTCGCCGCACAATTGGACGATATGGATAAGTCGTCTGACCGTTGGGTGACTTGGTCACGTATCGTTTAACCGTTAGACGACTTAGTCACATGTTATCCAACGATCGAGCGATCTAACGAGAATAGTCATTTCCGTAAAATAAAAACTAGATTATTTTAAAAAAAATCTAGTCGACATGCTCTCTCCATCCAAAAAAAACCAGAAGCAAGAAGGCAAACATCCCTCCCTAGGGCTTATATAACCGAGTCGCCAATGCCCACGCATCCACACTTCTTTCTTGCCCACCACCACCACCACCACCACCTCGCTGGTGGCCATGTCGGTGCACCTCGCTGCCGCGCTTCTCCTCGCGCTCCTCGCCCCCGCCGCGTCCTCCGACGTGCCGTCGTTCCCGTTCTCGCAGGCGGCGTCCTCCGACGTTCCGTCGTTCCCGCTCTCGCAGGCACAGTCCCCGTCCAACGCCTCCGTGGGGTCCTCCCCGCCCTGCCACCTCGACCTCTCCGCGGAGCTCTTCGGAGGGGTGGCCGCGGCGTGCGGGGCCGGGGGCGGCCCGGGCTCGCTCGACCGCGGCCGCTGCTGCCCCGTCCTGGCAGCCTGGCTCTTCGCGGCGCACGCGCGCACCGCGCTGTCCTTGCCGGCGCCGGCGCCAGCGCTCGTCGGCGAGGGCGGGGACGAGGGGCCCATGGTGCCGTACGACAACCAGCGGTGCGTGGACGCGCTGGGCGCAGCGCTGGAGCGGCGCGGGGTGGCGCTGCCGCGGCCGAACGCGACGTGCGACACGGTGCTCTGCTTCTGCGGCATCCGGCTCCACCAGATCGGCTCGCTCCGCTGCCCCGCCGCGTTCGCCGTCGGCGCCGCTGCCAGGAACGCCACGCCGACCGCCGCGGTGAAGGAGCTGGAGAAGAGCTGCCGCAACGCCTCCTACGCCGGCTGCTCCCGCTGCGTCCAGTCCCTGCAAGAGGTGTACCTTCTTGCCTTCTTTCATTTGCTCTCCTACAATGCCAGTGCTTTGGTTCACTTGTGTTCTAATCCCTTTTCACTTGACCTTTTTCCCTCAAATCTTTAAAACACTATTGATTTTTTTTCTGTTGGATTTTATAGTATGCCATCTCTTGCTTTCATGCATTCATGATGCTTTTCTTGGAATCTTGGACCGTCAAGTTGATGCATTTCTGATCCTCTTTTCACTTTTCTGAAGCTTGTGGCCTCCCTTTTTTACAAGTCCATTGTGTAGTTTGTGCTTGAAGGTAATAGTAGCTTAGACAAGTGTTGTTGGTTGTTGCGATCTTCCAGAGGCCAAATTAGTACACAAATTTGTGATCTTAGGTGCGGCACTAGGAGCGATGCCTTTTTCTTTGTGTGCTACTCCATCTTTTAGCTAAGCAGAAAAAGCTCATTTGACATCCAGGAGATCCCCTTTTCCACAAAGGAAGCCCCTTTCTAGCCACATTATGGTTTCATATGCTCAAATGGACTTGCTACTAGTTCTTGAGCTCATCACTAATCATTAGCTACTTGATATACTGCTTTTCTGAAAGCATTGTGGGGAAGGGGAACCCCACTAGCTAGTGTTAGTTAGCATTGCCAGTTAATGGGCTGTTTTTTTTGTGTGCTTTAGCTCATGTTTTTTTCGTGATTTATGATTTTTGGGCTATTTGTTTGAGAGATTGGAGTAATATAAATTTGTGTGCGGTTTTAATGATATAAATGAAGTTGTTAAAGTGTCTACTATAATTAAATTAGTTTATAGATTATATTTTTAAAAAATACTTTATTTAAAAATTAATTAGCGTAGAAAAATTAAAAACTAACTTTTAGAAACTGAAAAAAGAGGCCCAATTATTTGACCCTATCTTGCGGGAGAAAAGTTAGTATGCTAGCAGCAAGACAGCAAGGTTCGAGACATGCTCCAATGCCTTTTCAGTGATGAATCCTCTAACCACCGCAATGTGGTCTTGCGACATTCAAAGTTGTTGATTACTGAAGAAAGGCTTGTCCTCAACCTGTCTGTCGTGCGTCCCAGTGGCATCTTAAATCAGTGGAGAACACTGAACACATGCATCTAATAACATTTGCCAAGCAGTCACAACTGGTAGTCATGCTTTAGGAAGCTGTCATCTTTGACATTGTTGGAATTACTGAAGTTTTGGTGTAACGCGACGAAATAGAGGATGCATCCTGCATGAACAAGTTGTTGTGCATGGGAAGCATTTATTGAGAGAGCCGAACAAACCAAATGCAAATGCTGAGTTCTGAAACACAGAGGCCACCAACTTGGCAACAACCTGCAGCAGTTCTGCTCTGCATTGCAAGAACATTCCTGCATGGAACACATTAATTGCATTTCTTCAGGTTTTGTTGGCGTTGAATCGTCGAACAAGAAGTTATAACATGCAGTCTTTTGCTTGATGCAGCTGAAGGGGAACGTGAGCCGCGAGGTCGCCGGCGGTGACCGCGCGCGGCGGATGCTGGGGCGGGACTGCCAGCTGATGGGCCTGACGTGGCTGCTGGCCAAGAACAAGACGGTGTACATCCCCACCGTCTCCGCCGTGCTGCGCGCCGTGCTCTACAGCGCGCACCCGACCGAGTCCGACGGCACCGCGCCGCGGTGCAGCCCGGACCAGGAGAACATGCCGCTGGCCGTCGACTCGCTGCAGTTCGAGCGCACCAGCAGCACGAACTCGGCCGCGCCACGCGCTGTCGCCCATGGCGCCGTAATCTGTTTCCTTGTCAACTTGGTGCTCGGCTGCCTGGTCCTCGATGTGTTCTTGTAAAGAGGGTATGCGGTTAATTAAGCAAGCTTGTTGATAGCGTTTTGTAGGGAGCAGTAGCTTCTTTAGTTCTTTTGCATAGTGCAGATTAGCGGATATGACATGGCTATGAATATATGCGGGCGTGATATTGGTGTACTATTCTTTTTGGCCGCTGCTGGATGGCTTATGGCTGTGATCTTGGTTTTGTCTTTTAACTGAATGTTTACGGTAACAAATTAATATCAATAAATTGATAGGTTGTTTTGTAAAAAACTATTTCGATAAGTTGATGAGTTGTTTTGTAAAAACTATTTCGACAAGCTATCATTGATGAATGCTATTTCAATAAGCTATTTTGATGAATGCGAATATCGATAAATTATTTTTAAAAAACTATTTTGATAAACTATTTTGAAAAAAAATGACGAAGGAACGTTAAGTTGAAAAGAATTAATAGGGCTATCACTAATCTCGGTCCTTTTTTATCCTGCTCGGGGTACCCGTACCACTGCTGTTTTTCTGAGCCAACTTTTTGATAAACTGTGCGCGCCGGTGAGCCTAAGGCCCTGCCCAATATAGCTTATGGCTTAAGGGAGCTGCTTATAAGGTGCGAAGGAAGCGTTAGACTCAGACGACTTAGACCCCGTTTGTTCGGCTTGATCTTTTAGTTTTTAGTTTATTATTTATTATTTATAAATTTTATTTTTTCTAGTATTTTGACTTTTTTAAGCTTTTGGCCTGTTTTTTCGTATTCGTTTGTATTATTCGTGATGAGCTAATATGTTTTTTCTATTTTTAAATTTTTTAAATTTAGTGACACCAAATAAACCATCATCAGCTGTAGTATAATTTTAACCAGCTACAGTGCAATTTCAGCCATAAATCACCATTTTTTAGCCCAACTGAGCAGCACCTTAGACTATTGGCTTATGTTTTTAACTTTTGTTTAGACAATTATAAGCTAATATGAACATTTAGTTTTTCGAAGCAGTTTCTTCACTTCTTTTACTACCATCTCGATTCGGAGATAAGGTATGGGTCAAGGTGCATCACGTAACATACTCCTCCCGCTCACGTCACGCGTACATATTTTTCCTTTACTTTTTTCACCGCTTGCCCCCTTCTTCTAAAAACCACTTCTTTTAACTATTACTATTTATTTACAGTAAAAAGTTATAAGTTATAACCAAAAGCTATAAGCAAAAACCAATACAACGCCGCCTTAGTTCTCGTTGTTCTGTGCGTATGATGGAACGTGAATAAATATGATTGCAAGCGTACACATTTTATGAATTTGTTGATACTGGAAGGCCGAGCTGCAAGAAAAAAAATTATGAATGCATGAATCTGAAATCTGAAAGAAGGTCGGAGTTAGAAGTAGGGGTGGAAAACGCCAACGGATAATCTGTTTTATCTGATATTTGTATCCGAGAAAATACGAATATGGTAAGTAAAATTCGTATCCGAAAATATTCATATTCGTATTTGAGAATATTCGTATCCGTATTTGAGAATATTCGTATTCGCATTCGTATTCGAGAATATTCGTATCCGTATTCGTATTTGAGAGTATTCAATTTGTATTCGATTCGTTTCCAGAACCCGGGAAAAACCTGGATGAATTTTGTGATTCAAAATTTGAATTTGGGCGGTTTAAAACAGGTAACCGGTCAAAAACCAGTGAAAAATCGGCAAAACTGCTAGAAATCCGTTTTATCCGATATTCGTATACGAGAAAACATTAATGTGGTAAGCAAAATCAGTATTTAAAAAATCCGTGTTCATATTTATTTTAAAAATATAAATTCGTATTCGTATTTGAGACTATTCGATCTCTTTTTTCATCCTTAGAAGGATAAGCCCAGATTTTAAGAGCAGGTGAAAGAAAGGATGAGCTTTTGACTTGGTGTAATAGTTCACAAGGAGCTTCTCGGCCCCACCCGTTCGTCTGGCTGGATTGCAGTGCGCGTCCTGTGTCTCTAGCGTTGCCTTCTGCTTCTCACCGTACACCAAAGAAAGTATGCTTATCTGACGGTAATATAGGATGATCATATCTTGTGGGTAAAACTGTACAACTTCTGCAGAGAGTATAATCTATCCTGAATAGCCGTGTCTATAGTCATGGGTAAACTGAGTAAAGTTTTTCACGGATTAGACTTTGTTTTTTAAAATTGTTTATGAAAAGCTTATGAATGGATGGAATCTATGAGAGATTGGAAGCGTATGGATAGATGGAATCCATATAAGATCTTTTGGAAAAGATGGTTCGGATGGGATGCCCGTAGTTAGGTTAGTGTGGGGGATGAACCTGCATAATGGTATTAATTTCATTTACAATACTGTCTTTACTTATTGTATTAAATTCAACAATTTCAATCTATTTATTGTATTTCTTTAAATGTTGTTTTATGCTCAAATTAACCGTATATATCTTCCGATGCTGCATTTATCATTATATTGCATTCTTTCGTTTAACTTGCGGAGTATAAATTTGTACTCATCTTGCTATCTCTATATAGAAAAAGATGACTTCAACAACATTAAGACCTGGACGAGTAGGTCCGGTCGCGCGGCGAAGCGGCAAAGCGCGCGCAACGGCACTGGCGCACAGCGAGGAGGTCCGGTCGCGCAGCGACGGCAACCCACCGCTGGTCGCCCGGCCTGCGCTCGCCCACTGTCTCCAAGTCGCGAGCCCTGACGACGGCAAAGCAAAGCACTTGGCCTGTGGGAGAGCCGTAACAACGCATCTCCGTCACACTTGATCGCGGTAACACTATCAAAAGAACAGATGTGTAATGTGCCCAGTTAAAAATAAAAAATACTCTACCCCAGATTAATAACATATCTGGGCCGGAAACCCGGATATACGAAAAGTCTATATAACAATCCGATATTCATATTTATTTCAATGCCAAATTTAGTGTGCTACTACCAGCGCTGTTGCTTTAGCATGCATCACTTCTGATTCATCCGATAGCAACCGCTCGTCTCACATGCATCCACGTGCGGGCCCCACCCCCATATCTCTTGCTCGAAGAATGCTGCAGAATCCCCTACTTTTGCATATAGGTCCCTTAAATTTTCTATTAATCTACAGTCATATCTTTTAAACCGTACTTTCAACTTATAATTCATATTTTTTGGATTCCACACAACGAGACCGACAAGATAAGACTAATATCGGATATGTTTAAAGCTGAGTAGAAGTGTTACTTTTTGGTGGTAATATGTTTAAAATGTAGATGGTAACTTACGATGGTAGATTATTGACTTAACATGGTAATTTGTTCTAGCTATAAATGATAACTTAGGGTGCAAAAAATAAGAACTTTTAAACTATTTTTTGCGCACTTGCAAAACTAATGGTAAAATATTAAACTTGGGTGGTAAATTGTTAAATCTGCATATGATAATTTGTGGCACTAATGATGGTAAGTTTGAAACATTTTTCACATATTCACAAAGTGATGGTAAATTCTAAAATTAATGTGATAATTTATCAAAACTTACAATGATGACTTAAGTTGCAAATAAGTGTAGATTAATTCTTGAAATTAGGGTGATAATTTGTTAAAGCTGGCAATGGTAACTTTTGGTGCAATTAAACCATTAGTGGTAATTTAGGGTCTAACTAATAACTATTTATGTAACTTTTGTCTGGTAATTTATTAAAAAAACTAGATGATAACTTTAATTTTGTAGTTGTATTTTTGAATTTCTTAAGTTGGATGTCATAATTTAGTGGTAAATGTCATGAATAGAAAACCAAAATTTTCCTAAATTATTCCATGAAAAAAAAAGAAAGTGAATGCTCTATAAGACTAAAGAGCACCTAGGTGTTATATAGGCAATCCCAACCGCAGTACGCTCAATACAAGATCCAACCAGCTTTTACTAATGAAAAATAAATAAAGTCATAACCTATTTACAACGATAACCAACATGATGCTCAAATCAAAGATGAACAATACGGAAGAATTACTTGAGAATATCCCCAGGTCGCAGACCTAAAATCAATGGCCATATTGGCCGATAATCACACTAAATCAGGCAATCTACCCTCTACCCAATTCAGACCATATCCCCAACCTTTTCACGCTTTAGAATGGTCACATGTCTGTTGCTCTCGAAGTTATGGCACTCCCACCTGAAAGATGAACGGATATCTGCAAGAAGAGCTACATTGCTGGCAATTATGAAGACACCGTTTCCTGCTGGCCAGAAGACAATCTGGCAAGGCTTCCATTACTATCGGCTACAGGTGAGTGATGAGGCAGAGCATCCTTGACTCCAGAATGATTGCCCGGAGCATCTAGCTCATCTCCTGAACTGAGTTCCTCGGAATGGCCAGATGGGGATGCACATATCAAGTTTAGCAGAGAGTCGCCACAGCCACCCAACTCAATGGAAGGGCAACTTATGCTGCCATCCTCATGGGCTGACTCTTGCTGAAGCAATCGTTGTGCAAATTTTTCTTCAGGGGTGCTGCCCGACATATTTCCTTCACGTATCTTCTGACAGCAACTTAAGCAAAGCTTAAAAGGGCATCTTGGGCAGCTTCTCAGGAATTGGTGCACGGAGAGCTTACAGTTATTACTGCTTGCAAATAGTATTTAATAAAATCTCTGGTCAGATGAGAAATTGCAATAGAATAACAGTGCAATAAACAAGTAGATTAAAAAGTAGCATAACCAGTCTAAAAGGCACACTGGATAAATGCAAAAGAAACCAAAATAATAAAATACAGAACAACTAAGATTTCAATTTAAGATGCTTAAATGCAAAGGCCATGTAGGACATCGTAACTCATCAAACATGTCTAATAGGATTGCTTTGTACAATAACCAATATACATGAACAGGAGAAAATAACTAAAAAACTGGATTGCAGTGCTGCTAAACTTGTCGTAACCATTATAACGAAATGACTAACATACACATGACAAATGAGATAAGTAACTGTTCATATATTTACAAGGGTGATTTATTCCATGTTAAATCTAAATGTAAATGGCATCATGAATTGAAGAGAGAAAATTGATCAAACCAGGATACATGCTACTAGCTCATATTTAAATGAGAACAATAGCAGATATCAGAGCTTACCAGTAGAGCGACCCACTCTGGTCATTTTCAGCTACCTGGACACGGACATTGGATATTTTTGTTCCTAATTAAGAGTAGAAACAATTTATTAATACTGGAAATGCAAGAGTTGCAAACCAAAAAATAATACACAAACGAACCTTGTATTTTAGCTTCTAGTTCCAATTCATCAAGCTGTTCCTGGTTAAGGTGTAAAGGTAAAAGTTTGTAGAATTGGTGGTTGCAAATTTTGATCCTGATTAGCTTCGCTTGATCACCTGGTGATTTCTGAAGATTCAAGACATAAACATCAACAAATAAATAAAATAATCAAATAAAAGGACATTATCAAATTGATGATCATGCAGTTATCTAGTAAAAGACCACCTTACGCATAGCACCCTTGGTCTGACCAAGGCTGCATTGTTTACAATCGCAGCAGCCGCGGCAAACTGGACAGCGCGTCTTTATATCCTTCTTGGACACCACAGAATACCTGCAGGGTACTAACAGTCAGGACCAAGATTGGTTCCAATTAAGTCGAACAATGCATACCAAATTCAATGTACTGCTACTGAAGAGATTACCTTCACAAGTTAATGCTAAAATTAGATACACTATTTAAGTCGAGTGATTACTCTCAGTGGCACTTTGTGCCAAGATAACTTTCAGCAATGAATAGCTTTATTGAGAGTATTATCTCTCCCAAACAGAGGAACTTGGTTATTGTAGCTCAGCCCTTAACTTCTAAGTTTGCACCAGCATTAGCTAAGCTACTACATAAAAGCAATGTACAGAAGATTAAGCCAACATTTACATGATTATACTCAGTAACTTCATGTTTTCTATACATGCTATGCTCTCTAACTGGTACTACACTGACAGCATGTTTGCCAGTTTATTTAGGGCATGTTCTTTTTGGCTACGGCTTGTGGCTTTTGGCTACGGCTTGTGGCTTTTAGACTGTTTGTACGAGAGATTACAGAGTAATAAAAATTCACGTGCGGTTTTTGCTGATATAAATGAAGTCAGTAAAGTATGTACTACAATTAACTAGTAGACCTTATCTTGAAAAAAATACTCTATTTAGAAGCTAGTTACTGTAGAAAAGCCGAAAATCAGCTTTTAGAAGCTGAAAAGAACAGGACCTTAACATTCTGGAAGCTGTGGGGATACTAAACCTACACCCGTAGTTGTCTAAAGAAGCCCAAGCGGTTTTAACTTGTGGTTACTCCTAGGGACGCTTTAGCAAAAGATCCAGATTCATCAATGCCCATCAAAAATATGAAAAGAAAGAGAAGGTAAAAAATAAGCACGTCACACACACAATACCCAAAGGAATAAACTTCTGAATACCCAAATGCACATAAACAGAAAAAGGAAACGGTATTCTAAATAATGGTTTATGCAGATGGGCAGCCTTGATAACAAGGTTGATAAGTGGGTTAGCGGCCCTGATTACAAACTGGCTATGCTACTTTAAATGCTTCAGTGGAGGCGCATGCGACTTCAGTGGCCTTGATCTAGAGCAGTGGCAAAAGAGAGAGAGAGAGAGAGAGAGAGAGAGAGAGAGAGAGAAAGTTACTCATTTCCTCCTAAGTATAACATTTTCTCCTGATCTTACTTTCTGGAATAATGAGTGAACCCAAGACCGCATCCATGACAATTAAATATATGGTACTACTCTGCCTTGATATGTTTACCCTGATCTAAGCTTTATATGCAGTAACTATATTGTGCTCCCCATGAATACTAGGTCTATATCTAAAGCAAAAGGAACATAAGCATTTGGATAAGCATTTATATGATGATATCGGTATCTGTGCTCTATTTGTGGTTACGACTTTAAGCACTAATCGAGCAAAATGGGCAGACCATTTACCTATCATGAATAGCTTTAAATTTCAGCATCAACTGGATAAACTATGAGTTATGATTTTACCTTTTAAAAAAACAATGCTACACAATAATGCATTTTTATGAAAATAAAACATAACATTCAACTAAGATTAGTGTGATGTGAATGATCCAAAAGTTTATTTCTTCCTAATCCCTTCCCCCATCGAAAAATAAGGGAGACAACGTTAGCCAGTCGAATACAATGTCAGCCAGTTTCCATGATGGTGCTTAGGGATTCTTGAATTATACACTAGAAGTTGAAACAAGCAACCTATCCACAGTAATATGCATGACAATGTTGTCTGCTGAACAAAAGAAAAAAAATTTACGTATAACCAAGGGAAGTACAATTGAATAAGAAAGCAACTGGAGACATCCTCAATAAATTATATTAAGCAACTGGGTCGTGACATCTATGTTAACATGATACCATCTTCACCTTGTTATTATGCAACAGTGTAACCTTTTTTCTATATATAAAAAAGAAATGGTTTCCTAAAGTCGTCTAGGGCAAACAAGAAAATGAAAATTAAATATCCACGGTAGTATCCCCAAATATGAAATAGAGAAATGTGAGAATTAGGCAAGGACAGCTCCAAAGTAAGGGCATGTTTCGTTTGGAGCCACACTTTGCCACAATCGAGTTAGACAACTTTGAGTTTTTGTGTCCATTGTTTGGTTCGTTGCCACAGTTATGGTGTGATGTACTTTCTTAAAATCCTAGCCTTGTAGTCATACCCACGTTGCTTTGTCAAAATTGAGTAAATTTTCTCCGTGCCATCACAATCATCGTAGAGTTGAAAAATATGGCAATCGGACCTCATTTCAAAATGTCATCGCAAAGACAAAAAAAATCTGGAAAATGCCATCGTCGTCACATTTTCCACCCATGGGCTTCGATAACATCCATATTGGTGAGGGAAAACCTCATAAATGACAGCTCTGCCCCAGTGGCTTCCCTCCTCCATCCCTCCCTCTCTCCCCCTTCATTGTTTCATTCTGGAATAGAGATATGGATGGGAGATGATGTCATAGAATGATAGGTGGAACCAGCCCTAATAAAAAGAAAAAAAAGAAAGAAATCAAAAAGAAATAATGAGGGTAGAATGGTTCTTGCACACCATTGTAACTGAAAAATTGATGGTGATCGCATTTTCCAGATCTTTGGGTCTTTGCGATGGCATTGTGAAGTCAACCTCCTTTGAGATTGTATTTCTCAATTTTGCGACGATTGCGATGGCATGAAGCAAATTTACTCATCAAAATTTTCCTAGCTTCTGGCAACCAACTTGGCTGCTACAAGCAGGCAAAAAATGTGTGGCAAATGGTGGCATCTATCCCAACATCCCCTAAATCTGATACTATCATTGATTTGGGAAAAAGTAAGCACATTTCAGGTCTTTACTTCTGACACTGATTAGCCAATGTCCAAAACAATCAATCAATCAGCTGTGCCACGAACAATATCTGCTATTTGAAACAAACATGTAACAAATGAAATATGAACGTCTTTTATCTCACAGCTAAGATCAGATCAAAGATCGTAATGATGTAATCTACATAGCACAATAAACTATCACCTATTACTGGTAGTTCAGGATGCCATAGAAAGAAATTCCCACTTATGCAAAATTATACTAAGGCCTAGCATGAAGAACAGGAGCTTAGCACAACCATGCAGGAATGTAGTTCATAAAGTGAAGCAAATGTTTGTCTCTACTTCCTCCTCTATAATCATTAATCAAACTGGAATAGCATGCACACCTAAACGTCGATGATTCACATTTCACAACTACACAGGAATATATTTCATAACCTCAAGAAAATGCATCCCCCCGCCTCTCAGTCCCACCTCCTCTGCAACCGCTAACAAACTAAATAGCATGCAAATGTAAAACTAGATGAATCATTATTCTAGTTACTTAGTTAGGATCAACCAAGTTCTCATTACTTGAGAGTAGAAAACTAATACTTAACTCTATGCATAACTTAATCATGAATTCATGAATCATGATGCAGCAACATGCAAGGCAGCTAAGCAAGAAAATAAACGACTGAAACAAATTCTGAACTAACCATTTATTGATGCAGCTGTTGCAGAAGTACTTGTCGCAGTTCTTGCACTTGACAATGCGTGCTGCCTTCTTCATCCCGCAACGATGACATGTCATCTGTGCAGCCTTTGTCATACTCATTGCACGAGGAACAATCTAATCCCACACAAACCTCAGGAGTAAGCATGGACCGGCACAAAACTACAAATGCAAATAAAACCATCAACCAAGAACAATTAAAGATTAGCTAGGTGACCTTCACAGGGCCAACGGGCAATGGCTCAGCATTCTTGGAACGGTAGCACCGCTGGATTGGCACGGGAATGTCCACTCCAACCTTTGTCATCACAGGCGAAGGCAGCGCCAAGGCAGCAGGCCCGCTGCTCCCCGGCGAGATTGTCATCAGTCCGTTCGGGAGATCCCTTGTCAGATCGCTTGTGGCTGCCGGAGGTGATGCCGGCGGCGGATTCATGTTCCTCCTGCCCTTCCTCTTGTTCTTCTTCTGCCGTTGGAGAGCGACAGCAAGGACCTCCCCGTCCGCTGGCGGCTTCTTGCCCTTGTTGGCCTTCGCGTAGTGGTACTCGCAGAAGCTGACAGTGGGGAGCGCGCGGGCTTGGCAGCGCCACTTCTTCCCATCACTTCGGCGGCACCGGAGGTGGTCCGGAAGTGGCGGCGGAGAATCGCCGCGGTCCCCTGCCTTGCGACGACGCCGCCGACGCGGTGGCCCAGGGGTCCCCTCCTCCGCCTCGTCATCCTCGGGAGACGGGTCGGGAGCGGCCGCTCGCTTGCGGCGGCCGCCGCGGGCTCGAGGAGACGGAGGGGATTCTTTCACAGCATCGGGCTCCGCGTCGGTGCCCTGACCTTCGGGATCGGAGCCCGCGCCTTCGTCTTCATTCTCGCCGCCGGTCTCGGCAGCTTCCTCTTCATTCTCGCCCTCGGTCCCGGCGGCTTCCTCTTCATTCTCGCCCTCGGTCTCCTCTGCTTCGGCTTCTGGATCAGCGTCCTCGGCATCTGCTTCGCGCTCCGAGTCACTCTCGGCGACTTCCTCTTCGGCCTCGGCATCCGCCACCTCCGCTTTGGTATTTGTCTCGGCCGCGGCCGCTCCCGCTTCAGATTCGGCATCCATCTCCTCGGCCTTGGTCTCGTCGGCTTCCGCTTCATGTTCCGTATCCATCTCCGCTTTGTTCTCGGCGGCCTCCTCCTTGGCCTCGGCATCCATATCATCGGCCACGCTCTCAGCGCCCTCCTCCTTGGCATCCTCGGCGTCGGCCTCAGCCTCGGTGGCCTCCTCTTCGGTCTTCGCGTCCTCCCCGTCGACCTCGGCCTCGACGGCCTCCTCTACAGCCTCGTAGTCGGTGGCTTTGGGTTTGGGTTTGCCCCTGCCCCTGCCCTTGCCCTTGGTGCGGCGCGGCGGCATGGCGGCGGCGGAGGGCTAGGGTTCCGGCGAGGCGTGGAAGGGATTGGGATTTCGGCAGATCAAGGTGCGCTGCGGAGAGTGCGGGTACTGGCTCTGCGAGAGAGACGGGGGGTGGGGTTAAGAGCAGAGGAGTGTCAAGGTGGGGCCCACCATTCCCTCTCAAGAAAAAATAGGTAGGTAATTAAGATGTGGAGGGCGCTCTCACCGTTCGATTTCCATTGGACGGGTGAGATCGTACGATGTGCATTTATGGGAGATTTGGGTGAGCTGCGTCTGATCTGGACCGTGTTAATGCTGGATCTGACGGTGGTCAAGGGTAAAGACCTTCCCGTTACGGTATGGCCGTCCTTGGATGGGCCCTGATTCAGTGGGGTCCGGCCTAATCCCAGCGGAAAGTGTAAGCTTTTTTCCAAACCCCAGCCCAGGAAGGATCCTAGCCTTGAAGAGAAGCCTACTTCAATTGGGCCTGGAAATATAAACGTCCAGCCCAATGCCCCAACCCAATCCATTGCCCTTCCAACTGCAACGGCCACGACCGTTCGCCTTCGACTTCTCCGACGGCCAACACCGGCGACGAAGACGAGGCGCTCCGCCATGCCGGAGCAGCATGCTGGCCACTTGGATAGGTATGCACACACGCAAAGTACGGAGATCAAGGTTGGATGATCATGCTAACGTCGTTCCTTGGGCTGAGCAACGGATACCTCACCGTCTGCGTCCTAACAGAGGCACCCAAAGGTTACAAGTTCAGTAGCATTTACGAATCTCTGAAGCGCACATTGTTTGTGTTCAAAACAGCATCTGCTAAAGGTGTGCACATTAGTGTGCAGGGACCGGAGCAAAACGCTTTGGGCAAACATGATTCGGCCCGCATTTGAAGTAACTTGTTTCTTTATTGTCTTTCTCAAATAGCCGGCTATCCTTTAATATACCGGAAGCCTTTCTAACAAAAGAAAACTATATCATACTAATACTAAAAGCACTCTTCTAATATAGATTGCCTAATACAAAAATATCATATCAATACTAATAGTAAGCCTTTCCTTATACTTATCTCTTTCCTAAACTGTTGATGTATCCGAACGGCTTTGAACTGACGCCGTGTCCAACTCTGGTTGTGACACTGCTGGCCCAGACTCGGCTATTGTCGTTGCTTGCACTGTACCGCAACCAGTTGTTGCCGCACCACCCGAGTGAACTGATCCCCGTGGACGGCGCGTATAAAACTTGCTAACAAATGCGTCCACAACATTTCCACCCTCCTTTCAGAACAGCTCGTCCTCGAGCTGAAATGTCGCATAATGCTCCTTGAAGTCATGCAACAAAACCCAAGTAGCATCCGTAGGTGAGCAACACTTCCATTGAACAAGGAGCTCCTACACCCCCTCTATTCAGACAGGCACGAACAATGCGATCGGGCAAAGGAACAACATGACCATGAACAAAATCCGGCAAAGGCACCGGCTCAACAGGAGCGGCGGCGGGGTCACTTCTTGAGAAGGCGACATGAAACACATCATGAATGCGAGCGTAGGTTGGCATGTGGAGGCGATAAGCCATGGTTCCAATGCGCTCCACGACACGAAAAAGGTCCATAGAAGTGAGGCGACAACTTGGAAGAAGAACCGGTAGTAATAGAGGCGGCAGTATGATGATGAAGACGAAGCCAAACCCAGTCGCCAACCTCATAAGTTACCTCTCGATGTTTCTTATCGTGCTGGTGCTTCATATAAGTCTGTGCCTAAAGGAGACGCTCCCGAATTTTAGTCAGAAATTCATCTCGGTCAAGAAGCTGGCGATCCACCGCTGCCACGCGACTGGATCTGGGTTCATACAAAAGCAAGGTAGGGGGATCACGACCATATACCACCTTGAAAGGCGTCGTCTTGAGAGAAGTTTGAAAAGAATTGTTATATCAATAATTTGCCAAAGGAAGCCACTGAAACCAATGTTTAGGTCTATCCCCCGCAAGACAACGAAGATACATGACAATAATGCGGTTAACCACTTCTGGTTGCCCATCGCTTTGAGGATGAAAGACTGAACTAGATGTAACTTAACACCCGCAAGATGGAACAGCTCAGCCCAAAAATTGCTAGTAAAGATCGGATCACGATCACTTACAATGAAAGACATAATACCGTGTAAGTGAACAATGTCATTGAAGAAGGCATGCACCACCGAACTGGCCGTATACGGATGCCCCAAAGCAATAAAATGGGCATACTTAGAAAACCATGGTAAGGCAGGGCAGCTCTGTAGAGTCATGACTAATGGTATTCGAATACGTAGTACTTTCGGTAAATGAAGTTGTGTTTAATGGGTGAATCCAACAGCAAAGTATAAGTAGAATTGAAAATGGTTTGGAAATGTTGATGGTTCGGTAATCAAGTTTTGAAACCCTAATATCTAAAGAAGGCTATGATTTTATGTTTAAAAACTTGTTTACAACTAATACTGCATCCACGTAAAATAATGAACTACTTACCCCACACTTAGTAAATCTTTGCATGTAGTTAAATAGCATTTTCCATGTGACTTGTTGAGTACGGTAGTTGTACTCATACTTGCTAAAAACATCAACAGAGATAGCCTGTAATGAAGAAGCAGATGAAGGCGATGAAGTGGAGTTCTACGAAATAGATGACGCGTGGAGTTAGAGTTGTCTTCCGCTCAGGCGTGCCTGTGGCGTTCTTTTGTATGTATTGTATCTAAGGGTTGTTTATCCCGCTGTAAAACTCGGCTTTTATGCCTTTATATTGTAATAAAATTGTCTTTTGTTTTAAGCATGTGATGACAATGTTGTACACTCGATTGATGTAACTCGTAGTTGAACTGTCTTGGACAGTTGCGAGGGATTCATGACGCTACTAGAAATAGGGGTGTTACTTATTCTAATTCGTCTTGTTGATTCTGGCGATTGGCACTTGTTACTTATAGTTCATCATTTCAATTCGCAATTCAGGTACGCCCTTGTCTTGATCGCGATCTTCTATGTATCGGACCTAATTGGAAGATACACTGATTGAACAAATCAAGCTCATATCTAGGAAGGGCTACTAATTGCAGTCATTTCAAGGTTCCTGCTTATTCCTGCTTTCTACTACGCAGCAAAGTACGGTGGTCAGGGCTGGATGATCATGTTAACGACGTTTCTTGGATTGAGCAACGGGCATCTCACCGTCTGCGTCCTCGTTGAGGCGCCCAAAGGGTACAAGATTGGTTTGTGAATCTTTTGAAACCAGAATTGCTGTTGTTTTTATTAGCAGTATTTGCTCAAATTATATACATTATATTGTTTGTGTGTGCAAGGGCCAGAACAAAATGCTTTGGGCAACCTGCTTGTGCTTTTTCCACTTGGCAGGCATATCTTGGGGGGCTGTTCTTGTTGGATGTGGCTCATAGGCAAAGGGTGTTAACTGGTGACAAAAAAAATGGCTTGCAGGTACGAGAGGGAAAGAAAAGAGTCGTATTGCTGGTGAGCAAGAGAGAGTACAATTGATCTTTTATAATTGGAAGTATTGTGGAGCTGGTAAATATCTTCACAAAAATATATGCTAAAAAAAGTTTATATATGTCCGCACGTGTATATTTATTGGTCTCATGCGATTACAGAAATCTATAGAAAATAATGTGTTTGTAAAGTGCATGAATAATTAGCGTTGTAATTATCGCTAATTGTAATTAAATATTACTAATTGCAATAAATTAGTGTGAGTGTGTGTTAGACCATGTGGTGCCCGTGTATTTAGTGATGATGAATAATTGACTTTTATGTTGTATTGAAATTTGCGTTTGTGAAAGTTTCAGTCTAGGTCAAGTTGTTTTGGACAACGTCCGAGTGGTTTCAATCACGCTCGAGTGGTTTTTAGACGGATCCGAGTGGTTTTGTTCTACTCCGAGTGGTTTCAGTCAGGTCCAAGTGGTTTTGATTGCTCCGAATGGTTTTTGTCTGATCCGAGTGGTTTAAGTTGGGTCCGAGTGATTTTTGTCAGCTCCGAGTGGTTTCCGTCGGGTCCGAGTGGTATCGGATGGCATTCGAGTAGCTTTGGAGTATCGGATGACATTCAAATGGCAGCGGAGTATCGGACGGTAATCCGATCGGGCTTATGATGGATGGTCCGATCGACAGTTCCGAACGGCAGACTTCGACCATGTCCGACTTCGATCACGGCAGACTTCGATCACGGCTGACTTTAACCATGGTAAGTCAACCACTACGGATTTGACCATGATAGACTTCGACCACGTCAGACTTCGACCATATCCAACTTCAACCATGTCCGGTTCGACCACGACAGGTAATCGTAGATTTCGACCTCAAACAATGAACCAGTCGTAAGCAACAGTGAACCGATCTTAGCTACAGTGAACTGGTCGACGGTCATAAGGCCATATGCTACAGTACCTGTTGATGGTCGTAGCTATAGTAACTTTTCATGGTCGTAGTAACAGTACCTGGTCGATACTCGAGAGTCGTGGACTTTATGATCGGTACCCGATAGTCGTGGACTTTACTGGTCGGTACTCAATAGTTGACGACTTTGTGATCAGCTGCTATAGGCTTCATATTTTGTACTCGTAGACTTTTTGGTAGGTACGTGTGCTTTAATTCTTTCGATCTTCGAGTACTTCGAGTACTTGTATTGGGTCAGTGGTTGACTGATATGTGCATGGTGGTTGGTGATCGGTGGTCGTTACTACAGTACCAGGTGCGTACTAAGTGATCGTAGCGGTTGTCGGTGCTACAGTACACAGTTGGTTCTCAGTAGTCGATGGTGCAATTACTGGTTGATGGTCGTAGTCGTAGACTTGGAGTGCTCAATGCTTGTGATTCCCGAGTGTTCAGTGTGATAGGAATTCTCGATTATTTGTGGTTTCGAGTACTCGATGAGCTAGCGATCGGTCTGTGCTTAGTGGTTGTAACCGGTCGGTATGAGTTGTCTAAAGTTGGTGTTTTTAAAAGCATTGAATATTTGATCGTGGACGACCTGGTTGGTGTTGAGTGATGGTTAAAGGTGCGGTTTGAGTGTGTGGATTGATAACGGTCAAGTTGGGAAGAACTTGTACCGAGAAAACGTTTCTTTGGTATTTGGATGTACATGTGGGCGTGGAGACGATCACGATCGGTGATAGGGAGCATCAGGATTAGAATGGGGAGGTTTGAGATTCAGACAGTTGAGGATGTCATGCGAACTGGTCTTGCTAACGATGGAGCACGTGGAGATCAAAGGTTATGATACGTGGAGAAGCTACGTGCGGTGCGGTCCTAGAGGCTTCCGCACGAAAATTGATGAGGCATGATGAAGATATGGGAGTTGTGATCCTAGAGACTTTGTCACGTGTTGAGTTAGGAGTTGTGGATAGAGTCCATAACTTGTAAGAGGTAGAGTTTATTTAAAATCCGTATTCGGAAGGGTTTGAGTCTCTTGATTTAAGGAAGAGATAGGATTTCGTGTTCGTGTTTAAGTCAAAACACGGTTTAGGGTTCTAGCATAAAAAAGCAGGTAGAGGCTAAATGTTTTAGCCATGGCTTTGTGGAGGCCTTTTGTGCTAGAGTTTTTAGGGGTACCTGGGGGTGCTTTATAGCCACAAACATGATATAGAAGTAAAATATTAGATATGATCTCAAACAAAAGAAATCACGTGATATATAAACTTTAGCCAAAATTGTTAACAAAACATATATAAATATATATACAGAGAGAGCGAAACATAAGCCAAATAAACAATAGATATGACGTATATATGCATGCATGTATTGTCTGGCCCGGTGGCAATGCGTGTCCGTTAGCAGGGCCTGCTGCCGCGCCGCGCCGCGCCAGCACTGCTGGCCTGCTGCCGCGCAAGTCAAATCTTGCAAAAACAGCGACTGGGTCATTTGTTTTTTTTAAAAAAAAAGCTGCTACAGGTCTGAACAGTCCGATGTTTCGAACGCTCGTGGGCTCGTGGAAATTTGGGCCCAGTTTTGTGGCCTATTTGCAGGCCAGTCCAACGCCACACCACTGACCCGACCAGCAGTCACCATCTTTTCCGCCTCCGAGCTCGCTCCCGTCTCTGGTCTGCGGGCTGCGGCTGCGGCGCCGCCGTGCTTCCATTCCTCCTCGCGCGCTCCGTCCGAGGAAAGGATTGCCTAGTGCTTCCCGTAAGACCTTTCCTGGCTCGCTTCTCTCTCCCGATTCGCCTCTCTTGACTGCGCCTACGCGGTCACACCTCATGCGCGCAAGCGGCGCAGCCGTGGACCGCTCCTGGTCGAGGTTCTCAGGCCAATAAGATACAGGGATTCCTCTTCTCTCTGTGCATGTAAGTTCACTTTTTTTCAGGCCAGGATGCGATCCTAAACTTGATTTCTGAATGCTTTTCTAATGATGCCTTCATCAACAATCTTCTTTTTTAGCTCAAGAAAATGTTCCATTCCCAATCTTTGCTTGTGTTCAGGCCCCAGAGTAAACCTGGTTAGGAGTTCACTCCATCGCACTCGCAGCGAACTACTCGCTACTCCAACTATGTAATTGCGAAAGCTCACTTTAATTCTTGGTGAACAGCAACGGAGCAGGTGGGCTTCCTGAATTGAGAATTCGTCCATCCCGTTGCAACAAAATCCTACAGGCTACAGATGACAAGAACCAGCAAGGCATCCCAGGCTTGTCTCCAGTGCTGATTGATCCCCCAAAATTCCTGAAAATTCTGAGTGTTGACTCTATGCAAATCTGTTCTGAGTAGTACACGCAATGCAACAACTGGTGGGGCACCATCTCCGGACGGCGCGCAGTATGCGATGGGCAACTGAGCATGGGTTGCTGTGGTCTAATGGGAATGCACAAGAGTTGTCATGCATTGATGCATCTGTCGTTGAACGAACTGTATTTTTTATCCCCAGGTCTGAGGCTTAAAGTATTTCCACTAGCCATCCTTCAGCCGTCCCGTGCAATTGGTATGCGTGGTCGTTATCACCAATTTTTCTTGCCCAGCGTCATGTGGATGTGTTCCCAATTCCATCAGCTAGCGTTGATGAGAGAAGCAAGGACGTGTATGTTACTTCCATGTGATTGGCCTAGGCGGATAAATAGTTTGTTCGTAGTTCATCTAACCTCCTATTAGTCTTCCCCAGAGTTCAAGCTTGCTGGCAAAAAGAGCTCGGTTTCGATTAAAGTAGTTATTGGGTTCAAAATTATAATAAGTCTATTTTGAGTGAAAAAGGTTAATGAGGCTCGGCTCAATAGTAACTTGTTAGGTCGAATTTGAAATAACCACTTAAACGATAAATAAAATAATTTTATATCAAATTATGTCAATTTCGAAAGAAGTTCGATAATAGCTCATTAAGCTGTTTATTTTTTCTTTCTAACCTCCTCATCTTACAGCACCATCCCTGTAAGTACCCTTTGTGCTCCAAGAGTACTAAGTTCTTTTGCATCACCTCTTGACATTGTCCAGCTCACTGAGGCACCCAAAGGGTACAAGGTTGGTCTATGGCTGTTCTCAACCAGTACTGTTGTGTTTTGTATCATTTGCTCAAGTTATATACATGATTGTGCATCCAGGGACCAGAACAAAATGCTTTGGGCAACTTGCTTGTGCTTTCCCAATTGAGCGGCATATTTTGTGGGGCCGTTCTCGATTGGCTGTGGCTGATAGGTAAAGGGCGGTGATCAAGTTGTGCAGTATAGTCTTCTTGTTTTCCCCGGGAGATGGATGCAAATTAATTAAGCACCAAGCAGCATTTGAATCATATCTTCTGCTGAATATTTCACTTCCAATTCCAATTGTACTGAAGTGATTCAGAATTCAGATGTTTAAATGAGTCAAGAAAGGGGAGAGGGAAGAAGAACCGACGTAAGGCCATGTTGAAGTGTATAATATTGTGATGTACTTGTGTATCAATTCGTATGCCTTTCCCCAAGTTTCAGATGTTAAAGAAACGAAAAGAGAGGCTTGAAACTGAATTGAGCAAAAGGCACATACCCAAATATGCATCTTTTGATGAGAAAGCTTGTTGCAGATAGAACGGTTCAGTTCAACTTATCTGAAGGTATCTGCCAAATGCAATCATGCAAATTCAGCGATGCAGATGATGACAGGCTGTCAGCATCGTTCTTGTCATGTTCTCTGGATTAGCTGTTGATGCAAGCAAATCAGCCATTCTTGAGGTCGTAGAGAGTGGATGCCTATCCTTAAACATAGTAGTTTGTAGTTTAGGCCAGGGATGCCTATCCTTAACCATAGTACTTTCGATTATTGTTCGTGATAAACTAACCTATTTTTTTATTTTTAATTTTTTAAATTTAATTATATCAAAAACCACTAATAAATATAGTATAAATAAATCAGCTATAGTGCTAAATAATAAAAAACATATAAGCTAAAAAAAACCTAAATGAACAACCAGCCTCACCCTCACATTCACGGTCACAGCGTTTGCCTAAGAAAGCGTGCAGGAAAAGGTACGATTTTGGAAGCAACTGACGACATAAACTAATCAAACTAATCAAATTTAGTCCAAAGTGGCAGGCAAAAGGTCAAGATTTCTCAACCAAGCCAGTAGCAACTGGAGTAGCAAATGACTTTGGTCTCAAAAAAGGAAACAAAAAAGAAAGCAGAAAGCTAGCAACTTGGAATCGATCCCAAATTTCCAATCGCGTGTGGCTGAGATTAGCGGATTCCATTGCGGTGTCACTCTCCTGAGATACTGTGACAGTTCTTTTTCTGCTGCCTCATATGACTTTGATCCATATTTTTTATTTTAGAGTGAGCGATTGTAGGAACGATCCGAATATTAGTAAACTGATAAACTATTTTAAAATATTATTCCAATAAACTACTTTAAAAATAATTAGAATATCATACCGTTTGTTTATTTAAAGAAAACCATAAACTGAAAGCAATATGGCCATCAGTTCAAATCAAGCGGGTCTTTTTTCCCCTCTTTTTACGATTCTCCCTGTACTGTGGTGTAAGCGCTTAGAGTTGTCATACGCCATGTCACTTTGGGGAAAATGCAGCACATTGAGATACTGTTACGAGGTAAGATATACAGCTTCTTCTGGATTCGGTTTTAGTTTCTGTCTTTTAATTCATTATTTTTATATTTTATCTTTATTTAGTTTTTTAAGCTTTTTTTTTGACTTTTTGTTTTTTCGTATCCCTTCACATTGTATGTAACGGGTTAGCATATTTTTTCTATTTTTAAAATTTTAAATTTAATTATGTCAAATAAATCAACGACAGATACAGTGAAAAATAAATCAACTACAGTAAAAAAAGACATATGCCATCGCCAAACTAAGCATGATCTGTCAGTTTTGTTGCTCATATGTTACTTCGTTGCAGATACGGTTAAATACGTATTTTATACGGCAGTATCTTACGCAAATACCGGACGAATTTATTTTTGCGATATGCTAATGTGAACGCTGGTGGGGACAGTCTGAACGCGATTTTCCCATCCAAAAGTTTGTCGCCGTCCAGATTTCTTCGGACAAACAATTGCCGACGCGACGCATGTAATGCGCATTAGCGTAATGATCTGCAGAGTTTCTTCCAACGGAGGGATCAAAGAAAGTTCAGAGATTCAAGCTGCATTCCCATTTTATAATTTTTTATAAATTTTATAGAGACTTTAGTTACCAAGCCTGCAGCGTAGATAGCCAGAAGCCTGGTCCCGAGCGCCGCTCAGGTTAGTTGCCCTTCGCCAGCTTAACTCCGGCCTCTTATCCCTTGTGACCCTCGTCTGCTGCTCCTCTTCTTGGCCACCGCCTCGCCTGGTAGTCGGGGATCGACTGCTCCGGCCGGTCAGCGCTCTTCTCCCGTACGTCTTCCCTCTCCTCTTGTGATACTCTAAAAAAGACGCAATCTTGGTGTTTTGTCATGGCCGATCCGTACGTTCTTGGCGCTCGTGCTGGTGTTTTTTTTTTTTTACAAATTACTCTCCTTTTGGGGATTCATGCGTTGTGGTGAGATCTGTGCTGCCGCTGGTAGTTTTGTCTGTTGCCGCTGGCGTTAGCTCGTTTGTGATGATTTGATAATGTCTCTCGGGCGTGGGCAAGGAGTAACTAGCAATTGGTGTTCTAATTGGTGTTCCCACCTTTTTAGGTTTCAAGTCCCAGCTTCTGAGCACTAGGAGTAACTAGCAATTGGTGTTCTAATTCTTAAACGGCGTGTCGTCGCATACAATCTGTCCCATTTGCGAGGAAAACCCGGAAACAATCAATCATTTGCTCATGCTCTTGCCCTTGGGTCCGGCAAGTCTGGGCACATTTCTTGCGCCTCTTCGGCAGACGTCGCCTACCACCAATAACACAAATTCGGCTGCTAGACCGGTGGACCTCAATGCGCAAGTAAGTGCCCAAGGCCAACAGGAAAAAATTCGATTCTATAGTCATCCTTTTCCTGTGGACCATTTGGCGCGAACGCAATGGCCAATTTTTCGACAAAATCAAGACATGCACCGAAGGGCTCATGGACAAGCTCAAGCAAGAACTAAATTGTTGGCGTTGGGCAGGCGAGGACTTGCTACCGACTCCTATGAGAAGTAGCTTCTAGTTTCACCATCTCGCAGCTTAGCTGCACTGTCTCAATCGCTTACTTCTTTCTGTTTTCTCCCTAGTTGCCTCACCCCTTCTCTGCTTTCTTTGGTTAACTAGTCTCCTGTATCCCCCAAACTCTTGTTTTCTCTCTAGTGACTACTGTTTTATCCATCCTTTTAATGCAATGGCATGCAAACCTTCTGCATGTTCCCTAAAAAAACTTCAATCCTGATTTCTGAATCAATATTACATACGGCTCTTTGCAGCGTTGCCCATTCTACAGACTTTTTTGTTTAGGCGCTGGTGAACTCAATTATCATGAGCCTCGAGATAGCAGGTGCAGAAGCACCTCAAGTTCAGGTCTCTTTACTTCTCTTCTTCTGTTCTGCAAGTTCATATGATGGTTCATGATGTAGTGTTCTAGATTTCAATAAAATGATTTATACTAACAATTGCTATTTTTCGTTGTGAAATTGACAGGGGAAGTTCCTTGGTATACTTGTCTGCTGGCTTTTGGGAAATGGAAGCCTTTTCGCATGGAACAGTATGCTTACCATTGAAGATTACTATGTCGCTCTGTTCCCAGTACGTGCTTGTTTGATGTCGCTCTGTTCCCAGTACGTGCTTGTTTGTGATACTCAATTGATGGTTTGAATGAAATCAGTATTCAGTAGCATCATGCATGCACTAGAATAGATGAAAAATGCATCCTTGTCCTTTGTTTTGGATGTTGTAATAGAGATTGTGACATTCAATTAATGGTTTGAATTAAACAGGTATTTAGTAGCATCATACATGCACTTGAATAGATGCTAAAGGCATCCTTTTGCCTTTGTTTGTAGTGTTGGGGTAGACTGAAAAATAACCATGAT
Organism: Bonia amplexicaulis; assembly: GCA_036346245.1. Classification (NCBI taxonomy): domain Eukaryota; kingdom Viridiplantae; phylum Streptophyta; class Magnoliopsida; order Poales; family Poaceae; genus Bonia; species Bonia amplexicaulis. The sequence goes on from CM070755.1 coordinate 3,489,137, forward strand.
TTTCTTCTTGATTCAGTCAACATCTAAACATTCGGGTCCAGTGCTTGTCAACCGAATGCCAAACTCATTTTACTGATATGGATTATCATTTCTACCTTCCATTGTTTTCCCTTCCTTGAAATGAGAAAAATGGTCCCTTCTCATTGCAGCATTTGTTTCACTTGTACATTCAAATTTTAGCAAATATACAATGATTTATAACCTACTACTTCTGATTGCAGAATTACCATCCAACAAGAGTTCTTACGCTAGTTTACCAGCCTTTTGCCTTCGGAATAACCTGCATCCTGGCATACCATGAAGCAAAGCTCAACACGAGGAAGAGGAATCTGTTTGGATTTGCACTTTTCTCAATTAGTTCTTTCGCATTAATAATGGTAAATATATTGCCTTTTGCAATAAAAATAGATTAATGTGCCGGTATAACAGCTCGTGTAATCATGTTTGTTATTACAGCTGGACATTGGTACTAAAGGACAGGGTGGGATTGGAGTCTTCGTTGGTGTATGCATAATCAGTGCCTTATTTGGGACTGCTGAGGCCCATGTTGAAGGTGGCTTGGTTGGCGATCTTTCCTTCATGTGCCCGGAGTTCATTCAGGTAACCTTTTAGTCTTTACAGGTGATTTTTTCAGTGATTTGTGATGCTTGTGCTTATATTTGTAGGTCTGAGACCCAGAGGTCTTATTTTACATTTCATGATCCATGTAATGCTTTGGATTTTCAGTCCTTCCTGGCGGGCTTGGCTGCTTCAGGAGCTCTGACATCAGCTTTGAGATTAATTACTAAGGCTGCTTTTGAGAACTCACAAAATGGTCTTCGCAATGGAGCTAGTACGTCCCAGTCTTGTCAACATATGTGGATATAGTAAAATTATATTGTGATATATAATAACCAAAAATATTTCTGTGCACTTCCAAAATAAAACTATATGAATTATAAAGCAAATGAGGGGTTTAGGGGATGGTTAACGACATGAGGTTAGTACTACAGCTGCTTTAGAATCTGTGCATTTTTGCACAGTAAAAATAATTCGTTAAATAATGCTTTTTTACTGATTAAGTCTAAAAATAGACGCCACCCTTCCAACTATAAACCAAGTTATAGAAGCACCTGTCTTAAGGAAAAAAACACCCAAGAAGTATGTCTTATCTATGGCTACTTTGCCGGCTTTTTTCCTTTTTGCTCTGATTATGCCAAAATAGGAATGCTATAAATCCGTTGTGATCTCAAAATCTCAACAACTACTCTTTTCCTAAAAAGGAATATCCATTTCAGCACTTGTTCATACAACTCTCCCCTTTAATGTCTGGGTGCTTGTTTCATGATTTATCTGTATAACTAGTCCATGTTTGATTGCTCGGTGCAGTTTTATTCTTTTCGATAACATGCGTCTTCGAGCTAGTTTGCCTCCTTCTATACGCGTATGTGTTTCCCAAGTTACCCATCGTGAAGTACTACCGCTCAAAGGCAGCCTCTGAAGGGAGCAAGACCGTTGCCGGCGACCTTGCTGCTTCAGGGCTCAAAACTGTACAAGATAGACAAGTTTGTCTCTTTGGCACCAATGCCTATACACGCATTCCCTGTAACTTTGCTATGAGAATCAAATGTTGATATAGTGATTTTTCAGGTTGAGGAGGATCCACAAAAGCACAAGCGTTTAAGCACCAAAGAGCTTCTGATACAGAACATAGACTACGCGTTTGATATTTTCCTGATATATGTCCTGACTCTATCGATCTTTCCTGGTTTTTTATCCGAAGACACTGGATCACACAGCCTGCGTACATGGTAATGCTTCTTCCTTCCTCGCTTTTTTATCAAGCACTTGCATCTCGCATCTAATCTCAGCAAGGTGACTTCTGCAAAATTCAGTAGTATCATGCAAGCATCTGACATGCCATTTCTGACAAAATTCAGGTATGCGCTTGTGCTGATCGCGATGTACAACGTGTGGGATCTTGTTGGGAGGTACCTGCCGCTGATCAAATGCCTGAAGCTGATCTCTCGGAAGGGCCTGACGGCCGCGATCCTGGCCCGCTTCCTGTTCATCCCAGCGTTCTACTTCACGGCCAAGTACGGCGACCAAGGCTACATGATCTTCCTGACGTCCTTCCTGGGCCTGACCAACGGCTTCCTCACCGTGTGCGTCCTCACCGAGGCGCCCAACGGATACAAGGCGAGTCCATTCTGATGCATTTTGGTATCAAGAAAATGTTTGTCGTCAGGAGCTGGTCACTGTTTCAGGCTGTGGGTCTGACTTGTATTTGCGCTTTTGCTTGTGCAGGGTCCGGAGCAGAACGCTCTGGGGAACGTGCTCGTCGTATGCCTCCTCGCCGGCGTATTCTCCGGCGTCTTGCTCGACTGGCTGTGGTTGATAGGCAAGGGCTGGTGATGAGTGTGTGCTTCGTGTGCGTGGGTCGTTAGTTTCTCTCTTGGGTGAGAGGGAACCGCGCGAATATAATTTGCCTTCTTTTGGGAATATACCTTATGGCCTTTGGAGCCTGTTCGTAAATCATTTAAGGCTAGCTGCTGAAGGAACAAGGATGCTATAATTTGAGTGATTGCTAATGAGCTCATGGAGCCTGTTTCTAAGTCATTTAACTTGCGTACTTCAATGTATCTGTTCAGAAGTGGTAGCTAGGTTTGAATTTATCTGTTTATGCAAATCATGTAATAAGTACTCTACAAAAAACATTTTGTATAGAGAGATTGAGAGGTGCGAGCCAAGTCCTCTAGCCCAACCAGCCTCCCCCATGGTAATACTCTCACAGCCCACCCCCGGCCCCACCGCGCTCCGTGCCGTGCGACTCCGCGGCCCAAGGCCCATCCCAGCCTGCCCAAGAGCGCGCAGCCCGGATACGAGACCGCATCCCAGGCAGGGCGGCCCAAGCGCACAGCAACTCGGGCAGAATTCCTGTCGGTCCCGTGCCACTCGACCCGCAGCCCGCGGTCCGACACCTGCCCACCAACCGCGCGCAGCCAGGACGCGAGACCACCGCCCAGGCGCACGGCATTTCGGGCAGAATTCCTCGTCCGCTCCGCCCGATTTCCCCCAAAATCGCGCGCTCGCGCAGCAGGCCCGCACAGGTGCCTCCTACTACACGGGTACGCGAGGTGCGCGGCCACGGCCGTGCTAGGGCGTCCCATGCCCGTGCGGGCGAACCCCACGTCGCGGCCTGCCCAGCCCAACCCAGGGCGTGATCTCCGCCCCGGTTTTCGGTAGAGAGGAGGGGGTGGCCGTGGCGTGGCGTCGTGTGATGTGACATCCACCGGCTGAGATCGGTTTTGCCGATTTTCTAGCGGATTTAACACTATTAACGGCGGTATTTACAAAAATAGCAGTATGTATATCGTATTTACAGAAATATCACTTTTGCCGTCCGATGGGAGGCGGCGGCGACGAGGCGACGGAGGGGCTGCGAGGAGGCGACGGTTGATTGTCGGTCACACCGCCCTAATTTTTCGTTTAGTATTTATTTGAATTTCTAAATATATCAAATGAGCTCAACAAATTACTAAAATTTATGTACAGCCTCCTGACATAACATACTTAACAGTGTAATTTTTCAATAATTTTATCTATTGTAAATATTGCTCAAAAATCCATACAATTTTAATATTTGTATGAGTTTTTACATATAGCAAACGAGCTCCAACAATTACGAAATTTTATATGAAGCCTTCTAACATAGTCATAGTTATTGTGCAATTTTTTGCGAATTTTATATGATCCGATTTTACCACGTTTATTTGGGTTAATTTAATCATGAATTTATGAAATTTCACGGTTTTTTTAGAATTTTATACATTAGTAATACTTGTGCAAGTAAAAGTAAATGTAGTAGTAAAAAATGCATCACACCCAAGAGGGAGACCGGTCAAGAACGCGATGTCCTGCAGAGTGACCACCGTCATCTCACCCCACCGAAAGTGGAATGTGTGCGTCTTGGACCTACACCTGTCCACCAGTGCCGCGAGCAGGCTGCCGTCGATGGTGAACTCGTGTCCGATAGAGACCAGTAGGGTTGGTACGAAGCGCTCGTCCAGCGCCCACGGATCACTCCCGCCTCCCCCTCCGCAGCTTGAAGGGCGAAGGGCCAGCCACGTCACCCGTCATCTATGAGTGGTAACGATGCTTCTCATTGTACAACTGTTCGAGAAGCTCTGGTAAAGCCATATCTTCCAATACATATGACAGACCAAATATTAATACGAAGATTAATAATGATAGTAAAACTTACTTCATAATATAAACTATATTAATTATGACTAACTAAATAACAGTAATTATGACTAGGACTACGGGAATAACATCGAAAGCATGCCATAAAATTTTACCTGCTTTTCGGCTGAAGCAATCAACACTCTCGCGTCCTTAATGAGCTATGCACTGACTTCTCAAAATAATTAGCTACACACTCCTAATTTTGGCGACAACCGCGAGAATGACCTTCTGCGATGAGCGACTGAGATGAGCAATGATGAACTGCGAGAGTTTTATATTTATGGACGAGCGAAAAGTGAATCCGGTGCGCTCACACTGATAAATGTCACGAGTAGCACTTCGGTTGAGAGGGGACGGCATAGTAACACTGATAAATGTGCAAACGAGTGGGGCGACACAGACATAACGATATTAGTGCGAACGAGGGAGCGCACGAGGGGCACAACACACAGAGTGACAATTGTGCGAAGGACACAACAGAAAAGAAAATATAGCACGATTGAACCGACACATGCGTGAAGCATAGAGGTCAACCATTTGAAAAGATGCATGAGCATCATTAAATTCATAATTAAATTAACCTGAATTAACCTGAATAAATGCCACTTGAGACTTCGTCGACCCCGAGTCCGAAAGGCAGGGAACGGACCGTGCACATCAGCTTCGTCTCATCGTCGACCCCTAGTCTGAAGGGTGGGGGGCCTTCATCCGACCATGTCGTGGTCGTAGACTCCGTCCAACGGCCTCGCGGTCATAGACTTCGTCCGTCCACATCGTGATCGTAGACTTTGTTCGACCACCTCGCGGTCGTAGACTTCATCCAACCACCGCGTGGTTGTAGACTTTGTTTGGCCTACCCACGATCGTAAACTCAGTCTGGCCATATCGTGGTTGGACACTTACTCTGACTGTCTCGTGGTCGTGACTTTGTCTGGCCACATCGTGGTCGTAGACGCTTCGTCCGACCAATTAGTGGTTAGGACTTCGTCCGGCGCACGTGTCAACTTCGTCTCTCCGCCGACTTTGTCAACCCTGAGTCTGAAGGGTGGGGGATGGACCGCACGTGTCAGCTTCGTCTCATCACCGACTTCGTCGACCACAAGTCCGAAAGGCGGGGGACAAACCACGCTCGTCAATTTCATCTCGCCGTCGATTTCGTTGACCTTGAGTCCAAAGGGTGTGGGATAGAATGCGCGCCTCAGAGCTTTGTCTCGCCGCCGACTTTTTGTCGACCCCGAGTCTAAAGGATGTGGGACAGAACACGCGTCTCAGAGCTTCGTCGAAGATTCGTCTCGCCGCCGACTTCGTCAACACCTTGTCGGCTTACGACTCCTCGTGGTCGTACTCTCCGTCCGACCACCTCGCGGTCACAGACTCCGTCCGACAATGTCAGGTCGTAGGTTCTATCCGACTACCTCGTGGTCGTAGACGTAGTCATCAGGACTTCATCCGACCACTCGTGCTCGAGAATTCATCGATACTTCGTCCGACCACTTCGGTGCCGTGATTTCATCGATACCTACGATCACCACGTGGTCGCATCTTCGGTGACCATGTCACGAGTGACATAGTCGTCAGGCCTTCTCCGACTATGTCAGAGGCACCAACCAGACGGGGCACCTGGGCTTTCGGCGTGGGACTTCGCCGCTCGTGTCTATGAGTCGCCTGAGGTTGGGGCACGATCTACGTGTGTCGGCTCGGTCTCTACCAGAAGATGCCACAAACACATCAAGATCAATCAAATAATCCTGTTTTAGAAGATTTATAGGTTCACACCCTCGGAGATTGGGAGCTAGGTCTGTGCTCGTCGCACTGTAAAATCAACTGTCCACAATTAAATGGACTGGCCTACTAAGCCCATAGGCCTTTTGCTCCTTTCCGTTTTTTTTTTCTATGCATCTCCTTTTCTGTTCATAGTTGACCACAGGCCCACAGCGCACGACGGGGTGGCTGGCGTCCTCAAAGAAGAAAACGACGGTGTACCACTGCTCAGAGGAGTGGGGCCTACCTGCTGCCCATGGGATTGGCAAACAAGCTGGTGCCAAGTCAGCATGGCTGGTATTTTGTTTTTTCTGGGCCCACCACGACTCGGATGGGACATTATGTCCAGGTCAGCAGCATATAATTACAAGCAACGTGGAGTACTATTACTAATGCCAACGGGAGGAATGATTGTTCTTTTTTGGATTTGTTTATCGGCTTTCAGACACTTTTCGCACTTGCTCACTGGGATTAAGCTATTCTGACCTGATTAGCTCCGATTAATTTAGCTCAACTTTTGAGTTGATCTCAACCGTTGATCAAATAATCAAAGCTTCAAACATCTCCCGAAAAAAATAATGTTACCTGCTCAACTAACGAAGTGTGACATATCACTGAAGCGTTTTGTCAATAAGATTGAAATCCTAGTGCCCATTCAGAATGACGCAAAATCCAATGGTGTTATTTACTAGTGGTACTTTGATAAAAATAAAATGAGTTTATGGAAGTGCCTGTATATTCATAGAAAGGATTTAAAATTCTAAATTATCTTATGAAGCTGTCCTTCACCTTCTGATGCCAGCTTATTTCGGTTAATTTCCTTCTACAAATGTGTGGTTCATGAGCCACTAAATACGTAAGGCCATACAAGCGCATCTGTTGTGATTATCTGCAAGAATGGATATATATAATTTACAAGTTATTAGAAAACGTTATCTCAGAACCTAATTGCCACAGATTATATTATAGAAACTGAAGCTAAAAATAGATTGAAAAGTCAAAAAGATGGATGCTAACGTCCTTTGCCAGAATTCAAAGGCTCTTTTTCCACGACGATTGCGATTCTTGTTTTGACAGAACTTACTAACAATCAGGGCCAGATCTGAACCAGCATGGCAGGGCGGCAGCCCATCGTACGCTAGGCCATGCCTCGGCCTCACTGGAGGCGAGTCACGCCCAGCTCCCAGGTCTGCACGTGTAAGTGGAGCGGTCGGTGCGTCATCCGTTTTCGTCAGGAAGCGGCATGAGGGGCAAAGCGAAGCAAACGCGACGCGAAAAAGGCCGGGCAAACAGGCGCGCGAGGACACAAGATAAATAATAGTCCAGGGTTGGAATGTCCTTGGGATCAATAATTGTCCCTTACCGGGTCTGGTCTGGTCTGGATCACCCAGAACCCACAAACTGTACTAATTACTTCACCTAGCGCAAACGGTTTACGATAGGGTGTTTCTTTTTTTTGCCCCATATCTTCGTGATTTTGTGTACATTTTCAAATTTCAAAATATGAAAGTCATGGCATGAGAAGCTAGATCAGGAGCGTATATAACGGTGCTCGTAATGCTGCTGCTACACGTCTACCTCACCTACTGGAAAACAGCTACAAACAAAAACGAAAGTATAAAGCGAACAAAAACCACTACTAGGAAGGATATCGCATCTTCCTGTTACGTGTACATTTTTTCAAACTTCAAAATTCGAAAATTGAAACGCAGGACAGGGATAGGAATGGAAAACTACTGGAGCACTCCTATCGGATCCTACAGCTAGCAGCAGAACGGTGATCTGGAAGACCCCAACCTCTCTCCTCGCGAGTTGCGATTCCCAAATCCCGATGCGCCCTTGCAATTAACACACCTCTCCTGCGGCAGCCTCCCTCCCCCTCCATCTCATCGTCGCTTCGCCCTCCTCTCTCTCCCTGTCCTGCCCGCCACGCCCCGCCGCCGCCGCCCATGGCGTCATCGTCGTCGCACCACCACGACGGCTCCTCAACCTCCTCCACCCCGCGCGCCGCGGCCGGCGTCGGCAACGGCGGCAACTACCAGCACCCGCCTCCTCTGTCCCCTGCCCCGCCGCACGCGCAGGCCCAGGGTGGCACGAGCGTGCGCCTCATGTGCAGCTTCGGCGGCCGCATCATGCCGCGCCCGGGCGACCATCAACTCCGCTACGTCGGCGGGGAGACCCGCATCGTCTCCGTCCCGCGCGCCGCCTCCTACGACGCCCTTGTCGCCGCGCTCGCCAAGGTCGCCCCAGCGCTTTTCGCGCCGGGGAGGACCGACCCGGCGCTCAGGTACCAGCTCCCCCAGGACGACCTCGACGCGCTGATATCCGTCACCTCCGACGACGACGTCGACAACCTCATGGACGAGCTCGACCGCCTCCAGGGCCTCGCCACCGCAGCCATCAAGCCGCCCCGCCTCCGCCTCTTCCTCTTCGCCGCCTCGCCGGACCACGCCGCCGCCGGCGCCTTCGGCTCCGTCCTCTCCGGCGCCGGCGACGCCTCCTCCGACCAGTGGTTCGTCGACGCGCTCAACGCCCCCGCTCCCGCGCCCATCGAGCGCGGTCGATCGGAGGCATCGTCGATCGTCTCCGAGGTCCCGGACTACCTCTTCGGCCTCGACACCACCTCCGACGAGCCCAGCCCCGGCACAGGGACCCGCCCCAAGTCCGACACAGAGATGGTGCACGGCGAGGACGACGCGCCGGCTCCCGCTCTGGGCGCGCCTCTGCCCCCCTACGTCGCGGATGGCGCCGCGCCGTGGCCGGCCCCGCCGCCGCCGTACATGTCGCAGCCGGTGTACTACGTGCCCGTGCAGCCGCTCCACTACCTCGACCCAGCTGCGCAGGGCGGCTACATGCCCGGGCCGGTCTACCATATTGTCGGTGGCGGAGCAAGCGAGGCGCCGGGAGATCTCTACGCGGCTGGGGGCGTTGGTGGCGTCTACGGCGTTCCGCATCCCGTGCAGCCGTTCCCGCCGATGATGTACGCGCATCCGCCGCCCGGCGCGGTCGTCTACACGTCGGAGGGGAAACCGCCGGAAGGTGGGGCCCACTCTTCGTAGGCGAAAGGGGAGGCAGAGCATGGCCGCATGGGCTGTTCCTGGAGCTGGTCCTGGGTTCTTGATTGTGATGATTACATATGCCTAAGCTAAGAAGAATTTTGCATCGCCGTGTGGTGAATTTTTATTGTTTTGGCTGGTTTTTGTGGGGTTGCTGTATAGGTGAGGGAGGTGGAGGATGGATGGACATTGCAATTTTCGTCGATTGAAATAGATTCTTGAATTGTTATTATTGTAGTACATTTGGTGCAATTAGTAGCAAGTTAATGTAATATGGGATTCATATATTCTAAGTGGTTTCTATCTGCGAAAGACAATTTTTGTGCATTTTGTGTTCATAAGTTTGATGCTGGATGGATCATGGTCCTTGGATGTCCTAAGCAACTTGTGCTGCAAATGCTTGCATATTTTGCGAGTCTGAAAGCTTAATTTCAAATTAATGGCGTACTGAATTAAATCTACCTTAGATCTTAGATATCGATTTTTGGTTTGTTTGCTCCTCTGATAGTTTGATCGTTTCATTTGTTCATGTTGATGCTTGTGGTTGATCCTCAGCTGCTCGTCCTTTCTGGCAGTGACATATCCTGATGATTCTGAACTTGGAATGTCATGTATCCACTTTTCTTCTGAATAAAATGCAGAGAAATGTTTGTTCCATTGTTGACTTGGAAGAAAAGGAAAGCCCCATTTCTGAAGGGAAAAGCTATGTCAAAACGACCAATAGGGACAGCAGCCTGTATCATTTTCAGAAACAGATCAGCTTTGTATTATTCTTTTGAAACAATTCTGCAGATATGCCATCTTATCTCTAGAATTCTTCGGAGCGCTATGTGGGAGCCCAGATTCAGGAAATATCCTTTAGTTCGATTATCAAAAGAAGGTGTCCATCTCACCAGATTCGGAGTCCTTAGAAGGTGATCTGTGCAGTGAAAAAGTCTCTGTTCTTTCATACAGCGTGTACATATAATTTGGAAACAAGAAATAATTTGGAAACATTGCTGCTGGAGCATGTGCATAGCTCATGCCGACCACGACCACGGGTCCTCTCCGGTCCTGAAGTCGGTCTCGATCCACGGCACGTAGAGGACCTTGCCATCGTCGACGTCGGCGTAAACCAAGGCCAGTTACTGTTTCAGAAGAACAATGCAGATAGGTTCAGTTCAGTAAGCAAACAGAGGATCCTTCATAAGGTGTTGATCCCGTAGGTCGCGAGGATCCTGAAATGTAAGGGAAAACCAAACATCACTAGCTGCTGCCAAGATGGTATATATGTTCCGCTGCTGTGTTAGTGGTTCACTGCAACTGCAAATTTGCAGTCCAGGTGGTACATACTGGAGTGATCAGAAACAGCGACGACCATGCAGACGGTGGGGAGGGAGATGGCGCCGAGCAGGAGGAGGTTCATCAGCTGCCTCTTGCCCCATGTCGGGGACGCGGTCGATCGGCGGACGGCGGGGATGCTGCTCGAGACCTGGCATGTGATGGTCCTCAGGCTGCGCTCCCGGCCGAAGGGCTTTGCCCAGCGAAGCACGGGACCGGCAGAGCTGCCACTGGATAGGCCACATATGCAAGAACGCGTGTCTGTTGACTTTTGTGTGCTGAATGGTAGTACTAGCACTAAAACGCCGAGTAATTAGAAGACTGTATAGGGTATACTAGCATACGGTAGTCACACTGACATATTTCTGGCTCTCAGGTTGGGAGCTAGGTTGTCATTAGAATGCCTGTTGAGGCAGTAGAACAATGATCGGAGGGTACACAAGCTATAACGTTACGCCCATCCTGTCGACTATTCCATCGTCCATCTTACCGGTAGTAGAAAAACCTAAGCCTTACAGAGAGACAAATAGAAAAAATATGATGATCGTTATTGCTATAATAAAATTACAACTTGCTCTTAATAAACGATTATAGAAAAAATGCTACTTTCACTAATACAAAATGATCTTGCTATTACCGCTCTCCTTTGTTTCTCTCCCCCATATAGCTTCCTTTTCGGAATCTTTGACCGGTTCGTCCTCCCATTGGTAGAGGATTGTTAGTCCGACCTCGTTGACTTCTGTCATGTGAAGAGCGGATAGAGGAAGTCATACTTGGGCTTTGCGACCACCTCTGCTCTTTGACTTAACCACACAAAGACATTGTTCAAAGGGAGGCCTATATGTCGGGTTACAGAGTTTTTGAGTATTGGCTGGTTGGATAGATAAATAGTAACTCCTCGATCAGAGGTACTGGGAACGTGCTATAGCATAAATTATTATAACACTGATCTAAAGACTTTAATTACGTATTAAAGTAACTCCTTAATAGATTATCTAATCCTAGTCAGTAGACTCGACCATGATGTTCGTTTGCCCCCAAAATTGGGAACTAACGTTATTGAGATTCAAAATGTTCTCACGCTGCACATATCAAATCCAAAAATGGCCACTAAATCACACAAAATATGCTGTGCTTTTGAATCAAGTTTATTTGTGTCCTTCATTTTTTTAATCCGTGTCTGCACGTGCTCTCTATTTTCGTCATCTGAATCATTTCTAGGGGAGCAAACTTTTCATTGGTCAAGCGCTATTTCATAATCTGAATCATGTCTTGTGATGGTATCAACTCAACATGTCGTTTCATTGTACTCAATAGCTTTAGAAAACAACTTCAGTTCTAGGACAGGTCGAGTGGTCGACTGGACAACCAACAGCCACAGGGTAAGCAGATAATACTAGTACTCCCTTCGTTTTATTACTTAACGTATTTTTTTTTTTACGATCGTCCAAATACAATTTTGATCAATATATTTTTAATAATTTTATACTAAAATATACTAATAAACTATAATATTATAAAAATATTTTTAGCGACAAATGTAATAATATAATTTTTATATAGCCAATTTAGATAATTTAAAGAGTTGTGCATCGTTGTCGTGGCAAATTTCACCTTACACACTTCCCCTAATCCACTGGACCGTACGAATCCATGTATCTAAAGCCCATTCCTAGTCAGTGGTGGAGCTTGGTTCATACGTGTACATATATACACCCTTTTTTTTCTTACAAAGGCTTTTTTCTTTTTTACTTATAGTTTGTGATTTATGATTTATGCTACAGTAGCTAGCTTTCAAATAATGCGTTTTTTAAGACGAGGTTAACATTTAGATTATAGTAAAAAAGTGTACTGAGTTTAAAAAATGTACCGAGTTTATCTGTATCGACCAAAATCATATGCAATATTTTTCTCGTGAACTGTCGGAATTTGAAATTTTAAGCCATAAGTCATATATTAAAAGAACCCTCGTAATATTTGTTAAGGGTATTACAGGTAAGGTATTACAGAGGAATATGCTGATCCTATTCTATCTCTACTAATACCTTATCTCTAATACCTTTAACAATATTTAGTGGGTATATTAGTTATATAAACTCAAGCCAACAGCCCACTCATTCGTTCAGCCCCTTAAACAGGCAACAGCCTAAGCAGCGGCGCGGTGGGAGCTGATCGCGATGGTATTGATGGGAGATGCTTTGCTACAATTTTGTAAGAGGAATGAACTGCACAATACGTATGGCCTAATGGACTTGAACTGTACAGATGGGCCCAGCCTGGGCTTACTTCGTGGACCTTACGAATGCTACATTTATGCCTGATCAGTCGTACTGTCCGTAATTCGTTTGATCATCCGAACGGCGCAGCCCAAAAACGTCGATGCAACTTGCAAGTTCACACACAGTTTAACCAAGATGATGATTCTCAAGCGCTAACAGAGTACAATAGCGCATATCTTTGTAGCCATTGAAACGCTTACTAGTCTCTCGTCTTCAGCTGACCAACTTGAGTTCCCGTGTGCATGTCCGGCCGGCGAAAGGCGAGCAGCAATAATTCTGCCGCCTGCATGGGGGAGAAAAGGCGCGCACGGCATGGCGCCGCCGGAGCACGCAAAGCGGCACCCCCACCACCACGCATGCCATGCACGCGCCCAGACGGAGATAGATCGAATCGATCGATCGATGGGGGCTCACATCACTGCATCGTACACCGCAAAACGCCATCATATATGCATGCACAAGGAGGCGCCCTTATTCTTCACCTCATCACTTCCGTTTCTATAGCGTCATATATACCACGCGTATATATCCTGACGACCACGTCGGTAGGGAGCTGCTCACCTACGCACTCACCAAGGTCACTGCCATCGACGGCCACGTCGTCGTGCTCGATGTCGCCACAAGCGCCGTCACTGCTGCAGATGGTGTGTGCTTTGTCTTCCTCTTCTATTGCCTCGTCACTGTTCGAATGGTGCGATTGGTGTAAGTGAGGCATGGTTGAGGGGAACTAACGAGAAGAGACTTACCGATGCATGAGCCATTGGTGGACCTACGCATTGCAAGCATAGGGATTGCTTGCAAAGAAGGATATGACCATAGACTCGACTTAGGAAAAAGGTGAGGTCCATGGTCAAGGTGAAGGTATTTTTGTGCGGAGAAGCAAAAGTACCAGAAGTGGTAATGGGATCAAAACTGTGGTGATGGAGGGTGTTTAGAGAGCGGTTTAGGTCAAGGAATCGCTAAGGAAGCCAAGCGGAAGAAAGCTTACTCCTTAGCAGGTTGGGCTTATGCGCTTTTAAAAGCATGCATAACTCATGTGTTAAGTGTAAAACCCGGTGTGTGGGTTTAATGTGTTTTCTCGATTGTGCTAATAGATAGTATTCATTATGGTTAGATGTGGGCTAATTGCCTCATTTATTTGTAGTGGGTGTGGTTGGTGGCTAGATTATTATGAAGCAAGAGAGGAAAGCAACTGACACACCTTCTAGGGTTTTAGGTAAGTACTCTTGGGTGAGAGAGCTCTGTCCTCCTTGATGGAGAGGCTGTAAAACGTTTATCTATAAGTTGCAATAGATCAACCATCTTCATCATCCAGGGTGTGTTCTTGATCTTGTTGATTTTGTACTATTTTAGTTGGAGTTTTTGCTCTCCTCTCTTCTCTATTGATCTTGTTGGTTCCATAGATGTGTAAAAGATCGTAATGCCTCTTGAGGATCATGTGCCAACTATCTAGAAACTTGTTGCAGTAAGATTTAGCAGTTTGGCTTGATTTGAATCACTCCTTGTGATATCTTGATCCAAGAGTTTTGACTTTGAATCTTTGAGTACTCTAGCTTACTATGATATGTGATAACTTATCTAGAGTCATCTTGGTCATCTTTAACTCACGAGTAAGTAGTATGCCAAGTTTGTGAGTTTTGCTTGGTTTTGATGCAACCTTACTTGTTTTAAGGAAAAGTTAGAACTTTGGCTAAGGTCTATACGATCCTTAGATGGATTAGGTTCCTGACATTCTTAGCAAGATGTGTGCAAAGTTTCAAATCATTTGGGTTTGTATTTTGGATATTGCACTCTTTTCGAGTTAGGCTCGAGCTGGTTTTCTATTCTGTAAACAGTAGTGTGGTCATACCATTTTTGACATGTGATACTACCAGTCTTCGGTCATACCGGGCTTGGACCTGTTACAGACAACATGTGCACTGGCTTGCTAATTGCAATTCTCAATCAGTAATCAACTCTGACCGGTTCACACATTGAGATTTTACTTAGTTGACACAACTACATATGCACGCAGTTCAGACGTCTCATTTGATCGAGTAGATTTCTACCAGAAATGTACAGCGTGGTGCAACATACACGCAGGAGTAATCCTTACAATTCTTCTCGCTTCAGATCTAGTGTCAAGTGTGGTATGACGCTGCATGGATGTGGTACTCGTAAAGCCATAGGGCAAATCCTACGACTAGATGCTGTACGACGCGCGAACACGAGCAGTACAACGGAGCGACCCCGGCCGGCAGTAGGGACATGGAGGAAAAAAGCAGGGCAAAAGCGAAAGCTTCTAGGCCGTGAGTGCACATCACATTTCGGGCCTTCTTTCCTGCTTTACATGGGCCTTTCTCTTGCATCTATGCAGAGGGTGCGTAGAGGGCATCCACGAAAGCAAGGCCTACGCGCCCAAAGCAGTGGATGGGCACCTGGTGCATCGTTTGGGTCCTCCTGCAGTATGCTAGCTAACCTACATATGTTCATGTACCAGCTTATTTCAACTTTAGCTTCTGACTTATTTTTTACTATTCATAAATTTTGTCTTTTTTAAACTTTTGCCTTTTTTGAGCTTTTTTGCTGGTTCTTTTTTCTCGTATTCGTTTGCGTTGTTTGTGATGAGCTAGCATATTTTTCTATTTTTAATTTTTTAAATTTAATTATGCCAAATAAGCCACCTTCAGCTATAGTGAAGTTTTAGCCGCTATAGTGTAATTTCAGTCATAAACCACAGTTTTTCAGCCCAACTGAGCGGACAGACAGTGCAAATTTCAGCTACATGGTCTAATTAACCAAGGACAATTGGGCTACTACTACTTTCCGTTTGTAGTTTCGATCTTGAATTTTGTTCTGGTCTGAGATAGTAGGCGAAGTGGCCAGTGCAGGTCTCTAATAATATTGCAGGAAGTAGATTGGGTGGCAAACATCAAATCCCGGAAAAATCCATGAATAATTGAACCAGCAGATAGTTCGACCATAGAGCCCTAGCCTGTAGATAGACCAACCGGATATTATCCTTCGGTTGGCTCTCTTGCATATATTTTAGTTGTGCAGGTGACAGAAACGATCGAAAAAGCAAGCCAGGACAATGCAAATGATGAGGCAGCCTTTCTGTCCCTGCCGTGTTGAAACGGGCTAATGGTGTGGAAAGATAACTAAGCTCTGGTCTTTCTAATAATCTATAGTACTGATTGAGATGCTGTGAAGGGGAATAAGAAAAGAGGAAGAAGCTAAAGGGGTGTGGAATGTTCTCTGGGCCTTATCTGCTGGCACTTTGGAACCAGTAGGTTCTGTTCTTTTTCAGTTTTTGAATTTTACTTTTGATTTTTTTTATAATAATTAGCTTTTAAACGAGATGTCTTTTTAAGGTAGAGTCTACGAAGTTAATTATAGTATATATTGTACTGACTTCATTTATATCGGTAAAAACTACACGTGAGTTTCTGTTACTCTGTAATCTCTTACACGAACAGGCCAAAAATCAAAAGTCACAACCAAAAGCCAAAAATCTCAGCCAAA
Source organism: Bonia amplexicaulis (assembly GCA_036346245.1). Classification (NCBI taxonomy): domain Eukaryota; kingdom Viridiplantae; phylum Streptophyta; class Magnoliopsida; order Poales; family Poaceae; genus Bonia; species Bonia amplexicaulis. The sequence continues at coordinate 3,505,284 of CM070755.1, forward strand.
AAAATCATGCCCAACCAATCCTAGGAGATCCTGACCGGGTCGTCGTGCATGCCTGGTTCATGGTTGCTCCTTTTGATGGAGCCAGCCAAATGGATGCCATGTGCGTGGCATATCTTTATTTATGGCATATCTATATAAATAAAAATAATCGGTGAGATTTAAGACAGTCTTTTATTTTAAGAGCAAGAAAATTTCACAATAATCGTAAAAAGAAAAAAATCTAGAAATTCTCACATTAATCGTGAAATAAGAAGCATATCCATCACTTATTTTAGCAGACCAAATTATAACAATGCAGATTAATCATATATGTATATTAGAGTTGTATAGCAAATACAATTGTACTTTAATTATAGGCAATAAAATTGTATGTCAAAGACAATTATATCATAATATCTAGCAACGTAATTGCACAAATAATTACGTTAGTTTTGGAAACAGTAGGCCATCTGATGGGTTGTATTTCATATCCTTTTAGCAAATATATCGGCTGATCAACATGCTAATGCTTCTCCCTGCTGAAATTCAATCATCCTATATGATATGAAAAAAAAAATCATCACACACAAGATGAAATGCCAAACGGTACAGCCGTATGACCTTTAGGGCATAAGATTTTTGATGTTTCGATAATGGAGTTACAAAGTTTGGTTTGTGTGGTCACACGCTCTCTTACTAAATAGCCTCACTCTTTTTTGGAGCCTACACAAGGACATGCATCTGCCCCCATCTCAATGTGGAGTTCGCAATGTGGCAAAACCTTAATTTATTACCACATTGAACTCCCCCTTGCCATCCTTCTGGCTTCCTTCCAAACCTTTGCTCTTCACATGGGCTCCTTCACTCTATCTTCTTTGATATGATTTTGGTAACGTCCCTTTTGTTCTTCTTTGATCGGAGAGACAAAAGGAATTGCATGCCAAGGTTGGTGTACCAATTAGAAACAATGTTTTTGAGATGTATTTGTCACTTGCATCAGAGTGGCATTGCCACAATCAGCATAAGGGTCCCTGCGAGCTGTAGAATTTGTCACTTTGTTCTCTATTTGCGCACCAGTATTCTCGACATTTTTAGCTACATAGTACGGACCCTTGCATCATCAATTTTTCTTTTAGGAATTTCTCATATAGATTTAGTTAGTGCCCAAACTGAAGTTGATTGCATGAGTACACAGCAAAGAGCGAATACACTTGATATGACGACCATCATCTGCACCCTTACCACATGCGCATAGATTGTGAAGTACAGGAACAAGCACGCTGGTCCAAGAGCAAACACGTGTGTGTGTGTTGTGTGTGTGTGTGTGTAGTACCGTACTGAGCTGGTTGCCTCGGGGAGAAAAGAAAGGGTGCAAGGTAGCGGTGACTTAGGCAGATGTTACGCACGCATGGAAGACCGGAAAAAAACTTAGGCAGATGTTACGCATGCACGGAAGACTGGTGAGGGGCATGTGAGAAAATCTAGATTATTGTTGCAATGAATCGTTTTAAGTTGGAGGTGCTATTCGAATTGATCTTAGAGTTTTTCAGGTAAACCGGTTTGATCGCTGGTGTGTTGCCGGTCAGACTGATCAGCTGTATGACTATTGTAGAGCTGCCGGTCAGCTGGCCGGTGGTATGACCGCTAGGTAGGTGCCAGTCAGGTCAGTTGCCGATTGCAATTTTTTAGAGCGTTTGTTTTGCACTTAGGGTAACCGGTCTAATCGTCCTGTGATTGGTGGTCAGACCAGCCCCAAAAATAGATTTTGGAATTTTGGGAATTTGGTCATGGGATGATTTGAGATATGTTTTATTAGTGAATTAATATTGCATGATTCATGTTTAAGCTAACGTGGGTTAAGTTGTGAAGAACTTGTGCCCGAAAACGATTCTTTTGTCTTGGATGTGCAAGAAAGCTTTAAAGTCAACTGTGATCAACGGCGAGGATCAGGGCAATAATAGTTGAGGTTTTTTTGAGTGTGTGGCACACAGCCAACGACCGAAGAAGCTAGCAGACACTAAGGGAGTTGCCACTCGACGCATTGACGGCTGTGGTGGAATTTAATTGTGTGGCAATGTGGCATGACGACGAGGGAGGTTCTGGACTGTGAGTGTGCAATGCAGGGCCAGTGAGAACAAATTGGCAAGAGGAGAGAGTCGTGGAGTGACGCTTTAGATAATTATGGTTCTGCTCTTTTCAGCCTTTTCAATTATATTTTAATTTTAATTTTTAACTGTTAGTATTATTTTTCATTTTTAGCCTTTTCAATTCTATTTTAATTTTAATTTTTAACTGGTAGCATTATTTATCAAATATATTATTTATCAGACCTAAGAATCATCTAAAAACCACCAAGTTAGAAAGGACGGAGCCAATGACTGGATTTGAGCCGGATCTAGGTTAGGATCCACCGGACGCCCGCGTTTTAGGAGTTTCGTCAACATTTTTAGTTAGAAATTACCAACTCTGTCCCACGATGGATCTGAGCTGCAAAAGCGCATGGAGTAACTAGTACAGTCTCAGGTCTTGCACAAGGCTCATATTGTTTCACTGACAGGTAGGCCACCACAAGAAACTCCTCCGCTCCTCCCCTATCTCTTCTTTGCTGCATGCCTCCGTCTCCCCGATCTTTACAAAAAGAACCCCAAATCCCCACCTTTTGTACCATTGTCCCCGACCCCTTGCAATTAAAAGCCATCTCCCAACCAGACAGAGCTATACTAGCACTGCATCGCAGCAATGGTGGCTTCCTCTCCCCCATAAAGCCACCACTTGCGGTTCTTGCGTGTTCCTGGCCTTCCTCGTATGGACGCGGGCGCAGCCATGGACATGGCGGGGGAGGAGGAGGAGGAGGCCTACGAGTACGAGTTCGACCTTGAGAACCCCTTCACCAGCCCCGCCGACGAGCCGATCGCCAGCCTCCTCGACGCCGAGGGCCACCACTCGCCGTCAGTCTCCGCCGCCGCATCCGCGGCCCGCCGCGACGCCGCCGGCTTCATCTCCAAGGTACGTGGCTCTTGTCCTGTGTTTCTTTCTTGCGGACGGTTCCTCCCCTGTTTGTTGATCTGATCAGCCTCAATCGGCTCAGGTACGGTACGACGGCGAGCTGGCCGTGCACCCGCGGGTCGCCTACCTCGCGCTCAACTACGTGGATCGCTTCCTCTCCAAGCGCCAATTGCCCGTAAGAACGCGAAAGATGTTCTTTCTGCCAAGATTTATGCAGGAATTCACTCTGATCTTATCCCATGGTTCCATGTAGTGCGAGAAGAAGCCATGGGGGCCGCGGCTGCTCGCCATCAGCTGCCTCTCTCTCGCCGCCAAGATGCAGCGCGTTGCCGCCATCTCCATCGCCGACATCCAAGTACAAGCTTAAGCGTACTCTTGTTTCTTTGGTGCTATTTCGTGAGATATTTGCCTGAGGATTAGTTAAACAACTGCGCGTGTATTGTGGCGGCATGTGTTGCAGAGGGACGAGGACTTCATGTTCGACGCGGTGACCATCCGGAGCATGGAGCGGGTGGTGCTGGGCGCGCTGGAGTGGCGCACGCGCTCTGTCACGCCGCTCGCCTTCCTCGGCTTCTTCCTCTCGGCGTGCTTCCCTCCGCCGCGGCACCCGCCTCTGCTCGCCGCCGTCAAGGCGCGCGCTGTTGACCTCCTCGTCCGCGCCCAGTCCGGTACGTCCACGCCCTCACTCCCGCGCGCGCCGGCATGTCCAATGCCACGGCATCCAACACACGCCAATGCTTACCCCGTTAGATTCAGCGAGCGCTCAACTGTTGGTTTCGTGCATTTTGCAGAGGTGAAGATGGCGGAGTTCTCGCCCTCCGTGGCGGCCGCCGCGGCACTGCTCGCTGCCGCCGGAGAGGTCGCCGGCGCCCACCACCCCGCCTTCCAAGCCAGCGTCGCTGCTTGCCCCTTTGTAAATAGCGTGAGCGCGATTTTATAAAACCGTACATCTTTGTTTCCACTAAACCCCCCTTAATCTCCACTAATTTACGAGTCAGCCCCTTTTATGCCAAATGCTCTCCGGATCTTTTGGGAGAGACCATTTTGGTGTTCCAGTAATTTACCATTGGTTAGCTTTTTTCAGTTATTTTCCTCGTGAAATGGAGCAAACGGAGCCCATTGAGTCATTGACCTCCCTGTAAAAACTTTGTTATTTCTCACTTCTGAAAATAATAATATCTCCTGCTCATATAATTATTACGACCATCGTAGAAAACCCTTGCACTTCGGATAATTTCAGCAAGGCCCCTGCATGCTGCTAAGTAGAGCATACACATGTTTTGAAGTAATAGAGAATACAAATGTAAGGTCTGTAGAAACGGAGGGGCTTGGTGCTAACTTTTGCTGTTCTGTCCAGGAGAAGCTGCGAGAGTGCGGCGAGGTGATGGCCGCGGCCTGCGGCGTCGGGCCCGGCCGGAGGGCGACGAGCGCCGACACGCCGGTGACGGTGCTCGGCCACCACCGCAGTGCCAGCTCCGAGAGCGAGCGGACCGTCGGATCGCGAATAAGCGCTACATGGGCCCACCTTCCCAGTGGGGGTAGGCGGCCTGCGGCAGCGTGAGAGGTGAAGAGTTGGAAATTTACTCTTGCCCTCCTCTTTTATTTTTTCCGTTTCCTTTCCGTTTCAATTCTTTTTTTTTCTATTTTAATCTTCTCGAGGTAAAGCAGGGATGGAGAGATTTGGTGGTGGTGTTGTCATTTAATTGCCTTTTTTGCCTGTCTTTTTTCCCCTTGTGGGGGCCTAGTTGTGGCAATTTTTTCGGCAGCGCTAGATGTGAGATTGGTGGTGGATATATAGGGGATGAGAGGGGGAAGAATGATGTGATATTGCGGAAAATAAAGCCAAAAATTATGTTCATCATTACTCCCCTTTGGTTTAATTTTCTGTGTGCTTTCATATGCATTTTTCCATTATTAGAGTAGATCTATTTTCTAAATAATTGTCAGCATTTGCTATATTGAGGTCCTACCTATGTGAGACACTGTAGTTACATGCGAGAATACCCTTTTCGTTTTGGGTTTTTAACAAAAAAAAAAGAAGACGAAAACCCAAGCGAAGAAGTGGTCAACGGAGGTACGGAGGAGTCCGACGTGTCAGGGCGGAAGGAGGCAGCCTTGTACTTAGACCTTTCCCGACTGACCGGCCGCTAGATGCACGCCACGTGGACGCATGGCCGATCACGGCCTTCGCTCGCTGCAGGCCCCCCGACACTGTCCCTCGTGGCTCCCGCCTCGTGCATGCAGCCTGCATGGTGCTGTACACAGCCCCCCATTTATTACGTATAGTCGTATGTATTTATTTTGTAGATACGTACCAAACATGACATCGCACGCGTAGATGAGCTCTGCAAAAACAACCTGGCATGTGGGCCCCCGGTGTTTGGTCTCACTGGGAGGTTGTTGGGTCCACGGTGAATTGATTTTACGCCAGATAGCGTGGAGGCGAGAGAGAAAAAGATGGGTGGCACATCACACCACACATGTGCCAATGGATATGTTGTTGCAATGCTCGCCTGAACGACCCAATTTTTTTTCGCTCGTCTTCTTGAGGAGGCTGTTTGAACAAATATTAGGACGTGGCATTTGTAGGGGTATAAATAGGACGGATAATTTATGTTCGTTCGGCCGATCGAAAGCATGCAAAGGGGTAAATAGGTATTCGACACTATCTATATCTGACTCCGACTCTGAGGAAAAAATATGGAATAGGATACGGGATAAGTGATATCCGTCCGTATATATCTGTATATCAAATGATACGAGGAAATCTATTGTAACTTCACCTAGGAACAAAATAACATATATGTAGATTGTCACATCTAAACAAGCGGAAGTACTGAGTATTCTTTCTTCAACATTTCAGTAATTAATCTCTCCATCTTCGTTCTGATTGTACCATACTTTCTAATGTCCTGGTCGCTTGCTCTTGCAAATTTGAGCCCTTCTGTAAATTTAAAAGATGCGATAGACGACATGTGTCACCTACCACGCCACTGTAGCTTGGTAGGAGGCCAGCCATGTAGCTGGACGACACGGCACGGTAGGACAACGGCGCCACGCGGGAGGAGGACCAGCCGAGCCTTACCACCCCCGCATATCATTTGTAATTCGCATTAATTTTGGTGAATATGACATCAAGCACAGGAGTGGCGAGCTCAACTGCCCAAGTGGCATTGACAGTGCATGTAAGGACCTGTCTAATTAGATACACGGTTTTTTTTTCCCGATTCCGTAAAACAGGATACAGCGCGCGCTTGCAGCAGCTGCGAGCGCGCAGGGCACGAGAGAGAAACGAGCCGACGGCTCGCGCACTGCGGCGCGCAGCGGCGGCACAAGTGTCGGCCACAGCCGCGCCTCGCCACCCCCGCCCGCGCGCGTAAGGCTGTGGCTCCCCAGCTGCTCCTGCAGTGGAGCTGCAGTAGCTTAGCAGCAGCAGGTCAGCATCGGTAGCAGTTGCATGCTCGTAATGTGCGCCCTTCCATTCCGTATATCTTGTCTTTTCGGTCGCATCGACATTTCTGTCTACATGCCCGACGGCCCAACCGTGCCATAATTATCTCGTACGTAAAGTTAAGGATGTGTACGTATGTGTAAGTGTGTATCTGGGTTGAATCGTCGACGACGTACGTAGACCTGGCTAGCTTAGCTGCGGCGGCCTGTCACGAGACGCGTGCGGAGCAGATGGTTAGTTGGATGGACGCAGACGGCCGGACGACGGGCCGGCGCACCGCGCACGCAGGATCTGTCGTGCGTTTGGAGGATCTCACGTGAGGAGGACCACGGGGCGGGGTGGGGCGACGTATGGGACGGAGCGGCACGGAGGGGGGGCGCTCCCATGCATCCCGTCCCTGTCCTGCAACTCGATCTGCTGGAAGCTGGCCTGCGCGCGGGTGTGGTTGCGGTTGCGATCTCACGCACGATCGCGTGCGTCTGTGCGTGCAGATGCAGCTCGCTCGCGTTCCCGTACGTCGGTACGTGGTACGAGCGAGGAGCAGCGACTTTTTTTAGTGAATTTAGCACCGTTAGCGACGGTATTTATAAAGTAGTAGTATACGCATCGTATTTATAAAAATATCACTTTTGCTGTCTGGTGGGCGGACGACAGCGTCGGCGAGATGACACATGGGGGACCAGTGCATGCCGCCCCGCCAGCAGGCAGCATGTAGCCTGCCGTCCGGTGAGAAGATGACAGATGAATCTTAATTACCTATCCTAATTTTTTCGTTTACTGTTTGTTTAAATTTTTAAATAATAAAATAAGCTTAAAAATACAAAAAAAATTATGTACAACCTCCCGGCACAACGTACTTAACAGTGTAATATTTAGGTAATATTATGAATGAGTCTTTGTAATATTTAGGTAATTTTATCCATTGTGAATTTTGCAACGGATGCCCATAGTGGGTCCGTCTGTCAAATCGGCGAACTCACCGAACGGGTGCACTAGCGTCACAATGGTATCGAGGCATCACCCTAAACTCTGTATCAATCAAAGACTTGGTGACGCCGATGAGCTTAGCGTTACAAATATCACTGTGTGTGTCTGAAAATATGTTCCAACCAAAGGGCTGAATAAGGAATGCAACGAAGTGCCTCCTGACGACCTCCAGCGGTGCATCCTATGGGTACATACTGAAATTATTCAACCAAATGCGGAAGACACCATATACACTCTTCAAAATAGGCCGACTAAACTGGCCTGTCAGCCTCTCTTTCCAGTCAGCTGGTGCAGCCTCTCTTTCGCCTCGCCGCCTGCCGGATGGCAAAAATTTAGGAGCAGCTGTGTAACTGTTGTGTACTGATACGCATCGTCAATTTTCTACGGCGGATCTAGGTTCCGTTTATATTAGTTGTTGTACAGGCAGTGGCATACATTTACCATCTCTGTCTGAATTCCACCTTGTGAGCCCTGCTTCACCTGAGACTAATTGGCACGAGCAATGGAGAAGCTTTGCTTGAAAAACGAAAGATTTAATGTCTTATTCTTTTCGACTTCTAGCTTATAACTTATATTATATTAGTAACTAATTTTTAAATAGAATGTCTTTTTAAGACGAAATTTATAAATCGATTGTAGTAGTCACTGCACCGATTTTGATAATATCAGCCAAAATTGTACACGAGTATCCTTCTCCGTACTCTATTTCACGAACAGTTAGAATTTAAAAAATTAAGCCACAGTCCAAAAAATAACCCTAATACCCTGTATGGAACGCTCCAACTTCGTCCAATTCGTTTAGGTGTTGGTTCTTGTGAAACTCCTGTCTTGTTTGCTATGTCGTAGCGCCTCTCTGGAATTTATCGGGAATGTGAGGTCAAAAGCACATGGTAATTTCCTATGTTGGATTCATAGTATTTGAACCCAACCTAGAGGTTGTAGGCTCTTGGATTGTTTTTTTCTGCTTCACTCAACAAGCAGATCAGAGCGGGGGAAGAAATGGGGAACCACCATTGACATGGTAACGGAGTTATGGTCACAATTCAAATTCTGATGTCCACGTTTATACGTATATAAACATATTTCACGTATATAAACATATTTCAGTAGATATTTTATAATGCTGTAGATTTATTCTCACATCTATCTATCTAGATATATACTAAAGGGACGTACTCCTATGTGTATGTGCGTGCGTGATATGTGTACTGTACATCTTTTTTATAATCACAAAACAAAGAGCGGTAAAGAAATGGAAGCTGACGAAAGGCCGCCGTGAACGTTGGCCTAGTGCCAAATGTGATAAAATAGGAGGTCTAAACAGAAAAAAAAAATTCATGTAAGTTTAGGATTCAACTTTCGACCAATAGCTTTCTAGTTCAACAAACAATCCAATAAATTATTTACCTCTACAAATCTCATGACAAAAGGAGGAGTACTATTTACTTATTTAGGTATATGTATTACGGGTAAGCACCCGGGGTTGGAGCCTACTCAGCTCCGATGTGGTTTCGGCTCTGGATCATGGATTTATAATACATAGGCTGGGTTCGGTACCACTTAAGCTTAGGCTTAGGTTTCTACAGTAACTCGCCGTTAAATAATGTGTTTTTAAGGTGGGATCTACAAAAAAATTATAGTACAAACTATACTGAGTTCAACTGTGCCCGCTAAAATCGCATACGACTATTTCTTTCTATATACTACCGCTTGCGAACATACCAGAATTTAAAAACCACAGTTATAAGCCATAGACCATAACTCAAAAGAATCCACCCATAGTCTTAGATCATTCGTGCTAGTTATCACGCCAAATAAAATAAGAGAGATCAAATTTTTTACCACACTAGAGGCCTCATCCGTTTTGGACCACAATTTGAAAGTGAAACATTTTGTCTAAGACTTCATACATGTTGCACCCATATGCATGGGTGGGGCTTTCATCTAGGAATAAAAACAAGAACCACTAGGGGCAAGGGAAGTGTAAAAAATTTACTTGTTTGTGGTTCCTTTTATACTAGAGATCTGAGCTGTGGATTGTAAACTATGGTCAAATATGACCATGCAAATTCCCCCTAGGTCAATATGAATGTCTGGCACCCTTAAATGCACTTTGATCCCTGCAAAAACTATGTCCACTAACCCCTTTGCCGCCATGGTGTGACCACCTTTGCATGGGTCTCACACTTTATGACTTAGCATGAAGACCTTTGCTTTCCCCAACCTTCTTTAATCCACTCTCAGCATAGGATGCTGCCATCATGAATGCTGAACCCCAAAAGCAGGATGTAGGCATGTTTTTTATAGCTGTGGTTTATGATTTTTGGCTGAAATTTTTGAATTTTAGTTGTTTGTGACAGAGGTTATGGAGAGAGACACTTGTTTGCGATTTTGGATAGTACAGATATTGAGCTTTTAACGTGTACTACAATTAACTTATAGATTCCGTCTTAAAAAAATATTTTATTCAAAATTTAGGTACCATAGCAAAAATCAAAACCCGATTTCAAAAGCCGAAAAGAACAGTACACAAGCAAAAGCCACTTGTGTCGAGTTGACGCCATGTTTTCGTTACTGCTGTGGGCATGATGGACTGAGTAGTGTAGTCCTGCATCATATGCTCCCAAAATTGATCAATGCTTATGTGTAAACTCTAATGCTCCTATCTTCTTTAAGATGCTGAGAAGCTCTCATAGCTACACCACCACCAATCACCATGACTGTCAATATGACAATTCGGTTGTTCTTGAGCAGTAGTATAGTTGGTATGACTTGCTATTTGCAGTACTATTTACCAGTCCTGGTATGACAGATTTGATCCCATCTCTGATCTGCCACAGGATATCCTTGTGATCCTAGGATGCGCCCAAATCTCAAATGAACAGCGTACAAGCGAAGCAGAGTTAGCAATCCGTCTGTTCCATTTTGTTTATAGCCAACAGGCTGCTGCAACTACGAGCCAGTGCAGTCAAAAGTACAAAACTTTTGGTTTAGTTACACTCCTCTGACTTCGAAGAAGCAAAAAGGAAAAGAAAGGAAGAGGTAGAAAACCAAGTCCAAGAGCGGCAACAAGGCAAACACTGCACAGTAGACTTTGGCAACCTTCTGAAGACTTTGGGATCGCTTGAAGTGGAAGATTAGATAGACCAAGATGTTCTACTATTCTACCATTATCAGCAAAACGATAAGCAATAGCATATGTATAATTGTAAACAGTGTTGCTACATGCATCTACAAAACATATTCGACTCTGATCCGGCGATGATACTACAGTAGCCTACAGTACATGCTGTGTGTCACTGCTAAGTCAAAAAACCAATGCTGGCATGCTCAAAGTGGTTTATAAGCCGGAGCTTATGGCTTATTTTATAATGTAGTTGTTGTTAGTTTATTCTGTATAATTAAATATAAAAAATAAAAAAATATTATCAGTACGAACAATACAAAGGAATAAAAGGGGAAAAAACCAAAAGACGAAAAACCAAAAATCATAAGACAGAAGTAATAAGCCAGACCGAAGCCGTTTGGAGCAATCAACACTGTGGAAAGATTAGAGAGCAAGTTTAGGGAGCAAAGTACGTACCCTCAATCCAGTATCCATATGTCGCATATACTGCAATCTTCGCTACCTTACCACTGAAACATCATGCAGTAAGTGAGATCTGACGTCACATACATACAGATCTTAATTCGCACGTAGATTCTATCCAAGATTACATCTGCGAGTCGTTTTGTGGCATCTATTGCCATGTAGCGGATTACGTACGCGTACAGTAGCCGACGGACAGCCTGCGAGCATGCCCGATCCGATCGAGACGCGCCAAGGGCCTGGACCATGTTCTCTCACGAGAGGCGTACGGTACGAGAGCTAGCCATGCATCCTGATGGAGACCCGATGGCTCGCGTAACCAAACCAAACCGGCTGGTTAATCCCACGGCGCCACGAGGATCCGCTGCAATCTCCAGCAACGGGGCCGGCTGCACCTGTTTAAAGCCGTCTCGATTCAGTCACGCGATCGGACGTTTAGATATAAGATATGGAGCAAAAACAACAGTGTGGCTCCTATCTTCCCCAAGGAAGCAATCTACCACGTCAAATATCGCACTATGCATTTGATCGCACTATCCATTTGATCAAATACTTATGCAGCCCTAATTTACACCCAGCCCCTCTGTCCCCAACCTCAGTGGCGAGTCGCCGCTACCACCTCATCCACGCACGCTATCTAGCGTCACCACACCGCGACAAAACCTAATTCCCACCGTCGTACCATCTTTATCCTCGTCGCTGACCATTTACCATCCTTCGATCCCACGGTTGGAAAACCCCCGCTGCCACGCCGCATCTTAGCTAGCCCATGGAAACCATCGGTAGGGGGGTTTTTGAACTCTAAAACCTAGCTAGGTGTAACAGCCCAAAATTGTGTCTAATTAAAACTTGCATAATTTACATGAGTTTCAAAACATTTTTGTGGCATTTTCAAAAAATTTCGCACAATCCTTACTTGAAAATAAAAGTTTTAAAATAATCATGCCTCTTCCTCGTGGAAACCATCGGTAGGGGAATTTTGGTGGCATTTTTGTGTTCACGTCGCTCCCCTCTTCTTCATGCTCACCTTGCCGTGCCTATTTTTCCTAGGAAGGCCGTAGCCCCGATGTCACTGTCGTGCACAACGCTACTGCCGACCTCGCGGCCTCGTCTCCTTCGCCTCGGTGAGCTTTGATCTCAATAGTTATGCCTGCCATGTTCACCTTATCTCCTCTCCCTAATGTGCCCTTTCTTTTCCCTTGTCGTGCATTAGAGCCACTGGAACACGCCTTTGTCTCGGTCGCCAACCAGAGCATGCTCCAACTTCGCTGCTGCCAGTGATCTCCCTCTCCGCTCCATCTCTCGGTGAGCCATTCCATTCCTGTATACTGCTTTATGCCGCAAACTTGGTAGGGTAGTCCATGACCTGGCTCGACGCCTGTAGTATTGCCGCCCCACCATGCCACCGTGGAGAGACTTGTTTGCCACCTCATCCTTAGAGCCAGGAGCTCCCTAAGCATCGTATACATGAGCTCAACGCTTACTTTTGGTGTAATTCTACCTTAATAGAAAAGTCATTCGTATCGTTTTCACATGAACGCCTTAGTACATACCTTTAATTACTTTGTTAGAACTTTTTTTCCTTTATGACCAGCAAACGTTCCATAGAAATCCTACTCAAGGCGCAACAACAACGCACGACTCGACAGCCTTCTTTAGGCCCACACGTACAACAGAGAAGCTCGGACGAGAGGTCTCCAATAAATACACTATTAGATGGGAAAATAATAGCAGCAACTTACAGGAAGATTTAAACAAGATGATAGTAGGACAGTCATGAGAAACATTCGCTATCAGGAAAATGCCGCCAAGTTAACCGACTATAAAGTCTGATCACAAAGAAATATTAGTCAGAAGCCGCGGGAGGCATCAAGTTGAACCTAGTGTTCCCCCTACTCCCAACAAATATTGGTTAGCAAACTTCTCCCCCGTGATCACAAAAATATTCCCTGATACCCATGAGGGCCGACTCGAAACGTGGCCTAACTGCTTGCTTCAGCAACCACCACGGCCCTTCCGCAACAATAATTTACCATGAGCAACTCTGAACAGAATGGTCAATACATCATCTTCACAGTACGAGCTCCTCGAATACAATGGTTGCTTAGCAAGTAGGGGCAGCATCTGATGGGTATTTCCAGTTGTCAGTCAAAAAGGCGGTTGGGTGCAAAAACATAGATTCCTAGGTGCCAGCACCCATGATGGTAAGCTGTTAAATCAAGCGAGTAAGTTAGAACTCTGTGATTTTACATCACGATAGGGCATTGATTGAATAAAGGACATCTCTTAAAGGATATGCTATCCTAAAACATCTGTACTAGAACGACTTACCTAATAACAAGCTTCTTTATGCCTACAAGAAGGCATCCAATTTTGATCTCTTAAGATGCTGTGGTCTGAAATCCTCCAACTTGAGATTGGAGCTTGTCTTGGCCTCATTCAAGAATGAATCCCCCTTTTCTACTCTGATGGACTCTACAACTTCCCCAAGGACATCAGCTGCGATGCCATCACGTACAAGGTATCCAGGTTCCTCTCCACCTTCTTCAATCAATCTACCTACCTCTTGCAAGGGCAATATGTTTTCCATCACAAACCTTGCAAAAAGTCGTCCAAGATACTCCGTGGCTCTTGGAGCATCACTTAGAGTATCTTCCAATGAAGCAAGAACGGATGCAAGGCTGAAAATAATCGTAGTCAGTACATACTACGATATGAACGGGAATTGGCAAATGGCAATAAAAGGAGAGAAAAGAAAAGCACTTACCCCTCAATGAGTTGTGGCTTGCTCAATAAATTATCTCTGCCATTGCAAAGGCTGACAAAAAGCTTAGCCAACAACTCTCTTTCCATATCTTTTCTCTCAAAGGAATCATTTACCCAAAGTGATACAACAGAAGGATAGAAACCCGGAGCGTTCAACTCCTCAATACACAATGCAACCTCCTGTTTATCTTTTGCACTGCAAAAATAGTGTCATATGTTAGCAAATCAAATAAAAGACGGTTGCAGTGTTCAAGCTTCTTCTGAATGACACACAGAGAGAACCTAAGCATTAAGCAATAAAGAAATATAATACTCAAAACAAACGAACAGTCCAAGAACAAAATTCCAACCCATCCATGGACTTCATAAATGGCGTACAGGCTTGCAGATATCTCTTAGGGTAAAATTCCTGTCGTAGTGGCAGCATATTACATGAAGTTTTATCCTCTCTGTTCCTGAGATGTTTGGATTTGAACATTTGATAGCCAAATGCCACCCCAACCTCGAAGATGTTTGGATTTGAACATTTGATAGCCAAATGCCACCCCAACCTCAGAAACATGAATACTTACACATCAACTTCGAAATTTGCAGAGAAGTACGAAAGAATCGCTAGGAAGCATTGAGCAAAAAACAAGCAATGCACTAAATTGCAACCTATTATAATCCCACAACAGCGGCCTCAGAAAATTAGCAGTTGCCAAAACAAGATAGCAGCACATTATTACCATCTATTTTATTCCAAACGTATTTGAACCTTACATAGTAAGAAGACAGGCATCACACTTTTAAAGGGTGAAATGTGCAGTACTTAAATTGAAGTCTGGTGAAAAATGAAGAAATGTCTCACATGAAAATTTGTAAAGGTTGAAAAGTGTTACCTATAATATTCCCGGATGGCTGCAATAGACTTCTCTTTCAGATCCTCCTCAGAGTATGATTTATTTCCTGAACGGCCCTCCTGGCTGGCAGGTCTGAGTGAAGGTCCAGCAGATTGCGTAGTAAGTGCTGTTCTCCCAGAGTTTCGAGCTGGAATTCTCGAACTAGGATCATCTCTTGCAGTCGAAGCCACAGAATTATACCCATTAGGACCAGATACCATCCTGCGATGGTCAACAACAGAAGGAAGTTCGGCATTTGATGCCGGTGGCTGCCCTCTTATAGACATATCCCTAGCTAGGCCACCTTGTGGCCCAAGAGTTATAGCTTCATCCTTGACAGAACGCTGGAGAAGGGGAACAGTTCTATTGCCAAGCTGATTCCTTTCCTCAAACCGGATATCTTGAGTACCGAATCCACGGGAATGTGGAGGCATTCCTCGAATGCCGACTTGCTGAGAGCCTGGAGATGCCAATGCTGCTGCTGAGCCACGAGGGCTGTAATCCATAGGTGGTGCTCCTCTTCTTGGAACAGAACTAACAGGACCACGAGCTAACCTACTCGACTGAGCATGTCTTTCCTGGGCTGCATCCCTGTGAACCTCCTCAATCTTCTTCGGGCCTTCCACTTTACGCCTTTGCTGCCATTTATTCTTCCTAAGATCAATTGAATCTCTCAGCATGAATCTAACTCGGGAAGACAACTGCTGACTTGTTGACAGCTTCTGCATTATATCAAAATATGCATCCATGTGTTCCTTAGCCTTTGGATGATCTATCATCTCTCCAATGGTACTCATCAATTTGCATAGTGCTTCAATATTCTCTTCGTCTGGGTTCTGATAATTTCCCAGCAATTTTTTAATGCATTCATGCATGATTCGTTCTGTCAACATCCTCTTTTTGTACAATTCTCCAATCAACCTAATGTTCCCCAGCATGCGCCTTCGAGCACGAATTCTTTTTTCTTCCCTTTCCTCTTTAGTTTGCTTAATCTCACCTTCCTCCTCTGTTTTATCTGCTTCAGCTTCTTCTCTTTCACCCCTCTCAAACTCCTCTTGGCATTTGTTCAAAAGCAATCTCTTGAATGTAATTTTTTCGTTGTCCTCACTAAAGTCAGGCAGTGCACCAGCCAAATGGAAACAAAAATTAGCATACATTTCACAAAAAGTTGGTTCCGTCAAAGCTTTGTCAAATATCTGTGAAATGACCCCAGTAAGAGTTGCCACACTATCAATGTTCACCTCTTTCACTTGTGCAAAAAGCTTTTCAAAGTTTTGTGGGGTCAGTTTGTTAAGAATGGCTTTAAGCTGCCTCTGCTTCGTCTCTTCCTCATCAGAAACTTTGCCAACGACATACTTTCTCTCTGCTTTGTGCATTATTTGCATGGGTGTAACAGGAGACGGAATCAGACCCTTTTGCTGCCATCTATCTGCATCAGAGCCACTGCGAGGTACTTGAGGTGCAATGGATGGCATTGGTCCTACAAGAACCCCACCACGTGGATTCCTCAAAACACCATGATTGACTCCTGGGGTGCCACGGTAATTCATAATTGCTGGGCCATTTGTCAAGTCCATGTGGGCATCACGACCAGGACTGAACGGAACACCTGATTTTGTCCACCTATCATCATCCATACCAGCACCACGGCGATCACCGCGAGATGTTGGTCTGTCAATTCCCCTTCCAGGACTTGGATGAGGTTCCCGATCAACAACATATGACTTCCCTGCCAAATTACTGATTAGAACACTAGTGACATCTCCCATCTGGAAACCAACAGGAAGATCAGTATACTGCTGCGCAAAAGTTAGCAGAAAATCACGAGAATATCTCTTTCGGCCATTAGCTTCAATTGTATCTGAATCGGGAACTCGTGCTACACTGGCCTGATTTCCAGAATCTAAACTTTGCAGCTTGGGAGTAGACATGTCTGCTGCATCTTCCCAATCATCAAGCTCAACCTTTTTCTTTCCATCATCCTCGCCCATACTGACCTCCCTTTCTGATCCATCGGGCAGCACATGTGTTGCATCAACTATCAAATTATCAGCACCCTCTGCGGTACTAATACTCTCTAATTTTTCTTCAGGTCCCTTGTATGCATTATAAAGATCTGAAGTCCCGGCAGCATCAGCTTTCGAAAGCATTTCCTTTCTTTTCTTCTTTTTCCCAGCAGCAGATTTTGTTCGGGTGATCTCCACACTAGGTTTTTCCCTTGATACAGATTGCACAGAAGCTGTTGGTGCAACACTTGATTGATCCTTTACCCTACTTTCATGTTTCTGTGGCCCCTCTGATGCAACTGAATGAGTCACAGGTAACACATCAGGAGTAATACTAGAAACAGCTAATCCTGTTTCCTGACTGCTACTTGTGTCACCTTTATCATTGGCACTTTGAACGGTAGACTCTGATGAAGTTTCAGAATTAGCTGCAGACGCAGCATTGCCATCAACAAAATCTGACAAAGTTTCAGTGCTCCTATGTGATCTATCCATTATACTGCTTTCCTCAGAAACAGATGGTGTGGATTCTTTCGGTAGCTGCTGCTGGTCAGTTACGCAAGCTGTTGCATCTGAATTATCAGGATTATCTGAATAATCAGGATTAGAAGCCCCCATCGATGCCTGCTCAGCCAAGTCCATCATGCATACTTCACGTGATTCATTTTCAGTAGAAACAGAAGAATTTTTATCCTCGCTAAAATCTGATGAAATCTTGCGAGTTATTTCACTTTCCTCAGACAAAACACCAGCAACACCTAAGCTTTCTACTCCTTGAGGCTCTCCAGTGCTCTCAGAGGCTAATTTTGCAGAGCTGCTATCCATGCCAGGAACATCAGCAGCTGCCAATGCAAACGTGTTAGAAATAACAAGAGGCACACAATGCAATAATTCTTCCATTACTTTTGGACATATATAGAGTACATACCATTCACTGATGTGCTGTCAACTTCGGCTGCACTAACCCCTGGAGAAATCCAACTTTCAGACGGTGCAGCTGTTAGGCCTGAAGCAGAGCTGCTCAAATACAACTCTTTGTTGAAGCTCTTAGCTTCCACGTGACCAACCCCATCACCTCCAACCTTTACAGAAGTTTGCAACTTCAACTCTTCAGCAGACGAAGCAGACTGAATGAATACAATATGCAAGCATGTTAAGCAAAGCTTATGCAAAACCAAGGCAAAGTGCAAAAACAAAGTGTTAAGAAAAGCGGCGGGAAAAGATATACCTGTGGTTGTTGTGACGAATTCTTGGTGTCCTTTTTAGGGGTACTTTTCTTGTTATCCTTCGATGATTCAGTTTTTTGAATGGCTTCTTTTTTCTTTCCATCAACTCCCGATAAAAATGAGGCTGAATTTGCATCAGGAGATGCCAGTGCTGTAGTTTCTGGTTTTGCGCCCTGAATTGGTAAGGGTTGGCTCACCACAGTGGGATGCTTCTCTGTGACAGACGGTGATTTCCTCTCCTCATTAGCTGATTTATTAGAAACAGTGATCCCAGAGACAACTTCATTATCCTTTTGTCTATGTGGTACAGCACCCTCAGTCAGCCTTAACTTAGGTGCATCTGATTTACCTGGTGGTGCACTTATCGTTATCGTGACCGTGTGAGTGCCAGATTTCTCCGTGTGCAAACCACCTGGGTGTGGTTTAACTGTGATTTGGGACTGGACAGAAGCTGCAGGCCCTGCTACATTGTCCTTGTTACCAGCAGGAGCTGTATTCAACATCGAAGGATTGATAAATGGAATCGGTTGCCCAGCTTGACTGACAGGATAATTAAACCTAGGACCATGTGATCCAGTCGTAAGCTGGCTGACACCAGTGCTGCTGGGGTAATACAAAGCTTGCTGGTTATAAGTGTTCTGTGACATAGATGGATAGAAGCCTATATGAGGTGGAAAAACACCGACTGGCTGGGATTGTGATGTTACATTAGGTAAAGCCCTCTGCCCAGATGAGTCCATCCTCTTATCAAGCTTCAATTCTTCGTGAGTGTCTGGATGAGTAATTTTGACAGTGGTCTTCCGAGGACCAACAAACTTATTTGGTTGTTGCTGGGGATACTGTGGTGTCATGAGGTTGCCCAACTGAGATGTGAGTTGATGACCAGCTGAAGGAACAAAAGGCATACCCTGTCCTTGATGCATCATTGCTTGCTGTTGCAACTGATGATGTTGAATACTTGATACATATATCTGCTGCGGAACCTGGGGTGCGTTGCCACCAGGCAATCCCATTGACATTTGCAGTGAACTAGGCACAACGCCCTGTGGTTGCATTGGTGGATTGTGACCACCAAACTGCAAGGGAACTTGTGGTTGTTGATGGTGAAAGGGCATCGGCATGGGCATCCCAGATAAAGGCTGACCAGGGGGTCTAGGTGGTGCAACAGTGGGGATGGATGGAGAAACATGCACATCTCTCTTCACTTGGGATGGAACATGAGGGTTGACAGAGTTAGGCTGACTAGAACCAACAGCATCCTTTCTTGTTTGCTGCTGCGGTTGTTGTTGCTTCTGCTGCTGCTGCTGCTGCTGTTGCTGTTGCTGTGGCTGAGGCTGCTGCGGCGGCGGCGGCTGTGGCAACTGCTGTTTCAGGGCTGGTTGTAAAGGCACAGAAGGTGCAACCTTGAGTCCCTCTAAGAGTGCCTGAACATCATAGAAAAATAACATGATAATACATTCTTTTAGAATATTGAAAATTAAGCATGTCTACCAATATAATATCAACAATACAAGCAAAAAAGCGTTGCATGTTCAAAGCCCCTGAAGGTAGATTATCTGTAGGAGCATAGATGATTTTTTTTTTACTTTTGTTGAGTACAAACTGTTACTGATACATCGAATAAACAACTGAACTGAGGAAAAAAGGCTATAGCACCAATTATATCTAACACAGAAGAGAGAGAAACAACTGTGCAAGGGAAGGAGAAGATACCTGATTACGTTTTTGCTCGTCCAAATTTGGAGGAGCTGAGCTTGTCCTAGCAGGGAATTGCTATAAAAAAAGTTTTTGGAAATTAGAAAGATAGGTTGGAAAAGAACCAGAAACTAAACAAAATTGAATTAAGAGATGCCAGCTGCAAAACAAAGGGGGAACAGGAGCATACCGGAAGGCCATTCATGTTTATACTACCAAATTGCAAGTTAAATCCCTTAGATGATTCACCTGAAAAGAAGCAAAACAAACAAAGCAGCAGACAGTTAACCAGGCAGTTCACCATGCAATGCATATCTACTACAGGGTCCGAGACTACCACCGCGGATGGTCACAGTACATACTCATTACTTACAACTTCTAAAGCGAAGAAAACAAGATCAAACCTTTCGATGCTCCTCCCTGAGGAGCCGATGTATTGGAGCTCTTTGGTGGTGCCCTGGGGGCAGCATGAGGAATATTTTTCGGTGGCAGTATATTGGCTGGGTTCTCACTAGCAGGTGACATTGAGGGTGCTTGCACTCCGGATGAGTCTGCTCAGTCAAAACATACGTGCAAACAACCAAAGTAAACACATCAAGTCACAATTTTGCATCGTTCCAACAGTAATAATCCGGCACAACAGAACGGGACATCTAGTCACCATGGTGCTGGGGTCGAGGTGCAGGGACGGGAACATGCTCTGGCGCATTCTGAGGAGCGGGAGAGCGCGGCGGCGTCTGCAGGGGCCCTGGCGCTGAAGCAGGCTGGAAGCCGGTGGTGTCGGGCTGGCTCACCACCCTCTGGTGCCCGCCGTGGCCATTGGTAGGCTTCCTGAAGCTGCAATCGAGATCCAAAGTCCCGTCAAAACCCTAGCTTTCCGAAAGCCCCCGTCCCGAGATCAAATCATGCAGCGGCAGCAAGCCAACCAGGAGCGAACGAGTCGGGTGATACCTGCGGTTGGATGAGAGGGGAGGCTGGCCGCCGGAGGGGGGGCCGCCGCCCTTGCCCGGGCCGCCGACTCCGCCTCCGCGGTGGCCGCCGAAGCTGCTGGAGCGGCCGGGTCTCCTCGCGTGCCCCTCGCCCCTGTCCCCTCGCTGGGACATATATCCCTCTCCTTCCGATCTCCTCCTCCTCCTCCTCCTTGTTTCTTCCCTGATCCAATCACAAACCACCGAAAAATAAATCACCGCAGAATCCGCCGGAAAAAACAAACCCTAGACGAAATCGCCGCGCGGCGGGGAGCCGGGGAGCCCTCGCCGGCGCGCGCACCTGGGGGCCTCGGAGGGCGGCGGCGCCTAGGGTTTGGTCGTGGCCAGTGCGAGCACGCGACACGAGAGGGACGAACGAATGGATGGGTTTGGGTTGGGGGAGAAGTGGGAGCGAAGCGAAAGAGAAGGGGAGACGTCGGGCACTAGTACTAGTAGCAGCAGGGGCAGCAAATCGGGGCCGACACGAACTCGAGGAAACGAAAATAATCTGAACCAAATTTACTCTAATTTAATTTCGATCAGGAGCGAGCGGTCAAGGAGGCGAGATCAGATGCGACTGGATGGCTGGCGTTCGTTCGCGAGGCCGCTTCGCTCGCTAGGGTTGCTAAACAGTTGATTTCGAGCGAGTTTGGTTCAGACGAGTTTGGTCTTTTAACCTTGAGTAAGCTTGATCTTTCAGGCTCGAGTTTGGTAGAAACTTGAGTCGAGCTTGAACCGAACTCGAGTTGGAATCTGAGTTTGAACTTAGGTTCGGGCTCGGT
The DNA here is from genome assembly GCA_036346245.1 of Bonia amplexicaulis. Classification (NCBI taxonomy): domain Eukaryota; kingdom Viridiplantae; phylum Streptophyta; class Magnoliopsida; order Poales; family Poaceae; genus Bonia; species Bonia amplexicaulis. Next base: position 3,526,620 of record CM070755.1, read on the forward strand.
TCGGACTAAGCTCGAGTAGGCTCGAGCTCGGCTCGGTGAAGCTCAATAACAATTAAAATAATTTATTATGCATTATTTTTCAATAATAAGAAATTTTTAAATTCGAGCTCGGCTCTAGTAGGCTCGATAACAGTCAAGATAATTCAACTATACACTAATTTTCAACAATAAGAAAAGCTCGAACTCGAGTAAGCTCGGTAAGAATTAATATATATTATTATTTAAGTTCGAACCGGAGCTCGCGAACTATTCGAGCTCGCGAGGTGAAGCTCGCGAGCTCGAGATCAAGCTCGAGTTCGGCTCGTTTAAAGTTCGAACCGAGCTCGAATCGAGCCTAGAACGAGCCGAACTCGAGTAGCTCACGAGCTTCGAGCTTTTTTTATAGCCCTATCGCTCACCTTGGTCGTTGTAGCCAGCCTAGCCTAGTAGGCGTGTCGTGTGCGCTCGAGAGTACTGTGCAAGTGGTTTGGTGTCGTTAACACTAATGCTCTCATTTTGTGTTTAAATATCTCTACTACTAGCAAGAGAAGGTAATAAGTAGAATTGTGTAATCGGTTCTTTCGATTTAATCGATTCGGTATATATGGTATATACGATAAATATGGTGTTTATAGTTCGGTAATATACAGTACTTTTAGAAGTACAGTTCGGTATCGATAAATTCCAATTTATTTCGGCGCAGTATCGGTAAATACCATATTTACCAAAGTTGACGCGAATTGCAAACGATATAACGACTAGCGAGACGAGTAGACGATAATACATATACTTGGTGGCTCTGGCTGACCGGAGAACATGCTGAACAGGGGCAAGAGTGTCGTCCCAGAATGACACACGTGCTTTAATTTGACAGAATGGAAAAATGACTAATTGAGTGATCTTTGAGTGATATCTTGCTAAATGAACCGATTAGCGATTGGTGTCTTTTATTTAGTGGGGAAATTGCTTGAATGGCCAGCATTATGTTCATCCGAATAGCGCTGGTTTGGCACTTGGGTTGGAAACCGAAGGGACCAAACAAAACGCGTGATGGCCTCCATTGGGCGGAGGGAAATTTCACGGGCCACCGTGCCGATCACTATGCTGGCCTCCACTCCATTGCACCGCACGCTCGTTCAGTTCCTCGTTATGCGCTGGCCTACACCCGTTTGCACGGCCCACTCAGCGGCACACTGTGCATTACTATTTTTTTGTATTTTCAGTTTTTCAGTTTTTAGCCGGTTTTTCACGAAAAAACTGAATGCCAAAAAACCCAAATTTGAAAACCGAACCGAATACCAAAAATCGGTCAAACCGAGTTGACCGGTTCTATTCGGTTTTTTCGGTTCTGTTGAAAAATGCACAGCCCTAGTAATAAGCGTACTTCTTCCCTCTCTCCTCTTCTTAGAAAATGTTTCACGGCAACAGTGGACTTGCCCAAGCCGCAGCCAACATGAGTCCCACTACCTCGTGGGCCCTCCACTTGCGAACAACCAACGCACATAGCCCGCTTGTTCTCTCTTCCTTGCCTCCTCCGCCACCAAGGCACCACCCACCACAAAGCCACTATCGAGGAGGAGGCCATCGTCGCCAACGTCTCCAGGGCCGATCGCCTCCTCAACTAGTCCCCGTCACCTTCTCGCCTCAGAGGCGACGTGCTCTCGGCCGTTACGGATCAGTACGACCTCCCGAAACCCTCCCTTTCGCCGCCGCTCCTCCCCTCGCACAGAGAGCTTATAATCGCAAGTTGGACTGACGTGATTCGTGCGATTGTCCTTCCATTCACAGTAATCAACCGCAGCTAATGATGGGAGCGTCTAGAACCCCTGGGAAGCGGAGAGGGTCGTATTTTGTGGTCCCTACTCATCTCGCTCGCCTTCTCAGGCTCTAGGATGCAGAACCCTAGTGGCCACCACCTTGCCCCAACTACGACGGGGTAGGCCAAGTCCAAGTCATTAACGTCATCCGCGATGGTCGCGGTGTCATGCCAGGTGTCCTCCGCCCACCACCACTACTCCGGCGGCGGTGAGCGAGTACGCCCTTTCCCGATATCTTCTCGGGCGTCGTGTTTTCCTTTACCTGATCTCAATCCTCTTTGTTGTCTCGATGTGGTTGCATGCGGTAAATTACAGGTTCCACAAGCTATGGGACATGAACAACATTAGGGTAATTTTTTCCCTCTATGACTATTCCCCCTTCCAGGTTTTCTTGTCCTTGTCTTGATTCCTGGTATGCCAGATGTTGCACTCATGATCCGGGTAGAATTGTAGCCGCGTCGTTCTTGGAATTTTATTCTCTACCGTGATGAGAATAGTTTATTAATTAATTGTTTATGTGAAAATGTGATGGAATTAGAAGGTATGCCTTTTATTTTTTATGTTAAAATTATCCTCCATGCAAAAGCTCTGTTTGTTCCCTCATATGTTCTTGATTCAGTCCCATGGACATATTCATCTAATAGTGTCAACCAATGAGTTATCTCTATTTTGTCATTTTTTTGTCAACTTGGGGTTTAATTTCTTCATCCTCTCTCAGGGTTTGGATTGCAGCTTCGTACCTCGCCATCACCCTCTGTGGCATTATGTCCTCCACGGTCGTAGCTAGGTACTTTGGGCATTGAACCCCCTATTTTGTGCAGACCACTTGGCTGCTAGACTAGCGATTGCACCGTCCGCACCACATGTTCGTGCATGAGGTGCCCCGACAGTGATTCCCTCCCTGTTCCTAGTAAGAGTTCTCCTATTTCTTGTTGCCTATGTATCAATGGCCTGTAGCTAGTAGGTGCTTCATGAATCATGATTTGCCTCTTTGGCTAAGCATTGCCCTTGCTTGAGTTAGAGATGCAGAGATTATATTAATTTTGTAAACATATTAAGGAAATGAAGTATTAGGGCATACAATTAATGATACAAACACGTTGTTGGGACGTTAGATTTCTGATGATATGGATAGAAGAGAATAAAGAGAGAAAGAAGTCATCTGTCATGCAACAGACATCTATAAGATCCTATAGATGATTTTTTTTGTTGTATCCATGCTATAGAAATTGTTTGGTCAACTTAGAGACAATTGTCTTTAGTTTTGTTTATAAATAACATTAGAGTATTACAGATAACAACTGTCTATATTATTGTACATGGCCTAAGGTGTTTGGTTTTGGAACAAACTAGCTAAATGCACCTGCTTTGCTAGGGATGAAATAAGAAGACTTCTAGTTAGCGGTTAAAGACTAAATACAAAACCAGAATGCATGTGCATGTTCAGAACAATCTACTAAATGGGCACTTTCGGCAGATTAAACAATCTACTAATAGGGCATGTTCGATGAATTCTAATCTATGACATATAATTGATAAATACAAGGTCAAGGAAAGGTGTAGTTGTTACTCACCAATATGGATGATAAACCACGGTGCAAGGGCATGGGATTCTGCTTCTTTGTTTGCTTTCTATTATGTTCTATCACTCCTTGCTAGGTCTTGCCTTCTTTGCACCCAACGGGTGGGGCAGCGCAGCTTGCAGTGGCAGCGGCAGAGCATGCATGTAGTCTTGACTCTTGAGCACGTGGTGTTGTGAGGGTCTTTACTATTATAAAAATATGAGTTGGTGGTCATCGGTCCATTCTCCCTCCTCTCTTTTCAGCCATCCGATCAAAGATCAGCCATCCAGATCTGCATGTAGGTAGTTCTTCCGCTCCTCGTAAAAAAGGTCAGGCCGGCGCATGGGCCATGCTCCTCATCTTCTCTTCCCCCCGCATCCTCCGTCTCTGACTTACTTAACAGATTTAAAAACTTTTAGAACATATTTGTATACATATTCTAAATTTTTTTACCACCCGTGAGTTTTAAAATGTGTAGTATGATAAATTTTAAAAATCCGTAGCAACGCACGGGCATTCAGCTAGTTTATATAAAAGTGTGAGTTGGTGGTTGGTCCATTCTCTCTCCTTTTTCTCAGCCATCCAATTTAATCTGGATCATTCGTCTCTCTCCTCCTCTCTCTCTTAGGATACAAACGCCCACCCCTCCACTTTTCCCATCTCCTCGCGCATTCTGGCCACCATTCTTTCTCTATCGCTTGCTCTCCAATGTTTGATGTGTGAAGTTGGCCAGACAGTAAGTTCTGTCTCATTATTTTTACGACTTCGTTGCAACGCACGGTCTCTAACTAGTATATATATATATATATATATATATATATATATATATATATATATATATATATATATATATATATATATATATATATATATATATATATATATATATATATATATATATAATTTAACAGCATTTCTGTATGAACAAACACCCAAGATTTTTTTTTCTTTTTTGGAGAATCAACAGGCTAAGTTTTTTTCGAGAGAACGAACACTTAAATTTTGCAGTGGCACATAGAACAGTTTGCCTAATCTCAAAATACTGAACGAGGCCAGCTCCGAAGCAACTGGCGCTAGCATCTCGATGAAAACCAGTCTGCTGCTCTCAGCTTGGCTTCTGTGACAGTGCCACTGCCACATCATTCGAATTCTCCAACACATTTCGACGCCATAACATTGCAGTCCAACACAAAACAACAGTACAACACCTACATATTAGTGTTCGACAGTCAACTCGATAACATCATGTTTTGCCTACACATACCTACATATTAGTACGGACATATCAAACCGCATCGTGACTAGTTTCTGATAAATAATACAAGGCTCGAGTATATGGTCTCTTCTTTTTTACTGCGGTTTGTAACTTTTGACTGCGGCTTGTGACTTTTAGACTGTTTGTGCGAGATATTACAGAGTAACAGAAACTTGCATACGGTTTTTGGCGATATAAATGAAGTCAGCAAAGTATGTACTATAATTAACTAGTAGATCCTATTTTGAAAAGATATTTCGTTTAAAGAGCTAATTACTGTAGAAAAACCGAAAAACAGCTTTTAGAAGATGAAAAGAACAAAGCCTATATCCAGCCAGCAGGTTTGCAACACCATCTTAACTATCCTCCATTTCCACCAACACGAGATGCATGACCCAAATAAGACCACAAAAGCAAGCGAATTAATCCCAGCAGATACATTTAGTTAGAAGCAACTGCTATTTTTCTGAAGGCGCATAAGCTGCTTATTCGTGCTTCCAAGTTCCAAAGAGCTCCAGAGCCATCTTACACCAGTTTGGAAGCAATATACACAAACATAGCAAAACAGAACATGTCAATGGTGAATCCAACACTTCCACCTCATAACATTGCACACTGCAGATCAACACAAAGGCAATCCAACCATTGCATATTAGTGTTCGACAGAGTGAGTTCCATAGCAACTTGTTTTGATTACATAAAATCACTTCAGAACGTATCAAACTACAGGGTAACTGGGTAACTAGTTTGACATTGGCTTTGCCAGCTTAGCCTAGAAGTGCAACACCATCATGAACACCTCGCCGACACCAGAAAAAGCACGCTTAATAATCCCTGCAGATATGAGATACATGTAGTTAGATGCCACTATTATGGATGCAATAAGAATTTTTACTCATAGTTTCAAGACCTATGTTCAAAATTGAAAAGTGCAGTTTAGCTCAGACAGCTCAAGATTTAAAATTCATGCTTCCAAAGAGCCCTGGAGCCATTTTATTCCAGTTTGGACTTTGGAAGCTGTAACATAGGCATCAGCATAACATAGAAACATATCAGTGATGAACAGAAGCCTCAAAGGTCAAGGCCCTCAACTATACTAATGACTCCCACTGATTTCAAATATAAGCCGTTTTGGACATTGATATGGTCTCTAAGGTGATAATTTGACCATCAATTTCTATGAAAACATGATGGGCATGTTCTTTGTAGCTGCGGGTTATAGCTTTTGGCTGAAAATTTTGAATTTTAGCTGTTCGCGACAGAGATTACAGAGATAGAGATATACTCACATACGATTTTGGCTGGTACAGATGATGGGCTTTCAACGTATACTATAATTAATTTGTGGACACTGTCTTAAAAAATACTCTGTTTGAAAGTTAGGTACTGTAGCAAAAGTCAAGAGCTGGTTTAAAAAGCCGGATAGAACATACCATTGTTTCAAATAAAAATAATTATACATTTATAGAAGTATATTTTATGATGGATCTAGTAATACTATTTTTATGTTGTCAATCTAGGTAATTCTTTATATATTAATAGTCGAATATAAAAATGTTTGACCGACATAGATTCCAAAATGACTTATTTGGAACAAAGGTAGTAATTGATACGCATGTTACACATGATTTTATTTTAAACGGGGTTTCGCATGTTGTACATGACTATGTTATAATATTGTACTTTGCACTTTCGTATGTTGTAACGCATTACGTCTTTTGTTATGTCCCAACTCAATGTCGTTTGCTCTTTTTCTTATATAATGCACTTAACTTTTATCAAGCGCTTTTGTCAATCGCTATTATTCATCATCTAAAGCCTATACGAATGCCTTGACTTCTATTAGCTATTTCTATCAGCCACTACTACTCATCGGTCACAGCTAAAAACTATCAACAAAAACTAATACAAATGGCCCTTGTACTTACCATTGCTCCTCATGCGGAGCATCTGCACATCTTGTGGTGTAACAGGCTGCCGCGTCATCGCACTACTTTACCATGCTGTTTTTCTTTCATACAACATTGCAACCACATTGAGAACTAACACAAGTATCAGTGTTCGACGCAGAGAAAGCTTAATTGATAATAAGATCCTTGCATACATACTGCTTATAGTAGCGTTCAGAATATAAAAAGTACCAAGGTTCTACTTCTATACATATCAACCAAAGGGTGACTGGTGCTTCATACTTGATATATATGTCATCAAATGATTGGAGGACAGGACAGGGCAACCAGCCAACTAGCATAACAGAAGTGCAGGACGATAGCCATCCTTGTAAACCACACACCGGTAGCATGACACAAAAGAAAGCCCAAGTTGCAGATTAGCTCTGCAAACAGATGTGAGAAAGCACTTTTGTTAGATGTCATACAAAGATTTGCTTCCAGATGTCATACAAAGATTTACTTTCAGATACTAAAAGTCATTACACTGAAAGTTGAGCATACAGTTTGGTTCAAACGCTTAAAGCTAAAATATAAAAATGTGCAAAACTATAGAGACATGTTTCCAAAGTTCTCTAACCACGTACTAAAAGTCATTACACTGAAAGTTGAGCATACAGTTTGGTTCAAACGCTTAAAGCTAAAATATAAAAATGTGCAAAACTATAGAGACATGTTTCCAAAGTTCTCTAACCACGTAATTCCAGTTCAAGTGCAGATATTTTACTTGGCATAAGAATTTGCATCACATCCGAATGCATAAATGTTCACAACTATTCACCTATCGATTTGCATGTTATACAAGACAACAGAAATGAAACATAGCTTCAACTGTTATGGCCTATGATCCGGCGAGACACTGCAGCAAACAGACAAACAGTACTACGCGCACTACAACACATGAACACTACCCGCACGCACTGTAGCACGCAAACATTGACGTGCTCGCTGTAGCAAACTTATTAGGAATAGTTGTGTGCACATCTTCGTATTAAGAATAATCAGATTGATATCTTTATATTAGAAATAGATAGATATATATCTTTATATTAGAAATAAATATCTTAATATTTAGATATTATAGATATGATATTATCTTTAGTTGATTAGTTGTATTAGATTGTGTTAGTTTTCATATCGTTAGAGGCTAATATCATCTATATAAAGAGAGAAGCTGCACCATTCATAAGCAAACAATGGATAAACAAAATTCTTAGTCTTCCTCTTCTTCTAAAATCAAGTCTCAGAGTCTCTCTATCACGTTAGGGAAGAGCCCTGCCGGTAGTTAGATGAGGGTGAACGCCCTATCCTCGGTCCTCGAACCTGTACCTAACCTCGACCACAATATTTGGTATCAGAGCCAACTGCTGCTCCGCCATCCATGTCAAGTAACAGAGATTTCGATCCCATGAAAGGCCGAGCTTCATGATTCCACTACCTAGGCCTTTCAACCTTCGACGGTAAGAAAGATCCGCAACCTTGGTTGAATCACTTTGAGCAATTCTTCAAGAGCAGCGGACAATGGAGGAAGAGAAGGAGTAGTTAGCATTGCACCACCTGACAGGGAATGCCGCCCTGTGGTACCGGCAACTGGAGTGTGCACTCGGGGTGCAAACATGATCAAGTTTTGTTAAATATGTCAACCTCCATTTCGCTACCACCATCGCACCATCTCCACCCACATGTCAAGTCTCCACCGAGCCAACTACCGTGGCTTTCGATGCCAAATTATTCTCCGTTGAGATCTATACCAACTTCATGGCCTGGATGAAAGAGATCATGGCCAACATGGAGGAAAAGGCGCAGCATGTTGTTGTGGTTTCTGAGCCACCATCGCCGCTGGTTGTGACCATGTCCAAGATAGAGGAGCAGCAAGAGGTGACGCCTGCCACTGCAATAGCGGCGTTGCCATCACTGTCATCAGCGTTGGTCCTATTACCGCCTTCACCAACGACGACTCTTCTCCAAGTTTCGATATCCTTGGCTGCACCTCTGGTGCCTTCGCCAAGGTGGAAGGTTGCCGCTGTCCAGCGATGGTCTTCTCCACGCGGCCAGCCGACACCGTGCCTTTGAAGATGCGGAGCGCAATGATTGTCACGTAGGGGTCAGCGACATCGTCACATCTCTCCCACAACCGTTGCATCTCGGGGCAAGAAGGATGCTGTTGCTCTACGATGTTTGCCCTTACTGCTGGTAACTCATGCGACGTCAGCCAACGCTAGAGGGTTGGTATCCTCGCTGTTGTGCAACATGGCTTCGCTGATTATCTTCCGTGCTGCACGACATCGGTACGGGCTCTATCGATATGTGGTTACAAAAGACTTCAACCATGGCCGTTACCTGACAGCACGAGAATGAGATGTCTCGCTGCGAGAGGTGTAATGTTGTGGCCTATGATTCGACGAGGCACTGCAACAAACAAACAAATAGCACCGCGTTGTCATGGGCTTAAGCTCTAGACCCAACTGGTTCATTAGTAGGAAGTTAGCGATTAGTTTCTATTTGTTAGGGATATAATTAAGATTAGATTCTATCTGTTTGAGGAGCCTATCTATATAAGGAGGCTACCGCATCCTATTGGAATTAAGAAAAGAATCGGTTATTTTTTCTTCCCCCTCTGTCCGTCTCCTGTGTGCATGGGCTAAGGTTCCCGGTTGGCTGGTGCCTTCTCGCCGTCGGTCATTCAAGATCCGGCCATCGTCTCAGCGGTGTTTACCCTCAATGCAAGCAAGTCCATAACAACTTGGTATCAGAGCCACTTACTATGGCTTCTGATGCCGAAGAACTCAAGGCCATAAGGGGCCTCTACGCTGAGCTTCGCTCAGGAATCTAAGACTGCATGAGGCTCGTGATGGAGGTCAAGGAAAAACTCATATCGAAGAAGAAGCGGCGCTAAGTTGCACTATCAACGCCACCGCCCTCTGGAACAGGTGGTGCCGTTGGCACTAGCCGCAGTGCTAACACCATCGGCTCCACCTCTAGCACCTGCAGCAGTGCTACTTCTAGCCACCTCAGTGGCGCCTTAAGAGTCGTCAGTGGACACGACCACGACCGCGGCGCCACGACCACGGCTCTTCAACCACGACGTCATGACTCTTTGCCCACGGCGACCGCGCCTATGACCATGACGACCGCGCCCACGACCACGACGACCACGCCCATGACCACGACGATCGCACCTACGACCACGCCTCTTCGACCACGACGCCACGACCAATATGTGGATTGCGTGGGAACCAGGAGGAGCATGGGAGGAGACGTGCATGCATGCATCATGTGCTTGGATCGAAAGGACGCGTGGGAAGGAAATCATGATTGCGTGCATTGGCTTTCATGGAAGAAAATCAGATTTCATTTTTAAGCTAACTCCGAATCAAGGAAAGGACTCCTGTTTTGAGGCTACCATGTCAAAATGAATCCGACCAATTGGGAAGGACGTGACTGAGCATGCTCATCAAAACCAGTCCTTAGCACTTGTAGGGGAAGGGCCTACTACAAGCCGTTAGTATTTTGTGATCTGAATCTGGTCGGATTCGACCACTTGAAGAGTTCGGTCAAGAAACAATGTGATAGAATCCCATCATTATTTAAGCAATCTATACCGGTCACTGGATACTAACTGCATATACAGAACTAACTGCCACTAGATAGAATCCCATCATTATTTAAGCAGGATGACAGACTTGTGCACGCAAGATAGGAGCCCATCCTCATAACATTGGCACACGAAAAAAGGAATCGCCAAACATGAGAAGAGGTGGAGGGCATTCTGACCATGAGCATAATCATCAAAAAGGCCGCCTCAAGTAAACCCAACAAATGACATGTATAATAATCTAGGAAAAGTACCAAATACAGAAATAAGTATCAAACGTAGTAAAACATTTCCTGTGTATCTCTTAAAGATGGCTAAATGATTCATAGTATAAACTATAAAGCTCGTTCTATATTTCTGATTTCCTCAAAATGTAATTGACACACATGTAATTGTTGAACAACACATGATCATTGTTGCTTTCCTGACTTTGACAAGGCATCCAACGACTCATAAATTTAAGCACTAAAAGCTCGCGTGAACAATAAGAACAAGCTTACCATTTCATACACTTGGTGGCAACAAGGGTGGTGGGAAACTGGCAAACAAGTCAGCTCCTATGATGAGATGCTTAGTCCCACAGAACCTCTCAAGCTGAAAAGTCTTGAGATCCACTGAAAAACACACACAGTCTGGCCTCTCTGGTGAAGGGATTGAGAACTTTGGAAACCCTTGTAGGAGCATGTAACCCCCAGCTGTTCCCATGATGTTATAGCGATAATTCAAGGGCAACCGGGTTATCTTCTCCATCCGCCACCGGTTCACGCCCTCAGCATAAACAGCATAACAGAGGTCAAATTTGCCATATTGAGTGTGATCAACGAGAACAAACATCCCCAGCTTGCCTTCTGCCGCCTCCACAATGGCAATGTGCTCCATTTGGTTACTAGGGGGGAGGTTGACAGTGGAGAATTCCATCCTACGGGTGTCCAGCATGAGCAATTTGTCCTGCCAATGCAAAACCCAGCAGATGCGGCCATGTGCATAGTGGCGCCAGGATAGCTCGGCGCGCCAAGGCGACGTTCCGGTGACCAAGGCACTCCAACCCTCAAACGCAAAGGCACCCCATGCCCCGGCGTCTGAAGAGAAGAGGAATGCAACTAGCTTAGCCTCGCACCGCGCCATGTAGATCACTCTGAATGACGTGCCATCCTCGTCGTCACCTGCCGGAGCAAGGAAGGGCTTTAAATCCAGGAGGTTCTGTTGCTGGACAGAGGCGACTAGGTCGTCAGGGATGGCGGGGAGTAGCACGTAGCGCCCGGACAAGGGATCGCAGACCGCGAGCTCCATGAAGTCGGTTTCGCCATCGTCTTCGTGACCGCCCTCGGTGGCGCGGGAAAGGAGGACGCGGCCGTCACGTACGTCGCGGCGACGCCAGAGGTCCGGGGAGGGGAGGAAGGAGCAGAAGAAGTCGACAGCGTGGGCGACGGCGCGGGCGGCGGGGCGCAGGGTGGGGCGGCTCGGCGGGTGGAAGCCGGCGGCGAGGATGCCGAGGAGGGCGGGGGTAGAGGGCACGGAAGCGGCGGAGGAAGGAGGGGTCGGTGATGACGCGGCGGAAGGAGGCGAGGGCGGCGGAGGCTCGGGCGAGGTCGGCGGGGGAGGAGAGGCGGATGAAGATCTCCCTTAGGATGTCGTCGGTGAGGGTCCGCGGCAGCGGAGGCGGCGGCTCGGGGTCTTGGGGGCGGTTTGGGATTGGTTGCGCCGCCGGCGAGGCCATTCCGGCGTTGGGCTCGGCAATTCCGAAATGGAGGATTGCGGTTTTGGGTCTCTCCCCTTCCCTCTCCATCTTGTGTGCGCTGCCAGCGGAAGTGAGATGGATTTGGGCCCACCACGCAGGAATCGAAGAGCCAGATGTTCTTCAGGTACGTGTAGGCGAAACAACGTGTCCCGATTTTAACTTTTAAGTGCGTCATCAAGGATGGGGAATGGGAATAGACCCGTGAGTGAGCCAACGAGGTGTGTGTTCTTCGTGCAGTCTCTCGAAAAATCGGCTTAGTTCCTTTTAACCTATCACTTGAAGTTTATAATTTATATTTTTTTAACAAATAAATAATATAACTTTTTTATCCCTATTTTGAAATGATCTACTGAGATAGTCTTTACGACTCATCGACTTATCAGTATTTAGTGTATTTACATAATATCCAGACAAAAAACTATAAATCATACAGACCTTTACTTTCAGAGACTCACTAAAAGTCATTACACTGAAAATTGAGCGTATAGTTTGGTTCAAATGCTTAAAAGCTAAAGTTCTAAAATGTGCAGAACTATACAAACATGCCCCCGAAGTTCTCTAACCATATAATTGCAGTTCAAAAGCAGGCATTTTACTGGGCATAAAAATGTGCATGACATCTGAAATTCTGAATGCACAAATGTTAAGTCACAACTCAACCGTCGATCTATCAATTTGCATGTAAGTAACACAATAGAAATGAAATGTAGCTTCAACAGATTTGATTTATGAGTGCAATCCAAATTTATGTACTATCAAATTGGCATAGGTGGCATCTCTTTTCTCATAGTCTCATATATCAAATCATTATGCACAACCATATAACTTGCCAGTGTTCTCTCTTTAGATCAACTAATTCAATAATCAATGTTATCCTTGATAGTTCTCAAATTGCAGATATAGTTGAACCTACTTTACAAACAAATAATGGATCTGCTACGTCCAAGAAGCTGCCAGGTTTGTATCTTGGCCATGCTAAGCAATCATCTCCAGAACCAGCTCCAGCACCAATGGAGCTTCCTGTGCTCTGTACTCATATGTGGAGCGGTCTATAGTGGATACTAACCGCATATACAGAACGACCTGCCACTAGATCGAAGCCCATCAATATTTAAGCAGAATGACAGACTTATGCATCATGCATGACACACAAGATAGGAGCCCATCATTACATAAACTGTTATTACAAATATACTGACTAATGCAATCAATTGGGAAGGACGTGACTGAGCAATTGAGCATGCTCATCAAAACCAGTCATTAGCACTTGTAGGGGAAGGGCCTACTACAAACCGTTAGTATTTTGTGATCTGAATCTAGTCGGATCCGACCACTTGAAGAGTTTGGTCAAGAAACAATGTGAATTGATTGTAGATTATGATTGGGATATCTTCATGTCCGCGATGGACTCTGCACCAATCTGCGTTAGACGTGGTGTTTTAAGGTGTATGCACCGACTAGAGTCAGGCGTGGCTTCTCGAGACGTATCCAATTACAACTCTTCATCGATATCTTCTGAGACTTTCTGGACAAGGTGTTGTTCCCGTCTCTAAGAAGGTTATTGTTCCAGTTTTCGAGTAGGTCATTTCATTACCAACTAGAACTTTGTTTCTAGCCTTGTCTGGGACTCTTGTTCTAAGGCTATTTATATCCCCTGTAAGCTGCCTGGTAAAAGGCAAGTAAAATCACATACGCTAAGAGTGTTATGTAACTTCTCCTCATATAGTGATTCCATCGATTATGTTTCTGTCGTTTTTTCACTTGAAAGGGTTTTCCACATTAAATCTCTGTTTCGTGTTCTTGATTGTTCTTCAGTAGTTTTGTGCTTTGTCTTGTCGATTTCATATCAAGTGGCATATCTGATCCTAACAAGTGATATCAAAGTCATGTTATTCGCCCATATCAATCTAGGGCACTCTCGACAAGACAATAATGATTAATGAAGTATGATCTTTCGCTACCTGACCGAGACGCAAGATTTTCCTTGTGGCAGATCAAGATGCAAGCAATTCTAGCACAACTCAATTTGGATGATGCGTTATCGGGGATCAACAAGATGCCCACTGCATGATCCGCTGAGAGAAGCAAAGAAGAAATCATAAGGCGCTCTCTTACGTTCACCTTCATCTATCTAACAATATTCTCCAGGAGGTCACAAAGGAGATCACCGCTACTACTTTATGGCTAAAACTGTAATAGATCTGCATGAACAAAGATTTGACTAGTAAGATGCTTGTTAAGCAGAAGCCTTTCTCGCTTAGATTGATAGAAGGTGAATCTATGTTGAATCACTTGACCGCTTTTAGGATATTGTTGTTGATTTTGAAGCAATGGAGGTCAAATATGAAGATGAAGATTTATGTCTTATTCCACTCTGCTCGTGCCCGGTTCATTCTCTACGCTCGGAGACACAATTATTTATAGTTAGGACACTCTTACCCTCAAGGAGGTTTATGATGCTCTACATGCAAAGGAGAAGCTGAAAATCATGGTGTCGAGCAAAAGCTCGAGTTCACATGTGGAAGGTTTTTCTGTTCGTGGAATATAAAGTGAGTGGTCTCTGACCAAGAATTCTAGGAGCACAAGTAAATTTCGAGGCCATTCTAAGTGAAAGAACAAGAACTTATGCCGTTATTACAAGAAAAGTGACAACGACATGTCTGAGTGCCAGAAATTCCAGATCAAGGAGAAAAGGAATAACAGTTCCAAGAAATATCAACAAAATGAAGAAGCCAAAGTCACCATTGTTACTAAAGAAGGTTTCAAGGGAGATGTCCTTATTGCCTTTGCTAGTGATTCTAAATTCGGTGATGAATGGATTGTTGATTCAACATGCACTTTTCACATGTGATTGGTTCGTTAAGTATGAACTGACCCTGAGTGGATAAGTATTGATGAGAGATAATATTTCATGTAAGATTGTAGACATTAGTTCTATCCAGATCAAGATGTTTGATGACACCATTAGAACCTTGTCAGAAATCCGATATATTTCAAATTTGAAAAAGACACTTATCTCGTTAAGTACTCTTGATACCAGATAGTATAAGTTTTTAAGTAGAGGTAGATTCCTAAAGGTCTCCAAAGGCGCTTTTGTTGTGATGAAAATGATGTGAAGGCAGCAAACTTATATCATTTTTAAGACACTACTCTGGTTGGAATTGTGATGTTTCTTTAACCAGATTGTCCGATACCGAACGGACTAATCTATGGCACATAAGTCTATATCACATGAGTGAAGCTAACATAAAGGAGTTGTCTGATGGTTGGAACAACTAGCGAGTGGCTAGTATAATTATATTAAAGCTCACAATCCACGTATTGCAATTAAAGGACTATCGTAGCGTTGGCAAAATATCATCCAAGATTGGCCAGCACCCGAGGAAACAAAACGCATTAACAGATTAGTAGTGACTTGCAAGCTGCAACTGCGTGCGTGTCTGATTGGCTCGAACGGCTCGTGTGTAATGCGTTTCCGTGTAAGCATCGAGATAAAAAAAAAACAGCATACCAAATTGCAATAATAACGCAGACACGGCGCACTTGCCGCTGCACTCCGCCGCCCCTTCCCGCCCATATCTCCTTGTGGCGGCACGACATCCCTTGCTGCACCCAGATATCACGCCCACTTGCCGACCACGTGAAGAGTGAACAACACTGTGTGTAAAAAAAAAATACTAGTTGTGTTACTGTGTGCTTATTTTTTTAGGCATACAACGTGTACTTCTACTTGTGCATTCTGCCACTCAAATCGTGGACGCTAAATTAAGTCGGGAGCAGTCCTACCTTGGTTTAGAACGTGGGGAAATTTACGATTCAAACGGAAAATTTGGTTGTGGCCTATAGATTTTTTTTTTGCGTTCCAAAATAGAACATAAACTTTTGCTTATGGTTCTTTTATAATCACCCTAACAGCGTTTTGTAAGAAGAGTTGGCTAGGACATGTAATACACACAAATAATAGTCATGAAACTACGTACCAACTCTATATCATAGTTCGGTACCAACTATATCATAATTCAGTGGTAGCTACGAGTAATAATACATCAAAAAAGAATTTTCAGATTCCAAAATAATTAGACTCAATCAGACTTCTCGCAAACTAAAGATCAAAATAACTCAAGCAAACTACTAGCAAATTGAAGATCAAAATAATTGTAAGGCCGACTACAAACGAATTCAAGCAAACTACTACAAAACTGGAGATAAAAACAATTACATGTACTCTTTTATAAAAATAGACGAACATATATAATCAAAATTAACATCCACTTTGTTTTAAAAAATTAACATCACAGACACAAAAGCCACAAATAGGATAAGTTTCCAACATGTATATAAAAAATAGATACACTTCTCGTGAGAAAGAAAAAAAAGAAAAGATAGAAGAATATGCATTCTGTTTGGTTTTGGTAGCGCGGTGCTCAGTTTAACGATGGATTATATCTTTTTTTATTGTAGTCGGCTTATTTTTTATTATAGCTGATAGTAGTTTATTTGACGTAATTAAATTTTAAAATTTAAAAAAATATTAGCGCATCACAGACAATGTTTAATATACTAGAAAAAAGAAAAGGCATAAAAGCTCAAAAAACCAAAAAATTAGAAAATATGAAATAAAAAAAATAGTAAATTAAAAATCAGAAAGTAGAAGTTGAAGCTGAAACAAACGGGAGAAATTTTAGCTTCTACGAGTAGATACAATGCGAAGCATGGCCGCCTAATTTAATGTCAGCAAAGCCAAACGTGCCTCTGGGTATGCAAAATTTCAGGTGCACGTTGGGTGCCCCCAAGCGGCGGCGGCTGCCTCGGGACCGGATTAGAGCTGGAGATAGGAACGCAACCACCTACTCCTACTGGCACATGGGCCCCACGGACCCACCACCAACACCACTACACTGCTACTATTCCTACTAACTCCAATCACGTGTATTATTATTAGCAGCAACCCCACGGGTTAATTACCCGGTTTAACCACCAATAATTAAGCGGCCCCGTCCCTACCGGTACTCACGTGTTTGCCAGCTTAATTCACTGTCACGTGGACCCGTGGTAACAACGCGTGCCACCGCTCTTCTATTGGACCCACCTGTCGGCGGGATCGGCGGTTATCGAAGTTAGAGCGAACCGTTAGTTAAAACTTAATGCGCCCCCAGGATTTACTAATCAAATTACTGTGCTTTCCTCCCTCCCTCTCCTGATCAGAGGCGCTTAAAAACCCGGCGCAATACGGAACCCAGTAACGCAATACGAAACAGAAAGCTTCAGAGGAGAGAGAGGCTGAATGGCCGCGGCGGAGGCGGCGGGGCAGGGGGATGAGGTGTCGACGGCTGCCAGCAGCCGGCCGGAGGAGGAAGAGGGGGAGGAGGAAGCGATGGCGGTGCTGGACTTCGACATGCTGTGCGCGTCGGTCGCGCTGGCGGCGGAGAGGAGGAAGGGCGCCTCCGCGGCGGCGGCGCTGGTGGTGGCGGCGGAGGGTGGTGGTGGAGGAGGAGGAGGAGGAGGGGTGCAGAGGATGTGGGAGGGGGACGTGGTGCTGGATTGCTTGGAGGACAGGCGAATCGCGCTCGAGGCCGCGTGGTAGGTGGAACTAACTCTTGCTCGTTGCATCAAGCTGTAGCCTGTATCGCCTGGATGCGTGTTTGGAAGGATCTGGTTTTGTTGGCTGCGAGGGGAAAGCTTGGACATTTTAGTGTATAAGTTCAACCATACGGATAGATTGATTTTGTGCGGATTTGGGAACAAACGGGGATATATTTGTGCGGAGTCCATAGAGAAAGCTTCATCTCTGATGAATACTGCTTGAAATGCCATGCTTGTTCTCTGATTTAGTGAGATTTGTATTCGGGTTATAAAGGTTCATGGAGATAAATGCGGAAACCATGCTCAAGTCTTATTTTTCTCTCGGATTTTAGGTTGGCTAAATTGAATAATGAACATCCATCAGAATTCGGTGAGGACGTCTGAATTTCACACCTTTTTTTTTTTGTAAATTGTCCTAGGTACAATTGTGGAAGAAAATTCGACATATCTAAGATGATTAAGTTACCAGCGAACATTCCCCAAAGTGCTGCCTTTCCTTCCTCTGCTTTGGTTCTATTTTAGAGTGCCTTTGCAGAAAAAAAAATCCATTTTTCTTCTGTATGCTACACTTTAATTTTCAACTGTGATTAAACTACACTTTAATTTTCAACTGTGATTAAACTTTACCGACCTTCATTTTAAAGTATGTGTTTGCTTGCAACTGTTTGCAGTTGTCCATGCTATAGGTTTGGCAAGAACATGCGGAGAGCCAATCTTGGATCTTGCTTCCTTCAGGTACATATAATCCTATCATCAGCATATGACCATATTTCTTCCATTTCCTGATTGTCATTTTTCTATGCAAAAAGTTTAGCCACATTGCTGTGTAGTTAAGCATGTAAAACCGCATGAGGCTATTTGATTCTGCTGTTGGTAGGAACTAGGAAAACCTTCTGTTTGGAATGGGCTTTGAGTCCATTATAAAATGCATCTTATTGGTGAACCTTTTTACAATGAGTAGATTATTACAATTATAGCTGTCAGGAAGTGTGTGTGTGTGCTTGCGCGCGCTTTTGCTTATTTCAATCAAGGTACTGCCAATTAGTGTTGATTTTTTTTTGTATTTTGAATGTGTATTTTTTATTTTGGTTTTCATACCTTATTTTAGTTCTATATTTCTTCTGATTTCCTATTGATGCAGGAGAGGTGGACAAGTTTGTTAGATTTGCTCTTGTTAAATTCTTGAAATGCAAGCCACTATCATGCTAGCTATTAAGACAGATATAGCAAAGCTGTGTTTTCCTTAGGCCTATCCTTAGTACAACGGAGTGGCTGATGCTTAAGATGTTTGACTTGGCAATGTGAACATCATTTTCTTAGATAATTCTGTATTCCTGTGGCATGTCTTAGACCTGGTCAGCCTGAATAGCATCCTGCCCTTCTTTTATTTCAAGCTTGTGATTCATCCCTTAAAGAATAAGGTCTAGTAAAATATTCTCTGTTCAGACTGCACGTTGGACTTGCCAGATGGATCATTAGTATATTTTACTCATTTTAACAACTCGGTCAGTCTTGAAATATCAACTTAAAAGTAAAATGCACCACGGGTACCACAACTTGTAAGATGGGTGCAAGTAGGCCACACAACTATAAATTTGTTTATTTACGTCACTGATTTTGTTTAAATGATACAACGAGGTACAAAACGAGACGTGGTGGCACATTTGGCGCTAACATAGTGCTAGCTGTGCTTTCAGCATGGCTCAGGGTTGTGTGTATTAGGCTTGGCATGGGAAAAAATTGCAAAGAGCCCCCTAGGTTTTATTCTCTCCGTTAGTTAGGCCCAAATCATCCCTTATTCTCACGAAGAAAACGACAGACACTTTGAGCATGTCGCTTGGAGGAGGGTCCAACGATCTGGCTGGCGTGCATGGATGGTGACGCTAGTACTTCGACCACTAGGAGCAGCGCAACCTACATACGGTGAGTTGTGGGGCTTAGAGGGGAGACATGTGAGGTGGAGAGGCATAGAGGGCAGCAGTGGTAGGGGGAGAGGGCATGGGGGGTGGCGGTTGTGGGTGGAGAAGGCGTGGAGGTGGCGGTGATGCAGGCACAGGCCATGTGGGCTGCAGTGATGCGGAGAATCAATCGAGGGACAGTAGAACATCGAAACACTACTAAAATCAATCGAGGGATTGGTAACTCCATAGGAAGTTCTTCTCACTACAACTTCCAGTAGAATGCCATCCGTGCACGCCGGCCAGATCGTTAGACTCTTCTCTAGGCGACGCTCTCAAAGTGGCCTTCACTTTCTTCGTGAGAATAGGGGAAGGTTTGGGTCTAACTAACGGAGAGGATAAAACCTGGGGGGCTCTTTTGAAATTTTTTCCACGCCAAATCTAATACATACAACCTTGAGCCATGCTGAAAGCACAACTAGCACCACGTCAGTTCCAAATGTGCCACTACGTCTCATTTTGTATCTCGTTGCATCACTTAAACAAAATCAGTGATGTAAACGAGCAAATTTACAGTTATGTGATCTACTTGCACCCACTTTATAAGTTGTGGTACTTATGTTGCATTTTACTCATCAACTTAATATATCTTTATCTTAGTCAGTGCTTCTTATATAAAAACTGTTCTTGGAATTTCTTGGCTCACTCAACATTAAATATGTGCATTTCTTCTTTTGAATTTTATTTCCAGTTTGTTCCCCTCAGACAAAGTGACAAAAGGAGATTATATTCCTCTTTGTCATAGCTCCTTCTATATCTATTAAAGATGATGTCGCCTATTCCCTGAAACTGGACAGTTTTATCCTCCATGTCTGCAAAGAAAAAATGTTTTATCTGCATATTCTCTATTTTCCTGCCCACTCGCCAAGTCTTCATTGAAATACAATCATTGTTGTGGTCTGTGCCATATTCTTGTTCCCATTGATTTTGACATTTCTAAGTTCACCATAAGTTTGCTTGAAGGGAGCTCTGTTGATAAGCTTATGTTGGTTTCTTAAACTCTTATTCACCCTGCTGATACGAGATGAAATTATTTCAGGGAATGGTCTACTTCATTTTGTTAGTGGCTGTTCTGGTCAACCTAATTGCCTTTTCTGTAACAAGGCATCATATATATGTATACATGGGACTTGGCTCTGTTCTCTTGACAGCAATCTATATAGGTTACTTCCGAAGAAGAATCAGGAAGCAGTTCAATATCCGGGTAAGTATTTCTTGACATTACTGTTTTCAAATAAAGTATTCAAACAGGTTAATAGTGTGCTAGAGCCTAGTAGTAGGGCTTTACACAGTTGATTATGGCGCTTGTCTTCCCTTGCATCACACCATCTCTTAACAAATTTTAGCACCTCAAATTAATTCACAACCTTCAACTTTTCTGAATCTTGTTGCATCTTTTTCCTCTGCTCAAATGAACAATAACTGAAACCTGGATGTGATATCGATATTTTTGCATTCTCTTGCCAATAACTGAAACCTGGATGTGATATCGATATTTTGGCATACTCTTGCCAGGTTCTATGGCAATAACTATGTTGTCAACTTCTGAGTACATATTGGTATATTGACTTTAATTCAGGAATTACCAAACATGAAGCTTGGAGAAAAGCTAGTCATCTCATTGGCTGGAAGTCTTTATTGTGATCAAACTGATCGTTCACCATTTGTTGTGCTTACAGGGTACTGATAGCAGTCTAGATGACTGTGTTCTCCATCTCATCTGCCCTTGCTGTACACTGTGCCAGGTGATATCCATATAAACCCCTTTTAAGTCCCAGTTCATCAAATTTGTTTGTTATTGATCTGTTAACCTCACAGTTACACATTTGAATGAGCAGGAAGCTAGAACTTTGGAGATGAATAATGTCCAGTGTGGTGTTTGGCACGGGCGGGGTGATACCATTTGTTTAGGGAGCAACAGTGAAGGAAACAAGGCTTTCACTGCTCTACACAAGTCCTCATTTGTTCCTACAAAATCTCCAGAGTTGTGTGGCATGGACAGAGCATCAAATGGTGCTGATGAACACGAGCCTCTCGTCCCATCAGCCCAACCAGAGCAGGAGTAGGGAATAATAGCAGGTATATATTCCATATTGCCTTAGCCTTTGCACAAATTCAAAAAGAATTGGTGGGCCTCTCCTGCGTGTTGTCGAAAAGAAGAATTGGTGGCTAGTCCTGCGAGGAAATTATCACTACTGCAATTCTCTGCCTGATTGCTGTATCCAGTCTGCAGAACTTGATTGGCAGCATCCGTATGTGGATGATGGGTGCAATTGGCCCGTATCTGGATTTATTTAGGTTCAAGGCCGGTACCTACATTTATGTCGTGATGTTCAAGGCTTTTGTCTGAATCCAAGTGTAAATTTCTCTTGATGTAACGTAGAGTTCCAATGACATATTGACATGAATGAAATGGAGTGTTCTCCACTGCTAATGTTCCTTCTCTGACTGATGCTGTTTCCTGTAAAATTGGCCCATCATTGCTCTTGGTTAACATCATTTTCCTTCTCTTTTCTTTAAGATAGATAATTAGTTATATCAAGTACAAGCACAAAAGATTAAAAATTACATATTTGCATTACATGCATAAAAATACTTAGGGGATCATATTTCTATGTTGAGCTGCCATAAATAATTGTATAATTGCGGAAGAACCAATCTGAGAACTGAGATATGATTCCCATTCACTGTACATGTTGGAAATAATATCGATTTAGAAAGACGTAGTAGAATCCGTTTTCGAGTATAACTCAAGTTGAAATTGAGTCAAATTTGAAATTCAAGTACGTATGCTAGTAGGAGAGTTTAGCCTTTACATTAAGGAGGTTTGTATCCAATTTTCTAAGCAAGAAGGAAAAAAGCAAGAAAAAGAGAGAGCAAATAAGAGAATAAATAAATTCAGAAATTCTCCTGTATTTTCTCAGATTATTTATGATATGTATATTTTCTTTTAGATCAAAATTAACGAGTGGTATCAGAGCCTAGGTAAGGACACGTTCTCGGGGTGGTGGATCATCCGAACCTGGTTAAGCTCATCGCCTACTGCGCCGAGGACGACGAGAGGACTGCTACTCGTGTACGAG
Organism: Bonia amplexicaulis; assembly: GCA_036346245.1. NCBI lineage: Eukaryota > Viridiplantae > Streptophyta > Magnoliopsida > Poales > Poaceae > Bonia > Bonia amplexicaulis. The sequence goes on from CM070755.1 coordinate 3,549,139, forward strand.
TTCATGCCGAACGGGAGCTTGGCGGATCACATGTCGACGGGAGCTTTGTGGGTGATGAGGCTGAAAGTAGAGCTCGACACTGCCCGTGGGTTAAAGCATCTCCATGAAGAATCTGAATTCAAGATAATATTCCGTGATCTGAAGCCTTCAAACATTCTACTCGATGAGAATTGAAAGGCAAAACTGTCAGACTTCAGCTTGGCTCGACCGAGACCGCAAGAAGGGAGTCATGTTTCCACAGCGGTGGTGGGGGACAAGCAGCAGAGAGCAAATTCAAACAAGGAAAAAGAAAAAAACAGTGTATTTTTCTTCTGTTTTCTCGGTCTAAGAGCAGCTTCAACATAGGCCGAGTTCTTGATCTGTGCTTAAGATCATGTCGTGTACTCCGGGAAGTGGTGTCACCGGTGACGAGACATTATCTGGTATGATGGCGAAGGAGAGTTCCGCTGCCTCGCTGCATTATCCGATGCTCACGACAAGCAATTATGCAGTACGGGCAGTCAAGATGAAGGTGTACATGAAGGCTCAAGGAGTGTTGGACGTTGAGAAGATGTGTTCGCCGTCCAAACTCAAGTAAGCAGAGTTGAAATCGGAACGTTGAGGAGATGTGTCACCGTTCTATGTCAAGTATGAGTTTAGTAAGTCGTAGTTGAGTCCGACTGCCTCAATATTTTAAAATCTTTGCATCTAGATGGACCCGTACCAGTTGAGTTGAGTTTCTACATGTGGCTTGCATATAGAACGCTTCATGTGGAGACGTAGCTGGTAGTTCATAATGCATTGAGACTAAAACTAGCGTATGTCAAGTCAAAATTAAGGGGGGAGATTGTTAGAGTTCAAGACGTAGTAGAGTCCGTTTCCGAGTATAACTCAAGTTGAAGTTGAGTCCAACTTAAAGTCCGAGTACGTATGCTAATAGGAGAGTTTAGCCTTTACATTGAGAAGGCTTGTGCCCAATTTTCTAAGCAAGAAGGAGAAAAGCAAGAAAAATGGGAGCAAATAAGAGAATAAAGAAATTTAGAAATTCTCCTGTGTTCTCTCAGATTATTTGCGATATGTGTGTTTTCTTCTAGATCAAGGTTGTAACAGTACACATGCTGGAGGTTTCAGAATACCCATGGTTTTGTCAGGATAAGCAGATGTATTAGTACAATCATTGAAAAAGGATTAAGCTTACTAAAGCTTGCAAAGCTGCAATAATACAAGGCTGCTGCCTCCTGGTTAATGCAGGATGTTTTCCCCTTCTTTTTGCCTTTTTCTTCCTCCATATGGGATGTTTGCGTGTGTCCACGGATTGATATCTTTAGCTCTTGGAGGCACTTTGTTTTTTTTTCTGCGAAACATCAATCATCCTACCAACTTTCTCATGATCAGCCTAATTTTAGCCTCGCTTCTCCTTTCTTCGTTAGCGATACAGTCGAATAATTATATCGTGGAAATATACTTGGTAAATTTTGAAAAAAAAACCTTACTTTAGAGAACAGCGCTCGTATGGAACACAAAAGTTTCACCGGAGTACAGCAATTCGCAAATTCCACCCGAACTCCTTCATACATCCCAAACCTAGCCTGAAGTGCAAATTTTGAAGCTTTTATTTTTTTGAAGACTGGAGTTTTTAGTTGAAATGCAACTAAAATCAGAGCTGATAACATGTCAGTTATTTTGCATCAGACTGCATCTGCAAATGTCACACGACAGGTCTGACCTGACAAAACTGCAAAATTTCGAGCATGTGAAAATCATGTTTAGAGCATGTGAAAATCATGTAATCAAACCATGTTTAGCGTGTGCATGCATTCCACGAGCCCAAACCATGCTAGGTTAATCATGCTCAGGTGTATTCCACTTTTAGGTAATTAATCCTAAGAGCTCTGTAGATAGTTAATCACAATGGATGCAATACTAAAGCAGAAAAAAAAGGCCATCTTAGTTTAATCCTCTGAGGCCTATGGCTTTTAGGGTTTAACACGGCTCCAACTTCTGTTCCATTTCTTAGTAACGAAGCTACGACGAGCAGCAGGGCCTGTTCTTTTTGGCTGCGGTTTATGGCTTTTGACTGAAATTTTTGAATTTTGGCTGTTTATGGTACAGATTACAGAAAAACAGATACGTATTTGCAATTTTGGCTAGTACAGATGTTAAGCTTTTAACATGTACTACGTTTAACTTGTAGACCCCGTTTTAAAAAAATACTCCGTTTAAAAGTTAGGTACTGTAGCGGCTGCGAAAAGCCGCCCGGCTTTTGCACAGCCGAACAGGGCCATAGGCCCCCTGGGTACCACTAGCCCATAAAGCTTCTTTTCCACTACACAGACGGCGATCGATGATCGCTTTCCAAAAACTCATAGCTATCAACAAAGACTCGATCCTGTAGATTATTAACATTTTCTTCCTCCATGGGTATGGGCATTCGCATCTTTGCTTAATTTTTACTGGTCGTGTCGGTCTAATGTTCCAACATGCCCTAACATTGTTATGTAATGAAGATCATAATGATATACAATTTTTTTTTTAAAGAAAACCAAAATTTTAAGACTGCATATGTGTGAAATAATGAAGTTCAAGGAGCTCCAAAATTTTAAGACTGCATATGTGTGAAATAATGAAGTTCAAGGAGCTCACGTGTTAGCAAGAATACACTGTTTAGTCATAATCTACTACTTAAAAAAAAGAAATTGATGAGTGCCGAGTGATGCGTTCTCCACCTCTCCTCTCACATCCCTCTTCCACCCTAAAATATCTCTAACAAAAAATCACTTTATAGCAAACACATTAACTACTGAATTTTTTTTGTCTCCCACAAATTCTTTTTATATGGGTCTCTGTCATCCCCATATCTCTCTGTTTTTCAGTCCTCCCACATCTCCTGTGACATCCCTCTTTCACCCTAAAAAATCGTTAACAAAAAACACTTCATAACAAACACATTAACCACTATTTTTTTGTCTCCCACAAATTCCTTTTATATGGGTCTGTCATCCCTCCATATCTTTCTGCTTTTTAGTCACCGTAAACGAATAAGATTACAACATACGTTAATGTCGCTAGGTCATCATGTTTATTACCATCAAGTGAAGCCACCTCTGTTGGCCCCCAACGTAGTCCAACTTAATGAAGTTCAAGGAGCTCACATGTTAGCAAGAATACATTGTTTTGTCATAATCTACTACTTTTAAAAATGGAGTTGGTGAGTGCTGAGTGATGCGTTCTTCACCTTCTCCCATCTCTCCTCTCACATCCCTTTTTCACCCTAAAAAATCTCTAAAAAAATCACTTCATAACAAACAAATTAACTACTAAATTGTTTCGCCTCCCACAAATTCCTTTTATATGGGTCTCCGTCATCTCCTCTATCTCTCTGTTTTTCAGTCATGGTAGACGAATAAGATTGCAACAGATATTGATATCACTAGGTCATCTTGTTTATCACCATCAAGTGAAGCCACCTCCGTTGGCCCCCAACATAGTCCAATTTGGCCACAGACGATACTATAATACCGATGTCTAGCTGGGAATGTGGTGTTGGCCAAGCTCAACAGCGGAGCCTAGACAGAAATTGACAAGGTGTTGTGGTGGAGCTGAGAGCGTAGCTCAGGCCAGACCTATCAGCATCAGCTTGATGTGCTAGTTTATATGATTTTTTTGTAACAACGTATGGACATTTAACTAGTAATTATCAATATTTCAAATTAAACTTTTTTATGTATCCCTCATTTTTACGTCAAAATACATATATATATCTATCCGTACGATGACTTATAAATAGTTCAAGTATAAGCTATATATTTTTGAATCACTGGAATAGAACAGTGCCAAAGCATATGAAATAGTACATCACTAACTCCTTTTCACCAGTTAGTGGACGACACATTAACGCAAGAACTTGATTAAATTACTAAACCTGCGTATCATATTCTAATGTGGGGAAGGGCCGATTGTTTCACTTTTACTAAAACGCCACCCATCAATTTCTCCATGCACCAAAGGTTCAACACCATGCGGAAAGCCATTTTCTTTCGTAAATAGAAAGTGTAACAAGTGACTCTTCCTTCTCCATAAAAGCCTAAAACAGTTTTTTTTTTTTTTTGCAGAAATAAAAGAAGCCAATCTAGATTTTAATGGTATCTAGAAAATGTGTATAAAATCTAAAGTCCGACTATACTAATTTCGAGAACACATAACATTTGCCGGATTTTATTTGTGTGGAACGGATATCATTTTCACTCGCGAGTCTATGTTAGCATTAGCCATGCATGAAAAGAGAAGCACCAAGAATACGAGCGTAAAGCGCCGGTCATTTGTAAGCTCTTTAAAAATTACTCGTAAGGTACGTGAATGGAACTTGTAGTACTAACACACGAGACATTTATTTATCCAAACCTTTTCTTTCAACAACGAATATATTAACCATTCTACAAACGATTTTAGTATAAATTTGATTACATAAAGATCCGCTCCAAACAGCTACAGTTTTTGAGTTTTTTTAATTTTAGCTTTTTTAATTTGTTTCTACTTGTTTTTTTTCATTGTCTTACAACATATAGTGATGTTTTTTTTAATTTTTTTGATTTAGAAAAATATATAGTAGAAAAAACCACGACTGCCAGACGTGGAGAAAGCCCGAAGTCCGTAATTTCTAATTACATTAACTCTCAGACCAAAAAAACTAGAAACTCTGCTTCTCGTAAAAAAAAAGGAGGAGGAAGGTGAAAAACATTAACTACTTCTTGCGGTTCCTCACCAAGAACCCCTCCATAACCACCTTCCTCTTCATCGTCTCCTCCCTTGCCGACGCAGCGCCGTACTCCGGCGACGCCGCGCCATCCTCCACCGCGCCCCCCGCCTTGGCCCTTGCCGGCCACCGCCGCGGGTAAAAGTAGAGCGCCGTCGAGGTGAGCAGCGTGGCCCCTACCCGGCCGCAGAGTAGCATCATCACGAGGCACACCACTACCGCCGCCGCCGCCGCCGCGGGCGACCTCTTCTCCGGCCGTTTCACCGGCGGAGGCATCACATCCAAGAACGACGACGGGAAGGACGACAGGGAGGAGGAGCAGGAAGACGACTCGCAGGCCGAGTCCAGGGACGCCGAGGAGCTCAGCGCCGACGAGGACGGCACCGACGACGACTTCCCCGCCCCAACAATCATGTCGTAAACATCCTCCACCTCCCGGCCCGGCGACCTCTTCGCCTCCGGCAACAACACTGCCGCCGCCGACTTCATGCCCTTATCACCGGACAAGAACTTGCTACGCAAAGTCGAGAGCCCCCGGCGACGACTCCGGTGGCGAGCTACCACCGCCTCGCCGTCTCCCGCGTCATCGGCGACGGCCGCCGCGCCGCCGAAGCACACGAACTTCATGGCTATAACACGCCTTTGTATCTAGATCGGATTGGTAGTCGAACAAGCTTTCGTGGGTGGATCAGTGGATGATGATCAGTACAGGATCGTCCTGGCTTCTCGCGTCGCGTCGGAGTGCGCGCGCTTGTGTGAATATATACGTGTTCGCCGTGCGCATACGCGTGTGCAGTGGGGACAGTGGTTGGTGTGCGAGTGGGAACGGAAAAGAATTGGCCCTGTTATCTTGATATTTTGGCGTTTGATTTCTCAAAAAATCAAAATAAACAAGTGGTTTTCTAAAGCGGATTTTCAAACCATTTTTTAAATTTAAAATTATGTATGCCGTTTACATTGACGTCTTGTCGTCCGTTCCTATATTAAAAAATATAGATAGAACTATTAGTCGTACCTCAAAAGAACGGGTCTTAAACTAGAAGAGTGAGATGTGTGCAGTGCACGATTTGAGTCGAGATGGGGGAGACGGTTCAATTTATTTTTTTGGAGAGCACGCAAACAATAATCTTCATCCGTTGAATGTTCGTCATTTGATCTGTGAGACCATGTGTTGGTCGTATATGCTATTGATGATGAATAACTGACCGTGAACCGGTCCTAAACGACAGTGAACCGGTCTTAACTACAGTGAACCAATCGAAAGTCGTAAGGACATGTGCTACAATAACTGGTCGATGGTCGTAATTACAGTATTTTTTATGGTCGTAGATACAGTACTTTTCAATAGTCGTAGCTATAGTATTTTTCGATGGTCGTAGCTACATTGCCTTGTGTATGGTCGTAGCTATAGTAACCGGTCGATACTCGATAGTCATAGATTTTACTGATCGGTAGTCATAGACTTTACGGTTAGAAGTCGAAGACTTTGTGATCGGTTGCCGTAGACTTCACGGTTGGTACTCGTAGACTTCATGATCGGACCGATTGCTTCAATTCTCGCTATCTTCGAGTACTTTGAATACTCATGTTAGGCCATCGGTTTGACTGACTGGTGGTGATCGATGAACAGTACTCGAAGGATCCGGTACTCGGTAGTCAAAAGGACTCGATACTTGGTAGTCGGAGGGACTCGATACTCGATAGTCATGGTCTTGGCGATTGGGTGTCTTAGTCATAGCAAGCGGTACTCAATGGCTCTGTGGTTGGTAGCGATGGTTGTTATCCCTGAGTGTTTTGAGTGCAGCGATGGTATTTTTCGAGTATTTGTTATTTTTCGAGTACTCGATGAGATAGCGGTTGTAATAAATTGTCTAAGGCTAATTTTTGGATAGCAATGAGATGTGTGGTCATGGATTATCTGGCTGATGGTCGTAGATAAGTTGGTTGGTATTCGGTGATGGTTTGGTTCTTGTCTATGGATAGACAATGTTGTGTTTTGAGTATGTGTTGATGTCGGTCAAGTTGTGGAAAACTTGTACCAGAAAAATTTTCTTTAGTCTTTGCATGTGTAGGTGGGCGTAGAGACGATCTAGGTCGGTGACGAGGAGAACCGGGATTAGGATGGGGAAATCTAAGGTCCATGCGATCGAGGATGGCATGTAAGGTGGTCGGGTGCACGCTGGAGCATGTGGATGTCAAAGGTGGTGATTTGTGGAGAAGCTACAGGCGGTGTGGTCCAGGAGGTTTCGACTCGGGAGTTGATGAGGCGTGATAAAGATATAGGAGGTGCTGTCCTGGAGGCTTCGTCACGTGTTGGGTTAGGAGTTGTGGATGTAGTTTATAACTGAGAAGATGAAAATATTTACGGATAGAGTCTATAACTTGGAAGAGATAGAGTTTTGAATAAAATCCGTGTTAGTAAGAGTTTCAGGTCCCTTGATTTGAGTAAGAGATAGGTTTTGTGTTTGTGTTTGAGGCGAACTTGGTTTGGATATTAACCTATAAAAGCATGAGAGGTTAAGGGCTAATGTGTGGTTTTGCGATGGCTTTTGCGAAAGTGTTAGTACAGTTCTGAGATGTCTTTCGTCGAGAAGGTTTTTAGGGGTGCTTGTGATGGCACTTTGTAACTCTACGAAGATCTTGCAATAAAGATAAGTCTTGAACCAATTTGGTTATTGTTTTGCTCGTAGATTGGTTGTGATTGCAGGTGTTATGGATCTTACGATAACGTTCAAAGCGATTAGGCGAGCAATCGTACAGAGTGATCGGCTACACCATCGTAAGCTGAGCGATTGACTAGGTGGTTCGGTTTCAAATGGTCAAGATCTTTTCTGATTGTTGAAAGACTCCAAAAAAAGGTGATAATCATCTACCCACTCTGATTAGTGTCTTCGATCCTACATGATCAGCACTTTGTTTTTGTCTCTAATTGTAGGTCGCTCTACTTACGACTTTTAGGTGCCGCTCGGTTGGACTGAAATAAGCTAGCTTATGGATGAAATTGCATTGTAACTGACTGAAATTACACTGTAATTGATGGTGGTTTATTTGGCGTAACTAAATTTTAAAAATTTTAGAATGGGAAATACAGGTTAGCCCATTACGGACAATGCAAATAAACATGAAAAAAATCGGTAAAAAACTCAAAAAAGCCAAAAAGTTAGGAAAGAACAAAATTTAATAATAGTGAAAAATAAGTCAAAAATAAGTAGCTCAAATTGGAATAAGGGAAGCCCTACTCATATTTTGGGTAGAGGAGTAGTGTTGTTATATCATGAGATGCTACAGCATCTTCCCTGTAGCGCGTTGAGTAATGAGTACTATAGGGGACGATCGCACTCATTCCGTGTTTGACGGTGTCAAGTTGAATGTGGTAGGAGTAGAACACAAGTACCATGCCTTTCAAAGTTAATCTCGATTCCTTCTTGGAGCCAGGGCCAATGATCGATGCGCCCCCACTCAAGTTTCCATGGTTTTTCAGCTTCTTCTAGATCCGGCCATGATTTGCTTTGTAGAAAGGCCTAACCCTCATGTTAGTTAATCACTGCAACGCAAGTGCTTTATCAGGTTTGATAGGAAAAAGCAAAAGGCAGGAAGGAGGATACCAATCATACAACAGATGGAAGCAGAGGCTGGGGCAGTAGCGTCTTTTCGCGAGGGGACGTGTCCGTCGGCCGAGTGCCCCTTTCGGACCTGGTTTTGGGACTTTGGTTTTAGTTTCTATAGCTATATCTTTTAGATATAATATTTTTAGGATAAAAATTACAAATTAATTATAGTATATATTATAGTGACTTTATTTATATCGGTTAAAATCATATATGAGTTTCTATTACTTCGTATTTTTTTACGAATAACTTAAAAGCTATAAATCGCAAAAAAAAAAAACAATACCCATTAATTTGGCGGGCGAGTGGGCGCCGGACGGACCGAAACGCCCCTACTCGCACGCAGCCGCGGCCGTGCGCGCGGCCTTTTTCCCGTTCTGCCGCACGGGAGCGACGCGGTTGGCAGCGCGGTGACCACGTACACGCGGTACAGGGCAACCACCGGGCGTAGCACGTCAGGTGGGGAGAGTCAAAAGTTCACGCGGGCGCATATATGCCCGGACCTGACCCCCGCACGGAATAATCCTGACCTCCCCGGTCCGGCAAAGCAAGCATGCATGTGTCTTCCTCGTGTCGTTAGGAAACGACGCAAGTACTCTAGGAAACCATGCATGTGTCAGGTTGGTGAACTCACTTGTCTTGCCCCTTCCTCTTGTTCACTCTTAGCTTCCGGTTGCCTTGCCCGCTGAAATTCCGCAGGGGAAAAGAAGAATTGAAGAGGCTCTGGACGCTTCTCTCGTGATCCCAGCTTCCTCGGCATCGGCTCTATACTTCAGTGTGCCAATCAGTTGTCGCTCTGCAGACAAGGTTGTATAGCTTGTATGAGCAAGTTGTATTTGCGCTGGAAGTTCAGAAGTCTCAATTCCTTGCTACACGCACATGGTGTGCTCTAGGTAGGGTTTTATTCTGCACCTCTTTGCACTCGGCGTGGCCGACTGTTTCGAAACACATTACGGATTGGAGTTCATCTAATGTGCTACGCCAAATCAATCACCATTGCACGTAGTCCGTTGAGCGTTTTAAGTTGGCAGGCATGCGCTGCGAAGAACTAGCTGCCTGTTCGAACCCTTAAACAAATCACACTTCACTCGCCTCGCCTGCTACCAGCCAGACGCTGTATGTCCGTACGGCAGTATAACGTGCGACCCAAAAGAGTAGTACGGTTATCCAAAGGTGAAATTGTTCGCAGAAGGTTCTTGGCACAATTTTCTACCTCTGAAATATCAACACTAGAGTTATCACATCAGGATCTTTTGGAGCCTTTCCTAACAGTCGCTGCTGAGTCTGCAACAACTGACATGACCAACTGACCGTGCCGATTGAGTGGCACCACCGCCAAGATCCAAGACGTGCAGAAAAAAACAAAAAAGAAATAGCAATTTATATGTACGTCAGCACCTAAAACGCCTATCTGCAAGCAAAAAATGTTCCTCCTCCGCATTGATGGGGACCCTTACTTTCCAGAGGCGAACTGTAGCTTATCTATGACCATATCGGAAGGAGTAGTTTCAGATTGCAAACAGCGAGATCCTTGACGGTAGGTTACAAGAGTTAGCCAAGAGTTCCCGCATACAGATTTGACTGAACGGCGGCAAAACATAAAAACAAAAGGATTGTTTGATGTATTTGCATGACTTCTTTCGCGCAAAATGCATGAAAGATCATTTGATTTTTTTGGGTAAAATTTTCACATTGCTCCGCTCGTGGGTGCAGAAGAAACATGTAAACAAACAACGGGTTCCAGTCTTTGGATTTAACGACATATCTCTGCAGGCCAGAGTGAAATTGAGACTGACTCCAAGGCCGTAGGGTTTTCAATCGATTATTCCCATCTGTCGTCATTATCCTTCCAGTGACGCAGCAGCATCCTTCTCCTCAGAAAAGTAATCTTTCCTGCAAAGGAGATTAACACAAATTATGTCATCTCACTCTGTGAGACATCAAACAAAAAATGGGAAACATGGCTTAGCTTCGTAACAAACCTTATTTTACGGGAAAGCTGATACAAGCCTGTACCGGCCATTGCAACGTTAACACTAAAAAGATTCCAGTTTTTCTGCAACATCATAACAATATGAAGCAACGGGAGCAACAGCTAATATATGGGAAACTGGGAATCAACACGGAATGAGAACAATGCATGCTTGGAGAATAAACATCCAAACTACTTCACTGCAGATATACCTGCTCGGTTCAAACCAAGGATAATTTGCAAAAAAAAGAAGGCGATTGTTCTTTTCTGAGATCAGGATACACATTAAGGAGGAAGGAGAGAGCTCTGGAGTAGGAAGCATATATTCAAAAGCTATCTAGCATCACCAATTCAGTCCAGGGCATGGGTAAAAGCGTCGGATTACATTACCAGAAAATAGATACAACTAGAACAGTAACATTGTAGCAAGAAATGTCAAAGTTTAAAAGGTAAATTTCAGATAATATGTAATCCATATCACCCAGTGCATAATAATGACATCTCAGATAATATGTAATCCACATCACCCAGTGCATAATAATGACAAAGGATAGTGTATATAGACAAGTAAAGATGACTTACTGGTGTGATAACCATGCTGTAGCGTGACCAAATGATTCCAGTGCAAGCCACAGCTGCATGCCATACAACAGTATAAGTGTAACAACAATGCACAAGAATGCATAACAAACTAATGGACCTGTTATCTGAAATGCAGGGACGGGATGGACTAATTGGATAAACATACCAACTTGCTGAGGATAGGATATCTTTTCAGGTGGCTTAGCAAAGTCTGCAACGTTGGCAATACTGATACCCCATTTAAATGTTGGAGCCCAGAAATGAACTACAATAATGGTCAGAAAAGTAATAAGTGATAACGATAACTGGTCAAATGCATCATCTGGTAGATATCAATCACACTTTCCAAAAAAATGAACAGCAAAAAAGCATGGACCACTTGAATTGGTCCACGCTTCACAGCACCAAGAAAGATTACACTTTCCACAGTAATGGTTAATTCAATATTAAAAAAACCCATGAATGCAGCTTAGGTATGTCAAAAAAAAAAACAAGCTAGTCTGAAGTGTTGTGATCAGTGGTGGTTGGGTACGAGTCCGAGAACCGAGTGTAGGGCACTCGCCCTTGATCGGCCGGTCATGCCCCCGCCAAGGCTCTGAGGCCTGTTGAAGAAGAGAAACTAGAGAACTTTGCTTATTTCTTTGCTTAATGACAATAGGTGCAATGTTGTCCCTTTTATAGGGATGGCTAAACTTGATCACTAAGAAACATGTCTCTATATTAAAAAAACTAAATCCTAATAATAACAAACTTATCTCTAATACATGAAAATAATCTAAAAAGAAATAAACCCAAATAATAATGAAACTAATTATTATATTCCTAATCTGCGATATACTGACAAACCACCCAATTTTGCGCGCGCTACAGTACCACGGGTAATGTTCACGCATTGCTACAGTACCGGCAAATACTGTTCACGTGTTGCTACAGTGCCGCACGGTACTGTTCATGGTTGCTGCAATGCTCGTGGTACTGTTCGCTTGCCTGCTGCGTGTACGCTGAGATCCTAGACCATAACATTACACCCCTCGCGACGAGGCAGCTCGTTCGCGAGCTATCAGGTGGTGGTCATAGTTGAAGTCATTCGTAACTCCATGTCGACGAAAGGGTACGATGATGACGTCGCGTCGCATAGAAGAAGATCCGTGAAGCTTCGGTGAGCAACAATAAGGATAGCAATCCTCCAGCGTCGATTGACGTCGTAGTAGTCACCGCTGGCAAGGTCAACCAGTACGAGGCAGCAGCATCCTTCTTACCCTTGGATGCAGCGGTTGTGGGGGGATGTGATGACGTCGCTGGCCCCCACCTGTTAGTCGTTGTGCTCCACACTTGTGGAAGCACGGTGCTGGCTGGTCACGTGGAGATGACCGTCGCTGGACAACGACAACCTTTCTCCTTGGCAAAGGCACCAAAGGTGAAGCCTGAAGATGAGTCGTCGTTGGTGACGTGGCCATTGCTAATGCCAGCGCCGAGGAAGGTGGTGGCAGTGTAGCCATTGCAATAGCACACGACGGCTCTTCCTGCTCCTTTAGTTTGTTCACCAACTCCATAGCCTTCTCTAAGTTGGCAATTATATTGTCGAGTAAGGACCCTATTTTCTTGTTGCTAGTCATCAACATGTCCAAGGGAGATAATTCAGCATCGGAAGCTATGGTGAGTGGCTCTGATACCAAATGTTGTGGTACGGGTCCGAGGACCGATGGTAGGACACTCGCCCTTGATCAGCCGGCCATGCCGCCGCTAAGGCTCTAAGGCCTGTTGAAGAAGAGAGGAAGACTAGAGAACTTTTGTTTATTTTTTGCTTAATGATAATAGGTACAATGCTATCCCTTTTATAGGGATGGCTAAACTTGACTCTTAAGAAACATATCTCTATATTAAGAAAACTAATCCTTAATAATAAGAAACTTATCTCTAATACATGAAAATAATCTAAAAAGAAATAAGCCCAAATAATAAGGACATTAATTATTATATCCCTAATCTGCGATATACCAACAAACCATCCAGTTTTGCGTGTGCTACAGTAGCATGGGGCCATGGGTATTGGGTACTGTTCATGCGTTGCTACAATACCCGCGGGTACTGTTCACGTGTTGCTACAATACCGTGCAGTACTGTTCGCGGTTGCTGTAATGTTCGCGGTACTATTTGCTCGCCTGCTGCGTGTACACTGAGACCCTAGACCATAACAGAAGTCTATGGCGGTCACCATATAGCTTCTAAATGTGGATGACAAAAGCAAACATGACAAGCAGGATTAGAAATGTTAAACAGAAATTGAAGGAACAGGAGTGCCAACGATAATGGTTCCAGTAGTACAAAATGGGTAGATAAAATGATGACTAACTGGTTTTGGGGCCAGCAGGATGGTTCCAAAAGGCTTGAAGTTTTGAAGCCATTTAAACAAATGCACGCTTTGCTGACCTTAGCACAACCTGTTTACACTCACTTGTTCTGCTGTCCCCCTACAAGGAGTACAAGCAGAAAAAGGGAAACCATGTCTGTCATCTTCAAGATATCACAAATGCCATAAAAAGAGCTAGATAAATTTCTGAAAAGACTAGATAACAACAGGGCAATAGTGCATAGATAAAACTCAACCAGAATATGCTAATACAACAGCTCAGATATCATCACATCACATGGAGTCATAAATAAATGATTAGCAAAACGAGATCAAATTCATGCCATACTGTATGGCAGCCCTGTGTTGGGAGACAAGAACCCATAATATATATATGCCATGAAAAACATGATAGTCAACGATTGCCATGAATATTGAACACAATCAACTCCAGTTTGTACGTAGCTAAATCCTCCTTGAACAATTCCTAGTTATAATGATTTGAGTCATTGTTATACGTTATGCAAACAAATTTAATCACTCAAACAGAAGCAATGCGATATGTAGCTGAAAATTTCCAGGTAGAACATAACTTTTATGAATTGGACATAGCTAAATGAGATGCCACTGCCACAGCAACATCAATACATCATAAAGAGGACATACAACATCAGAATTCTATAAGATAAACAAGGGAAAGGCCAATAGGCTGATAACTAGACTAGCTATGCAGGTATTCAACAAGTGGGTCCGATACATTCGGCAAGTTGTTCATCTACCAGCCATCGGAGCTCTCAGTATTGTTGATATTGTTGTTTTTATCATGGCTGCTTTTATCTTGTCAGTTGTCATTAAAGAAAAACAAAAACCTTCTATCCTTTCCCTTTATGTTCCTCAATTAAAATTATGATGAAACCTTCATAAAAACTAACACAAGAGTAATATGGTGATGAGTGTGCCACCAATGAGGCCTGACATGTAAATTGAACAGGCCTGAAGTGAAATTGCAAGAAATGGGAATTCTTGATTCTACAAAGCGAACAGAACGATTCTTCTCTCTATGGCACAAGAAGGTTTTGTCGGGCGGCACATGGTGATTCTACTACAAAGAATTGGCATTCAGGTCCATAAATAAGAATATAAAATTAAGTTCGCGAAGCACAGCATCAGCTCCAATTCAACAGACCTAAGGCCGACCCTTGCAACTATGAAAGGAAGGTGGAAAATAAGGGAACTAATCATCCCTCCTATCCATCGCAGCATCCTAATAATGCAGAAGCAGATCCAAACAGCCGCAAAACCCTAGTCGCTGCCCCTCGCGACCTCACAAACAGATCTACCATAGACGACACAAAACCAACCAAACAGACGGAGGCTGGTCTTCTACCGCGCGGAGGAGTAGAAGGATAGGGACCCATCACCTGAGGCCGATACCCTCGCCGCCGGTCGCCGGAGCCTCGGAAGCCGACAAGGAGAGGGGGGATGGGGGGATGGATGGGAGAGAGTGGGTGTCAAAGCCGCCCGAGAAGGCGGGACCCGTGGACTGTAGGTGCTTGGTAGTTGGTGAATCAGGAGCCGCTGGCGAGGAGACGGACGGCTGTGATTCCCCTTGGTGGTCGGTGTTCTAGGCCCAGGCGCGGCCTGTTCTTACGGCTTCTAAAAATGTATTTTTAACTTTTGTTATAGTACCTAACTTTTAAATAAAATCTATAAATTAATTATAGTACACGTTAAAAATCTAACATCTGTATCAACTAAAATCACAAATAAATATTTCTCTCTCCATAATCTTTATCGTAAATAGTCAAAACTCAAAAATTTCAGTCAAAAACCCACACTGCAGCTGGAAAACTCCTTTCGCTCCCTCTCCGTTTAGATTAACCTTTTTTTATCTGAGTTGACTGAAACTCAACAAATTCCTAGCTGAGTGCTATATGGATGGCGTATTGTATAAAGTAATAACATGGAGCATTTGCTTTGTGGTTTGGCTTCTTTCCTTCTGCTGAAATTACGTTAGTTTTAGTTGTCAGATGTCGTTTTGAATGGTAATTGCTCCAACATTTCTTCGAATGGAGGTCGAACAGAGCAGCCCGTAAAACTACATCTAAATTAGGACAGACACCAAGGAACATACAGAAGAACGCATCGCGGCATGAATTCCAAGCGGGCACCAGAATTGTGCAAGCCGCTCCAGAACGGCAGATTGCCGCTGTGCAGTCCGCCCTTGGTCGGTCTCCAGGTACTCAACTGTCCAATCCTCGTGCCAACGAAAAAAGCCACGGAAGAAAATCATGGTCCGGAGCAATGGGGCTCGATTTGCCAAGTTGCGCTCGATTTGCCGATTGGACTGGAGAAGAGAGAATGAGACCACAGCATGTTAAATCTTTGATTAAGGAGAAAACGTATATATCGTAAATAAACAAAAAAAAATAAAAAAAAATTGAATTTCTCTATTCTCTTATTTTCCCCTCGTTTTTCTTGCTTTTCTCACAAAACTGGTAGCAAGCCTTCTCAATACATAGGCTAATACTCCTCTACTAGCAAACGTATTCGGACTTCAGGTTGAACACAACTTTAACTTGAGTTACACACGGAGACAGACTCTACTACGTCTTGAACTCTAAATTAAGATTATTTCTAACAATCTTCCCCTTAATCTTGACTTGACATACTCTAGTTTTAGTCTCAATGAATTATGAGCTACCAGTCATGCCTTCACATGAAGCGTTCTACATGCAAGCTACATATAGGGACTCAAGTCAACTGGTACGGGTTCATTCAGATGCAAAGATTATAAAACATTGAGGCGGTCGGACTCAACTACGACTTACTAAACTCATACTTGACATAAAACAGTGACACATCTTCTCAATATTCCGTTTTCTTTTCCCCTTACTTGAGTTTGGACAGCAACACATCTTCTCGACGTCCCTGACTTAACTAATCATCAAAGCATTGTTGATTCATCATCGCTGAATGCTTCATCGTCTCGGAGATGGACGGACGGACGGAGACTTCGCTTTTCCATTGTGACTGCACGGATGGAAGAACCAAAGGACAAAACGCATGTCGCCTGCCTCTTGCTGCTTCAAAACGTGCCAGAACCGAAGGACCAAGCGAAGACGTACTTGTTGTCCTCTGCGCTTCGGAGACGGCGAAACGCGACGGGAGAACACGCCGGAACAAGGGCCGCCGAGACTGTGTGCGATACCTCAGGAGCGCTGCGCGAGATGCGATGAAACGGAATCACCAAGACAATTTTTTTTCAGCGACTCAGTTCTCGCCTGATCACCTAGGCTCTGATACCACTTGTTAAAACTTTGATCCAGGAGAAAGCGCACGCATCGCAAATAAACGGAGAGAACACAGGAAAATCTCTGAATTTCTCTATTCTCTTATTTGCTCCCCTTTTTCTTGCTTTTCTCACAAAACTGGTTACAAGTCTTCTCAATATATAGGCTAATACTTCTCTACTAGCATACGTATTCGGACTTCAAGTTGGATACAACTTCAGCTTGAATTACACACAGAGACGGACTCTAATACATGTTGAACTCTAGATCAAGATTATTTCTAACACAGCACTTGAATGCACACAGGATCGATGGGAGATTTGGGTGTGCAGGTGTTGAGAAGTGAGAGAAGACAAGTGGATCAGAACGACGGGGACGACGCAACCTACACGCCCAAGAACAAAAACACTCTTTCTCCTACGTAAGTCGCCTAAAGCTTATCAGGATAAGATCATTGGATCTAAACAACCAATTCAACGCTTTCGAATCTCAAATGCCACATGAAGATGCAGCTTAGATGTTCATATCGGCGAGCGAGACTCCATTGGAAGGTGGTGCCAAGTTGCTAATTAATCATCGCATGCAAGATCAAGGGAGGCTCGGAAGATCATTCAGGATTGCATGGGCCATGCACTGGGAAAGGCCGAGGGTCATATACTCATCGTATAAGCCAGCATTACAGCTAGCAGATGTACGAGACATCTTGTTACCTAGCTAGCTCAAATGTTTGGCCTGTTTCTCCAATAGACCAATAACTACAACATGATACCTACATCACTTGGCAGTTGGTGCAAGCACTAGCATTTCTAGTTACTAATATTCTCATTTCACTCCGAGGATAATACAGGGATCACGGACGTGTCCCACACTTCACTCCTTTCGTTCTCGTCTTGCGCACATATCTCTCTTATACTCTTCCACCGCTCGCCACCTCCTTCTAAAAATCACTTCTTTAAACCACTACTATTTATTTTCAATAAAAAACCATTAGATATAAAAAAATCATCAGCTGCAACTAATACGAACCCCTTATTAGCTCATTTGTCTATTGCCCTTCAATTTGCCCTTGGCTCTTCTCTTGGATCAATTACAGTCAATTAACTAACTAGCCGGAGTAACTGCAGCTCAGTTGATGCTGAAGGATAGAAAATGGCACGCACAAACACATCCAACAATGCAAAAAGAAGGGAAGAACGTATAGACTAGTGCTCTGTTTCACCATCTGGGAAGCATGCGGACGGTGGTTTTCGGCACGGTGAAAGCAGCGCGCGCGCACGACAAGATTCATCGAGGCGCGTGCGGGGGCGCATCTACCTGGACGAGAAACAAACGACGACACTGGCACACACGTTTCTTCACAACGGATTAATTGGCTCCTAGCACCGCGCTCGCCTTCAGAACGGAGTAATTTATTATAGTTGTTTCTATAAGTTATTTATAAAAGTTACTGTAGAAACTATTTTAAACAGATTGGCTCTTAACACGAGTACTCTTTACTCTTTCAATCTCTCGTCACAATCACTTAAACCAAAACTATAACAAAAACTAAAAGATACAGCACTTTTAAACGACTAAATGTACCGCCGCACACACAGCTCACACACGTTCCTTCAGGTCGAGACGTCTCGGTGGTTAATTGACGCTCATCACGGCATGTTTATTTTTCCTCCTTTCGACGGACGTACGAACGTTTAAGTCGTTAGGTTAGACATGTTACTGCTCGCCGTAGTTGATAGTTGAAACTTGAAATCCACGCGTGCGCGCGATCGGTTGCACAGTTACGTTGCACCCGTGACGTCCCAGCTGTAGTAGCTTAGACGGGCATGCGCGTGTGTATATTATACCTGACCTCCCGTTGTAGCGTACTGTACAGAGTTACAAACCTCTCATCTCTCTGATTGGTAGTGGCATCAGCGTTAAGGCATTATCCTCACGTACGTACGCAATAAGGGCGTTTAATCCCATTTGCATGCGTATGCTGTGATGAAGGTGTGTAGCACTTACTAATTGCCTGACGCTCTCAAGGCAACGTAACCAGCTTGTGTGTGTCAGTGTGTGTGTGCATGCAGGCCATGTCTCCGCCGGTGACCGGCGCCGGCGCTGCTCGCGAGAGCGATGCCGCCGGCCTCGGCGAGCCGCTGCTCGCGAACGGCAACGGTGGCACCGGCGGCGTCCACGCTGGAGCGCTCGCCGCGGCGGCCGTGGCGAATGGGCACGGCGGCGACGAGCCTGACGCCAAGAATAAGGGCGCCGTGAATGAAAAGGACAGGCACTGGGAGGACGTCGCTCGGCCGGAAGCGGAGGCGGATCTGGAGAGTGGCGGCGGCCGGCCGCTGCTGTTCCGGAATAGGAAGGTCAAGAACGCCCTCCTGTACCCGTACAGGTGCGTGCACACGTTACTTGCATGCATACTGACCATGTTAATTAATCTTTGCATTGCTGGGCGAAGAACAAATATGTACAAGTACTATCCGGAATTTTAGATTGTTACCCTGGTGATAACAGAAACAACCAAACAAAACCATGCTGTAAATACCGTCTGATAAAAAGTTTCTCAGAAACCATGCTGTAAACATCTAACTGAGGCCATCTTCTCGATCACGACAGCATCAAAATTTCTTTCAAAGTGGGTACGCTTTGGCTTTAGGAATGTTCTGTCTTGAGTCCAATATTTCATCAACTAGCATATTTACCCGGGTAATTACGCAGATAAATATTATGATATATACAGTTGTCTTTGGTATATAAGTCTACTGTCTATAATTAAAATACAATTGTATTTGCTATATAATTTTAATACACATATATGTTTAATCTGCACCATTATAATTTAGTCCTATCAAAATAAGTGGTAGAAATGCTTCTCTTTTTTCTCGATTAATGTGAGAATTATTAGAATTTTTTCTTTTTATGATTATTATGAGATTTTTTTGCTCTCAAAATGAAGAAGGTGCTTGAATTTCACTGGTTATGTTTATTTATATAGATACGGTTCACTACTTCACTCTTTTTTGCTTATTTGTGCCTGCTTTCACAAGAAACTACCTCATGAGTGGCCACACTTGAAAGTCAGTAATAAAGTGCATAAAAAA
The DNA here is from genome assembly GCA_036346245.1 of Bonia amplexicaulis. Lineage (NCBI taxonomy): Eukaryota > Viridiplantae > Streptophyta > Magnoliopsida > Poales > Poaceae > Bonia > Bonia amplexicaulis. The sequence continues at coordinate 3,568,768 of CM070755.1, forward strand.
ATAGATAGAAACAACACGTAGAAATACATGCTCTCGATCGATCGGTAGGAAGCTAGGAAAAAATAGCTACGGTTGTTGAGAGACGTATTTTTACCTACATATTCCGTCGTTACCCTGATGGCATTTCCCCCTTTATGATAACCATAGGGCATTGATTGTGACACGACTAATTGCCGTCATCTTCCTCATCGTGTGGCGCATTAAGCACAATAACTCCGATGTCATGTGGTTTTGGGCGACGTCCATCGTCGGAGACGTATGGTTTGGCTTATCGTGGCTACTCTACCAGGTCCCAAAATTCAACCCCATCAAAAGGATACCCGACCTTGCCGCGCTTAGCCAACACTGTGACCTACCAGATGGAAGCTCTAAACTCCCAGGCATTGACGTCGTCGTCACCACTGCCAATCCTACCGATGAGCCGGTATTATACACCATGAACTGCGTCCTCTCTATCCTCGCAGCCGACTACCCTGTCGATAGGTACACTTGCTATCTATCAGACGATAGCGGAGAATTAGTCCTCTACGAGGCGTTAGTTGAGGCAGCAAACTTTGCAACTCTGTGGGTTCCCTTCTGTCGAAAGCATTGCACTGAGCCAAGAGCCCCAGAAAGCTATTTTAAAGCAGAAGGGTTGATGCACACAGGAAGGACGTCACTAGAGGAGGAGTTCATGGACGATTATAAGCGTGTGCGTGCAGAGTATGAGGAGTTCAAGGCGCGGTTGGATACGCTTTCTGATACTATTCGCCAAAGGTCAGATGCTTATAATAGCGTGGAAACAAAGGAAGGGGACGATGCAAAAGCTACTTGGATGGCTGATGGGACACAATGGCCAGGCACGTGGATTGACCCAACTGAAAACCACAGGAAAGGGAATCATGCAGGGATTGTTCAGGTATGTATAAAGGTTCACCTTAATTGCTATATATTGATGTTTTTCTTTAATAAAGATAGATTATCAGTAGGCTTCTACAATCCAAACACATTCAGCAGGCTTCTATATATTGATCTAGGCACGTACGTACGTGCGTACGAAGGTGATGCATGCCATTATGAAAAATTTATTACCAGTGACATGCTTCTTCCCCGGACAGATTGTGCAAGACCATCCGAGTCGCAAGGCTCAGCTAGGCCTACAAGTGAGCTGTGGCAGCCCCCTCAACTTCGCCGACGTTGACGTGCGCCTTCCGATGCTTGTCTACGTGGCTCGCGAGAAGAGCGCACGCTGTCACCACAACAAGAAGGCGGGTGCCCTGAACGCGCAGCTACGTATCTCCGCCCTGCTCTCCAACGCACAGTTCGTCGTCAACTTCGACTGCGACCACTACATCAACAATTCGAGAGCCCTACGTGCAGCTATGTGCTTCATGCTAGACCGGCGAGAAGGGGATAGCACCGCCTTCGTTCAGTTCCCTCAACGCTTCGATAACGTCGACCCGACCGACCGATATGGAAACCACAACCGGGTTTTCTTCGACGGCGCCATGTACGGCCTCAACGGCCTCCAAGGACCTACTTACCTCGGCACCGGTTGCATGTTCCGTCGCCTTGCGCTCTACGGTTTCGACCCACCTCGCTGGAGACCTGACGAAATCGCGGTCGACTCTGACAGGTTTGGTAGCTCGATAACCTTCCTGAACTCAGCACTAGCAGCCATGAAACAAGAGCGCCGTGTCACGCCACCTCCGCTAGATGAGCCGTTCGTTGCTGAGATGACGGCGGTCGTGTCGGCTTCTTACGACGAGGGCACCGGCTGGGGCAGGGGTGTTGGGTACATATACAGGATAGCAACCGAGGACATAGTAACCGGCTTTCGCATCCATGGGCAAGGGTGGCGCTCCATGTACTGCGCCGTAGAACCTGACGCGTTTCGTGGCACTGCACCAATCAACCTAACCGAGCGTCTCTACCAAATCGTGCGGTGGTCCGGCGGATCCCTAGAGATGTTCTTCTCCCGTAACAACCCGCTGCTCGCTGGCCATCGACTCAGCCTGATGCAGCGGCTCTCGTACGTCAATTTCAACGTCTACCCGATCACGTCAGTCTTTATCCTAACGTACGCCCTCTGTCCATTGATGTGGCTTCTCCCAGAGGAAATATCCATCCAGCGGCCGTTCACTAGGTATGTCCTGTACCTCGTCGTTGTCATCCTGATGGTCCATACGATTGGCATGTTTGAGATAAAGTGGGCGGGGATCACATGGCTGGACTGGTGGCGCAACGAGCAGTTCTTCGTGATCGGCTCGACGAGCGCATACCCGACGGCGGTGCTGCACATGACGGTGAAGCTCCTCACGAACAGGGGCATATACTTCAGAGTCACCTCAAAGCAGACCGCGGCCGATGCCGACGACAGGTTCGCCGACTTGTACGAAATGCGATGGGTGCCCATGCTGATCCCGTCGGCAATGGTGCTGTTCTCCAACGTCGTGGCTATCGGCGTAGCGATTGGTAAAGCGATCCTATACATGGGGACGTGGTCTGCGGCGCACAAGAGGCGTGCGGCGCTGGGTATGATGTTCAACTTGTGGATTATGGCGCTCCTCCACCCATTCGCGCTGGCGGTCATGGGACGGTGGGGCAAGAGACCCAGCATCCTCTTCATCTCGTTGCCGATTGCCTTTGTGGTCGTTGGGCTAATGTACATTGGCATCCAGCACTTCCTTATCCATTTCCTTCCATTCATGGTAATATAGCAAAGGCATTGTATTTTGAGATATGCTTATGTGCTTTTTTTTCCAAAGTCATTTGCACAGCTCTGATGTTAATACACAATTGTTGCCACCAGCAGATGCATTTATATGGTAGAATGTTTGGTATGGTGTGATCATGTATAATTCAATTGGACAGTGCCACTAAAATAGATCTATTTTTTAGGCTGCAGTTTTAGCTTTTGACTACGGCTTATTAGTCTAATGAATAGTGATTATTGAGAGAAGACAAAAGTCGTTGAAAAGCAAAAAAAAAAAAAAGCTACTTGTTAACTTTATTTCAGGAGAAAACACATACATCGCAAATAAACTGAGAGAACACATGAGAATTTTTGAATTTCTCTATTCTCTTACTTGCTCTCCCTCTTCTTTTGTTTTTTCTTCTTACAAAACTGGCTACAAGTCTTCTCAATATATAGGCTAATACTCTTCTACTAGCATACGTATTCATATGCATATCTGTCTTGCCTGGACGGTGAAGGGTTGAGAGACAACAATGTATGAAGGGAGAGATTGTTGGAATAGTACCACATTGTTTGTGAAAGGGCAAGAAACCTAACTTAAAAGGGGAGAAGTCCCTCAGCTTGTTAGCTAATTATTAAGATAAGAAGGCTATTACGATCCAACAATCGACACTGCTTTATTACAGGTTTTCTCTCTACCTCACCAATTCGTGCACCAAAAAACTAAAAAATATTAATTTCTAATTTGCAACACACCAATATGAATTTGCGATGAGAAGTAAAGAGTTGGAGATATGCATGTGGACTTAAGAAACACAAGACAAGGCGCAATGTCCAATGCAAAGAAGCTGCACTAAACTAATTAATTTGAAAATAATTGAAGAATTTTAGAGGCAAGAGGTTTAGAGGCCACGTACCAGATGCACGCTCCGATATCAAATCAGTTTGATACTCTACGTTGAGGCCAAAAGACGTGATAGATCGAAGCCGATCAAACAAACAACTAGGTGGCCGTATCGAACTAGGAGAGGAACTGCACGTCTATGTAAACATTGGAGGCCATGTCTGCTTGAGGCTACATATTGCACGAGTATGGTAGCATGAAGAACCTTTGGGAAAAATTTAGCATATGTTGTAGGCTGCCAAATAGCTCATAGGCTGCAAAATAGCTCGGGTAGGCAAATCATTTGTAAAATCACAACATAATCCGTTTCATTACCTCTGGAACTGACCCATGCAATCCGTTGAATGCTTGGTGAAGTCCATTAGCAATTTGTTGTTCATTCAGTCTGACTGTCCCTACTAAGAGGTCTGACCAGTGGAACTATACCTATCTGGTATTTTGTGTTCTTCGGCTCAAGGCTTTGATGTGCTAAAGTGTTTATATGTTCACTGCACGTTATTCTTGTTTTTCTAGCTTCGGTATTAGCTTTTTATTCTAATATTTATAATTTGTGTCGTCTGGTCTGATGTGATGCAATCGAACAATGTCATTTGCAGGTAAAACAAAATGCTTTCTTTCGCCTGATGCCAGCTACCGTTGTTAAGTGCTTCTAAGTGATTAGAAATGTACTCTTGTCAGTTATCACTAGAGAAGGCACCAGCATTTACTTGGGCTTAGTAAACTGATGCACGTGTGCGGTTGGAATGCAGCCAATCCATGAAATTTGATGTGCAGGCAAGAATTCTACAAGCCGCCGGTGCGTTACGCCACACGGCCTCTTGGGCTTGGTATGGTCAGTTTGGGGCCCGGCCCACCTGCGCGGCCACCCGACCGGCAGCCGACGTCCCGCAGCTCCCTGGTCACCCATCGAAGGCGCATGCAAGGCAAATGCAACGGCGCCGTGCGTGCATGCACGCGGTAACCGCAGCCCGACAACGTCGTACGTTCACCGGCGTGTAGCCCGTGCCGGCCCGCCATTCCTTGGCCGTAGTTCGACGAGAGGTGAAAGGTTCAAAAAGAAGGGGGGAAAGATGTCGATTGTCAAGTAGCTTGGCCACCGGAGCAGGTCAGTGCGTATGTTGCCTGCAGCGCAGGCGATGGCCGGGCCCCAAACTGACCATCGGCAGGGGTCGCTACCGGATTAACTTCAACCGTAGGGCGCATGTCGATCGCCGCCACCGACAGTCGCATCGCAGGAGTAGTAGGCAGCCCGTGGGATGGCTACGCGACAGATCAGAGCAATGGACATTCTAGGGAACAATCCAAACCCTGACCGAATTTATAAGGTGGGCGCTGCGCACCTGCTGACCTGAGTAGTCCCGAGAGTTGTGCCGTGCTTTTCTAGGTGGGTCCAAGGTCCGGTCGGCTTGATACAACCTAGACACGACACATGGTGGACTGGGCCAGCACAGCAAGAACTATCGGATCGAGCCTAGCTGGGCCTGAGAATTAGGTACGTTGGGTGATGTGGCACGGGACGACATGCTCCAATGGGCTATGCTCGGGTCGGCACGGCCTAAAATTCCCGATGCAGCCCATCACAGCTTTTAAAAATGAATTGAGTATCTATCTGTGCATGTGTTGCATTTGGTGAGAGTCAAGTAAGGAACTTAGCTTGTTACTCTTAGAGATTGTTTACTCATAAATGATGAGAAGGTGTCATGGTCTGGTGATCTTCTCAAGAAACTTGTAAGAAGCCCCGACGTGTTGCAAATGTTAGAGCTCACCTACCCAGAGAGGGAATAAGCTACCACCAATGGATTTGAGGTGTTTGAATTAATTCGTGGAGCTGGTCTAATTCGTTTGAGTTTACCTTAACATGGACTATGAAAGTCTGGCAAATCTCCGAACACCATGTTAAAAAGAGATCGTGCCAATTATAGTTTGCTTTCTTGTGCTCATTTGCATTCTTGCAATTTACATTCCTAGAAATGTATTGATTGCTTGTCACACTAGAATTGCAAACCTTGACATTGACTTAGCTTAATTGTGCATTTAGTTGAAACTAGATGTTTTAGGCCTTAATTAAGCAAAACCGATTTAATTTACGCTTCCGCATCTAGAACTCAATTTTAGCGATTTTTTTAAAAAAACTTCAATTCATCCTCCCGCCCATCCTTCTAGTCGGTCTCTTCGACCTTACAACCACTAATCACGGGATCAAGGGAGGGTGATGCGCAGCGGCGATGGGTGGCACAACGATTTGCGAGACGAGTAAGGGTAGACGGGTGGGGTAGTGAGGGCGGGGAAGATGGCAGCGTGGTGATGCGGCAAGAGTGTCGCCGGCCGTGGGTGGTGGCGGGTGTAGGGGTGGTGGTGGAGAGCATTGGAGAGAAAGAAGAAGATCTAGATCAAAATCCGTTGTTGTTTGGTGTTTATGGTAAAGGTGTGCCTCCCACACCATCGTTCTTTTGACTGAACTGGCCAAGGTCCAACCGCTGGCTGACTAAGGCACTAACCCAGTAAATTATTAGCAAGTGAGCTTCACGATGGATATACATTTTCTGAATTTTGCACGAGCATGATCTGACGAATACTATACCTCAGCTGGCGTGGTAAATAATGCATGATCTAGCCGTTCCTTCCCGTCCAAATATGCCATGGCCAGTGGTTGGCATGGTCAGTGGTTTGTAGCGCATTGAGTAGTCTAGTACACGTCCCCTGCATGCAAAGATTGTCTTGTAGCACCCGTTGCGCCATGCACATCGATCGCGGTCTCCATGCATTTGTCTATACTAAACTGTACACCCCTTTCCAGTCCAGCGGCGGCCTGGACGGTGCCATATCAATATCATGACCAATGAGATAGAAATGATTGTTTGGCAGAAGATTAGCGCTCTACTGAGCTTAAAGTGCCGCTCGGTTGAGCTGAAATAAGTTAGTTTATGGTTGGAATTGTACTGTAGCTGGTTAAAATTATATTATAGCTGATAACGACTTATTTGACGTAACTAAATTAAAAAAATAAAAATAAAAAATAGGTTAACCCATCATAGACAATGCAAACGAATACGAAAAAAAAGAACAGAAAAAAACTCAAAAAAGCAAAAAAAAAAGAGGAAAAGACGAAATTTATGAATAGTAAAAAATAAGCCAGAAGCTCAAGCCGAAATGAGCATAGTTTTTAGCTTCTAGCCTTTTTATTTTATCCTTTTTAGATTTTTAGCTTTTTTTAGCTTTTTTCTATTTTTCTTTTTTTCATATTCATTTGCATTGGTCGTGATGGTATAATTTTTTTAAATTTAATTATATCAAAAAAGTTTTCAGCAATTATAATAAAAAAAACTCAAATAGTATAATTTAAGCTAAAAGCTTAAGCTTGCTCGTGTTCTTTCAGTTACGTTTTTCAGTGGGAATCTCTTGTGATAATCTTCCACGTCTTAAACATATCCTAAAGCATGAAAGTTAAATTTGTTGCATCATGTAACACTCATTCAATCAGTGATGGTCCACCCAAATGGATAATGTGTGTATTAGCTATTGGAATAGTCATATATAAATAGTACAAGATCCCGTTTGGAATACAGTAGTTTTACCAAAATCAATCATAGAAATCAAGAAATATTATCATGTTTCAAATAGGGCTAAAATAAAAAATTCAAACCAAAATAAGCGGGCCTTAACCTCGGACTTGGTTTCGGCCACTTGTCATCGAAACTGCACCTATCTAACTGATGAACATCAATTGCCAACCGCAGCTCTACGATTTGTCACTGATGCAGTACGTGATGCTGATTCTTAACCGCGCAAATAAAAGTAGCCGATCAGCACCGGTGCTTGAAAAGGAGGAAGACCATTACAACCGAATCGCACGTAGCTATTGCTAATTAACTAGAGCTACATTATTCCTGAATGGAAATAATTCATTGGTCCTGCAGCATGATGCAAGAGGCCACCGGCAGGTGAGCCGTTCCACCGTGTTGCATAGTCGTACCCCCCGTGACTTCTGGCCGATCCCAAGGCACAGCCGACAGTCCGGCGTACTCTGATCGCTTCTAATTAACCGCCGTCTCAGTGTATATATCGATCGTTGCACGCCCCTACTTCTGCTCGTGCACCCAAATCACCAGCTGCCTACTGTTCATATGGTCTTTCGGAGCTAGAGATAGCTAGCTAGCTAGGAATTGGAAGGCATGGGTTCTCCGGCGGCAGCGAATGGTGCCGGCGGCCATGGAAGCAATGGCAGCGTCGCCGACCCGCCGCGGGTGGCGAACGGCGGCGCCAAGGGCACGAGGAAGGTCAGCCCGATGGATAAGTACTGGTTCCCCGCTGACGAGGGTGATATGGCGGCGGCTATAGCGGACGGCGGCGAGGACGGCCGGCGGCCGCTTCTGTTCCGGACGTTCAAGGTCAAGGGCATTCTCCTGCATCCCTACAGGTGCGTGCTAGCTACGTGCTTACTGCCCCTATATATTTACATTAGCTTATACTTAGATAAGTCAGAAATTAATATAAATATATAACTTTTTAAAATAATTTATCTATTTCTTTCGTTATCATCTTGCTCTAGGGACAAGATGAGGATCATAAGTACATCACGTATCTCACTTATCTTGCTCCCGTATCACATACACATCTCTCCCTCACTTTTCGTATCGCTCATCATCTCTTTCTAAAAATCACTTCTATTAACTATTATTATTTATTTTTAGCTAAAAATTATCGACCACAGCTAATATAAAACCGGCTGACAAGCATTGCTACTGCCTCACACGCACTGCAAATGCTAATGGAGGACACTATACGGACGGTGGTGGTGCACTTTAGGGTTGATCTCTGTTGCTGCTAGCTGCCGGCCTAGTCTTGTGAACAGGCACTCATTTATAGGTTGTGAGATCAATTCGATCCTACCTCAATTTTCATACGCGTTGCATATGTACGAGAGCCTCGTGTGTACGTAGAGTTGTAGCGCGAGTTGAGATGTATATTGCCAACAGAGCTACCTTACGTACGTTCACAAGTCTTATTTTTGCAAAATGGAATGGTATGGAATTGTGGATTATTTTTACTGTTATAAAAGAAGGAGTTGATGGTTGGTCCGACTTCTCTCACCTTTTCTCACAAAAAGCAGCATTGACATATGGTCTCAAAAGACCTACGCCGAATCTTCCCACCTTCCCATCAAAATATCTTTCTTTCCATGATTTAGTGGTCAAGGTGGATTTCATCTAGACTGCATTGTAGAGTACATGTTGTATTTTTCATCCGGTGCTTAATCTTGTACTAGCTGAATGCTTGTTGCTACGGATTTTAAAATTTTATCATACTATATATTCTGAAACTAACGGGTGGTAAAAATTTTTAGAACATGCGTACAAATATGTTCTAAATTTTTTTAAAATCTATAGTAACGCACATACATTCAGCTAGTAACGGTAACTCTGGGTTAAGTCAATACGGAAACACTTAGACCGAGTTAGGCTCCATTCGAAACGGTGGAATTTTTTCCAATTTCGGCCAGAATTCAATTATTTCGTGTAAAATTCTCCAACAAAATTATTTAAGATTTCTATGTCTCAACGGAGCCTTAATTCGCGTGCAATTTTCTGAGTTACGTACGCACTGATGTACATCACTGGACCGAGTAAACATACGCCCGCAATCTCATGAACTCTTTTTTTCCGGCTTCTAAAATCTGCTATTTTAATTTTTCTATAGTAACTAATTTTAAAATAAAATGTCTTTTTAAGATGAGATATATAAGTTAATAATAGTACAGACTATAGTAAATTTATTTATATCAGCCAAAACTACATATGAGTTTTGTTAATCCTACTCTCTCATAAATAACTTAAAAGTTATAAACCACAACCATTGACTTATTCTTTTTCAGCTTTTGGGTTCTGTTTTTTACTTTTCTACAGTAACTAGCTTTTAAACGAATTATTTTTTTAAACTGGGGTCTCCTAGTTAATTGTATTATATATTGTACCGACTATATTTATATCGGTAAAAAGCACACGTGAGTTTTTATTTCTCTATAATCTCTCATATAAATAGTCGAAAAGCCAAAAGTCACAATCAAAAATTATAAGTCTCGGTCAAAAAGAACAGGGAGTAGTTCTGTTCCTAGCGGTTTCTTTTAGCTGCTAGTTGGGCCCAAGGCCTAACGGGCTAGAAGCCCATCCAGCCAAAGCCAGGTCCCACCCGCCAGCGGCGGCGGCGGCAAACCCCTCTCTCCCCGTCCAGTCCTCTCCTCTCCCCGTCCGAACACAAGACGCGAGGATGGCGGCGGCGACGGCGACGGCGACGGCGAGCGACGTAACCCTACCTGCCGCTACCATGGGTTGGCGACGCCGCGTCTCCACCCCTCGACTTGCGCTTCCGGATCCCGGCACTTGCCGTCCAGCGCTGCCTCCCTTGCCCGGCTGTCCCGGGTCCGCGGCTCGCCGAGCCGCCATGCACGGGTGGCCGAATGTTGTTGGTCCGCCGCTTCCTCTCGACGCCGGTTCCAATCACCCTTGCTCCTTGGTGCATCCCGGCCCCCGTCGTTTTCTCGGCGCCTCCCAGCTAGGTCTGGCAAGTTGGCTCTTCTAATTTCTCTAGTTTGTAAATTTCAAGTTTGTGATTCTTTACCAAAATGTGAGTGCTGTGGACCGTGGCTGAATATTGAAATGTGTAATGTTCGTTGCAAATAAAAATTGAAAATTCCAACTACTGAAGTTGAAATAAGTATGCATGCGTGTGCTAATGTGCAGGACTACTTGACTAGGAGTCTGGGACAGTAGGATTGCAAGTGTGCTATGTGTTATGCCAACTTGTCATTGCAAATGTGCAATGACTAAAATTATTGTGGTCATGTGTTAGGGATCTTTTTTAAAGCTAAGTAAAAGAGTGATAAATTTAAATTTTGTTTAACCAGAGCAAGTTTGAGCTTCATCTGAACAATATCATTGCTGATCCAGGGCTTCCATTTGGAACTCGACTATTGTGATGATTTCCAAATACCTTGGTGATGGTTTAGTTTCAGTGCACTTAGGTACTAGCTTTAATCTGCCACAGTGTCATGTCAGACCTGCTTCAGCCACCACTCGTAAATATTTTACCACGAGAAAACTCTGATCGTACTTGTCATAAAAGTACTTCTGTAATTACAGTTTTACAATTCTTTACTAACATAGTGTGGTAAATATTGTCAGTTGTCTTTGACTAGAGGGCGTGATTTCTTTGTGTTTGAAATCTCATTTTGGTGCAGTTCACACTAATCATAAGATTATTTCTAAAGCTTCTAATAGTAATGGTAAGATTCAGAATCGGTGTCCTAAAATTATTTCAATGAGTAGATCTTCTAATTTTTTTTTTCATTTATGTGCAACAGGTTGTTGACCTTGGTAAGATTGGTTGCTATCGTCATGTTTTTCGTATGGCGTATCAGGCACCCATACGCCGATGGCATGTGGCTCTGGTGGATCTCAATGATTGGGGATTTCTGGTTTGGTGTCACTTGGTTGCTAAACCAAGTTGCAAAGCTCAACCCTATCAAGTGTGTCCCCAACCTTGCCCTCTTGAAACAACAGTTCGATCTCCCTGATGGCAACTCCAACCTCCCTTGCCTTGATGTGTTCATCAACACCGTTGATCCCATAAACGAGCCTATGATATACACTATGAACTCCATCTTGTCCATCCTTGCTGCAGACTATCCAGTTGACAAGCATGCTTGCTACCTCTCAGATGATGGTGGATCGCTAATCCATTATGAGGGGTTGCTTGAGACTGTGAAATTTGCTGCATTGTGGGTTCCCTTTTGCCGAAAACATTCCATTGAGCCAAGAGCCCCTGAGAGCTATTTTGCAGTGAAGACACGCCCATACACAGGAAATACACCAGAGGATTTTGTCAATGACCATGCACACATGTGTAGAGAGTATGATGACTTCAAGGTGTGCTTAGACGCACTTTTTACCATCATTCCCCAACGGTCAGATGCATACAACCATGCAGATGTCAAAGGAGATGCAAAGGCAACTTGGATGGCAGATGGGACACAGTGGCCAGGCACATGGTTTGACCCAGCTGAGAACCATAAGAAAGGACAACATGCTGGAATTGTTCGGGTATAGAATTTCACTCATTTTTAAAATTTCTTTTTTTACAGAACTTAGCTACAATAGTTCTAACCATACTGATAGAGTCATACATGAGTAACTTAAGAAAATGTACTCATTTATTTGTCACTACAATGTCTGTTCAATAGGTTGTGTTGAACCATCCAAGCAATGAATCTCAACTTGGTCTACCAGCAAGCACCAACAACCCTCTAGACTTCAGCGCCGTTGATGTGCGCCTCCCAATGCTCGTTTACATCTCCCGCGAGAAGCACCCAGGCTACGACCACCAAAAGAAAGCAGGTGCCATGAACGTCCAGCTGCGAATCTCTGCCCTCCTGACCAATGCGCCCTTCATCATCAACTTCGACGGCGACCACTACGTCAACAACTCACAGGCCTTCCGTGCTGGCATATGCTTCATGCTCGACCGCCGTGACGGTGGCAACACTGCCTTTGTCCAGTTCCCCCAACGCTTTGACGACATTGACCCCACAGACAGGTATTGCAATCACAACCGCGTCTTCTTCGACGCTACCTTGCTTGGTCTCAATGGCATCCAAGGGCCCTCTTATGTCGGCACCGGTTGCATGTTCCGCCGTGTCGCAATATACGGTGTTGACCCGCCTCGTTGGAGACCTGACGACTTCAAGATTGTGGATAGTTCCAACAAGCTCGGCAAGTCAATACCCTTCATCAGCTCGATACCGTCAGCCGCAAACCAAGAACGCTCCATCATGTCACCGCCGACACTTGAAGAGTCTGTCATGGCAGAATTGACTGATGTCATGAGATGTACTTATGAGGACGGGACTGAGTGGGGCAAGGAGGTTGGCTGGGTGTACAACATTGCAACGGAGGATGTGGTGACTGGCTTCCGACTGCACCGGAAAGGGTGGCGCTCAATGTACTGTCGCATGGAGCCAGATGCATTCTGCGGCACCGCACCGATCAACCTCACTGAGCGCCTCTATCAGATCCTGCGCTGGTCGGGGGGCTCCCTTGAGATGTTTTTCTCACACAACTGTCCACTCCTCGCTGGACGCCGACTCCACCCTATGCAACGAATTGCTTACACCAACATGACAGCCTACCCAATATCATCAGTCTTTCTTGTGTTCTATCTCCTCTTCCCGGTGATATGGATATTCCGTGGCCAATTCTACATACAGAAGCCATTTCCCACATATGTGTTATACCTCGTCATCGTCATAGCAATGACGGAAATGATCGGTATGGTTGAGATCAAGTGGGCAGGCCTCACGTTGCTGGACTGGATCCGAAATGAGCAGTTCTACATTATTGGCGCGACAGCTGTGTACCCGACAGCAGTGCTGCATATAGTGCTGAAGCTCTTCGGCGGGAAGGGTGTTTCATTCAAGCTGACAGCGAAGCAGTTGGCAAGCAGCACCAGTGAGAAGTTTGCTGAAATGTATGCTGTGCAGTGGGCTCCATTGTTTATCCCGACGATCGTGGTGATAGCAGTGAATGTCTGTGCCATTGGCGCAGCGATAGGCAAGGCAATCGTTGGAGGATGGTCAATCATGCAGATGGCAGACGCGGGCCTCGGGCTGCTGTTCAATGTTTGGATTCTGTTGCTGATCTACCCGTTTGCACTGGGGATCATGGGACGGTGGAGCAAGAGACCCTATATCCTATTCATTCTGTTTGTGATCGCGTTCATTGTAACCGCATTGGTGGATGTTGCCGTCCAGGCCATGCATTCTGGTTTTGTTCGGTTCCACTTGAGACGGTCAGGTGGTGCCAGTTTCCCTACAAGCTGGGGATTTTAGGCTTTGTGATGTCCGTTGCCGAGTAGTGATTGTTTTCCCATTGTTGAGAGTTCCTTCTTCATTGTGGGGTTTTTACATGTTGTGATTCATGAATTTGCTTGTACAAGTTTGTGGAAATGAATGAAATATTAGCCATTTGCCTGAAATAAAAAGGAGATGTGGTAACGTAGTTCTTTAGTTAAATTTTGACATATACTACTAGCTAGCCATCAAGAATTCGAGTCCATCTGCTAGCTGCATCTACCCAGTGCATGGTCATGCTTGCACACCCTGTAGGATCTTTCGAGACCTTCGCTCTTGTGCATTAGCAACTTGCAATCCCTGTTGTAACACTCGCAATTAATTAGTACTTGTTGCATTAATTTGTCCTGATTAAAGTACTAAATTAATCAAATTTTATTAAATTAGTACGCATTTAATCACAGCAGCCTTTTCCCTCTCGGTCCAGAGGCAACAGCGTTCTCGTTCATTAGGAGAGAGAGAAAAATGAAATCCTCTTTTATCCATGATCCAAGAAAAAGAAACCCACTTTTATCCATCGGTCAAAACAAAAGAAAACCTCTTTTGTTCTTCGGTATAAAAAAAGAAACTCTTTTGTCTTTCGGTCCGAAAGCCTGTCAATTCTTTTGTCCCTTAGTCCTTCGAAATACAATTAATTTAGTATTTTTAATAGCACTAATTAAATATAATTAGTACTAATTAATAGTGAGTAGTACTAATTAATCGCAATACGGACGTTCAGAGGCCAAGCTACGGTGACATTTGTGTACCAGCTATTTATGGCAAGTTAACAGCACATATTAGTTTTCCCTATTGAAATAAGAACATGTGCAAGATTTACTTCTGAACGTGCACACCGACCATCTATAAAATATGACCAGTCCCCACGCCCGGATCCAAGACTCTGATCGAGCTAATATCAAAACTAGGGGAAGAGTAGAGAGAGAAGAGAGGAGGGATACAGGACATCACGTGCCATTGGCAGTGGTGTCGAACTACAGAGAGATGCTTCACAAGCGGAAAGTGGATGGCCAAAAAGAATAGATCATAACCTGATAATTCTTACAAGAATGCACTTGTGTCGCCGGAGTTTCCGTGGCCGCAATGCGACTGCGACAATCTAGCACATATCATTTGGTCCATACACCCGACAATCGCCGTCCGATGTATTACACGTGCAACAAAGTTCTTGTAAGCACATATTGGTATTTTTTTACTGCATGTTTTATTTCGCACATCTCTAACCCACTTCGTCTATGCCGACAGACCATGGAGCGTTACTATTTCTTTCAATGAATCGATAGCCCAGATATATACAATAGAGCATTCATCGAATAAAAATATATGCTCAACTACCTGGTGGCGCCGGAGAGATTCACATGCTGGAAACCTTACACCAGGATGCCAACAGAAAACTAGGATGCCGGAGGATAAGGGTAAGACATTGGTGGTCCCCAAAGTTCCTGCTGAACACGAAGTTATTTCCAACTGGGACAAACTTACATAAGTTACTAGGATTTAGTTTGCCATATTCTCCACTTCAAAAATTTAAAAAACGATGGGAATGAAACATAGGGGACATTAGTATTGACTTTTGCTGATTTTTTTCGGTGATAATGAATAATAGTGGTAAAAAAATGACTTTAAGAAAGAGGACACGAGCGATGAAGAAAGTAGATGAGAGATGTGTCCATATGATGGGAGCGAGAAGAGTATGATACGTGATGCACCTGAGACCTTCTACTTTATCCTCGGAGGGGGAAGAGCAAAAAAGTCATTTTAAGAAGACAATTATTTATATTAATTTTTATTTTTCTAAACAGAAGATAGAAGCAGAAGCCAATATAAACAGTCATAAGGATGCCCTGTTCTTGTTGTGAGATGAGCCATTGGGCCCGTCGTACACTTTTAAGGGCACAGCTTTTGGCCCACTAACAGCATTATTAACCTTCTAATGGCAGTATTATCAACGCTAAACAGTACTGGCTATCTTGTGTGGCTGCAAATTCAGAGGCGAGCGAGATCGACACGAAAGCGCGCAAAGTGGCGTGACAGAACGGGAAGTACGCGAAGTGCGTGTACCCCGGTGTTTATACTCCAGACCCCGGTGGCGTACGTGGGTCAGCCTAAATAAACCCCAGAAAAGTTGCACGCCCACGGGACGGCCTGTGCAGGGACGAGCCTTTTTGTTTCCCCGACAGAGGACGTGAGGTTGGTGGCCGTAATCCCGCTGTCGGCCCGCCTCGGCAATTCGTGGGATGCAGAAACGAGACAAGGGCACAGCCATGCTACATCGTACCTCTTTTTTTTGCTACAATTAATCTACAGTAAATATTCTAGTCATTTTGTACACTGCTAATCGTACAGCTATAGTGGTGCAGACGTGCAGTAAGATATATTCATGTTGGGAACTAAAAGCATTATGTCATGAGTACATCTCCTAATCTTCTTGGCAATTATCTATGTTTTATTATATGATGAGTAATTATTAGTCCAATTAATATATATTAAATACAACAGTCATGACTCATATATGAAATCATACGAGTAATAGATTATGATATCAAGAAGAATAAACATAACAGCCCTAATGTTAAAAGATTGCTAGTGGTTTAAATATAGATTTGGAACATATTCATATGCTACCCTCTATAAATGATTTAAGCATGGATTCTAAAACACTAATTAAAGACATGAATTCTAGAGTATTATTAACTGAACATTCTAATAAATCTAAAGGCATGTGAACAGGATAACCTAGAATATCGTGATATGAATGCAGTATTAAAAGTCTATAACAAAACAAGCATGAGCGATATGATAATAACCAAACAAGCATTAGTGATGTGTTAATGACCAGGTGAGCTTTAGTGATGTGATAATGACCAGGTAACTTTAGTGATATGATGATAGCAGGTAACTTTAGTGATATGATAATAGCTAGGTAACTTTAGTAATATAATAATTGTATTCAATGACAATGGTAACAAGTAATCATGGATAAGGTGGTATGTGGAACGGAGAGGTTACGACCACGAGGTACTTTCCTTAAGTGTGCTCGGCGGACTCGCTACACAAAGGATCTGGAATGCGCAACTGCCCGAATGCTCCCTCAACAGCTGCGTGAGAACCTACACGATGGAATGGAAGCGAATCGGATAAGGGTTATGATAAGGTTGTGAAAAGGACAGCATGATGTTGTTCGGTCAAAAAATATCGCGTTCGGTAAGGTTTCGCCGCGCCAATCGTCATTTGATCGTGCGATTCGCTGTTCGGTCGAATGAACCGTGGCATGATGCACGACCCAAGAAAACTCCACACGAAACGCTATTCGGCCGCACCTCCCGGCCACCCAAACCACACGGCCGTGGCAATTTGCCACCGGCCACTCCGGCCGTCGTCGGCAGCTGCCGCCGCTGACCACCGTCAGCAACACGTCACCATGGGCCGCACGCCGCCTCCATGCCTCATGGCCTGTGCGCCTTCCCCAGGCCGTCGTCGGGCCATGGCACCGTCGCCTGCCAAGGCCCACCGTAGACTTATCATGGCACTGTCACCGCCTGTCGAGCCCGTCGCCAGCTTGCCATGGCCCGTAGTCGTCACCGCCACTTGCCATGGCGCCGCTGCGCCGTACCCACGAGCTGCCCTGCCGGCTGCCGCGCCCGCACCGTGTGCTGTCGCCGCGCGCTATAGTGTTGTGCCCACGCGCTACCTTGCCGCGTCCGTGCCGTGTGCTGCCGCCGTGCACGTTGGTCGACGCCGCCTACCCCGGCTGGTCATCCCCACATGCCTTCGGCCTCATGGGGAGGAAGAGAGAGAGAGAGAGTTAGAGATAGAGATGCGAGAGAGGTATAGAGATAGGGATGGAGATGGGAGCATGTGTACGAAAAAATAGGGGAATAGGAAGGCTAACTAATCCCCTCCAAAAATGATTAAAGAAAGCAATCAATTTGATTAAAGCTGATTAAAATACTTGCCAGTTTTGAAATGCTGAGAGACTTTCTATTTTTTCTGGGTGCTACAATCAACCAAGATGAGATGGTTCAATGTTTTTTTAACCATCAAATACATATACCAGTTTGTACGAGTAACAAACACGCACCTTGTAACTCCAAACTTGTGTTAGTGCAGTGATAGCCCAAGTTGGATCCAAACCGTTCTTATTCTCGGTACGTTGCCGACGTGGCGTGACTCGCTGAGTCTGATAACTTTGTCGCTTTCGACTTCCACTTGACGCCTGCCGTGCTTCGCGTCTTCCATTTCTTCCGGTAGCTTCTTCCCCTTCCTATCTCTCCCGGTCTCCCCACTAAACCACTACACCAAAGCAACCGAGGCGAGCTACCCCGCGATGCAGACTCCGGCGAACCCCTCCGTCGACCTGCCGCTGGCGGCGGCGCCGCCGCCGGTGAAGGCGCCGACCCCGCGGCCCCCTCCGCCGGCGTCCCTGCAGCCCGATTCCCCGGGCGTCTTCTTCACCGCCGCCGCCGCGGCCGCCCCCTCAGGCTCCTCCCACCGCCGCATCGCCATAGCGGTCGACCTCTCCGACGAGTCCGCCTACACCGTTCGCTGGGCCGTCGCCAATTACCTCCGCCCCGGGGACGCCGTCATCCTTCTCCACGTCCGCCCCACCTCCGTCCTCTACGGCGCCGACTGGGGCTCCGTAGACCTCTCCCTCCCCGCCAACCCCCCTAACCCTAGCGACCCCTACTCCGCCGAGGACGACGCCGAGGCCGCGGCTCGCAAGATGGAGGACGACTTCGACGCGTTCACCGCCTCCAAGGCCGAGGGCCTGGCGAAGCCCCTCAAGGACGCCGAGATCCCCTGCAAGATCCACATCGTCAAGGATCACGACATGAAGGAGAGGCTCTGCCTCGAGGTGGAGAGGCTGGGGCTTAGCGCGGTGATCATGGGGAGCAAGGGGTTTGGTGCGGCACGGCGGGCCAGCAAGGGGAGGCTCGGGAGCGTGAGCGATTACTGCGTGCACCACTGTGTTTGCCCCGTGGTGGTGGTGCGTTTCCCTGATGACGGTGTGACAGAGGGTGAGGCCAGTGCTGCGGCGGAGTCTGCGGTGGGTGCAGAGGAAGTGCTGCACCCTGTGCCAGAGGAGGAGGGCGAGTACCATGATGCCACTGCGGAGCACAAGGGTAATCGCCTCTACATGTGTTAGTGCCTGCTTTGAATAGCTATACAGAGCATACCGCAAATTCAATTCAAAATGAGATGTTGTGCATCACACTTCACAATCAATTAGTTGTAGTTGCAAACCATAGGATATTTTATATCTAGCTAAGTAGTTACACAAAACTGAGTAGAGAATTTTTAGGGGTTGCATTGAATAGAATTTACACATTTTTTGTCAATGTGAATTGCATTTTCATTAGTGTTAGTTTTTGTTAGGTGCCTAGGTCTGCTTCACCCGGTAACATAGGATTAGTTGTGGAACTTGGACAGCTTGGTGAAACAAGCTGGTACATGGTATATAAGTGAAGGATTCAGGTAGGTTGCTCCATGGCACCTCATCTCGAGGGTCTATGGCAATGGGGCTTGTTAGTTATTTGTTTTCAATTTGATGGCTGGTGGTTTTGCATCACATTTGCCTATATGTAAGGAGATAGATCATTAATATTTTAGCTGTTTTGTTATTACCCAGACATTTTATTGATCTGTTGGGGAGTTGACGACTATTTTGGCTACTTTCACTTCTATTTGCTACTTTAACTTCCTTTGGTAAATATCTACAACGAATGCAGGAATGCTGACATGTGCACCTTTATGCTTTTGTTTAAATACTTGTGGATGATCATCCTTGCATGTTGTGCAACCCATGACATTGAGGAGTTGCTCTGTGTAATCACAAGGTGTTAGGTATAAGGATATGCTATTCAGACATGGGCATGGCATTTAAGTACAAAGATAAACATTTCATATTCCTATCTATCCCAAGCTTATCAAGGCGTCGCTTAAGCGTCGCCTAAGCGGTAAGGCGCTCCCAGGAGGCAAGGCGCTCCCAGGAGGCAAGGCGTTGCATGTATCAAACCTCTTCTAATGTTTTGGAACCTTGACTTCTCTAATCTCCTGCTTAGTAATGAACCAAGACATGGCCCTTTCTTCTAATCTCCTACTCTTGTGAATGGAGACTGGTTCTGTGCCTTGTGGTGATCAAGCGTAACGTTCTCCTTGGTCTCCTGTATTGGCACGACTATGAGTCTCATGTGCAGAGCACAGCCTGGAGGCTGGGTCTGTGCCATAATTACCGGATTCGCAGCAACCCCCTCCAAACCCTATCTCGGTCGCACGAACTGATCCACGGTTCGCCGGCGATCTGATTCATTGCTGGTACGGAATCTGATTCGTGGGGGGTTGGCGAACCTAATGGCTTGGATGCGAGAGGATAGGAGGGGGAGACGGGGTGGAGGAATAGAGAAGAGTAGACTAACCCTAACCGCCGCTGTTGCTTCTCGCTGTCGTCACCGCTGCCACCACTGCAATCTATGTTCGCCATCGTTGTGGGCATGGATGATGGCTTCAGCAGTCCAGTGAGAACAAGGGGAAGCAACGTGAACGGAGAAGATGGTGGACAGTCGACGGCGGCTCCGGCAACAGCAAACGGCAGCTGCTCACCCATAGTCCCATGTCTCTGTTGTGTGCATGCGTGTGGCTGTGCCCTAGTGGCTAGAGGATGAGAGAAAGGGTTGGGCTGGCCTGGTCGCTCTCTTCTTCTCCTTTTCTTTTTTTACAGCAGTTTACGGATCATTTGCATAAAAAACGCTGTGTTCTGTTTAGTGTTTTGATCCCTGTATAGAGAAAATACGCTGTACACGAGTTAGCGTACCAGAATAGTTGGGTTCGCGAACCCCATCTCGGAATCACGAACCAGAGGGTTCCAAAAACCGCTACCGGGGTAAATCCCGCCGGAGGGCCGGTACCGGTTACCGGCCGGTAACCGGAAAAAAACCGGTCGAATTTCACGCATCAAAATTTGAATTTGAAATCGGTAACCGGAAAAACCGGCCGGTAACCGCCCAAAAAACCGGAGAAAAACCGCTAAAACCCGGGTTTTCAAATTAGAAATTAGAAATTCCTAACATATTCATGGCAAAAAGTATAAAGTCAAGCACGGGAGATGCATGGATCTTCCTAATACATTCTATTAGTGTTAAGTAATATAAACATTATTAGGGGAACTAACTTTTACATTTAAAATTTGAAAATTCCTAATACATTAATGGAAAAAAGTATGAAGTCAAGCATGGAAAGTGCATGCATTTTCCTAATACATTTTATTAGCGTTAAACAATGTGAATATCATTAGAGAAACTAAATTTTACATTCAAAAGTTTAAATTTGAATTAAATAAAAACCGGCGGTTTTTTTCTCCCGGTCGACACCGGTAAAACCGGTTACCGGCGGTAACCGGCCGGTCACCGCTGGTATTTGGAACCCTGGGTATACCTTTTGACGAACCCTACTTTTGTGAAGTGGCGTACCACAGATCCTGAACCCGAACCGCAAACCCATCGAACGGCGAATCTGGCAACTATGGTCCGTGCCTTGTGGTGATCAAGTGTATCTTTTTCCTTGGTCTCTTGTATTGGCACAACTATAAGTCTCATGTGCAGAGTGCATCCTGGAGGTCAGTGTCTACTTGACGAGCGATGCCACGTACCCAATGTTGCGTTGGTTGGGGATGGAGGTGATCTACCCTGACCACAAGTCACAACAAGATATGATTGGTTTGGCTTTCATGACGAATCGATCATCGAAGATGTTTTGAGTAGAGAAATTCACCTTCTCCTAATCCATTAGGTAAGCCCACCCTACATAGTCTGATGCTGCCCCAACTCAGTTGCAGGTGATCCTTTGTATGGGCCTGCAGCTTATGCGCCAAATCAGCTCTCCTGCTTGCTACTGGCTTCAGCTGAAATGGAGATAAGCTGCAGCTGCAGCCCAGCATGCTTGTATGGGTTAGTGATCCATAAGGATTGTTCTTCTGTCTCAATTTGAAACATACAGGCATGAGGACGGGAGGGGAAGAGAATTGGGAGATGCTGTGGAATTAACTAGTAGGTATTATATTAATCAAAATCATGCTATATAAAAATAAGCAAGAAACCTGCTTTTAAAAATGGCCAGTTTTTAGGAAATAAAAAGATAGAGAAACCTCCCTAGACATGTTTATTAATCAAAGACACTGTTTAGGAAAAGGATACTTAAAAGTTGATGGGTTATATGATACATCTGGACTGTTTAAACCCAGTTTCACGTTAGTATTCAATGGGTATCTTTCAACACTTGTTCTTGGCTTGGGTGGTTTATTTTTAGGGGAATGGTGGTGCCATGTCATTTAGCATTTGTGATTACTGAATTTTCATTAAATAGATACTGAGACAACTTGGCCTTATCCATTATGCCTTCAATGTAAAGTATGTTCTACGTCCATTATCTGCCATTTTATTCTGTAGCATAACTGTGTGCCAGTGTATGTTCCTAAATATCTTTATGGCACTAGTTGAACATATCTGCAAATTCTTGTTGCTGTTGAAGATCGAGTTAATGCACTTAATTTTGATTGTAATGGTTCAAGCTAACACTTTGGATTCTATCGGCCGTTTTATTGTCTGTATGCTATTAATCTGTAGCAAACTGCATATTAATGCCAGGTATCAGTTTGTTTATGAGTTATGGCATGGAAAACTGAGAACTGTACTTCGAGTTCTATTGATCTTGAACTTGCTTCCTTCCTTATTAGCAATGTTTGTGATGGATTGAATTATGATAATCATTTGTGTGTATCATGTCAATGATTCTAAGTTATAAATCAAGCTAATATATTGGTTTGGTGTTATTTCTGCAGATAATTGACCGGTCGATGCATCGTGATGTCCTCTTGGATCTAGGTGGGTGTAGAATTAAATTTCTCCATTTAATTTGTGTTTGTCGCTGTCTGATAGCTTACAACCGTGAAATGTTTTTGTAGGAGTGATTCCTGTACCTGTTGGGTCTAAAGTTCTATATTTTTTGTTAAGGCACCAAAGCTGTACATTTTTTAGTATATGTAGTACATATGGTGATTTGTTAACTGTTAAGAGTATCACTTAAATATGATAAAAACTATGGATCTTTGTATCTTGTGGTAATGCAACTACAAGTATATGCCACACTATACAGTTTAAATGAAGTATCCACATTAATTTCTGAAGCTTGCGGGTGCCTAATAATCATGATGAGAAAGCTTGTGGGAGCTTAAATGCTTGATTGTTCCCAAGTGATCAATCGTGGATCTGGGCCACATGATTATTTCATGCTCCATGGCTACACTGGAGAACCCCAGTTAGGTCCAAACAATGTCGTATTCTTTTAAGGTTAAGCTGTTGCTTAATAGTGCGGTAGTCCCAGCCTTTGGTACTTCTGAAAGACCTTATCACCTTTGGATTTTATAATTTTCCTCCCATCTGACTATCTCTCCAGTATGATACTGCTTCTAAAGAATCCCCACCTCCAACATGTTATTAGTTGTTCCATAGATGGTAAGCTGAAACTTTTTGGGAACCGCACTTTTTAAGCAGGATTTTACAACGCCCTAGCATCTGATTTTTCGACAACCTTCAAAGAATCTTGTTTGCCATACACCTGTTGAATTAATCTCCTTCTATTTCTCTTCAGATCTCTAATTTCTGTCCTTTTCTTCCACAGCATGTAAAGGTTCTAGCAGTCAACTGTTGGCTGGGTGCTAGCTGGGGTTTCTACTGAGGGCATTAGCTATCTGTGCTTTCACTTTGTTGTATTTTCTGTTGTCTTGTTTCACGTAGTTTATCTGACTGTTCGACTGCTTGCCTGGTGAATATTTGTGCTACAAAACCTTTGTGATTTCTCCACATCGCACTACCTGTTTCTGATGAAAGTTACAGTTTGACTACTTAGAGAACCAAGTAATCATCTCCGTATATTTTTTTGCTGCATTTTACTTTAAAGTAACTTTGTGGTGGATTTCGTGAATCTTTCTATTTGCTTATTGTCAATATTCTGTCCCAAGGAAACTTCCTTTATTTTTCTGAATGTGTTTCTTTTTGAAAAAGCTAGTTGTTTCTGTATTAGAGCCTGGTTACTTGTATTATGCTCTCCAGTCCCTGGCTTGGTTGGTTATTTGTATCGTTAGAAGGATAATTTATTCTGAATTAGGACTCTGAAACTGTACTCTGGAATCTTCTCATTCGGATTACCTTTTTGGCACATGGAAACTATAGACAGTACTCATCTAGTGTGGTATGCCACTGGATTAGTCTGTGTTGTCCACAACGATTGCAGGACTGGATTAGTTTATTTCAGTCTTGAAATCTGTTTTGGCATTTGGCACTACTTTGTTGGCCGGTTTGTATTTTTTTTGGTTCGTCAGCAGTAGACTCCCAACTCGAATTAGAGGAATGCTCCAAGATGTATGTTTTCATCGCATTTTGGTTTGGATCCCTGTATCATTGTATGAAGATCCTACCGAAAACCCCACACATATTTTCAGATCTAAATATAGCTAGTGAACATATCTTTTAAGGCACCGGAGGGTCTGCTGCAATTCAAAGTGACTCAGGCATCAAAAGATTAGTAACCTGTAAGGATTAGTTTCTATACTAGTAGATCCATCACAAAAATACCTGTGTAGTGTTGAGTAAATTCTATCATGCCCTGCTGGAAGAGGTCAAGCTCTAGAGTATGGACCTTTGTGCTTGTAACCTGTAAAGGGTGAGAGGGTTTCTTATTAGTTATCACTATGTAGTAGGCTATTTGTTGGTCTGTACTCTGCACGGTTCATCCAATTGTAACCTTTACACGTAAGAATGCGAATGATGAATAATCTTATTGGATTTCTGTGAATATTTAGGTGAATAACTTAACTTTCGTGTTCAGATCCTTTTCTAATTCTGTGTTCATGCATGATGCATCTAAGAAGCTGCTCATTTTCCAGCTCAACTTTGCACTTTCCGTGACAAGATAATTGATTTCTCGCGGTCTGGGTGGCCGTTCGCCGCACCTTTTTGAGGGCGATTTCTTCATGTCACCCACCTGCCGTGTATTGACTAATGATCAGTAGTTAAAATGCATTATCATCATCCTCCTCGTCATCTTGACGTCGTTTTCAGTTTCTTGGACCGATTAATAGCAGCTCTCTTTTGGTTGTGGGGTCTTTTCTTCTGTTCGCGTTATCGTCGTCACTTTCATGGACCAAACAAGGAGTAAGCTTGGAGGTATTTTCCTGTTCCGTCTTAAGTTTCTTCTTTTCTGAATTCTGAAGACAACCCCGATGACTCGTCCGACACTACCAGGTAGGTATGATGATCTGTGAGCTCACTGGAGCCTTGTTGGCGCAATCAGAACCGTCGATTGACCCATCAACGGTTCTAGTTCAACTTTTTACGAAATCCTGTTTTTGTGTGTGTTCTTTATCTGATCCGGTCATCTGGGGTTACGACGCAGAGGTTTTTTTTTGTTTTTTCTACTCTTGTTTTTTTACATTGTCCATGATGATACAACATTTTTTTCTATTTTTTATTTTTTTTCTTCAATATTTTTTAGAAAAAACAAAGAGTCGTTACAGTGCAATTTTAGTTATAAATCAGAAACTTAAGCCGTGGGTGAGCTGGAGCGAGCCAATATTCTTGGCCTAAAATAAAGGTCCGTTCTTTCAGCTGGCTTTCAGCTTTGATTTCTTTTAGGAATCATTATTTATTAGACTAATAAATTATTTTTTTGGTTGATTCTTAGCTTTAGTTTTTTTTAAGAATTACTAACAGGTCAACGTCAAAAACCTAAAAGAACGCTTCCAAGTCAGCAGATGCATTGGCGCGTTGCTCTACGATCATTCCCTGTGCTCTTTTTCTATGTTAGTACAGTTAAAAACCGCGTGTTGTGCCCATCAAGGCGGCGGATCCAAACAGGCAGCCACCCGAGACCTGGGGCCTGTACGACATGCCCACTTAAAACATGCTTCCGGCGCGCCTCCGTCACACCATGCACGTTACGGAGCTATGGAAGATTCTATGGCCTCACGTGCGCGATTTCTCGCATAGTTGCACCACAGATGATCCGCACCGTCTACCTGTTTGCATTAGAAAGGGTTCGAACATCATGAGAGCCCGTGGCTACGCACCATTCAATTCAGAAACCAATGCAGGATGGAGGAGCTGAAAACACTCGGAACTTCTTGTCCACCTGGATCTCATCGCAGCGCTTGTACCAGATTAGGTGCTAATTCAATCATCGAAAGGAGCAGCACATGCACGAATATGATCCAAATTTCCAAACCATACGGTGGTGCCAGTGTCACCGTCTGTAATTTCCCGTACCCATTCTCACCCCTTGTTATCTTTTAATGGTCTTATATTATTAGACTGCGGCTAATAGATTTTAGTTATTATTAATGATTTTTTTGCTGTGTTTTTTAAAACGATAACATACAGTGGAGATATTAACGTGAACGACACATACGTCCACGGACTAAGAAAACTATTTTGATAAACAGCTACGAGAGATCTTTCCATTTATTTTGGCTTCCAATGAAATCAAAGCTAAAAGCCGACACCAAAAGTAAAAAAAAAAAATCAGGACCCTTTTCTCCCATTACACACACTCGCATGCGAGCAGGCGGAGCTGTGGTGGTCCCCGTGGGCCGTGGACCACCTCAGGCAGGGGCGAATCGGGCCTCGGGTGGGTAGGCTATAGCCCGAGGCCCAAAGAAAATTACTAATATTAACCCTTGTAATATATACTTAAAAAATATTTACCCTACTGACAAATTTCGAGGCCCAACAATGATAGCCCACAATCCACACAACAATTCAACATTTCAGTCCATAGCCCCACACAACAACTCACCCATTACATCACCAGACCCATCCACGAGAAATCACCAAGAAACCCTAATCCCCATTCCCCAACCCAAGAATCCCATTGCCCCACCGTCGTCGCCCATCGAAGCACGGACACCCTCTCGGCCCTTGCTTGCGCGGCTCCTCCACCGCCTCAGCCGTGGCTCGTGGTCGGGGAGTCGGGAGCACGGCTGAGTCGGCGACCCTCTCTGCTCAAGCTGCGCGCGCGCGTGGCTACGGGGGGAGCACGGCGAGCGGGGAGGACTGGAGGAGGAGTGAAGGAGCCGAGCACTGCAGGGAGCCGCGACCGCGAGCGCAGCCCGGACCGGAGCACGGGAGCAGGGAGGTGGGAGGAGCCGAGGAGGACTGGAGGAGGAGTGGAGGACGGCGAGCGCGAGGCCCGCGAGGCCGCGAACGCGAGGGGCGAGCCGGTGAGGGACCGAAGAAATGCGGACGGGGCGGCGCGGACGCTAGCGTCGGATTTATGCCGAGCGACGAGCGCTGCGCTGAGGTCCGGAGGTCCGAGGAGTTGATTCAACCGGACGCTAGCGTCGGATTTATGCCGAGTCTGAGGATTTATGTTGAAAACTTGAACTCTTTAAGTATTGAGCGTTAAGCAAAATTTTTATATCAATGATATATTTATGACATATTTTTTCTTATATCATAAAATAGTTCTAAATTTATAGTATGCTAGACTATTACTTGATTTAAATTTAGCCCGAGGCGTGCTTCAATCCTGGATCCGCCACTCTAGGTATGTAATATTTCAATTCTATGTTAAGAAAGCTATATTCGTCTATTTTATGAAGTTTGTATGTCCTTTTTACCTTAATTGCATTTCATAATTTATATACTTGTGTACCGATATGTTAAATTTATAGCGGTTAAATAAATTTTAGACAACGGACCACCATAGCTACAAAACCTGGTATGTTAAATAAATTTTAGACAACGGATTTATGTCGGCTTTTTGTTGTGTTTTTTAAGACGATAACATACAGTGGAGATATTGACGTGAACGACACATACGTCTACGGACTCAGAAAACTATTTTGATAAACAGCTACGAGAGATCTTTCCATTTATTTTGGCTTCCAATGAAATCAAAGCTAAAAGCCGACACCAAAAGTAAAAAAAAAAATCAGGACCCTTTTCTCTCCCATTACACACACTCGTACGAACACGACGGATCTTCACCCATAAGCCTTCTTTTAAACCGCACGCACTACCACAGAAACAGAAGCGCACTATTCTGATTACTGAGTTGTAAGCATGGCCGGGCCCACCGGAGCGCCAGCCGAGCCGGCCGCCCGTCGCGCGCGCGCCACTAGAAAATAATCCGAGCCGTGGCTCACCGGCTCTCCCCTGCCACCCACGCCGCACGCTTAACGCTAATTAATTTACTTGGGCTTTCTCAGAGACACGCCATACTAAAGCCACGACACAACTCTCACCGTCCCGCGCCCCCACCAGTGAGGTAGTTGGTGCTCACAGGAGCTACGAGGAGGAGTGTATCCATGGCGGTGACCCTCCTCTCGTCTTCCTGCTCCTCGGATACCTTTGCGGTGTGCTGGCGGTGGCGGCGACGGACACTCTGAAGCAGGGGGAGTCGCTGACCGGGGCGGCGACGCTGGTGTCCTCGCCGTCGGGGGTGTTCGAGGTGGGCTTCTTCGCGCCGGACCCCAAGCTGCCCTCCCGCCTCTACCTCGGCATCTGGTACCGCAGCATCTCGCCGAGGACCGTCGTCTGGGTGGCCAACCGCGCGGCGCCGGCCACCGCGACCTCGCCGTCGCTCACGCTCACCGCCAGCGGCGAGCTCCGCGTCCTCGACGGCGCGACGAAGGAAGCGCCGCTGCTCTGGTCCTCGAACACGACCACGGGGACCGCGCCGCGCGGGGGCTACTCGGCCGTCATCCAGGACTCCGGCAGCCTCGAGGTGCGCGGCGAGGACGGCACGCTGTGGGACAGCTTCTGGCACCCGACGGACACCATGATGTCCGGGATGCGCATCGCCGTGCGCGCGCCAGGGAGGGGCCCCTCGGAGCGGATGCTCTTCACGTCGTGGGCCAGCGAGACGGACCCCTCGCCGGGACGGTACGCACTCGGGCTCGACCCGGCCAACCCCAGCCAGGCCTACATCTGGAAGGATGGCAATGTGGCCATCTGGAGGTCAGCTTCTTGATGCCCTGCTCCTTAGCATCTTTCTTTTCTGTTTAGTTGTTTGCAGTAATATCATTTACTTTGATTTTCTTGTTAATTAATTACTCACTCTTTTCTTTTTAATTGATTTCCTAAGATCCGTACCGTCAAACTTTGTAGATTTACAACTATTTAGATTGGCTATACGAAAATTATATCATTAGATCTATTATTACAAATACTTTCATAAAATTACAATTTTATTAGTATATATTAGTGTAAAGTTATAAAAAGTAGCGGCTAAAGTCGCATCTCGAAGACTATAAAAATTAAAAACGTCAAGTAAAAAGAGCGGAAAGAGTATAAGATTGTAGGGCCTAGGATGTTATGGAGACTAGTTTAATTTTGACATTAATTATGCTTGAGATCATTTAGGGTTTGTTAATGTACTACTCCATCCGTCTTGCAATATAAGTTCTTATTTTTGAAAAGTATTGTCTCACAATATAAGTCTATTACGAAAGCCAAATATATGGATCCAGGATTTTGTCACACCCTAGACTGTGGAGGGCTGGAGACCACTATTATCTGGGCTAGAGGGAAAGTTATGCTCTGGACTTATCTGGGTTTTGTACTGGTAAAAATCCTACGCCCTAGGTTAGAGCCTAAGCTGCCATGGGGCTAGATCCGCCCTTGACTATATACCCTTATTTTAATGCTGAAAAAATGAGTAATTGAGGTATACTATTTAATAGGGATATGCATAGTCCTATAGTATTAAGTTTTTCTTAAATTTATTGTCTTCTTGGTCTGTACATATGGTAGGCTTTGGATTTATATTGCGGGACGGAGGGGGCAATAGTTAGCTGTTGGTTGTTCTATTCTTTCACCATCTGACTTGGGAACATCTGAAATCTGGTAGGATTTTTCTTTCCCTGTAGGAGTGCATGCATCGAATTCTGAGGAGATGTTGTGATTCATGGGGCAAGACCTGTGATTAGTTTGTCAAAAAGAATGCTCGAATTCAGCGAAATTTTTGTTTGGTAGGTGGTTTAGTTTGCTTTGGCTTTTGCAGCTCATGCTCTCCTAGAGTCCTAGTTGCTTCAGTCTGCAGCAAGGCAGCTTTCAGCTGTCAGCTTAGCTAGTCCGGATAGCAAATTACAAGCATCTCCTTTTCAGAGGTGCTATGAACATCGTTTTCACTTCATTATAGGACGGTTGGAGAAGGTACATCAAAAAGATCAAGTTTGAAGTAGGAAACTAGCTAGCCTAGCCATGTGGGGAAACATTACCTCCCACTTGCAGATTGCAGTCCATCAGTAGCACTAGTCAGTCATGATAGTTCATTCCAGCACTTTAACCTCTGTTTCTTGGTAGTTTTGTCTGTTTTGCACTGCATTTTATGGTTAGGATGGCATCTGTTAGTTATTCTTAATGCTCAAAGCTTGAAAACCTTACATGTTAAAGGGCCATTTGAACAAATCTCTGAAAGATAAAGTTTGTCTTTGGTGTGCTTGTGCTTGTCCAACAGTCTGTGCAAAGTGTTGTTAACACGGGGTATCAGCTTTTGGTTAATCATTTTGTTGAAAATGAGTAGAAATTCTGTATGTTTCCTAGTGACTTGAGCTTTTGGGTAAGACTGTTGGTGCATGAAGCTCAACACGTAGTGCAGGAGTTTTTTTTTTTTAAAAAAAAAGAACTCAAGACCTAAGGGCTTATTACGCTTGCTTATTAGTACTAAAGTTTGGAATGGGTGGTTTAGCGGTGTATTGGTGTGTATTTTCGCCTTGTCACTGAATTGGATTGCGCCTGCACCCCACTAAATCTTGTGCCATTGCACCCTGTATTTACACTCTGATAGCACCCCTTGATGTTTATCCATGTTTTAGAGCTGATCACTGTCTAGATGTAAGAAGTGTTCAAGCAGGATGTCTTCTGTTTGCTGACAGTGACTTTTGGGGAGAGGGTTGGTTTATGAAGCTCAACAAGGCTTCTAACTGATGAGCTGTACACCACAATTTTTGTCTGGTACATTTACCGTAGTTTTTTTTTCCTGTGTGTCTCGTTTAACTACCATGCTTTCTTTCTGTTGGGTGTGATTCACAAAATGGTCGGCGTGATTCACAAAATGGTCTCCTTTTGGTGGCTGGGGAATGAAGAAGTCCAGTAAAGCCAATCATTTCCAAATCGCATGATATCTTCTCTATGATTCCCACTATTTGTGTGTGGAACGTCAGCTTGATGATAGAGATGACAAGGAGTAGCTTCCATAGAAGAGAAGTCGATACCTGGGAAAAAGTAATCCAAGTGTCACAAAACCAAGGATGGGAAATGAAGTGGAATTTGGCGAGTGCAAACAGATAGCATTAATGACAGTACAACCACTCGAATGTAGATTGTCAGTATAATGGAATGACTTAATTCAAGATATCATAACTTGAATTGAATCCTTTACAGGTCGGGGCAATGGACCGGGCAGGGTTTTGCAGGCATTCCGTGGAGGCCACTGTATTTCTACGGGTTCAAACCAGCAAATGATCCAAGCTTCGGGTCGTACTTCACCTACACTGCTTCAAACACATCTCTGCAGAGGTTTGTTATTATGCCAAACGGCACAGACGTCTGTTACATGGTTAAGAAGTCTGCACAGGAATGGGAAACTGTCTGGTTGCAACCGTCGAATGAGTGCGAGTACTACGCCACATGCGGTGCAAATGCGAAATGTACTGTGGTGCAAGATGGCAAGGCAAAATGTACCTGCCTTAAAGGTTTGTCTTGGTCCAAAATTTTTACAATTGAATTTCTGCCTTCAACTCTTATTTGCTTCCAATCTGTGAATTTGTTTTAGGAAGCATGGAAGTGTCTTTTTTCCTTACTTAAATGGGTGCGCTTCCTTTCCTGTTCACCGATTGTTCACACAATTGACGAACTGCAATTAGGACCCTAATATAGGAATACATGAAGTTTGTCTCTGGTGCTTTTGATACCTTAACGCTCTTGCATACATATTTACAAAAATAAGTACTAGTTGGAATGGTGACTTTACCATTTTCTTATTTACTTCAATAGGTTTTCAGCCGAAGTTGCAGGATCAGTGGAAGGCGGGAAATTGGAGTCAAGGTTGCGTCAGGAACCCACCTTTGGATTGTCAGTTTAACCAAACTGGGGATGGATTTCTTGCTATCCCAAACATCAAGTGGCCAGATTTCTCATATTGGGTATCTACTGTGAATGATGAGGCTGGGTGCATAGATGCCTGCCAGAACAACTGCTCATGCGGTGCCTATGTTTACCTGACTACTGTAGGGTGTCTAACATGGGGTAATGAACTGCTTGATGTTTACCAGTTTCAGAGTGGGGGATATAGCCTAAACCTCAAGCTTCCTGCTTCTGAGTTACGTAAGTGATGACGATTATCTAAAGAACAGAGTCTAAATACGCATGTTTCCATATTTCCTCACCTGTAAATTATGATGTTTATGTTGGTTCTGCTGTCCCTTGATGAGCAGGCTCACATCACGCAATTTGGAAAATAGTCACAACAGTGTCTGCCGTGGTGCTATTTGTTTTGATAGCTTGCTTCTTTTTGTGGTGGAAGCGTGGCAGAAATATCAAAGGTAAAGTTCCACGAATTTATGTTCGCTAGTAGACGTGTAGTAAAAGCTCACTCCTGAGTCCTGTCAGTATACAGGTCAAGTGTCCTACTTAGTTCCATGGTTAATCTTGCCTTGCAGAGATCAGAAAAACTATGAACTTTGCTGTCATGCTGTTGTAAACCCTTTGCTAAAAAGATGTAGTTGTCAACTGACAGCTATAGTAATTTTTTCGAACATGACAGCTATAGTAATTAGTCATGTTTCAGAATGAATTCGTCGAGGCATGTATAATGTTAACCACCATTCTGGAGCAGATGCAGTGCACAGAAGTTGGAGGTCAAGACATTCATCTACCAGATTTCAGCAGAGCAGTGCTATGCTGGATATCTCACAGTCGAATCCCTTCGATAATGAAACGGAGGACGGGAAAAGTCATGAACTCAAAGTATACTCCCTGGACCGCATAAAAGCTGCTACTTGTAATTTCAGTGACTCCATGAAGCTTGGGGCAGGGGGATTTGGTCATGTCTATATGGTATGTGCCATGCTATAAAGGACAAACTAATCTTTGTATTATGCTTGGCATCATGATAATTAATATCATGAATCACTATAGGGAAAATTACCTGGGGGACAAGAAGTTGCCGTGAAGAGGCTTTGTAGGAATTCAGGTCAAGGCCTTGAGGAGTTCAAGAATGAGGTCATACTGATTGCAAAGTTGCAGCACCGCAATCTTGTCAGATTACTAGGATGCTGCATACAGGGAGAAGAGAAGATCTTGGTGTACGAGTACATGCCTAACAAAAGTCTAGATGCATTCCTCTTCAGTACGTATCACTTCCATGTATCTCCATACCTCCTCTGATTGAACAAATATACTGATCAAATTGTGATTGCTGTGGATGAATAGATCCTGAAAAGCAAGGTCTCCTAGACTGGAAGACAAGGTTTGATATCATTGAAGGTATTGCTCGAGGGCTGCTATATCTCCACCGAGACTCAAGGCTACGTGTTGTTCACCGTGACCTCAAGGCCAGCAACATTCTCCTAGACACAGACATGAACCCCAAGATATCAGATTTCGGAATGGCAAGGATGTTCGGAGGGGATCAAAACCAAATCAATACGAATCGTGTTGTCGGGACACTGTATGTGCAATTCAAATAGACCTTACAATAGCCACAATATTGCCACTGCATTATGTTAAGTTGATGTTCCTTTTGCAGTGGCTACATGTCTCCTGAATATGCGATGGAAGGCATTTTCTCAGTCAAGTCTGATGTTTATAGCTTTGGAATTCTGATCTTGGAGATCATCACAGGGAAGAGGGCTGTCAGTTTTCATGGTCAGCAGGACTCCCTAAACATGGCAGGATATGTAAGCACATACTTATCCCATATCCCACACTAATCCTGATTTTTTCCCCTTTCTTCATGGCTTGACCTCACAACCATTTTTCAGGCATGGCGACAATGGAATGAAGACAAGGGTGAGGAACTGATCGATCCATTGATAAGATCATCTTGCTCACTTCGACAAGTCTTGAGATGCATCCTCATTGCATTGCTATGCGTGCAAGATCATGCCCAACGCCGTCCCGACATCCCTGCGGTCATCCTAATGTTGAGCAGCGACAGCTCCAACCTTCCCGTGCCGAGGCCGCCTACCCTGGTGCTACAAGGCCGTGCTACCGAGACGAGAAGATCAAGTGAGAAGGACAAGAGCCACTCCATCGCTACTATATCAATGACACAGTTGCATGGAAGATAGCACAGCAGGGACAACATACTGAACCTTACATCATTGTGTTCTTTTTTTTTCTAATTTTTCTGA
This sequence comes from Bonia amplexicaulis, assembly GCA_036346245.1. Taxonomy (NCBI): domain Eukaryota; kingdom Viridiplantae; phylum Streptophyta; class Magnoliopsida; order Poales; family Poaceae; genus Bonia; species Bonia amplexicaulis. Next base: position 3,602,657 of record CM070755.1, read on the forward strand.
GGTTACAAAGGTGTTTTTTTTGTGTAGATTAGTAATTTGGGGGGCGCCAATTTGTACGGAAAGTTCATTTTATGTCATGTAAAGTGGCCTTCAGTTTTGCAAAACGATATCTGTGCATAAGCTAACCATAAGATAATCGCAAAAGCTAAGTACCTCATACAACTTTGCTGATACAATATACAATGTCTTCTAGAGTGAAGTTTCCCCTTATCTAATTTTGGCATCCCATCAGCTGAACAAGAAATGTATGCCATAAATTCATAACTTCATAAGGGATTGCCACATCTGAATCTGAACCATGCCAAAGCTCTCCTGAAGAGTACAGCTCACAGTGAAAGTTCGTTGCCACGACGGGGCTTAGTCAGCTACGTGCGAGCTTAATAGCAGGCGACCCAAAATCTCTAACTTGACGGCGATGACTCATCGCGTTGGCATGAGGTAGTTTAGTATCGGTTGCACATGAAGTATATTCTAAATATCCCTATCTAAACATAAATCGAACGTGAGATTTGCCTTAGACACGTCCAAAATACTTGATTAATCTGCACCGTTAAGATCTAGATCTACCAAAATAAGTGTTGTAGTTCTTCCAAAAAATAAAGTGGGCGGTTTAAATCTTCTCTCTTTTTGTAATTAACGTTGCAATTTTTAGCCCGTCGGAGCAAATGCGGAGGCTCCTCCTCTTATCTAAACATGATGATATTTGGAGTTCCATATATCTTTATTTTTCTTTCAAGAATGAAAATGGGTTTTCACCCACAACTTTTAATCACCCTAGTATTGTGCTCTATATATAGTACTACGCTATTTTGCCCCATTTATTGAAGATACGTCGGCTAGTATATGCAATTTTTGATCTGGAAAACGGGTGTATATAACAAAACGGCACCTTTTCTTCAGCAAAAAAGGGGAAAACTAGTGCATTGCGTTCTAGAAACGTAGTGGGGTGCCTGTGGATTCACCTTGGCGCCAGCGCCACTCACCCTGGATCTAACATGGATTGCACTGCAGCTGCAACCCAGTGGTGAAGCCAGAATTTTGACGATGTGAAAGATCAAGCATAATTTAAATTAGTTTTGGTGATAATAACAAATGCATTTAGGAGACTAACATTGTTTATTGATTATGATATCACTTTATCTCATATAGATGAAAAATGTGAAATCATTGAGATATGTATTTGATATCTTTCTTATAATCATGTTGCATTCCTCACATCCAAATATATGATTAAATACGAAATATGTATGTGAGACTAATATATTTGTTTAAATATATTATTGCTTAGTCTCATTGGATTAAAATGTGAGATCAAAGAGGTATGCACTGGAGATCGCATTCTTATATATTAGTGCATTCCTTAGATCCAAAATATATATTGAACTCCACAAATAGTCCAAAATGAATATATGCATATATCTTCATTACACATGCTTGTATGCACACATTTAGGGGGAGTTCACTCTATGTTTTGATGTTTCATAAGTATTGATCCATATTTTCTTTAATACACATATTTAGAATCTTTATTTTGAAACATAGCTTTTGAGTATATATAGCTTATGTAGTTTACATATACTCATTTGCAATCAGGTAGTCATCTAACCTCTCCATTATGCATTAATGGTTGGATGATTAATGACAACTAGATAAGTAAGTTTTGCTTAAAACTTATCCTAGAGTATACAAGTGTTGTGTACATGTTGTATACTCGCAGATAAAATCTTTATCTCATTATTTGTTGAGATTGTCATGAATTACTAAAAATAGAAGATTGTAGAATCTAGTCCCTCTATTATGTGTTAATGGTAAAGTTTGGTAATTGATGTCAATTGATTTGTGCACTAATATTTTTCATGAGTTGGACGACTATGTTAGGTTCCACAAATGATAATGACTTGAGATGACTTCATGTGTTGAAGATCATCAAGTCTAGATGGAAGATAGCTTCATGTGTTGAAGACCATCAAGAAGAAGATGCATCATGAATTGATGTATGTTCAAGAGAAAATGATTATGTGTTGATCATCAAGTCAAGTGAAGACCAATCATGTGTTGATGAAATTCAAAAAGTGGATGCATCATGTGTTGATGCATGTCAAGACGATGACCTGGATTTAAAATGATGATGTGTGTCATCAATCTTCAAGATGATATTCAAGGCAAAGATATGACTAGGTAGGGTTAATGATGCGTTTCTAGTCTTTTACTGGTCTTAGTGTTTGGTTGAAAGACCGAGTTCCTAGTATAGGTTACCGTACTATTAAGAGGGGTCATATCTAGTAGCTTGAGTCTCATCATGTGTTGATAGCTTAATCTCACTTGCTCTGGCTCTCTTTAGCATGATGCAAGCTTCCGCATTATATTCTTGGTTTTAGTCAAATAGCTTAAATATAATTTAAGTAAGAAGAGAGTTTTTAGAAATGACTATTCACCCACTCTAGTCAGTCTTCGCGATCTTACACGATGGAGATACGAACTTAAGACACCTCGGTAATTATAAGCAAAGGGAGTAATTATAAGCATAACAAAGCTTCTTCAGCCTAACGAAGCATGAACTTAACGTAATACAAGAACTACTACTAGTCTTAGAAAGACTCACATCAGAAAGTGAAGTTAGCTACATAACACTGAAGTACTGAAATCTAGATTCCCCCTGTGGTTAGCCTTTAAGAACCTTAAATGATAAATGTTTGCTCTGTTCTCTATCAAGAACAACAATCAGGTACCAATATACCATAGATACACTGGTATTCTGGTAATCAGACACATATACATGATTTGTACAGTAAACAGTAAAGACAACACATGTCCTTCAAAAAGGAGTTAGCACCTAATGAATTACCTTCACTGTTGTGTGAGCAGCATTAAACCAAATACAAGATAATTAGATAAAACAAAGACTAACTTCTAAGCTCTATTAACTTAGTAACCCTAGTTGAGATCTCATTTTAGTTTTCAGATTTGAGAACTGAGAACAGAGCTATACTAGTACACTGAGTCATTGTGTCACTGATAGCGTCGTCCCCTGTATTTCAGATTTGACTCATTTGAGAGCAGAACTACACTACACAGAGCTACATTTGAGAATAAATATGGATCATGCCGATGCCTATTGCCTGTTGGGCCAAATGAAGTAATGGACTGTCAGAAGTATGTATAGTGTATATGAGTATATGCAGTATATATTTTATATATTAAGAGTATATATCGGATTTTTGACAAAAAAAATTTTAGGTACAACTGTACCCCTATTCATATACTCTCCCTCTCCCCCTACTGCAACCAGCAAAAGTCTACGAAGGATCGCTATAGAAAACAACACACAGGATGAGCTGTATAATATCCATGCTACTTCTCTAGATCATGTTTTAATCAACAGATAAAATTAACTGATGATGTTTTTTTTTTGTAGAGAGATACTGATACCTGCTAATACCTTGGTAAAAAATCTCAGTTAATTACTGCCAGTATGTCAAATGCTGGTCTGTCGCTCGCGCAGCCTTACGTGAACCCCGAGCTTCGCAGCCCCTTCCTTTCCGTACCGCTTTAAAATAGTCGCACCACGCCTAATTAACCCAGTCAGTTAACTAACTAATCAGCTGATCCCGTGGTTAAACTCCAATTCAAAACCATGCGGCTTAATTGCTTTGCCCACGCGGCTGGCGCGCGGGCGCATACATGATATATGCACGTCCGCAGCAGCAGCAACTCTTTAGCAACAAAAACACAAGCAACAGCCGGCCGTCATTAATGGCGCATGCCGCCACTGCTGATGCGCTTGCCTTGCTCTCCTTCCTCTGCGTGCACGTCCGTGTTGACGCTGTTATAAAACGCAACAGAATTAGAAGATTAAGAGAAAAGCAGACATGAAGTTAACATGAAAAAATATTTTGAGAAAAATTACGGATGTATAAAAATAAAAACCACTATATAAAGAGATATTATAAGTACAAAAAACTTTAGCTTATTTTAACCATATAACTGCAGAGTTACATATAGAGAGTAGGGAATAAGAGCCCTAGAGATTACGAAACCAAATAAAATCGTGTATATATCCACTTGGACACGTATATAAATTTGAATCATAGTTTAACAATCTCCACCTTGAAACAAATTTGGATCATACACTCAAGAATTCAGTCACTTTCCCTTGATATTGTGTTGGCAAACTTTAGCTGCAAATCTGGAGTAGGTCACTTTCCCACATTGCATGATCACAAATTCGATTTCTTTTTCACAAGGAAAACGTAATGTAGTTGCGGGTAGAACTGAAGAGAGCAAAGTTACAGTCAAGCAAGAGGCTGCAACAACTCAATTTAGTCAGTTCCCAGAAAATGAAAACAATTTACATAAATTGTTGCTAGTAAAGCTGGACAGAGCAAAGTTACAAGGTAAAGAGGCTGCAAGAATTCAGTTCCCAGAAAAAGAAAACAATGTACATAAATTGTGTTTCCTTCCTCGGACAACAGCATTGTTCACAAGAAAGGAAGAGTCAAGCGCATGGACACTTTATTACATCGAGCAAGAAATAACTGATTATTTATTATACATCGGTTCCGGAAATCAAATAGCGACAGGGTATACTGGACAAGAATTATCGAGGTCTTAATTTCTCAATCATTCTTTCGCCATTCTGAAAAATGTCCCGGGGTTCTCTGGATTCTAAATACAAAAACTCCTTGGTCTTAAGACTGCAGGAAACTAGCATACTTGGCACCAAGGAAGAGCCTCTGCACGCAGAGCAGAGCATTCTTTCTCACTTCGGCATTCTCGTGGTTCATGAGCTTCATGACACGGTCCTTCACCTTGAGATCTGCCAACACTATGCGGCTGGAAGGATGGTACTGAAGGAACTGTGAGAGGTCGTAGCAGGCGACTGCAAGAGCAATGGTGTCGGTTGATGTGTCGATAATTGTCATAAGGACACGTAGAATCTGCAAAATTGTGAAGGTGTCACGCCATAACAATTACAGAGCAACTAGACTTCATTTCATTGAACAATATTAGGCAAAGCATGGTTGGTGCTAACTGCGAACGGTCAATAACAGCATGCAATTGGGTGTCAAATACGCAGCTAGGCTGGAGCCAAATACTGTCTGTAATCTGTATATCGACTTTGTCTACACATATCAGACAAAAGGAAATCTGTAAGATTAATTAAACATGTGGAAGAGCACTAGAACCAGAAGGATATGAGTACATGCTATCTAGGGCATTTTGTATGGTAGTGTCTATACATGCTGCGCTGAAACTAAACAGAAGCATTGGAAAAAAATCTCATGAGTAGGAGAACTGGACTAAATTTAAATTGGACTGTTTTGGTAGGTCACTTTGGATTAGATAAGTACTCAGCTCCCAAAATGCCAAGGGGGCAAGTATGAAAAACCTCCTGAAGTTTTACTGACAGTCCCACAAGATGTTCATTTGTACATTTTCATTCAAGAAAGGAGCAAGGACAGAGCATACCTGGAAATCATTTTCTTCAAAATTGTTAATATTCTCCCGCCAGAAACTAGGGTCTTTGTGCATTGGAGACCAGTCAAGATGGCCAAGAAGAACTTGCTGTTTGTACTTCTCAAATGAACTCAACTTCTTAAGGTTGTCTTTGAGTCCTACTTCTAGTTGATTCAGTGCATCTAATAAATCCTGGGTGCAGAGGTAATAGCAAAATGTCGTCAGTTCAAAAGAAGTTACAAGACAAGCTCAACTGAATACACAAACTAGATAGTTCCACAAAAAATATATATATGTTGGTTTCCCAAGTTCGACACAAATTTATTGTAGACCTCCTAAAATCTCTCTGATGCTGCAATCAAGGCACCTTTTATCGCATTGTGCTACAGAATGGAAATGAGTGTGCTTTGCAATGTCTCAGCAACTCTTGTAGTGTTAACACTTAACAAGCAAATTGCTCCATTCAATTAAGGCTGGCATAGTGGCATGGGGCGTTGGGGACCAGATCAAGCAAAAAATTCAGCAAATAAGAAAAGAGACTAACAAGTAGGGGGTCTCATTTTGCAGTTTACAGTTCATAGTAACAAAGTCAAGATTGATGAGGAAAATTCGATGAAAATAAAAACATACATCATTTTTACTTTACTGGACCAAGCATATGCCTGCCTTTTAGCAATTCCCTAAAACAATTGCTTCAAACAATGTTTCGGATATAAAGGTTTCATGCACATTTTTCTATGGAATGCTTAAAAATAAAAAGGTTTGATAAGCTCCTCACCTCATCAGTCCATGCTTGAGCTTTCAAATTCTGTACTATCTGTGGCAATCCAAGATCAATCATTTGGGCAGCAAATGCGCCCTTTGCCAGCAAATTACGGAAGGACATGACAACAACTCTGACAACCTTCAAAAATAAATTTAGAAGAAAAAAATGCATCATCATGTTGAAATTTTTTATACAAAAGAAATGTGCTAGCATAATAACTCAAGCGAACTTCAAAGCCCACCTTCTCTTTAGTAGAACCTTTGACAACCTCTACGAGTCTTGGCATAACCCTTGTAGTGGACAAGTAATCAACTGCTGCGTCATAAAAGGATAAAAGCCAGATGCAGAGGCAAGTTTCGTAGAGGAGCTGAACAAGACACAATAAGAGATTAGAAAATTAGTTCACAAATTACAGAAGAGGAAACAGTTGTGCTTGTTATGTATAATTGGACTGCTTAAAATCTTCATAAATGAGACATATCTCCACAAAGATAATTGCACCATAAATTAAATCAGCTCATTGGTGCTCAAAAAGTGGCTTGGGGACATGCATGTATCCAAAAATCTAACAAGGAAATCGTGAGCAATTTGAGCACAGAAAGTTCAACTTAGGCTCTTGACATAAAACGATTTGCTTATTACCATTTTATATGATTAAGGGCCTCAGCAATCACCTGAATTGACTGTTGTGTGGAAGCTGGAGATATTAAAGGAATGAGCAGTTTTACACCATCTGCCTGAACAAATAAAGTTCTAACATATGGCTCTCTTAGCAAAGTGGCGAGGCAATGGATAGCAGTAGGAACAGAACAGTTCGGGTGTGTAGGATTCCTCAGCTGAAAAACACACCATTTTCAAACTTTAGAACTCCTGAACACTAGCTTCATAGCACAATATATGCAAAGCAATAATAAACTATACCAAATAAACTGGACCATTTCGCAAGTTCTGACCTGACAACATAGCCAATCAACCAAACCTCTTAACACATCATGAATTGATGTGAGCTTGCTCTTTGAATTTGAAGCCTCTCCATTTGGAACCATGCCATCCTGAAGCTTAGGCCGCGCACTATAATCATAGTAAAGTTAGATTGTCCAGAACAAGCAATACCACGTAATAATCATTTGAATATTAACAGAGCATACCTTATTATATGGATCAATATCTTACAACTTTTTTCTTGTACGAACCAGTTGCCTTTCCAGAGCAATCTGAAAATGATAATTTTGTGAGCTAAATATGACAGCCAGAGAACAAACTAATAGAGGAAAAAAAAAGAACTGGCACAGATAGTAGCATATGAACTATGGGACCAGCCCATCCCAGTTGGGATGGTGCAAGATCATGAGTTTGGTTGATGGGATGTCCTAATATCCAAGTTCGGTTAGGATTGGATGCTGGGATCCTAGACAATATGAAGACTCAAGGGGGAGAAGTGTGAGGTCTGGAGAGGAATTATCAGACCAATTATCAAGTCACACCATCTTGGATGGCATCACATGGGATGCGTTTATCCAAGCAACTAAACTGACACTATATGTCAAATAATGATAATGACAGTGAGGTCAATTAAAGGCCCATTTGGTTTGAGGGATAACCTCATCCTAGAATCATCCAATCCAATACGATTTTGCTTGGGTAGTGGAATGCAGCCATCAGATCCTACATAGTTTTGTTTGGGTAGTGGAATGGATTGACCCCCTCCTATCACCGATTCATTCCACAAGTGGAAGATACTAGGATTTGTGGAATGGGGTCGTTCCACAAGATCTGCTGTATGGCCCCGTTCCACTTCACAAAATTTGTTGAATTTCTCTGTCCAATCCAAGATGGATGTACTCATACTAGCGTGAGGGCATTCCTCAAACCAGACAGACCAAGAAATACAGAAGGTGCCCTGGATTTGTCATCCACCAAAATGCCGCTAAAGGAAGGAATGCACAAGAAACCTGTTGCAGCCTATGTTGATCTATTTGTAGTTCCGTACAGTGAATGAGATGTACAGATTCTAAGATGACAAAAACACATAATAGAAGAACTAAGCAAATCTGGAATACTTAACTTAGGAAAGGCTCGTAAATGTCTTCACCAGAAAGAGATTTGTCATAGAACAGTGCTGCTCGTTTAGGATTTGCTGAAAACAAAGGCAACTATTTAACATATATAACAATAACAAAAAGGTAAACGAAGCGGATGAGTAGTTGCCCACCTGCAAGCATTTCATCAATGAGGGCAAGCGCATATTCCACAGTATCTTCCTTGGTGATGTTCTGCAAGATATTCAGCAAAACTCGAACATAGGATGGGCCATCCTGTAAGCATAGAAGTTCCATGGAGCCATTATACTACAAAACTAGTTGCACATACAAATTTATGGATTTAGCCAAACAGAAGTGAACAAACTGGCAAAAATCAGTTCGACTAAAAATAGAAGGCCTTATAGACAGTCATGATTCTTTCGAAGGAGAAAAAAATACAACTAAGTTCTGTTTAAATGTGAACCTCTTAAGTGTTCAACAAATACCTTATCTAACAGTCTGAATCCTATATTCTCATTACATGTAAGCTAAAAGCAGTGTCTGGAAACCCATATTCATAACAGAAATAAGAAAGTTCATAGGAGAGTAAGAAAAGGAAAACAAGTGTGATTTTGAAGTGGTGTTTAAGCTCCTTTACCCACAAAAATGATTTAGGATGATAAAGCCACTCACCTCATCAAGCAGAGGACCTCTCTGACTTTCTGGTTTGTGGTCATAACGTCGTAAAAGCTGAAGGCATGTCGAAGAAATCAGCTTAGTTGACATATATGTCTCCCATGGAATGTCCCGCTTGAGAACCTTGAAATACAAAAGCAGACTCCACATAATTAATAGAAGGTAAACTTTTCCCTTAATGTAATGCAACTGAAAGGTCTGTGATACTTGCAAAGATTTCATGAAAAAGCAACCTTAGCTAATAGCTAACAACAGGCACATGACAAGTATTATGGAAATGCTAGAAAATTATACCTTTGCATTAGCTTGATCAACAAAATTTGATAGTATCAGACGTTCAGTGCCTAATATTAAAATCTACAATGTACATGATGTATATCCATGACAGAAAGCGTATCAACAGGTTCATTGTTGCCTAGAGCCAAGACTCATCTTGGAACAAGGAAACAGGAAGATGTTGCCCAACAAAAAAAACAAGCCATACTGAATTACTGATACAATACTATGCAAAGGTCCACCATTCCCCATTTGTTGTTCACTACTCTGTCCCATCAAAGTTAAACTTTATGAGTTATTGCCATACAAACACAAGCAGAGGAGGCATCCATGACAAGCAGACATATATGTTCCAATTTCCACTGAACAAGGACAGATTCACGTAAGATACAAGCATGGACTCATATAATACTTCACTAGCCCTGCAGTTTAGGAATCCATATTTTCGACATGATGATAGTTGATTTTGTCATAAATTGTGCCTCAACTGTAGAGAAACAGCAACACCATTTTTTTCTTTTTAACTAAACAAAATGCCCACCATGGTAGCTGCAGTTTGGACAGAACCCAATCAATTCACTGTGTTTAGGACAGGGCCACCATAAAATGTCAGCCTAAAAAGCAATAAAGGCATGCACGGTGGTGAAAAAACTTATCTACTTCGTATATCTATTACAGCATAGCATAATTTTACATGAATTCTGCGATCCTTTCCTCCGCTCAATTGCACCCAAAAAAATCGATAGTGAAAAATCTGCTCACTTCCAAACACCATTACAAAAGCATCTACTTCTACTCGGATTCCACGGTCATTTGTACTGTTTAGTCGCAAATTAAGACTTGAACACGCAGAAGCGAGCAAGCATCAACACTAGAACAGGTTTCATTGTTGGGAAGGTAAATAACTCCCGCGCACTGACCTGCTCGGTGGTGAGCTCCGCTCGATCCATCGCAGCAGGTCAAACACAGCCGCGAACCCGCCTGCAAAAGAAAAAATCCACACCCGGGATCAGATCAAACGCCCCTTTCTCCGCTCGTAGATCCGATCGAAGCAATGGAACCCCGCAGAAAAAAAATCGCACGGCGCGGCGGAACCGACGCAGGCGAGACATTCGGAGGAGGAGAGTAAAGGAATTAGGAAAGTTTGGGCTCACCCGGCGCGATGGGCGAGGGGAGGAGGGATCGGGAGGTTCCAGCCGATGGGGAAGAAGGGAGGAGAGATCTGAAAGAGATGAGTGGCCGAGTCCTTAGGGGGTGGGGCCCACGTTACATCTATTGCCACGTGGAGGAGTCGCGCTCCGCTACGCCTGTCTGTCTCCCTGCCACCTGTCGCGCGAATCTTAAAGCGTTTTTTCGCTTTCACTGCTGGTAACTGTTTCTTGGTTGGCTCATGTAGATTTGGTTATGGTCTTTTATTTTACTACAGTAACTAATTTTAAACGATGTATTTTATTAAAATAATAGGTACTATATCGATTTTAGCTATATTGTTAAAATTATATACGACTATTTTTCTTTATACTCTTTTCTGTAAATAATCAGAATTCAAACGCACAGTCAAAATTCAAAACCCACAAGAAGCAGTCCAAAAAAAACCTATCATTTATCCCTCTGTCACTAGCTGCTGCTGCCACCTCCGCCGCTGGCCGCCACGCCGCCGGTGATTCCGCAAGGTGCCGGTGCTGTTTTGTATGGGAGGAGGCCTCTCCACAGTTCCGCAAGGTGCCTTTGCCGTTGTCATTCTCTCTTTTTCGCATGGAAGTAGCGAGTTCGATCGAAATATTGCAATGGGCAATGGCTCTTTACCACACAAGAACATGTGTTCGCTTCCGTTGGGATACAGAGAGCCCCAGAAATCCAACCATGACCTGAAGGATTTGGTCCTGAATCATTCAGCTAGTAAGGCATTCAGTTGGAAGATGGTCTGCATCCAATCCTTGAACGCAGTACAATTTTCAGACGCGCATTCAGGCGAAGCCGTACTTTCACTTGGTGACTGGTTTCATGCATTCCCATCTGGTAGGTTCGATTGCTGTATGCATGAATTACTAGTATCACGCAGATCATTCGTAAAGAAGATTAAAGCAACGAAAAAAGATGCTGATGAATTATGGCATGGTTCACAACTCACAAATTCATTGCGCCTCTGTGTTCAACTTCAACACAAAATTCAATCTTTTCCAGTCAGTTTTGTCAATTTGACATGTATCTTTGTATGCTCCCTACACAAAGACTTTGCCACAGTACTATACTTCTTTCTAAAAAAAGGAGGTATTTCCACAGAAACATGTATGTCCTCCAATATGAGTTCTGTGAGTTATTGTTCTCAAGAATATCAAATGCTTGGAACCTCCACAATACTGGACAGGAGACTCCTCAGCTCCCCCATCACAACATCCTGCTGACCCTTCACCTTCACACAGAGACAGAAAAGTAGCCAACTTATCAGAAGACTAACAGGAACAGGTTTAACAGCTCAGTAAAATCTGCAGAATTGTCCTGTAGCCAAAACTTTTGAGTATATATATTTTACCTCAATGGAGAAGAAACTCTCTGCGTAGCCATAGAAGGTGATGGTGTTCAGGCTGAGCACTTGCACATTGTAGCTGCAGAGTGCTTCCAGCACCTTGGTGAAGAGGCCTGCCTTCTTGGTCCAAAAGATCTTGAGGATGTACTTGGAAGACCCCAGTAGTATCAACTCCACCTGACCCTGTGGACATGTGCAGCTCGGTGAGTCTGTGAGGAATTAATCAGCAGGGTGTCACAGCTAAACTTTGGCAGAAAAATCAACGATGAATCCGTATCCAATACTTTCAGGTTTTTGTGCCTTTTAAAACTATGTTCATTTTCTGAAACTTTCACAGATCAAAATTACACGGATTCTAAAAATTGACATGACTAGTCTAGTAGCCAAATAAAGGTGGGACTTTTCACCTTTGTTTAGCTGTGTTTAGGAGTCTATTCGAATTAAACAAACTTAGATAATTTTAAGCATTTGCCAGTTACCATCAAATGGTAAAAGTACTAGATCAGTATGGCGCAAAATTGTCGTAAAGTTGAGCGATCATATTTTTGCGGAATGCGGCATTGCTTTATCTGAATTTTAAGTCCCAGAGATGTACAATGGATGATGCCCAGTGCTGTACTAACATTCTCCTTCAACCCCTTGAACTACTCTGGTACTGCTAGAATTCATACTTCATAGCAGCAGCTACTACCTGATAATGGATGTTCTCGGTGGGGGCGAAGGATTCAGAACACGACGCGCTGCCTTGCTTCTCCCACGCCTCATCGGGTGAGTCGGCGAGCTGGCGCTGCAGTTCAAGAACTTCGTTCTGGAGCTTCTTGATGTGATCGATCGCGTCCGACAGGGTGGACTCCTTGCTCATCTACAACACCAGACAAAAATCATTGGCGCAAACCAGGAATGATAACTGAATCTTTCTCCCAAGAGGAAGCGGCTAAGATAAAAAAAATTCCTTGTGTGTGCTCAAATACATGAGACAAGAGATGTCAGGAAAACTGAGACAAATTCTTGTCCGATTATTAGTTGTATGATATGATCAGTGTATCACTGATGCTGAGGAAGGATGCATTACCTTGGTGATCTTGGGCACGACGGCCCTGAGAGCCAGGATGTTATTGTTGAGCCTCCCCCTCCTCCTCCTCTCGGCCTCCAGGTTCTTGGACTTGTACTCCGTGGTCACCTCCGCCGCCGCCGGCTCCTGCCCCCCGTCGCTTTCCTCGCCCCCGCCGCCGAAGTTGAGCACCGATTCGACGAAGTCCTCCACCTTCAACTCCTCGCCGCCGCGGGCCCTCCGACGGCACGGCATTGCTGCTAGCTGCAAGAAATATCTGCCTTCCGGTCTCACACCGAACGAGAAGGCACTCAGTGCAGACTCAACTCAACTCGTCGAGTGCCTTAAATCTCTCTCTCTCTCTCTCTCTCTCTCTCTCTCTCTCGTGCCTTATGGGCTTGCACTTGCAGTGGCTTATAAGGATGGGGAGGCTAAGGAATCTCATGAGAAAAAGCAACGCAAAGGAAGGGCTTGAACGCAAGTGAGATGGTCCCTTCATTTTGGTTCTCTGCTCCTCTCCCTCCTCGTGCCTGTGGGGAGGGAGTTGGTTGCAGCGGCATGCGCCTGATGGGTTGCCCGGTTAGTTGTGCTGTTGACTCACTGACAGTGATAGTGCAGTACTTGCCTCAGTCCTTGGCAGTGTCATTCGGCAACTGAAAAAAGATGTAAAGTTTCAGGTGTGGTTGGGTCATTCTGCATTCAGGATTCGGGAAGGGTCATTGGAGTTCGGAAAAGGAATGGAGGATTTTCTTTTCGAGAACAAGGAGTAAAGATATTGATCATGGTAGGATCATAAAGATATCAAGCATATCGCATATTGAAATGTGCGCAAGTGATGGTAAGCTTTTTTTCCCTTCCCTCCTTCCCTGATTTCTTTCTGAAACGAAATGATAGCCAAGATAAATTTAAATGTATTCTCATATATCACAATAAGTTAGAAACTATTGAAATTAAGCCAAAAATTATCAGACCAAAAAACCACTCGAAAGATCAAAAACGTGTAAAAACAGAGTTTCTTCGTGAACTTGCTATCAAAATGTCTAGATATGTGAAGATTGATTTTCTGATATTATCTCTATCTTTTAAATGTCCTTGATACAGCAAGATCAAGAAGATGGATGAGAAGAGAGAAAAAACCAATCAAATCAAGAGCAGATCAATCATGACAAGAAATAACCATGGAGATGATCAAAGATTGATTTTATTACTGTTTGAGTAGGAACGTTTTACAGCCACTACACCTTGGAGGACAGAGGGCACACCATGTACTCAAAACCTTAATCCTAAAACAAGAGAGCACAAAAGAGAATGATTAGATGGATAACCACATGTCTCCATCTCAACTTCTTTTATAGGTGGACTAGCCAGTCACATATAACCCCTTAGTAGATACTATTCACTTAGCACAATGAGAAAATCCGGTAACTCCACACACACGAGCTTTACTCACACATGTTCACTTATACACGCTTTTTAAACCACATAAGTCCGAATCCGCTAAATTCTTAACCTTGATCTATCTTGATCAAATCAACTTCACCTTAACCTAAATCATTTTCCCAAGCGTCGCTCATACGACGCGGTTTTGATCAAGGTAGTTTATGGTATTTTGACCAAATTACTAAAATACTCTTTGTTGACCCGATCAATACCATCATTTGCAAGCAATCGTCATGCTTGTCATATGTAGATGCATCATTAGTTTGCCACGCGCCACCAAGTCTCTCCCGTCCCGGTTCTATCGAACCACAATTCACTTGGATTGTCCAAAACACATGGTACAATCCCACCGTTCGAACTCGCCTTCAACATTTTTCACATTCTCCTTTAATCTAATATTCCCCTCAATCTGATTACCGGTAGCACATTACCAGTAATATAAGATTATAATATTTGATTGGTTTGAAAGAAAATACAAAATAGTCTCGATAATAGTTCAAATATTTTGTAACTCGAACCAACAAGTCCAAAAATTCAAATTACATGATTTGAAAATTCAAACCTTAAAGGTTAACATTTATATATTTTATATTGAAAACTAAAATTTGAATTTTACACTTTAAATTCTTTCAATTTAAAAATTGCAACATTCAAAAATTCAATTCTTATTATTCAAAAGTTCAAATTTTGGATTTTTGAAAGTTTTAATTTTAAAATTTTAGTTTAGAACTTTAAAAATATTCAAATTTAGAAAATTGAAAAAAATTGGAACTTGATTTTTTTAAATCCAGAATCCAAAATTTCATATTTTTATTTTTATTTTTTAAATATAGTTTCAAAATCCAAACTTGAAATTTTGAATTTTGATATTTAAGATTTGAAAATTCATGATTCAAAATTTGAAATTAATGTTTTTAAAAAATATTTTTAATTTAGATTTTGAATTCATAAAATTTAAATTTTGACGATGATAAATTAAAGTAAATTATAAAAAAGTGCAATATCAAGGATTCTTTTCCTTGGTTATCCAAGATACCCTTTTTATGGGAAAGTGATTCCTGTTATTATGATATTTTAGTTTCCAAAGTTATTTTGGATTCTAGGTTTAGATTACTGATTGTTTTACCAAAACAAATTAAGATTATTGAAGCATTTAAGATTATTGAAGCATTCTTGGGAATCTTTGGAGAATTCCACCAACCAAATATGGAGTTTTGGGGCATTTTTCCGGACCACCGCCTCGTCGCCTCGGCTCTCGCCTTCTCGCCGCTAGCTATGGTGACCGACGCCGCCTCGATGGCCGTCGTGAAGGCGGCGCGCCCGGCCTTCCGCGGCGCCCACGACGGCGTCGCATTCGCTGCCAACGCTGCCTTCCTCGCCGCCGGCTACTCCCTCTGCGTCGTCGGCCCCGACGCGCTCACCGATCCCCCGCCCTCAGGTGCTCCAAGCTGTCCCTCCCTAGCCCTAGGCGGCCCTAGGGTTTCTTTACGCTGTTTCTGGTGCGAGCATGGCGTCGTTTGCCGGTTAGGGTTTGTCCTCAAGCTTGCGGTTCACACATTTATTGCTTTAGGCTGAGGGTTTTGGTTTGGATACCTGACTGGGTAGATTTCGATGTAGAAGTTATACTTTGTTTAGATTTAGGTGTTTATAGTGTAATGCTCTGAACTTGTAGCGATTTTGCTGCTTAGTGCTTGATTTACTTTGCGGGAATTTGTTTGCGAAGCAAACCACGGCCTTATAGGAAATTTCTAGCGGCTCTATTGATTGCGTCGGTCTCTTCCCCAAGCTTTGGGTGTGCGCACTCTTTCTGATTCTGAATTTAGTAGCTGATACCCCTTGTTATGCACAGCAGATCCTGGATTGGATTAGAGTTTGTGAGATACAGCACGAGCGTGCACAATATCAAGAATGAAGAAAATGAATCTCGCTGGGAGAACCAAAATAACAACGTTGAAACAACCATGCTGAGAGAGAAAAGATTTGCCGAAGCCGATAGTAAATTCTTTAAGCATAATTTCAAAAGAGTATAAGGGATTGTCGATCACTTACAATTACAATAATCTAGTGCTAAAGAATATCCTAACATCTATTCCTCTCGTGCGTCCTCTACTTTGAATGAGTAAGCTTGATTGCTTGGTTGCTTCTCCATGATCACCCTCCATGGTTTATATAGATCCTCCTAGCCTTTCTTCAATTTAGAGTAGGAATCCTATTTCAAGCAGGAGCAGAAGTTCTAATCATAGTACGATTCATGTAGGACTCTTTATAGTACACCTTTACAAATCCTAAAAGACTATATATAAATCACCCTAACTCAACAGCATCGATGCCTACAAATGGGTCTCCAGGTGTTTTGTGCATTCATATGTATTGATCAGAAATTATGGCAGTTAGTTTAATCCACAGACTTGAGTGAACATTTTATTTCTGAATCAATAATCTGCAAGTGCGAATGAAATCCAATAATCCATACTTTGTTGGGTTGCTTAAATTCCTGCACTAAATCTTAGGCTTTAGACTTTGATGTCTGGATTATTCAAGCAGTTTTGTGCTATGGCAGTTAGGCCACTGAATGGAAAATTTCTCTGTGGAAGTGAATATTCTGTTCAGTATATGACTGTGTATCTGATTTGAAATCTTGAAATTTGGAGTGATTCTAATTCTCAGTCATGGTTTTTTAGTTAAATTTTGTTGCGAGATCAAAGAAAAATGACTAAGGCTATAAGTAAAGTTCTGAACTGTCATGTAATCGCTAGTTTTGAGTTATATGAGTGATGATTGCATTGTGCTTAATTTTAGGTGATGAGGAGGTGGGGATTGATGGGTGGAACAGCATGGACAACTGCTATGCCTTTCTATATGTCAAGGAGGAGAAGGGCAAGAAGAAACACATTTTAATGAAATGTCTTGTGATTGGTGAATTCCTTACCATTGATGTCATGGATATTGAGGCACAACAGAAGGAACCTTGTCATGTTCAGATCAAGTATGTTTAATCTTGCGACTTCTTACTTCGTTTTGTACCATTTCTTGGTTCTAGGAGGATTTATTTGTTTCCATAACACAATATCTGGTGCACAGTGGCAGCATTAGTACAGAAATAGGCGTACAACCATTAATCTATACTATGCTACTTGTGTCAACCAGAAAGTATTGTTTTTCATTGTAGGGTTTATGCAGTTGTTGTGGCTACGGACCAAGTAATAAACTAGGAGAGTAGTAGAGTGGTTACGAGAAGCGAACTAGCCTTGACCTTTCTCCATGGCTAAGGTATATATATATATATATATATATATATATATATATATATATATATATATATATATATATATATATATATATATATATATATATGTATGTATGCTCATAAGGTCTGATTACAACAATACTCTCACAATTGAGTACCCTGTAAAAGGTCATACACGTCCTTGTACACATCCCACTGGGCCTTTTAACCCCTAACATGCTGGATGGGCTTAGGTGGGGGCTATCCCTACCACAATAGTAACTAGTAATTAACAAAAAATTATAGTAACAACACTTTCTTCTATTAAGCAGCTTTACTTGTATTAACCAGCATTACAGAAACTATATGGCATATGCTATAAGCTGAACAGTATGAATTATGTAGCATTAAGTATTGAACTAGACTAACAGAGTTTGTTTGCTATGTCAAACTGTGCTAGCCTGTGACTGTTTGTACCCACTCTCTAGTAACTAACACTAACAGTATGATTTAGCTACTTATTGTTACATGATGACTTGGATTGCTTCAAGAACCTGAGTATACAGTTTGTTCTGTTGGGAGAGGTTTATTTTGTGCAAGGGCTGTGAATATTATGCAATTAATAATTCTGACATAATTTCCAGTTTTTTGTCTTCAGAAGGATCCATGCCAATCAATACTTCAATAGTGTAATCTAATCCTATTTTAGATTAATCAGTATGGAAATCTTTTGGTTTGGTTGTTTTGTTGACTCATTGGCATGCCTGTTTTGTTGAACTGTTCCTTCCTCTTGTGAATCTTCCATTTTGTGGTTTTGAGTTTTGACTTTGGTTCCTCGTATATAGTGTGAAGGATTTCTTCTATGAAGAACAACAGCCCAAGAATTATGGGGATATGTACAAGAATTTTACAGGCTTCATCGAGACCCTAAACTCAAGTCTGTTATGTAAGTTGGATGACAAGGATGTTGATGCTGAGAAGAAGCCTGATGTTGAGGGCAGTTCATCAATGCACAGGTAATTGCTATGCCACATTTTGGTTATACACTCCCATCTTCAATCTTTGACACTAAACATCAGACAAGGTCTAGGTTATCGCTCTCTGCAATGCTTTTGTCTGATGAAATCACATATCACTAATTGTTGGAAGTAATGTTGGCTATTAGTTCTACTCTGAAGATTTTCCTATGACATTTGATAGCCTAAGAATTCACCTATGAAATATAACATTGAAGGCTGAAGCTAAGAAAAAAAATAAATATGTGTTGTAGCTGGCCTCATTCACTAGTATTCCTCTTAATGTATGGCACTTCTCTTTTCTTCCAGTTCTTACAACACAAGCATGAGAACTACTGGACCTTCAGGGTATGACCTCAGACGCATTCCCCCTTTCCTTTTGTGCCTGAACATTCTATTGTTTTTTCTTCTTGCTCCTGGGTGAGAGAGGGGGGTGATAGCTCCTCTTCATACCTTTTTGTGAGTAGTTTTAAAATTTTGGATATATTTCCCCCCTGGTGCTGTACAATTTAATTGGTTTCTAGAGGTATATTGGATTTCTAAAGCAGTAGGGTATCTCAACAGAAATGAAAGGTGCAATTAGTCCTTTGCTGATTCAGAATAGTTTTGATGCACTGACCACCAGAACCATGATTCGTTCTGAAGTTTCAAAATCAGTATCAACAGCTAGCCAAGTTATTTCTTAATTTATTTTTGGTGAATTTTGAAGCGATGTAATAGTACAAGGGAAGTTAAAGGAGGTCTCCTTGAATCATGTTTTGAAGGTATTGGTGGTTGAGACAAATGTGTCTATGGGATTATTTCCAACATTGTCTTAGTTCTTTGTGCTTTCGTACTGTCAAATATTGGTTACTAACTTACTATGCCTATGCTTTAATATATTTTATTACTCAATATTAGAGCATAGACATAGTAACCAATATATGGTGATGCAGAATTATTTGAAGGATCCTGTTGCTAACTGATGTCTTATATTCCTTTTTTATCTGGTCATTTTTGTGATACTCAGATGAAACTTTAGCCTACAAAATTAAGGCAAATAACTAGAGAATTCTACATTCACGTGTATAGAGTAACTGAGTAAGGTTCACCACTTCAGCACTGCACCAACCTGCCGAGGGCTACCCACTAGGGAGCATCTATCTGTAGTCTGGCCTTTTCATTGCCTAAACCTCCCTAGTTGCAAGCTGAAATTCCTGATCCATCCCAGATCTCGTGGGATGAAACCTGATTGGGTCCTGCCGTCGTGAACTCATGATATGAATGTGCCTTTTCAGTTATGGCGAGCATGCATGTTCGTATGTTTCTGTCCATATGGAATTATTGCATTTGGTTTTTTTTACAACATTGTTATATTCTATGACCATCTTTTGAACATCTATTTACTATGATGTGTTAATGAATATGGTTACTACATATTTACAGCTTATTTTATATCACCTTGATTTATAGAAAATATTAAATTAACTTTGCAGTAAAAGAGTTCTCATGGTGTACGTTGAAAGCCAAAACAACATAAGTAGGAACCGGTGGGTGATTATTGATGAAACTTTTGGATACATTTAGTAACTTATCAGTGGCATATTCTACCAATAGATAGCATTAAGCACATGTATAAAGTGTCTAACACGCATTTAATAATCATATTACTAAAGTGTAAATAAGTATTTATTCAAGTTATAGTAATTAGAGTTGTCACACAATAGTTAATTTGTTGTTATATATATGGTTATAGAATATTGATGTCCTTTCTTGTGGCTAATATTTTCATTTTATTGTGGTACAGCCTAGTTTATCCTCCAATAGCACCACTCGGTCATGATGATGCCTTCCCTGCTCCTGGTGCAGGTTTCTACCAACCTCATAGGTTTGTCTCCAACCATAGAAGTTCATGTGAAACATGGATAAATTATCTTCTATAAAGTTAACTGTGTCTATTCTTGTTTGCAGTGGTGTTGGGAGAGGTGGCAATATGCATGTTGGTAATATTTTGCTCATTGAATACTATCCAGAATCTCTCTATATGTTTGTGTATCTGTACAAAGTGACATACTACTAATTTGTCACAACAGGTCCAAACGATCCACGCTTCTTTCCTTCTAATCCCTTTCCTGCCCCCTTTGGTGGTCCTGGGTATGTCCAGTTTCTCCTTCACTAAATTTGTTATCTCGATATTCATTTTATGATGTAATCTTTATTCAGTTATAAACTGAATTGAATATATGAAAATAGGAGTGTTCTACCGGGTGGTCGTTATGATCCAATTGGCCCGCCTGATGTTCCAGGGTTTGAACCATCTCTCTTTGTGAGGTAAGTTAATTGTTCTTAGCATTGTTTTTAGACCCAATTATTCTTAGCAATTTACAAGTTCCAAGATGACCTACTATTGTACTCAGTACTTTTCTAAAACTCATGACTAATGAATGGAACCATTCTTCAGATATTTACTTTTTTTATAGTGCTGATTGCTATCCTACATCCTGTGCAACATTAGATTAGTAATGTCCTACAGTGCACTGAGATGCAGTTGAAACTGTCATTCTTGTCAGACTTCAATTTCACTGGGGCATTGCTGTCTGATCCTCTGATGTAGTAACCATCATGATTCTTCTTTTCATGCAGGCGCCCGAGGCGTCCTGGTGGGAGCACTCACCCAGACCTTGAGTTCTTCCAGCAAGGGCCAAACTTCTGAGATTCTGAGGCCCACCCACCTCTGCACTACCCTTTCTGAATAACCTTGCTTTGTTTGTAATGCGAGCCAGAGATCGCTTTGTGAAACTGAACTTCCATATCGCAGATAGAATTACCAGACGCTGCCTGTAAAGATGAATGTGAGGTTATGTATTTACTCTCAGTTCCAAAGCACGCGTTGTCTCTGTTTACTGTATAATTGTGTATGGCTACCTTCCGTCGCACTTCTTACCTGAACTAGCAATCGCTTGTGAGAGACTGTTGATGAAATGCGTTGCATGTGGAGAAGTGTGCTCTGGTCGCCTCTCGCTGGTGCATCTTCAGCCAGCGGCGGCGGGAATATCCTCCCATCGTTCAACTGCCGTCGAGATAGTTATGATGTGCCTGAGAAAGTACAGGCATTAGCTTTTGTTCTGATCTGGTGGTTGCGCGAGATGTTTTTGTTGCCCCGGGGCTTTTTGGATCTTTTCCCTTTGGAGTCTCGTCTGTGCGTCGTGATGCCATAATGGTTCTCCCCTCCACTGCCGTGCTTTCTGGGCTGCCTTCTGCCTTGCCTTTTTGGTTTTCCGGCGGTTTGCATCTCTAGCGAGCTTTTGTGCAAGCTTTGCTTGGGTCACCAACTCAACCGGGCTCTGCGGCTGCGATAAGCCGGTGTTGTGCTGCAGCGCGAGCTCCAGCCTGAACCATTGGTTCATTCGCCTTTTGGCATTCCTATGTTGGGAGGAGGGCTGGAAACGAGCTGAGGCTCGGCTCGAGCTCGCGCGGAGCTACGGCTCGGCTTATTCAGAAAACAAGCTAGAAACCTAGCTTGGTTTATTTTCTGGCTCAAGCTGGCTCGCAGCTGGAGTTCCAGGCATTCACGTATGTCAAGCATTCTCCTACTGACCACTGGCGTGAATTGGCAATAACCTTAGCCCTGTTCTCAATTATCAGCATGATTCTAGGCTTGTAAATCTGAAATACTCGTACAAACCTGGGATGCTTAGCCTGCAGACGATATCATGACATGTAATCCAATTGCACAAAACTCTCCAACATGGTGGAGTTTTCTGAAGAAAGAAGCCAGGACAAGACAATAACACGTAATGGAGCCGTGACAAGTTGAGAATGCAAAGCTCAGCTAGATTAACATATAAGCATACAATTACATAACAGAGACAATTACGGCTAATACATTGTTCATGTGACATTTCAGTTTGTCATGAGCACAAAATCATTAGCATAGGGAGGACGGGATAGGGAGGGCAGGCAGGGCACGACGGCGCGATAGACGGGCCTGTGGTGGCGGCGACTACGCGCGAGAGAGGAGGATTAGGGATCGAGGATGGAGTTCACGATTGGGGAATGGGGATGAAATTCACTCATGGGCATGTGAGTCATGTGACTGAGCTACTGGGTCGACGGCACAACACGTGACGGTCACATGAGCCAAATGTAAAAGCCAAAATCAAAAGACAATATGACAGACTCTAAAACGGTAAAGGGATGAGTTAGCATCGAAGCACTGTCTACAACCTCTACAAAGTGCTAATATGGGCTGTGCCTTTTTGACTATAATTTATTAGTCTAATACATAGTGATTACTAAAAAAAATCTAAAAAGAATTGGCCGAAGAGTGGTGCTGGATTGTCTTCCTCTTTTGGGAAACCAGGCTATGGCTCAACGGTTATCATTGCTCGCAACTTTGACACCAAGTTAGGTTTATGAGAGACTAAGCTTTAGCAGCGTAGCCAACATTTTTTTCGGAAAACTAAATATTGAAACGGTATTTACCGTTCAATAGAAAACGATTGGTGGCGATGGAGCTTTGATTGCTCGCAACTTTGATTGCCCTCGATTTGATTAGGGTGGTATCCCGTCCACTGCAGCTTTCAGCTTCGAAACACTCCCTATTCCAAAGTAAGGTCTCTTTTAAGCAAGCAACAACAACAAACCTTTTTTATCCTACATAAGTTAAGGTAAACTACGAATAAAATCTTCTCAAGAATTCAAACAAAGTCTTTTATCCCAAAAAAAAAACATTTTGCCTCTTTTGGAGCAAACATTTAAAATTAAACACTTGTATTCCAAAGTAAGGTCTCTTTTAGAGGGAACATTTAAAATTCCAGCGTCCCAAACAGGATCTTACTTTTTTTTAACCCACGGAAGGTGACTGGATTCAAGCATAGATTTTGCCATCAAAGTGCATGTGTAATCCAACGTAGATTTCTCCATCCATCGATTTTCCTCGCTCCTTCACCGTTAGTACCGCTTTTTTAACTGAGCTCCAGCTGACGTAGCAACAGAAGGTTCATCAGCTGAAGCCCGAATCTAAAACGAGGCTCTCTTTCCATGGCTACGGTCCGGCAATAAAGCACCGAAAGAGAGATATGACGAAAGCAAAATCAAACAAGGGGTTCCATGCGATCGCTTTTCGATCACTCTTCTCGCATCCAAATGAACATGTTAAGCGAAAAGAACAGCAAAGACATGACGAGAGGAGACAGGAAACATCAAACAAAATCAACATCTCTTTCCATCCAATCCCCTTATCATGTCAATTCCATCGCATGGTAGTTGGTTTCTCGCTGCCTGGAAGCGAGCAATCTCCTGGCCTGACATCTTTCCCATTGAGTTCTCTCTTTTTAATTTCTTTCGGATTGATAGACAGAAAGATACCCTCGTTAAGACTTGCACACCACATGAGACATGTAAGGATAATATCTTGTTATATTATACTAGTCCTATGACCTAACCTAGCTGAATAATTGTAGTAGCATGTATTATATGACTGTATGTAGCCCTCATCATCCTAGGTAGGAGGAGGAGAAGAAGCACAAGGAGCACTCAACCACCAGCCAACACAAGCTCACATGCAGTGCAACAAGAGCAAGCTGCAAGCCCGTGTGCTGTGCCCAGCTCACTCCCTGCTGAGCTGGCACACACACCACCAACTCAACTCACCCAAATAAAATTCCCTTGAATAATCTCAAAAAACAGCCCCAATTGGCTTCTCAGCCCACTTTTCCATTGTTCTTTTCTTGCTTTTAACACATCACTGAAACTTAATATCACACAGGTGCATGAAAAAGAGAGAGGAGAGGAGAGAGGCAAAAAAAAAGAAAAAGAAAAAAAGAAGTGCAAGATTAAGTGCCCACATCTCCCTTAAGTAGATACACTCCAACCACTGCAGGCAGTAGCAGTTGTTGCAGCCCTCTCACCACAGGATTTTACACAAGGGGAAAACTGGCTCAGCATTGTCTTGTTCTTCTTGTCTATCTCTCACACTGTCTTCTCACTCCTCACCTCTGGTCCTGGTGCCCTTCTCCTCCTACCTCTCTCCTCAACCTCAGGCCAGCAACACCTGCAAATCCACATGAAAAGAAGCAGCTTTTTTAGACCCCTTTTATATTGTTCTACTTGCAGCCATTGGCTGAAGGTTTCAGCAGTAATGAAAGTATAAACCACTGTGCAGAGAGGAACTACTGCCGCTGCTGGCTCCAGAAATGGAAAGAAGGGCATAAAAGAGTTATTTATTTCTTCTTTTTTTGGGGTGGGGGGTTGGGGCACTGTTTAAGGTTCACAGCAATCATGTGAAGTTTTTGGGGAAACAGAGCGAGCTCTTGACACCATCCTTGGCTCTACCCTTTCCTAGCTATGGACATGTGTGTTCTTGCAGACTTGCAGTGTTGTTGCATCAGCTTTCCATCTTCCAATGGAGGCAGCAGGAAAGAAGGTGAGAATAGACGGCACGAGGCCACGAGCCAGAGAAGGACAGGTGATGAGACTAGACACACATTCTAACATGGAAAGATAACAATCTGCAAAGGAGAGCCACATCGAAAAGCAACATCCCTGACAGTAGCAAACGAGAAAGGGTTTAAGGAAAAGATTTGACGTGTGATTTGATTCCTAAAGAAGATAGATAGATAGACTGGAGCCTGCATCAGGGCAAAAATCTTTGCTTCAAAATCAAAGAAGACTAGGAGTGCAAGCATCTAATGCTTACTCGTCTTCTTCTTGCCACTTGCAATACTACACTGCAGCTTGCCTGCCCCTAAGCACAATCACAAAAACTGAAATCTAACTAATCTCCTAACTTAAACTTCTTTTATCTACGTGACCGAATTTGATCTGACCAAGAACAGACACACGAGCTGTTGCGCCTGAATCCACCGACACCGGATCCGGTCAATCGCGCCAGCATCGCTTAATCCACCACATCAAAGAATTGATTGAAACATTTATGCCGCAAGAAACCAAGATTTTTTTTCAATTTTGTAGCACTGTGTTTTTCTGGTAATAAATGTCCCCGAAGGGCTCAGAATTCCAGTGCGAAAATCACGGCCTTGATTTCCAAACACCAGATGAACGAGTTTCCTACGGAGTTAATGCCCCCAAATTCAACTGTAGCTGAAGCCATTAATCACCCACCCCCTCCGAGAATTACTCCAAGAAACCATAAAAATTCCAACTTTCCAGCTCCGCCTCACCGAATCAACTAAAGAACGGCCTACTTGCCAACTTGTAACCGGCGTCCACTAATCCAAGACGATTGCGCAATCGAAATCCAAGAATAAGAAATGAAGCATATATATCACTTTTTTATTTCCCTTCTTCTAATCAGCTCTCGGAATCTAATGTTCGGAACATCATCTCATCGATAGGGCCGAGATGTCTCACCGATTCGGAATCGAATCAGCGAATTGGGGAAGCAGTATGAAGCTCAGACAAGAGATTGGGCATGACGAATTCGACCAAAAACCCACAACCGAGTGGAATCTTCATTGCAGAATTCCACTGATTACCTACCAACCAAGAGAGGGAGAGGATCCTAACAAATCAAGAAACATGCCATGAACGAATCTGATAGCTTAAGCATCTCGAAGAAAAGAAAATCTCACCTTGCCTGTCCTTCCACCTAGCAGCGTCGGCGGCGCCCATCCCGGCGGCGGCCGATGTCTTGCAGTCCGGCGGCTCCTCGAAGAGCGACCTCGAGAGCCTCTTGTGCGCGTAGCCGATGTCGAACAGGATGACGCCGGAGCCCGGGCCGGCAACGACGATGCCCTTCACGGGTAGCCACACGAAGAGCTCCTCTTGCGCGAGCCCCTCCACGCCGCGGAGCGCGCCGAAGCTGAGGTTGCCGCGCACAACGGTGTCGAAGAAGGCCAGGTCGCCGTCGTCGTACTTGGCGTAGCACGGCGCCGACAACCGTGCCTCCAGCAGTCCGTTCGCCTGGTCCAGGCTGTACGACTCGACGCCGAGCGGGAGCAGTCCGCCTGGGAGGCCGTGCGTCCGCAGCAGCTCGTGTATCGTGTCGGTGCTGGCTTTCCTTGGCGCGGCGCGCGCGAGCGCGAGCGGCGGCGCCAAGGCGAGCAGGAGGAGGCACAAGAGGGGTAGGAGGGCGAGGGGAGGAAGGCCGGAGCTTGGCCATGGGAGGGCGGCGGCGGCGAGGGGATGGGGTGGGAGGTGGGGGCGAGGCGAAGGGAGGACGAGGAGGAGGGGTTTAAGGGAGGAAGGGGGATTTGAAACTGTGGGAAAAGAAACAAACTAGGGGTGAAAAAATGTGATTGGGAGACGGAAAAATGGCTTTCTTTTGGCAGATTTTTGTTAGGGTTTGTTTCTGGGAGTTGGAATGGCAGCTTTGCCCTTTGCTGACCTGGTGGAAAATTTGGGTAAGAAATTAGTTAGGAGGGATTTCTTTCTTTTTCATAATTTATGGTTATTCATTTGGAATAAAAGGATTTGCCATTATTGTTATATAGTTATGGATTTTCACTAATACTCTCTTTGTTTTTTTACGGTTTTTGAGATACGACTTTGACTGTTATTTTCTTATATAATTTTATACTAAGATATACTAACAAAAATATAATATTATGAAAATATTTTTAATGATAAATCGATGATATAATTTTTATAGCTAATCTATTTTTTATATAATTTTATACCAAGATATACTAACAAAAATATAATATTATGAAAATATTTTTATTGATAAATCTAATAATATAATTTTTTATAGCTAATCTAGATAGTTTTAAATATATTGACAGTCAAATTTTAACTACAAAAAATTTGACAGTGCAGATTCTACAAAGTCAAGTAAAAAAGATCAAAGGAGGTACATGATGCTAGTAGCTAGGAAAATTCAGATTTTCAGATTTTCAGAGAGAGAAAGTTTGCGCGTTGAATGAACGGTTAGTCGTAGTTCTATGTTTTGAGCGTTGTGCTATTGGACAAATTAAGTGTGTAGTCCACCTGACCGCTGAATGAACCGCTGTGTTTGACAAACGGTTTGTCTCAGCCATTCAAAACGTATGCAGCTCTATTCTGTACAGATTGTTTTTTCTCTCGTCCTATTTTGTCTGTGCGACTCTTCTACGCTATTGCTTGGATTCTAGGATCATTAGTGTCGACTATGTGACAGACTAGAAACATTGGCCGCCCACGATTTGTGACAAAGAAACATCAGAATTCCAAAACAAATAAAGTTTGTTCGTTGGATTGACAGTTAGGAACAGTTTTCCTTTTTTTTAGCGTAATCCACCTGCTTATTAGATGAACCGTTGGGCCTAAACAGATAGCTGGGTATGTATTATAAGTAACTATTTTGGTTCTTGTTAGTAGTAGATTGCAAGGATAGCTGAGTTGAATGAGACACTGGTAGTGCTAGAAAGGTGTTATTTCTACACACTGAAATGTACAAGTTTAGAACGATCCTCTGAGAAAACTACGTTGTTTCATTATATTTTGATGGTGACAAAAAGTTAAGGCAATAATACCTATTTTGGCTTCGGAAGCTTATTTTGTGCCAAAAGATTAGCAAAATCTCCTGTGATCAGGGCTTTGCTGCATCTAATAATGGGGTTGCAACAGATGTTAAACTTACAAGACTAGCAATAGATTATGAGAAAAACTAGGAATTATACCATCCTCCGCTTCTTCTCTCCTACTCAATCCTTCTCACTCTTACGTAATGACCAACGGTGGTGGCATCACCGCCACTGCTGGGTTCATCACGCCCCCTAATTGTAGAGGGAGGCCGGGGCGACGGTGGCCCGACAGTAGGTGGCGGAGGCAGGTGATGGGTGACAGTGGAGGGATATGGGTGGCGTCAGAGGGCAGGTCGACGAGGCGAGGGCTAAGAAAATGTTAGGTTAAGAGGGGGTGACCGGTGGGGATGAGAGAGCTGGTGGCGTGGCAAGTCAATGAGCTCGCCGGTGGCTATAGGGGAGGCGGGGGCAACAACAGAAGTGGAAAAGAAGGCATGTGGAACTACCACCAATGTGGCAGTCACGATGATATTGGAGGGAGGCAGTAGAGGGGAGGAGCAGAAACATGGTAGAAAGACGCACAACTTGGTACATTTCCTTTTCTACGTTTACTGTCGTATCACCTAAAGTGGGCTGGATCGGGTGCAGTCAGTGGTATTGTGTATATGTCATTTTCGTATCTGTGAAATTGTTCACAAAGTTACAAACCCTCTACATTTTCTACATTTCATCATTTCCATGTTAAATACTGTTCCTGTCTTCCCCTCAAGAAAAAGCTTAAGTATTGTCATGTTTTCAAACTATCATATTATTCATTTATTGGACCTATTTATAAGGAGAAGATAGCTATTGCATAATAGTACATTTTGAATACAAAGTTCCATATATTTTGTAGAGTTAGCAAACAAGTATTAGACGATCATGTTGACGCCTGCTTACCTAAACAAATTTTGAATTTTACATCAGAGTTAAGTTTTTCTAAATTTTTAAAAGAGCAGACAATTTACAAGTCTAGAAAAGGCAAATGATTCTTGAGAGAGAAATAAACAAAATAATTGACAATAACACAAAGGCAACAGCACAACAGAGCTTGTTCCCTTATTGTCAACTGATCGCTTATGGTTTTATCTGAACGAACAAACGGGTGGTTTTTTCGTCGTCTTTTCAAAGCGGCTCATTGAAACAGTTTTTTTCGAAACGGTTTATCGATACTCGGTTCGCTTACACAAACACTTACGCTAACACTAAAAACCGTCAGTCACAGCCGAAAAAACTTACCCTTGCTGTTAGTATTTTTTTTTTGGCGGGGGCATTTCTGTCCAACTCCCAATCCCCAGCTGGCCCCACGTGCTCCATGAGCCGCCACAACAAATGATGTATTATTGGGTGGTATGGCATTGTTGTCGGCGGAGCCCTCCTTTTCGGCGTTTCATGTGGGAGCCGGAACAGGCCGGAATCTGTCGACAGGCTCTCCGCAGAGGCCAGGCAGGTCGCAACGGCGAAATGGACAACCCAAGCCAAGCTCACTGACTACACTGGATAGAAATGGGATAGATTGCAAATTCTCAACAGCATTAACGCTACGCGTATAAACAATCCACCATAGTCTTCTTTATCATAAGATAGCTACGAACCATCACAGACGAAGGAACGAACCCCTCCGCCAAGAGGCACGTTTCAGAGAGGCCCATTTAGTTGTGACGCTATATACTTTGCAGTTTTTTCAGCTCACTTTTGGTTTCAACTTTTATCAGCAATCATTTGTTCGTTAGAGTAATAAGCTGTAGCAAAAAAAATCGTAGCTTAAAAGATCGTGCCAACGTTTGTATCTGTACATGTAGCCTTTTCGCTCATTGTTGTAGGGGTGCCCCCCCACCTAAGTCCAGTCGGTCTGCTAAGGGTTGTAAAATCTAAAATAGAACATGTATAATAACATAAATACCCATGCGAGAGGTACTTGATTGTAAGAACATAATTGTAAAATACTCTTCATGTGAATATATATATGGTTACTCTAGACATGAGGAAAGGTCAAACATTATTCATCTGTCATCTTTAGTACCATACTCTTACTTTACTGTTTGATCGGTATCCACGGCACTCATTTCTGAACCGATGGCTGTCATTTTTCGCATCAGCAGGGGTCGCCTGGGGCAGGCGCATCGCAACAAAACGAAGCTCTCTGCGGTGTGCCTCCGTTTTAATGCTGCTTGGCCTTGCCCTTCCTCCCCCATCCTACCTTGTGCCGGGGGCCGCTAGAGTCCGAAATTTGCTGGCTAATCGGCTAATCGCGTGCTTCTGCGTCGGTTCGTAACGCTAAAGTTTTTTTTTTAAAAAAAGAAAAAAAATACTTGTCCGTGCCCAAGCAGATTTCTGGGCAAAGGCAGGGTACCTTCCGCCCTTTTCCGGAGTTAATGCCACGGTTTCATGTGAAGCCAAAGGTAAGCACGCATCGGGATCCAAGAACTAGGACGATGCTGTTCTCTTTTGTTTTTTTTCTGTATGCTGTGTGCATCCGCTTGGGCATGGGTATTTATGATTTTGACTGGTACAAATGTTAAATTTTTAATGTGTACTACGTTTAAGTTGTAGACTCTATCTTAAAAAAAATACTCCGTTTAAAAGTTAGGTACTGTAACGGCTGCTAAAAGCCGACCGACTTGTGGCCTGAATAACAGGTCCAATACAATGCATGCAGCTTCTGGTTATAGGCCCGTTTGGAACGGAGCGTTTTGGTGCGATTTATGGAGAAATTACGTTGTTTTTTTTTTCTATACAAGTCTTGTAGAGTTCCTGTAAAACTTGCACGTACGTCTCGTTGTTCCA
The DNA here is from genome assembly GCA_036346245.1 of Bonia amplexicaulis. Classification (NCBI taxonomy): domain Eukaryota; kingdom Viridiplantae; phylum Streptophyta; class Magnoliopsida; order Poales; family Poaceae; genus Bonia; species Bonia amplexicaulis. The sequence continues at coordinate 3,633,405 of CM070755.1, forward strand.
TTGGCGGATGCCCGGATAAGCACCGCGCCGTTGTAAAACCCTTTCTCGGGTGTTTCTTCCCTTCTCTGTTGATAAAATGACACGCAAATCTTTTACATGTTCTAAAAAAAAAATCAATCTGTACATTGCTGACAGTCCCAAGTGGTTAACTAGCAACAGCTCGGCAGGCGCACTTGTCTGAGAAACTATGGGTAGTACTTTAGGTACTTAGACAAAGGACATGATTGTAGGAGCATCAATCTCCTACTATATGGCTGTTTTTTTAGCATTTTCGGTTTATGTTATAATAACTAGCTTTTAAACGGTATGTCTTTTTATATGAGATCTAAAAGTCGATTGTAGTAGACACTATATCGAATTCATCTATATCGATCAATATCACACGTGAATATCTCTCTCTATACTCTCTTTTATAAATAGCCAAAATTCAAAAATTTAAACCAAAAACCACAGCCAAAGAAACCCACCCTACTTAACAGCGCATCTTGCCCTGGTTAAGACCATCCCTGCTGCTCTGGACGACTGGACCCATCCTGTAAATGTCATTTGATCAAACCAGTTCGGTCTAAGCATCCATTCCATTCATGTAGTCGTTAGGAGCTTATACATTTATATTGCCATGTTTGCTTCGAAGTTAATGTTCGTTTGGTCTGAAATGGTATCAAAGCATAACCCCTCTTTTTTTTACAATCTGCTACAGCCTCAACTACGACGACACTCCCTTCACTCACAAAAGAATATAGTTTTAGATATCGACACGGTTCCTAAAACATAACTTTGACTACTAAATCCAACCGGGCTCACCAACGCAAGACATTCCCCTCGAAATGAGGGAGGACAACGGCTCTAACTACTATTTGATGCCAAATAAATGTGCTCAACCGGTCTGGCCGTAATGCAGGCACAGGGAGAACGCAGTCGTGCAGGTCTTGGATGGCCGGTTCGAAGGCGGACGACATTTCTTCCGATGCCCACACTCTGGGATACAATTAGCTAATACTTTATTTTTCGTTATTGTAATAGAGCTTTCATGTTAACCCTCTTTTCCAGCAAGTGGTGAAATACAACTTTGTTCGCTAGATCGATCCTCCACATGAACGCCATATTGTGACATATATGGATACATTGTGAAATCAAATCTTAAGAGTTAGAGACACGAATTGACAATATCAATGAGCAGAACGAAGAGATCTACCAACAAATGCAGCACGAGGGAGGGCAACAAGGAGATTGCCAACATTGGAAGTTCCTTTGATCCCTATATACTCTGCGCGAATCCTAGCTGCACATGTGCGTACCACTACAATGAAGGCCAGCCACGTCCGAGGCGCCCCCCTATCCAACACTCCATGTGGGCAGTGTTAGGCACCTTCTACATGTAGCCACACCCAGAGAAGTTTGTACCTTAAGCTCCGTATTACCATTACGTACACCATGTGCGAACCCTAGCTGCAAATGTGCTTTGTGTACATTTTTTGTTGTGTACGTATTTTACTTTATCTTTCTCCGTGTATGAATTATCTATTGCATCGCAATATCACTTACCTTTCTACTTACGAATCGTTGCTACCTTAATCGTCCTCATAAAATTCTTCAAAAAATTTATCGCACTACAATAACATGCGACGATCGTAAAATGTTATTGCGAGTCTAACAGATTTCGTATCATTCGGAATCTACGAAAATCACAAACGGACCAACTAACATTATGTGTCCTTTTATTTCAAAAAATAATAACCTACAAACAAAATAAAAATATTTTTATTTTAAATCGCGCAACTGTCAGGCGACTAGGTCTAAGTCGCTCAACTAGGTTGAGCGACAGCCGACAAAGCACTAGTCACCGCACAATTAGACGACATGGGTAAGTCGTCTAACCATTAGGCGACTTGGCCACTTGTCGCCTAACGGATGGGCGACTTATTCATGTCGTCTAATCGTGCGGTGGCAGATGGTCATTTTTGCAAAATAAAAAATACTGAAATATTAGCGTGATTTGAAATTAAAATTTAATTATTTTAAAAATTCCCTTTTTCATGCTATCATACATGCTACTGTTTCCCCTCTTGCTCTGGCTGCTACAGTTCTAAACTATTGAGATCCAAAGTTCACGTAGCAAACTGCATTAAGAAACTCGAAAAAAAAATCTTCTCACAAGGTCATAAGATGGTTCTAGCAACTCCATACCCCAATGCATTCTACCAACTGATCCCGTGTCTTGACTCCGGAACCTTCCTCAGCAAATAATTAGTAGGAAACACTATGAGCCTGTGAGAGGCTAATCAAATGGAAGCATGAAACTGAAACAAACCGAGATTTTTCAAAATCTTAAACTTAATTGAAATTTCATGAACTTGGTTTGAACTTTGAGTTTTAACCCAATTTAGCATCATCCTCACCCAATTGTGCTTTCCTTTCTTGAACTCACCGCCTCCTCTGAGTAATGCAGACCTCAAACCGCATTCAACATTGTTCATCGTCCGACAATTCCACTGCCGCCACAACTCAATGTTATCGTTGCCGCTCTCACACCTTTACCAATATGTCAATCAGTTGTACCTTTCCCTGACAACTTCCATAATAACCTACCATTTCCCTTAAACCTAATGCTAGAGTAGCCAAAGCAAACTTCATCACCACCGTAACACCAGGTCACGACCGACCTCCCCCTGCGTGCCGCAAATTCTGACTTCGCATCGCTTACCACTGCCAGTGCCAACATTTGTACCCCGCTCTTAAATACGTGATATCCCGTCTAACAACCGCCAGACACGACGAACCTAATTTCGCCACCACCTCCCGTGTCTCACAGCCGACCCATCGTCCTGCCAATTTGACCTACGCAATCCCACACCCGAGGAATTTCCAAGCTCGAGGTGCCACCCCACTGCCGATATTTCCTTTGCAGCCCCGAACGCGGCCGAGCCTTCTCGTGTCCTCTCGCCTGGGCTACGAAAATAGAGTTTTGTAAAATCATATTCTTATCATAACCGAATCTATACCTAGGATTACAATATACAGTTAAACCTACTCTGATACTACTTTGTAACGCTCTCGTTTTTGGAAACAGGGATGTCGTTACCTTCTGTAACAGCTCAGGAGTTCAGTTACGGACAGAAAGAGTATCATGCCTGCTCACGAATTCTAAAAGGGCTAATTTGATTAAAATATAACCTACCAGTCAACTTTAACAATATAATGGTGACCAAGTCCAAAACTTTTAACTTACATTCAAAAGAACTGAAGAAACTTCTTACAGAAACGCTTGAGTGCGGTCGTAACCCTAACACGAATATGTTAGCCCATCACAGACAACGCAAACGAATACAGGAAAAAAAAGAACCGGCAAAAAAGCTCAAAAAAACCAAAAATTCAAAAAAAGACAAAATTATAAATAGTAAAAAATAAGCTAGAAACTGAAGCCGAAACTGAAGACAAAATTATGAATACTATCAGTACAAGTTTTGCTCACGATTTTGGTCGTACGCATAACGACACTCCTTGGGCTTTTATACTTTTTTTTTTCAGAATTGATTAATTTAGTGATCAGTCGTTGTGTAGAAAAACAGGGTGTTGTTTTGTCAAACATCACGATATTTCATTGTCGGCGTGACGAAATCCCAAGATTTGTCTTCTCCGATATACTACAAAGTTTCAGGTAGACATTTTCTTATAACGATAGAAAAAATGATGTTCAAGTAGATATTTTCTTATAACAATAAAAACCGATCTTTTTCTTAAGAACAATCGCTGGCAGTCTTGATTCTTTTAGTGACGGCTCTTTCTTATTTTTAATCCTAAGTTTATGGTCTCCAGAACAAACAGTCGTCATGTTCCACCAAATGTACTGATAAATCATTGCCTTCGCACCCCTTTTCCAAAGAAAGCCATCATGTTTTCCTCTGCTTTTGGGCGTGATACTTGAGCAACTCTAATTAACCTCCATAATGACCTATTGCTTGTAGGCTTTATCTGAAGTTAGGTCGGCTTCTGAAACACTTCCACGGCCAAAACCTAGTTTGTACCACTCATAACAGGTGCATACACTTCCATATATACTAGAACCTAACCTCGCCATATGCAACGCTACACATGCTAAATTTCTCCTACAAATCTGTAACTCGAAGGGGGAGAGCTCGTAGAAACTGAAGAATTCAAGTGGATAGTAAAAAAACACACGTCGTCAAGTTCTCAGCTTAGCAAGTAGTAGATTTGATGCACCATGCAAGCGAGCTGGGCCGAGCCCGAGCTAGCAGCGAGCATCCGTTCGTTCGTTCACTCAGCTGCGGTTTGTGTTTTTTGACTGAATTTTTTGAATTTTAGTTATTTACGGTACAGATTACGGAGAGATAGATATTTACTTGCGATTTTGGTTGGTATAGATATTGAGTTTTTAACGTGTAGATCGTTTAACTTATAGATCTCATCTTAAGAAAATATTTCGTTTAAAAGTTAGGTACTGTAATAGAAGCTAAAAATTAATTTTAAAATCCCAAAAGAACAGGCAGTGATTGTGGCGTTACATCGAGATGCTTTTGGATTTCCCGGCAACTTCTTCCGGTGGCGGCATGTACAATACGCGATCAACGGCCGGCCGGCCGGCCGGCCTGCCTGCCGTTTTGTCGCACCTGCGTGCGCACACGGTTTCAGGCATGGATCCAGCCGGGTGCACGTGAACAAGCAGCTCGTCTCGGTCTTGGCCCATCATGTTAAAAATATGAGTAGTATTTTAATTTTAAATTTTGCTGGAGTTAAACATAGTAAAAGATTACTAAAAAATACGATATCAAAGTCAATTGATTTCGTGAATGACTTACTGTTAAACTTGATGAAGAACAAGAAGCAGAGTAGCCTTGATGCAGTGCGGAACATAGATACAATAGACAGTGGCGAAGCCAGAAATAAAATTGAGGGTGGGCTGAATCATTTGTCGGACTAAATTAAATTGGCACAAGTGATATAATAGAAAATTTTGAATGACAATGAAAATTTAGATCATATAAACTATTTATACACATTAAATATGAAAGTCTAAAATTTAAATTCTAGAGTACTAAATTGGTAAGAAAAAATTGAAGAAAAATTACCTACTCTACAGCAGACACGGGCGACGGGCCGACAGCCGACGCAGGCACCCAGCGACGCTCTTTCCTCGCCTCCTCGCTTCAATCGGTTCGCTATTTTCTCGCCTCCTCGCTTCAATCGCCTCCTCCTCTCGTCTCCCAGTCGTCTCTCTCTCTCAAACTCAATCGCTCCGCCGTCTCCGCCGCTTGCCCACTCCTCCGCGCCCCAGCTCGCTCCCTCGTCGCCCGCTCCACGGATCCGCTTCCGGCCCGTGACCTCGACCCCGGACCGCGACCCGACCGGTGCTCCTCCGGCGCAGCCTAGACTCGCCGGCCGGCTCGTCTCCCTCGTCGCCCGCTCCGCGGATCCCGCCTCCGGCCCCGCGACCTCAACCCGGATGGCCCGCGACCCCAACCCGGTGCTCCTCCATGGCGCCACCCAGACTCGCCGGCCCGGCTCGTCTCCCTCGTCGCCCGCTCGCGCCAGATCCGCCTCCGGCCCCAGCCCCGCGACCACAGCCCGGTGCTCCTCCGCGACACCGCCCGGACTCGCCGGCCCGGCTCGGCTCTCCTCGTCGCCCACTCCGCCAGATCCGCCCGGGCCCGACCCAGATGGAAATGGAAGTGGGAACAATTGCAATTGCTAGATTGTGAGTTGGAATGGGTGTTTTGATGGGCCAATGTGATGAATTTGTTAGGCTAGTGGGCTGCCATTTGACTATACTTTTTGTTTTCTTTGTTGTTTGTTGGGCCTCTGTGATTGCGACGTCATCGACCACCGCGGGCGCTCGGCAGGAGCCGGGGAAGGGTTGCTGGTCTTGGGGAGGTGAGGTGGAGCCTTCACGAAGCCCCTGCTGCCGCCCCTGACAATAGATCAGGAGCTTGATGAAGAATAAGAAGCAGAGTAGCCTTGATGATGCACCACAGTCGCGATGCCTTGTTGACCCAGTTCGATGGTGTGTACATCAATACAATACAGTTAAGTCTAGGGGTGGTAATTTCCCTCATAGGGGCAAATCCCCGCGGGGAGTTTCCCCATCGGAAATTTTATAGTTGTTTTTTTTATGATAGTTTGATTATATGTATATGCTGATTATATATAAATCGGCAAAATATGTGATCTAAATTCGTTTAAAATTTTGAATTTGAGTATATGTTTTTAAACTCATACATTTCATTTGAATTGTTATAAATGAGTATATACACTAAAAACTGATATTTTTTAAAAATATACCCGAATTTAGATAGAATTGATGCATTTAAAATCATCGTGTCCGAACATCATAGTGTCCCATTTCAGTATTCTCTCTCTATACGTATACATATACATATGCCAACGCTAGATTATTTTTGTTCTAGATCCACGCTAGCCTGCCAGTGCTGCTCCAAGTCAGACCCGAGCAAGTGCCAGGTCACCAGCTGCTGCTCCACCTTCAACTGCGAACCCACCGGCAAGAGCAACCTCGTGCAGCAGCACTGCGGCTGCTAGTCGCCAGCCCATCGTCGTCACCGGCGAGGCGAGCCGTGCGAGGATGCATGCATGGCGTTTTTTCCTTTCATTTTACTAAGATCGATCTCCCTAGCTAGCAGTAGAATCGATCATGTGTACCGCTCAAAAGAAAAAAAATGTCATGTGCACGTGGATGATCAAGAACGTTTTAAATAGTGATTTGTATTATTTTTAAAAAACGATAAATGATAGATGCTTATATTTTTATTTACTTTGAAACTAATGCTATTCTTAGTAAAAAGAAAAGCATGAAAACACTACTCTTTCTTGTGTTTCAAACGAGTCCGTATTATTTGCTTTGAAGATTTGTCCAATTCAAAGCATGAATTTGCCGGGTATACTGGCAGATGGGCTTGATCCTATGCGGACTTCGCCGCTTGGCAGGCTGCAGCTGGCTTAGATTTAGGTTACTGGCCGCAATAACGCCCAGTGACGTTACGTGGCTGCTCAGTCTTAGGATTCTGAAGGAGGCTGAAACGCAAGAGATCGGGCACAATAAATACGAGCCATGGATTGAGAGACTACCCGTTTGTGTTGTAATAAAGCAATTAGTGATAAGCAGGCATGCAGCAAGACCGCACGCAGTGATGAAGTCACGTCTCGCTCTCAATGGTGAAATGATCTAAACACTTTAATCTGAAGTCTACGCTATTTGAGATTTGGCTCCGCCTCTGAAACCAACCATTCCTTGATTAGCCTGTCCGAAGGATTCGATCTCCTCGCAACGACGGATTAGCCCCAAGCAGATGATCCGTCTCGCTGCAGCAGCTGCACATCGCAGATGGTGTCATGTGGCTGCAACACCTGTGTTGGTAACTGGAGACTGCAAAAGTATACACCTTTAAAGAAATAAAGGGAGAGAAAAAAGGAAACCCATCCATTTTAGATCTTGTTTGAATGGACTATAAATCCAAGTTTCGCACGAAGGAACGCAAGGAGAGAGGGGGAAAAAATCGCAAAACCAGATAAACCCCCTCTCCCTTCCGCGCCCGCGCCTCCACCACTCGCTCTCTCCGTCTCCTCCTTCACCACCATGCCCGCCTCCTTCCTCCCCCCGACCTTCCTCCCCACCACCGCTACCGCCACTGCCTCCGCCTCCCAACCCCAGCTGCTCCAACACCTCCTTGTCCGCCGCCGCCCCGCGAGCCGCTACGACTTCGAGCCACTGCTCGCCTACCTCTCCTCCCCCTCCACCGTCGCCTCCCTCACGTCGCCGTCCCCTCCTGCCTCCGTGCCGGCCCCCGAGCGCCGCCTGGCGGCGTCATACTCCGCCGTGCCCGCGCACGAGTGGCACTCACTGCTCCGGGGCCTCGCCGCCAGCGACGCGTCCCTGCCCCTCGCCTTCGCGCTGCTCCCCTTCCTCCACCGCCACCGCCTCTGCTTCCCGCTCGACCTGCCCCTCTCGTCCCTCATCCACTCGCTCTCTGTCTCCGGCCGCCTACTCCCGCACTCGCTGCTGCTCTCCTTCCCGCCCTCCCTCTCCGACCCTCCCTCCCCGCTGCTGCTCAACTCACTGCTTGCGGCCTCCGCCGCGGCCTCCCGCCCCGCCGTCGCGCTGCGGTTGCTCGCGCTCCTCCGCGAGCACGACTTCCTCCCGGACCTCGCGTCCTACTCGCACCTCGTCGCCTCGCTGCTCAACACGCGGGACCCGCCCGACGCCGCGCTCCTCGAGCGCCTCCTCGGTGACCTCAGGGGGTCGCGCCTCGAGCCCGACGCGCCGCTATTCTCCGACCTCATCTCCGCCTTCGCGCGGGCCGTGCTCCCGGACGCAGCGCTCGAGCTGCTCGCCTCCGCGCAGGCCATCGGGCTCACGCCACGGTCCAATGCCGTCAACGCGCTCATCTCCGCGCTCGGCGCCGCGGGTCGTGTCGCGGAGGCTGAGGCGCTGTTCCTCGAGTTCTTCCTTGCGGGGGAGATAAAGCCACGGACACGCGCGTACAACGCGCTGCTCAAAGGGTATGTGAAGATTGGGTCACTCAAGAACGCCGAGCAGGTGCTCGATGAAATGTCACAGTGCGGAGTTGCGCCGGACGAGGCCACGTACAGCCTGCTTGTGGACGCGTACACAAGGGCTGGGCGGTGGGAGAGCGCGAGGATACTGCTCAAGGAGATGGAAGCCGATGGTGTTAAACCGAGCTCGTATGTATTTAGCCGGATCCTTGCCGGTTTCCGTGATATGGGAGACTGGCAGAAGGCGTTTGCGGTGCTCCGGGAGATGCATGCAAGTGGGGTACGGCCAGACCGGCATTTCTACAATGTCATGATAGATACATTTGGCAAGTATAACTGCCTTGGGCACGCCATGGATGCATTTGACCGGATGCGAGAAGAAGGGATTGAGCCGGATGTTGTCACATGGAACACCCTCATTGATGCGCATTGTAAGGGAGGGCGGCATGACCGTGCCATGGAGCTGTTTGAGGAGATGCGTGAAAGCAACTGCCCACCAGGCACGACCACATATAACATCATGATCAATTTGCTTGGTGAACAAGAGCGGTGGGAGGGTGTAGAAGCAATGCTGTCGGAGATGAAGGAGCAGGGCTTGATACCAAACATTATCACATACACTACACTCGTGGATGTGTATGGGAGGTCTGGAATGTACAAGGAGGCAGTTGATTGCATTGAGGCGATGAAAGCGGACGGCCTGAAGCCATCGCCTACCATGTACCATGCCCTGGTCAATGCATACGCTCAAAGGGTAAGAAATTTTATCTTGTAGGCTTTTTGTTATGACTTCCCTTGAATATTCCTTGCTGCTTAGTTTCCTAGATAACTAGCTCTGGTAGTGTTGCTGCAAATCTGACGTCTATGTTATACTACCTTTTGAAAACTTCTTCTTGCTAGCCAGTAATTTTCTACTAACAAGAACCTGGACAACCTAATGACGAATTTGGACTATATGTTCTGATTTTCTGTTGTCCTCTGCCTGACTTGTAGTATACAATATGATAGAGTGCTTGGTTGCAGTGGCTTACTAATTAGCGTTGCAATGTCAATACATCTGTGTCAGATTAAGTGAATTTAACATATTCAAATTAAAATTTTGGTTCTTATTATTCATGCATGGAACATCTCCAGGGTTTAGCAGACCATGCGTTAAATGTGGTCAAGGCCATGAGAGCGGATGGCCTAGAGGCTAGCACCGTAGTGCTCAACTCATTGATTAATGCCTTTGGTGAGGATAGAAGGGTTGTTGAAGCGTTCTCCGTGCTGCAGTTCATGAAGGAAAATGTAAGTGCTGTTCTTGCCCTCGTCTTGTTATCTTGACCTGCATCATATTACTTCTCTCCTTTATCACATCATCTAGGCAATTCATCCGGATCTCATGAGAAGTCTGCTTTCTTTTGCACGTCGTATTGCAGGGTTTGAGGCCTGATGTTATAACATACACAACACTAATGAAAGCTCTAATCCGTGTTAATCAGTTTGACAAGGTAAGAACAAACTCTTGCATATCTCTCCTTACAATGATGAAGAGGGGATAACTCAGATCAAAATATTATCCGCTCAATATGTGCATGAAATCACATATGGTTGTTCTAATAAATTTGATCCGATTTGATATTCTGGCCTTCGTCTTCTGCTTGGATAATTAGAACAGCAACTTGCTATATTTTATAAAGTTGTTAATCCACTAGTTCTCTTTGATATTACCTGCAAGCTCTGGTAGGGAAAACCCATGATCTAAAGTTGTGGACCTTGTGGTTTGTCAATTTAACAGGTTCCAGTTATCTACGAAGAAATGATCACATCAGGATGTGCCCCTGATCGAAAAGCTAGAGCAATGCTGCGTTCAGCTTTAAGATACATGAAACACACGAGGGTTGCATAGGCAATTTAGACACAAGTTACTAATCGCGCTGATGGGAGCAGCACGTTTCTTCTAGTCTTATTAAGCTTTCAATGGAAGGTTATTGCTTCCTTGATTCTTGCACTTGTCTTATGTTGTAGATCTTTTGGAGTTAATAGCACATCTTGCTTTTACTGAGATGTCGATTGTATCTTCGTCAGGTGAAGCTCCATCTGCTGACCGGTACACTCTGCTTAATTCCATGTTACAACGATATCTGCACCCGTCGTCCTAAGCGGTTAGGAGAAGAAAGGTACATCTTGATCATTCGCACCAGAAGGGAGACTAAATACATGACAAAGGAGAGAGGAACTTGATATTGGCCTATAATTCCAATTCCTGTATTGTAACATGGAATTACAATTCCAGGCCAATTTCGAATTGTATTTAGATGTACATTTTTGTAGAGTTTGTGCAGGGCAATACAAAAAAAAAAAAACCGGAATGCTAGTTTTAATACCTCGAAACTAACAACATACTATTGGTGGTTTCTTATCATTTAGTGAAAATACTATACATATACCATGTTACAAAAATAGAAGATATGCAAATATGAAATATTAAGTATATTGCAATAGCAGCTCATGGGGCTATATATAGTATAAGGACTCACTAAACCTTAAACTACAAGGATAATAGGAAAAGACATATATACCCTTAACATCTCCTATCAAATGTAAGGCGTATGCAATAACATTACATTTGAAAAGAGTTGACACTAAAAAGGGAAAAATCTAAAATTCGAGTCGAAGTTGTGGTCATAACGTGTGGCTCTTGAAAAATTGTGTCAAGTATCAACCATCCGAAATTGTGCAACAGTTTGAAAGCATAAGGTGCAGGGGCTAGGAAACTAGAGATAGGCGGGAGCAAAGTCAACCGTGGCAAACACGATAAAGAGGATGTGAAAAGTGACACAAATAGGGATGATTGTCAAATTAAACTGAAGAGAGAGATAGAAGCATAGCAGTGCAGATCAAAGTCCAAGACGGCGGTGGCATAATGCACAAGAAGCGCAACAGAGACGCGGTGCAGAAGAAGCGTGTCGACCTTAGAAGCTCGGGGCAGCGGCTCAAAGAGAATAACGGCATCATAAAAACCTCTTCGATCTACAGTGGCTCAAAGAGAAGAGCGGCTGCTGCGGCTATGCGAAAGGAAGGAGATAACCACACTCATCCAAGCGGATGGACCGTGACTAGCAAAGCAATCGGCTGATTGACAAGGAATCTATGGACTCGCACGGCATTGACGAACTGACAGGGAGATGTTATAGACTTGGATGGATGCAAATGAAAGACTAAAAAAACTGTTAGGATGTCGACGATCCGAGACGGGCGGATCCGGTGTGAGCGACGACGACCTAACAGAGGAGCCACTGGATCCGGCGCAGGCGCAGTCAACGACACGGGACGGTCGTGGCCAAATCTGGCGCGGGCCAGTGGTGTGAAGCGCGGAGGAGGCTGGAGGCGCTCAGATCCGGTTGGGGCGATGGGGATCCGCGAGGCCAGGAGGTGGCGGGGCACGTGCAGCGGTCGATCTGAGGCGGCGGCGGTTGGATCCGTGGCAGCGATCGTCGGATCTAAGGCGACGACGATCGGATCTGAGGTGGCGATCGAGGCGGGCGCGGTCGGATCCGCCCGGATCCGTTTGTCTGCGCGGCGTCCGGCGGTGCGAAAGCGGGTATGGATGCGGTGGTTGGAAGGAGGCGTCGGCGAGCGCGTCGGCCAGCGAGGTGGCTACCCCCGGAGCAGAGAGCACCATCTCGGGGGCAGCAGCGGAAGATTTCTAAGCTGAACTAGGTATTCAACTAAAGCTTTGATACCATGTTAAGAATAGAAGGTATGCAAATATGAAATGTTGAGTATATTACAATAGCAGCCCATAGGGCTATATATAGTATAAGGATTCATTAAACCCTTGACTACAACAATAATAGGAAAAGACACATATACGCTTAACAATATACTTACAATTGAGAACATGATGTGTATGTTTTCTCCAAGTGGCTGAAGGCGATAACGATGTGACATATAACAAGGAGATGGGAATTCGGAAGCTTCACACATATTAATCATACAGAACCTCAAGCATACGAAATTAGCAAATCACTACTTGAACAGAACAGTAAAGCATTATGGCAGTAGCACATATCTTGAACAAAGTGTACTGAGATGGATAACAATGTTGTAAATTGAAGAGCTGACAGCTAAGGAACGAAATTGCATGTTTAACGATATTAACAAGTGATCCAAGCCTAATGATAGATCTGGAATAATGATGGGGATTGAGTGAAGTTCACTTCTTCCCAATTTCCATCAACAACCAATCCTTCCTCATGTCCATTGGAAGTGCCATAAGAGAGTCAAATTTGCGATCATTGCTAGTGAGAATACAATAGGCTCTCAGCAAATCCTCACGTCCTAAGTTGGGTATCTCTTTAAGTGCCGCAAAGATTTCCTTAGGAGATGCATTCTTTGGTTCCTCTAGAGGCTCATTTGACTCGATAGATATTTGAAATGAATTATTGATTTCCCCAGACATGCAAAAGAGTGCATCATTTGTTCTGAACCTCTTCCTCCTGCCTTGTTGGTTTGGTCGAGTCGATGCAGGTGGTGCAGCGTGATCTGGACTGCTAGGTTCAGACGTTGAAGGTGACTTTTGAGTTAGCTCGCGAATATCTTCAGCACGCTTCAATGCCATTTCTTGGGCATTCTCAGCACCTGTGCTATCATCTTCGCTTGTGGCATAATCTTTCGAGAATATTAGACTTATTGCATCCCAGTTCATGATAACTTTATTTCTATAGCAAGCAGCTGCTTTGTTTTTCTGCAAAATAATCATGAAATTTGAATCATATGCTAGTAGAACGTATTCCAGTGGGAAACAACAAAACCGAATGCATTTGCCCGCACCTCTATGTATCTCGTCCAGGCATCCTCATTGTGAATCACGAGCCTGTTCTTGTCCTGATCCCATCCAAATCCAGCATGAGTGAGTATCTTGCTAACAACACTGCAATGCTTGTCAAACGTCTTGCATCTTGACAGCATGTGATCCTTTGTGATCTCCACATTGCACTTCTCTCGCACATTTCTCACCGCCGCAGTGTATACATGTGACTTCCATCCATTTGCCGTATAGTCACCATTGTTGTGATGCTCGACAAGAACATCCAGAAGAGCTTGGTCCATGTCATCCGTCCAAGTAAGGTAACCCCTGGATTTCTTCTTTCCCTTGGTTGCATCCATAGTACCGCAAGATCAAATATGCTAAATTCGGAGAACCACAAGGAAGTATATTATTAGATCTTTTGCATCCTACTCATGCATAGAGCCTTGGTTTATAAGCTTTGGATGCCAAAGATGAAAGAGCAATTGGGAAACAGGATTATCTAGGTAAATATTCCACAAGTAACTATCCAATTGCATCTTTCTTGCAACATACCTTCCACGGGAGTTAGGCGAAAAGCCGAGGCACCTGTGTACTGTATACCCTGCACAGAGGAACATCCCAATCATTCCAAGATTGAGCAGCACAGTTAAAGGGGCAAGCATAGAGCAAGGCAGAGGCGCAGAGTCGCGTCCGGCACGCGGGGCAGGCGGAGGGGCGTGTGGAAGTTGGAGGTAGAAACGGTTGACCGGAGCCGGCGAGGGGGGCTACCGGACTAGGCGCAGTGGCTGCCATTGGGGGTGGTGGCGACTGGCGGGGAGGATGGAGAAGGGCAGCGGGTAGGGATTTTTGCCGGATGAACGAAGTGGGGGGTGGCCCGTGAGTGGAGCGGAGGGGGTTGGAAACTCAGTGTGGCGCCGGAGACGATGGGGGACCACCGTAGAGGACGAAGAAGGGAGGGTGGAGGGAGGTCGTACCTGTAGCCGCCGCTCGGGGAGACGGGGAAGACGGAGGGCCCAATTCCACACGATTCCAGGGTTCCGGGCTCGGAATTATCTTCCGTTCAATTTAGGTGTCTATTAATTCTGACGGAATTGGGGTAGAATTTGCACTCCAATCTCATGTATAGTTTCCCGTTTTCTATGGCAATGAAACTTTTCTGTGAAATTCCTGTATTCTAAACATGCTCTAAATGTTTGGATATAGAAATCTGAGTCTAATTTCTAAATCCAAGAAAAAGGAACAGGGCAATTTTTAGCTTGACTGCCATTCCCTCCCGCCACAAAGGATGGGATTACTGCAGTAAAATTTTAAAACTTTGGCGGTGGCGTTAATAAATCCAGTATTTCAATCACACCCCGCTCAAAAATTGCTCTATCTGTTGGTAAAGGTAGAAAAGAAAAAATAAGTGTAATAAGAATAAGAAGATACGTGTCAATACGTCATGATTGTGGGCAGTGGCGGATGAAGCAGCAATGGCGTCGCCGGCTGTAGTCTCGAAGGGCGATGGCGGACGGTAACATCGGTGAGGTGATGGTCATGGGTTAGCAGATGTTAGCGTGAACAACAATTAGAACTAGATAAGAGATGGTGGAGGAATATTACATAGGGGAAATGGAGTCAATGAGATCCGCACGATTTTGATCAAACGAATCGCAGCCGCACCCCGCCACCCCATTATGGCACCGCCTCGCCGTTCCACATGCTCTCCCAAGCCCCCGCCGCACGCCATTAAAGCCGTGCCTCGAGCTCCGTTCGGCCACCCCTTGGGCTCCTCCCTCGCTGCCGCACCCCCGTCACCGCCGCGTTCACACCGCCAAACCGCCTCCCTCCCCGCGTTTTCCGGCAAGCCCGCGCCCCCATTCCCTATAAACCCCAGGAAGCCTCATTCGCACCCTCTCCCCGCCCCTCTTCCTCCTCGGTGAACCACCAACCGTCGGAGAGCCGCCGCCAGCCGAGCCACCACACTCTCTCTCCACCGCCGCCGCCGCTTCTCTCCTGCCGCCGATCGTCCTCCGGCCATCCCGAGCCCGTGGCCGGTAGGAACCGAACCGCCGCCTCCTCCTCCTCCTCTCGTCCGATGCCCCGACCGTCGGAGAGCCGGCCGCCACCTCTCTCTTCCGCCGCCGCCCCTCAGTCCACCTCCCGAGTCGGCGTCGGTGGGTCCAAACCCCGTTGCCTCCCTCCTCCACCGCCTCACGCGCCGCCGCCGTGCACCTTTGCTCCGGCGAGCGTGCCGCCTCCTTGCGCCGCCACTTCGGTCGGCCACGTCGGCATTCCGAGCTGACGTGGCAGCCGACGTGGACTCCACGTGACGCCACGCCAGCTGGGAGTGCCAACTCGGCCTCAACGCCTGTCCGTGGACCCGGTCCACGATAGACCGGGCCCACCTGTCAATTTTAAATCCCGCCGAAGAAATTTAAATCTCTGCTGACGTTGGAAGATTTGTAAGATGCATTGGCCCATTGATTTGCATCATCAACAGGGCTGGCTCATCATCATTTTTCTCAATAAAATGTGCTTTCATCTCTTTCTTCTTCGACTCGCATTCAGAAGAGTAATGACCATAATTTTGGCAATTGTAACATCTCACCTTGGTCTTATCAAACTTGGTCTTATCAAACTTGAACTCTTTGTCGGTTCTGTTGTCGGACCTGTGATCTTTGTCTGTTCTGGGTGTGTTGTCCCAGTGGCCGCGTCCTCACCAACGTCCACGGCCTTGGCCACGTCCGAAACTTCCTCTCCTAAAGTTGCTTCCTGATGTCTCACCCCCCTTCTTCTCTTCTTTGGCTTTCCACTGAGCCCTTGTGAGGAGAACATGTTCATCATCTGCACCTTCGGCACTGCGCAGTCTTTCCTCGTGAGCCTTCAATCTCCCAATCAGCTCTTCCACAGTCATGTTCTTCAGGTCTGCAAATTGTTCAATTGAACTGACAATTTGCAAGAACTTGTTGGGGAGAGACCGCATCATCCTTTTGACCACATAAGAATCTTCCACCTTGTCACCAAGTTCCCTGATCTTGTTGACAATACTCCCAACTTTGAAGGCATAATCTTCAACAGTTTCATTGGACTTCATCTTGGGGCCATCAAATTCTTCCTTCAGTGATTGCACTCTTGCCTCCTGTACTCGCTCAGCCCCGAGAAACATAACTTTTAGGGCTTTCCAAACTTCCTGCTCACTCTTCTTTTTCGCCATAAGAAAGGGCACATCTTCTGGAATTGCACTAAGAATGGCTGCTTGCGCAATCTTGTTCTTCTTGGTGTCCACCGGCTCTCTCAGATCTTCGGGATCTACCGCGTCCCAGAGATCATGTGCTTCCATCACAGCTTGCATCTTGATGGACCACGCCGAAAAATTGGATCGGGTCAGCATAGGGTATGACAGCCTGCCTGAACTTTCTCTCCTGGAACCTGCCATGGTGGTCGCCGGCTTGAACTTGGGCTTTCACTGGTTCTTCTCCTTCACCGGTCCAAGCTCTGATACCAAATGTTGGATCATGAATGTCAAAACCTCAAATCAAACAATATCTGGGCGCACACAAGAAGAAAATACAGAGTATTGGCAACGAACACAACAGAGTTTTCTCCAGAACTCTTCTCTGTTTCTAAAACTGAAAGTGCTACAGTGCCATCCGAAAATAACTCGCACAAGCGATACAAACTGACTCGGTTCAGGCTTCAACAGCCAACCCGAAAAACTAGCAACTTTCTCCTTCTAAACTGGATCATGATCCCAATAACTCGGACCACAATCTGACTCACTAAACATGACATAATCAAAGTGGAAAATCTAAACTTCGGTACAACCAGCTAACACTGCTGCCAAAGTTTAGAACTGAAAAACCAAACAGACTGAACAGAGCTGCTGAAAACAGACTGCATTTTCAGACTGCGACAGGGATGAACCGAACTGCACTCGGTTGCTTATTTGGACCTACTCCAGACTCTGAACTGAGACACAAACAAAACAAGATTAGCACTAATAGCCTGTGCTGCAGTATTTTTCTTGTCTCGCCTGCCTCCGATTGACCGGACGAGAACCTCGCTGCCTCGAGAGCTGGTGGCGTGGATCTCGGTGACCAACGATCTGCGCGATGGCACGAACGGGACCGAGCGACGTGCGCCTCATGAAGGCTGCTAAAACATGATGACGCGCCTCAGGAGCGCCGCGCGAGACGAGCGTAAAACAGAATCGTCGAGATGATTTTTTTCAACGACTCGGTTCTCGCGTAGGCTTTGATACCACTTGTTAACTTGTTCTAAGAGAAAACGTACACATCACAAATAAACTGAGAGAATACAGAAGAATTTTTGAATTTCTCTATTCTCTTACTTGCTCTCCCTTTATTAAACTGGTTACAAGTCTTCTCAATATATAAGGTAATATTCTTCTACTAGTCTACGTATTCGGATTTCAAGTTGAGCATAAATTCAACTTAAGTTACATATAGAGACGAACTCTACTATATTTTAGACTCGAAGTCGGGATTATTATTAACAACCTTGTCCCTCGCGGACGCTGTGGAGCTCAGGCTGCTCCCAACGCCTGGCTCGTTCGTCGCCTTGGATTGCCTCGTGCTGCACGGCGCGCGCTTCGCCGACGGGGACGCGGCCATCAGCGAGGTCGTTTCCTCGCGCTGCCCTTGCCTTCAGATCCTGCAGATGCACAAGGTCCGCGGCTTGAGGGGGCTCAGGCTCCGCACCGCGTCTTTGAAGAAGCCGCTGCTGATATCTCTCTTCGAGCTAAGCTCTGGATGTCGTGGCACCAAACCTACGAGCCATCAGAGTGGAAAACTGCTTCTTAGCCTTCAGATCCTGCAGATGCACAAGGTCCGCGGCTTGAGGGAGCTCAGGCTCCGCACCGCGTCTTTGAAGAAGCTGCTGCTGACCTCTGTCTTCGTGGCACCAAACCTACGAGCCATCAGAGTGAAAAACTGCTTCTTAGTCTTCATAAATACCGGCAAGGCGTCCGTTTGCGCCCCGATGCTAAAGAAAGTTCAGTTCGGCCCGACCATGTTCAGTTCGGCAGCAGTACAAGGTAGCTGCTGAAGCTCATCGCTGATCATGTTTTAGTTTTTTTGTGAAAGCGGATCATGTACAGTTGATACTCCGGCATATCTTGGAGGAGGTTAATTATTACATTTTCACAACGCTGCCAGAGCATTTCAAGCGTGTGGACGTCCTAGAGCTTCACATCTCGATCACAAAAATAAGCACATCATATCTTCTGGTGTGGATTTAATTTATAGTAGAATTATATGTAGCCACAATTAACACATACGATTGCATTATACAAGTATAGTTGCAAGAGACATGCGATATGCTCATCTGGTTAATTATAGTGTTCTTCGTGTGTGTATATATACTATATAGGAAAAGCAATGATATTGTCAATTTTGTGTAGCATCGTGACGTACTTCTATGTTTGGGATTTTTCCGGAGTTACTCTAAATGGTAAACCAACTAAATAATATGAGATTGCATAAGTTTTTTAGGTGATATGAGATTGCATAAATTTTGGGTTCAAACTGTATACTGGATCAATATATATGGATCTCTAGAGATATGATTTTGATCATGTCAATTGAGCGGGGTATCTAGGGCTATGATATACTTTTTCTTGGTTGACAAATATTTTCAACGGTTATATAGAGTTTCTATTTTCTATGTGCATTGAAGATAATTAAGTGGATGAGGTGGTGGTTATTTCATAATTGTTCCCTGCAAGGTCTAAATTAGTCCTTTTCCTCTTTTTTTTTTTGCTTCTCATGGCTCTTGCAGCGTCTTATAACTGGTTTAGATAATTTCTTTGTAAATTATTGTTGACCCTTGGAAATGCATGTGATATTCTGTCTTCATTTGTTATCATTTCAAAACTCAGTTTATTAATATTTATTTTACTTTCAAGGGATCATACAAGACGTACAATTAATTAATTCCTGAGTTTGAGATCTCATTTTGCTCTCCATGAACTTTGGATCTTTGCGTGTCGACAGATTTGTGCTATTTATTATGCCAAAATTACTAATTTTTTTGTGTTTTGATTGTTTTGTACATCACTAAATTCAGTGGGTAGCTAAGTCAGCTTGAATGGTAGTCTTCTACCTCATGGGTTACATGTTTTTATCTTCCATTTTTATATGTTCCAAAGGGGAGAAAATTGCAAAAGTGAGACTTCTTGAAGAATTTTTTGTCGATCTAATTAAAGAACATATTGAGTTAATTAATGAATTTGTGGCCTTTAATTTGGCAAGTCTATGAACTGTACAGAGCAATAAATAGTTTGCCCTTCAATGTGTCATTGTCATTTATCATTGAATCCCCTACAGGGTTGTTTATGGTTCTGTGTATGCATATATGCAACCAAATTATGTAGTAGTGGCACGAGAGAGATTTGGGATGTGTGCTTGTGAATGTCAGTACCCTAAATTTGGGTAAAATGGATGGGAAAATTAATTTTGTGCTAGGGGATTCTAAAATGTTAGCATAGCATGCATGTGATCACAAAAGGAGATTTTGATATGTTTCGTGAGTATGTGCCTTGATTTGGCTGATACTGAGAAGGAGATCATTAGCTCTTCGGTGAAAGGTAGAACAAAGATCGCTGCTGTATCAATCCTATGCTGTATTTATACATGAAATAGGTATATAGTTTTGAAGTATATATAAATTGTACTTGGGGCAAAACATAGCTAGAGAATGCCTTCCATTCTGTATAGGTAAACCTTTTTAGGGAGAATGGGTTTTTTCTGTCAATAATTCTAAATTGTAGAAAAGACCATTAACCTACCTAGCTAGCTAGTAGTTGGTTTGTTAGCTGGAGAAGTTGAACCTTGCATTAGTGTTGATTGATTGATGTATTACATACTGATTTACCAGCCTACAAATAACAGTTTATTGCAGTCAGTGTCTTAATGATATATAGTTCCATGAAACTATGTTCTAAGTTTGAACCCTCAGAATTTTTTTATAATCTCCCAGTTGTTGAATACTTACTATAACCCAGCACAACTTTATTTACAACATGTTAAAGAAGGAAAAACAGAATTGGATTTCTGCAAAATGTAGATTAATTTAAAGGAATTAATCCCCTTGATGTTGTTAATATATTTTATATACTTCGCTATTAAAGGAATATTATGCTAGCGTGATTTTAGTGTAATATCTTTAACTAATCGGTAAACTTTGAATTTTTAATTAGCCAGTCAAGATTTTTTTATGCGTAGTAATATTTAATACTTAAAGATGCTCGCTGATAAAATCATGGGATATAGTGAGATTTGCATATAATGCCTTTCACACAGAGAGAGAGAGAGAGAGATAGGAAAAATTTTGTGTGCTCTCGGGAGTACATAATCTCACTTTCAATATACCACTTAAACAACTATTTTATACCTCTTTATCACTTTAGGTATACTTAAACACTAATTCTAAGATATTTTAATACGACTTGGTTGAAAAACTTTCATTGAAACTCTTTATTTTTTGCTATATATCCTTTTCCATACATAAAAGGAATATATATACACAAATTATGCTATAAAAGTGGATTTCTATAAAATTTTTCGTGGAATTCACTTTGGAATATATTATAATTATTATTAGAACATGCTCAAATAAATAAAGAGGTATAACAATACTATATTTGACAAATTATAAGTGTTTGATCATATGCACACTTCCATTTTAGAGTCCCAATTATTTTCTCCGATTTACATTTTAGCTACAGATATTTTAGTATATATGACACTAGATAAACATTTGCTCCTGATCTGCCTGTTGTTCCCTAGTTACTTCAGAACAAAAGGATGACACACAAGCTCCTTGGATGCAGGTTGTAATATATAGTACACATGTCTACACATACGTTGTCTAGAATGCGACATCTGTTTTGGTCAGCCTTCGTGTCATATATGGTCTGAACCTGTCCTTACAGTCTGAACATCTACTAGGACGTGGACTAACCTCTAAATTTTATAAAGAGACAAATAAAACAGGAATTACAAAGCTTTAGCATTTGTCGTCAGCCTCCAAATTGGAGGGATGAAAAGCTCCCATTGGATTCCCTGGAAGAGCTAGTGATAGTTAATTTTAGAGGCACACATAATCAAACTGATTTTCTCAACTTTATTTTCACATGTGAAAACGTGGTCAGCAAGGTACTTATAACATTTTCGAGGGATATGTAGAACCAAACAAACAGATTTTGGCACCATGAAATTCACAAGAAATGAATGATGAGATTAATAACAAAGTACTTAGTAGGTTGGAATTGGTTCGTTGCGATGGGCGTCAAGCCTAGCTAGCTGATAAACATAATACATTTCTTTGGTAGACATTTGATCTTAAACATTCTATGGACTTTACACTGGTATTAAGTTGAAAAAGGACAGAGTGTGTTCATCGTTATTGAGATTTAAGCAGTTATGTCGCCTTGTTCTGCGCATGCTTTATCAGGAAGGATGGTACAATCTATTATGAAACATGTCTAGTAATATTGTATTGTTGGTGTACTATACTACGACTTCGAACAATTTTACTACAAGAAAATATTGCAACTTCACTTAGTTCTGGGTGATGATAGTTAATTATTTGCGCTAGCTACCATCTCCAAAATGACTTATTACGGTTCATAATTAGGAGCAGTATGCATATCTTATAGTACCCAACATTTTCAGAGCATTTGAGACACTACTAAAAAACTTCTGATATATGTACTGATTAGAATTTAGAACGACGACCTTTTATTTTATGAACTATATATGAAGGTGTTCTATTAAGACAAGTAGGAAATATTGCAACTTGCAACTCCCTGAAAGCCCTTGCATTGCCGATCGTCGTGTAGTCCATCTCTCCATAGGAACGGGTAGACTTGACGATTTGGCCCTAATTATCAGCAAGCAATATCTCGTATTCCTTGAACGAATTGCTCGTAAAATCCTGAATATCTCATATACGGTCAGAGATCAAACTGTATACGGTGCATTCGACCGGCCCATGTGTTCCTTAATTTACCGACTTTCTTTCAATCAAATTCCTTGCTCATAGCATGTACGTACAGTTGTACACCGTTTCCATCTGACAAGCATCAGTACGTGATGAAAAAATTGCAGCGAAATGTGCATACAGCATCTGGATATATTGATCAGTAGACGAAGAACAAACCTGAATGTTTCGACGTACGTTTCACTGCAGATCGACAAGCTAGCTACTTCCTGTCAATACAGCTGTTCGTTTTAGTTTCTTTCCAGAGACATGCGTACAGCTGGAGTGCAACAGCAACGAACCCAAGCCGTTCATCTTGGAAGGGACGTGTCGGATGAAGCCAACGTACGGCTCTCTCAGACCATTCTATCTATATAATTCTCGGACCAGAGTCCAACCCATTCACCAAACCCTACTCTCGCTCGAGACTGCAGCAAGCCGCGCGCCGCCAGAAACCCTAGATCTCTTCCTTCCCCCACGCTCCTCAGCCCAATCCCCATGGCTCGCGACGGCGAGGGGTCCGCCAAGAGCGCGAGGGTCACCGGATCTGGCTCTGGCGGACCCGGCGGCGAGGCCCCGGACCGTATCAGCGACCTTCCTGACGTCCTGCTCCTGCGGATCCTCCACTTGCTGCCCTTGGTCGAGGCCATCCGCACCTGCTTCCTCTCCAAACGCTGGATCAACGTCTGGACCGGCCTCCCGGTGCTCCTCTTCAACGACTTGGCGGTGCCCGCCGTCAAGCGCTTCCCGGACCTCGTCGACAGCAGCCTGCGCCGCTA
Source organism: Bonia amplexicaulis (assembly GCA_036346245.1). Lineage (NCBI taxonomy): Eukaryota > Viridiplantae > Streptophyta > Magnoliopsida > Poales > Poaceae > Bonia > Bonia amplexicaulis. The sequence continues at coordinate 3,656,487 of CM070755.1, forward strand.
CGCCACGGACGTCAACATGCGCGACCTCTCCATCTCGCTCTGCGGGCAGGCCAACGTCGACGCTGCCCGAGCCCGACTCGCCTTCTGGGCCACCGTCGCTGCCCAGCGCGTGACCGGCCGCTTTAACCTCTTCCTGTTGTCGACGACCCTGAATCTGGAGGGGGAGGAGCGGACGTCTCTTAATCTGCCGTGCTTCGAGAAGGCGATGGACATCTCCATCGACGTTGGCGGGTTAGAGCTCAAGCTGCCGGAGGCTGGCACGTTCACCAGACTGAGCAAGCTGTTCATTTCCGGCGTCCATTTCACTGACGACGGCGCGGCCATCAGCGACGTCGTGTCGCGGCGCTGCCCTTGCCTGCAGAGCCTGGAACTGACGATGATCCGCGGCGTAAGGGTGCTCACCTTCGATGCCAAGTCACTCCTAAACCTGCGTCTGTCCGTAGTCTTTCTTCTGGAGCGGCTCCAAGTGATCGCTGCTAATCTCGGTAAGTTGCATCTGGAGAATTGCTTCGCGAGTAGCCAGGGCGCCACGGCGCTCTGTCTCTGTGCGCCAGCGCTAGAAGAGCTCCATTGGTCAGACCGCTGCCCCGATGAGCTTCGGGAGTGCAGATTCCCTAGTTGCCTCAAGAAGCTCATCGTCGTTGAGGTTTACCTTGATCTTCTGATATTCATTGGTGGCCGATCAAATTTCACAAAGATTCTGCAGCTTTTCTCTCGCGCCGAGTTTCTACAGCTCAATATTCCTATTGAACCGGTACGTATCTCTGATCTTTACGTTCCATGAGTTTTTGATAGCATTATAGCAGTAGTAGTATCTGTGACGTATGAGCTTATATACATTGTAGCATCAACTATATTAGCGAGGGACATGTGATACGCCTACTTATTTGATCAATTAGGTTGTCTATACAGGAAATTATATTGTTTATGTTTGGTATTGCAGTATGAGGAAGAGATTACACTAGAGGTTAGGTTCTTGCACTAGTTCAATTACCTACCTCACTTAGGTCCCTGAGAATTCAGGCCCGGTTCAAAATAGTTTTTGCTGATGTTTTTTTGCTACAACTGTTGACTTTTGGCTAAAATAGCTACTGTAGCGACAGTAATTAGCTTTTGGCTGAAACATTTAATTAAAAGAAAATGAAGACAAAGAGGAGAAATTAAAAAAATATTATATCTCCATGAACAAAGAAAAAAGAAAAAACGTGTTGAAAAGCCAATATGTTTAAAATAGCTTCGGCTTTTGGAAGCCAAACCCAAAAGTTGTTTGGAATGACCCTCACCATTGTGGTTTCCGAAGCTTGTGTTTATGTAGCTTAGGTCTATCCACTAGCTAGTTAAGCGACAAATGGACCTAGCTAGTTAAGCGACGAATGGACCTTAGTGACATCGGTTTTGCTATTGCCAAGGCGACTGAAATTTTTTTGTCTCTCAGTCACTTGAAAGTTGCACTCTCAATCAACTAAAATTGCAGCCCCCTAAAAAAAACAGCCCCCCTCCAAAAGTTGCACTCTCAGAACAACTGCAATTTTAGTTGATTGAGAGTGCAACTTCAAGTGACTGAGAGACAAAAAAATTTCAATCGTCTTGGCAATAGTCACTCCCTAGTGACATATGCAAGCTTTGGGACCTGTCACCTGTAGAAGTAAATTTGACATTTAGGGACCTAACTGATAAAATCAACCATGGCCCGTGCCTTTTGTGCAACGTACTTTTACAATTTTGCAAATAACTTTATTTATGAGTTGATTCATTCAAAACTTACATGTATCACATGCTAAAACATCGATCATATCATTGCTTAAGTTTCAGTGATGTTAATGTAGGACCAAAGAAGGCAATAGAGGGGAGGTAAGTAGTGCCTTAAAATTTTTTCTAAGTGTTCACATATCCATTACTCCGATAGCTATAAAGGTATGAAGATCAGGATAGCAATCCCCCTAGAAAACCAGAGACTCTCAGAGCTGAGCAAAACCAGTCAGAAAACAACGTGGTGGAACTTCGATTACGTGGTCAGAAGTCCCACAAAGCTGAGCGCAACCTGATCGGAAATCAACGTGGTCGGATTTCGACTATGGTGGTCGACGACCAGACAGTGGTCCAGAACCAATATGGTCGAAACCAACGTGTCGAAATTCGACTCAAGTGGTCAAAGACCAGAGAGTGGTCGAAAATCAACGTGATCAAAAATCAGCGTGGTTGAAATCAACGTGGTCCAAAACTAACACTGTCGAAAACCGACGTGGTTGATGTCTAGTGTGTGGTCGAAAAACTAGCGTGGTCGAGGACTAATGAATGGTCGAAAACCACCACGGTCAAGACCGATATGATCGTTACCTACGTGGTCGAAGACTTGAGAGCAAACTTAAGTGTTTGAAGTAGGTTGAAATCCAACCGGTGTGAACAACTACCGGTGAGAGGTCGACCTGTAAGCGATCGAAATCAAAGTGATCAAACCCAGTCGAAACACGACCAGTGAGGTTAACAACCAGTGAATGGTCAAAAACCAAAGTGGTCAGATAATAGAAGTTACGGTACTACTACTACAAAGCCTGCAGTATTATCATTTCTCCCAGATGAACAGGGTTTCAGCTGACCGCGAGAACCAAAATCGACAGAACTTTTGATTGACTAAACCAAAAGCTGTGAAACTTCGTACGCGTAGAGCTTAAGGTCTCATGAGACTATTCCATTCTTGGATCGAAAAATCCATGACAAAGATGAGACCTTTTTTGCAATTTGAGTAAGCGCACACGAACTGAGATCTAAAACTAAAATCGTTGATCAGAACTTGCTCGTGGGTAAAATATAGCCAAGATGGCTTTGAGCACGTTCCCACATGTCACAGTTAAAAAGATCACCGAAGGAATCAAATCAAAAGACCTCAGATCAAGAAATCACTCGACAGGGCCAAAATCAAGAAAAAAAAGGGATTTCTTGCTGAACTTATTATTGAAGTGCCTAGATGATTATGGACCGATATCAGAGATTATCTCTATCTCGTTCATGTTATTAGCACAGCAAGATCAAGAAAAAAGCAAAAAAAGAGGTTAAACCAACTGAAACAAGTGCAACTCAATTAACAAGATGAATTTAAGAAGATGCAAAAGATTGATGTATTACTTGATGATCGATTTTACAGCCACTCCACTTAGGAGGACAAAGCTCTAAGTCTAGAGCACATACACACTCTCTAACATATCTCCCATGGGAGGAAGGAGCTAGCCACCAAAAGGCGTAGCCAACCTTCTCAAACCCTAGTTCTTGCCTCTACTCCTCCTCTTATATAGGCTCACAACCTAAATCAAAATCTTATGGATCCACTCATTAGGCCAAACCGAAGATAACCCGTTAACCCCACCTAACACCGGGTTTTTCTCACGCTTGCTTCTTCGGTATTGAGTAATGTTACCAAAATGCCCCTCTACCGCTTTCGTCAAAACTTCCCGCTTCCTTTTTCACGAAGCATCGCTCATGCTTCACCATCTTTCACGTGGCCCCAATGACTTGCTGCCAAGCCTCTCACTTGTCCGGATTCACTGAACCATCCTTGCTTGCAACCGGCCCAAGTCTCTTGGCGCGCCACATGCCTCTTCTCACACATAACGGCACCTGGCTTCCTTGAACACCTGGACCTCGACTCCTCTCTAAGTCTAGTCCCGGTCCATCTTGTCGTTGCCCATCATGTCCATCACTGGTAGCTCCCGCTTCGGTTCCTCGTTGTCCTGGCTTACCAGCACCCCGCAAGTCTTAGTCATCTTCGGCGTCTCACTGACCATTCTGGAACTCAGCATCACCCTGTGCCTAGTCCCGGTCCTACTATGCCTCACCATGACCTAGCTCCGAAGTCCTGCAACCAACATCAACAAGGAAACCATCACGTAGCACCGTACGATACACAAAGACATCAATTGTACAGTTCATTTATACAATGCACAATGCAAAAAATATGCACCCAAATTACTGATCCTAATCCTAGAACTAAACAATAAACACATGTGCACACAAGCAACAACACTCAGGTCAAACCATGACCCAAATTCCAAGAATTCCACAGAACAACCTCAAACCACTGAGAGAAGCCAGTCTGACCGCCAAGCACAGGCCGGTCAGACCGCTGGCTAGTCTGACACGAGTACTCAAGGTCTACGACAGCTGATCGCAACACCCACGACTATCGATCGTGAAGTCTACGACTACGACAACATGCGAAGTCTACGACTACCGACCATCAACCATCCATGGTCGTTCAGGCACTATAGCTTTCGACCATCGACCATCCGTGGTCGATCTGCCGATTGGACCGCCCAACACATAGCCGTTCGGACTACTCGACTACAAAATCGATGACCATGCCTCCGACTACTGCCAGTGGTCGAAGTCTGCCGGTTAGACCACCAAAACAAAGCGGTCAGACTGCTTAACCTGAAGATTCCAGCAGACAGCCCAACCAAAATGCAGTCTTTTGCAAAACCCTCAAAAACCAAACTTAAACCCCACAAAAACTCTAATCTAAAGGTCAATTACTCATCACAACAATAAGGTGATCTCCACATGGTCTCACAGTTAATTTACTTGACCATCTTGGAGCTTTAGATCATATATACTAGCTACTAGCTAGGATACACATTTTTTGATTAAGAAAGAGTTGGTAGTTGGAATTAACATTAACATATGTAGGTTTTATAATATTGAAGAGAAGAGGTCAGGTAACTATTTGTTTTATTGGAAGCTGGCATGTGACTTCAAAATTCTATTCCCTTTTTCTTTTCCAAGTTGAGTTTATATATCTTCAGTAGTGTTATTTAAATTTATTTATTTTAAAGGGACATATTAGAGAAAATTATGGTTTTGTTTCGATTCATATACCTAGATGATTTATCCGTAGATCTTATTATTTTTCCTCAACAGTGACAATGATGATTTGCATTGGAGTATATTGCTGTTTTTTTATGAAGATTATTTAGAACAGAGCTGAACGATTTGTTTTGATCACTTGACGATGTATATCCTCTCCGATTGTTCATTCTGTAGGATCTAGAGGAGTACGAGAACCATATGAGCAATGTGAAACTTCCCTACTGTTCGGAGTTGGAGCTATGCGTGACAAAGAACGGGCATAAATTTGGCCCAACCATCGCACACCTTCTCAAGAAAAATAGTCATGTCAGAAAGCTATCGCTTAAAACATATCATAGGGAGGTAATTAAACCTCCTAATGTTTATCTATTTTACCCCTCTTTCATCGATTTACTTTATCAAAATCAGTTCATTTATTAATTAGATCACTTTAATTCTTTGTATTCCAGGATGAGTACATTTCATGCGTGTCCAACTGCGAGTGCCGCCGACCATCAAACTGGGGAGACCAAGAGATCTCCTTAGACTACCTTGAACGGGTAGTTTTCAATGAATTTGGAGGTACACATGACGAGAGGAATTTTGTATTCTATATTATGGGAAATGCGAAAGGACTTCGGGAGGTGTCCATAGTATTCTCTACGGGTGTCGATCCAACCAAACGGTTCCTGCGCAAGCTACGCAGACTGGCTATGTCTACATCGGGTTGCACCATCGAGTTGCACTGAAATGCAATCAGTGTAGGAGAACGCCTACGGTGAAACGCATGCATATATATGCATGGAGAAGTTTAAATGGTTTTTCCTGTTGTTTGCTGGACCATATATCTCTGTTTCTTTAAAACATATTCTCAGTTTGATATTGTAAGATCGAACTTTTAGAAATGTACGGTACGATGCTCTGAAGTTAAAGTTTAATTATTTTGGTCTTTGAAGTTGTTCTATGCTTAGCCTCTTGATTAGAGATGGCAATGGGTACCCGAAACCCGATATCCAGTGGGTTTTTACTCTATTAAGGCATGGGTCTAAGTCAATTTTCTAACCCATGGGTCTCTTGATGGGCAAAAAGCCCAACCCATCGGGTCTGTCGGATTCGGGTACGTTCCTATAGTACCCAAACCCGTAAACCCATGGGTAATATAAACCCGATCCATAGGAGTTATAAACCCAGGCTCCCAGCCTCCCAGGCAAACCAGCCTAGCCCATAGCCTATTAGTCAAGTACAAGGAGCAGTTGATGTCTCTCCTTTTGGTTTTAACTGAGTTGTGCACTGTGAATTTGTAATGATATGCTATGCAAGTGAACTATGAACTGAGAATTGATGGAGTGAACTAGTGATGTGCATTGTGGATTTGTCGTTGCTTGTTTCATGCATAGTAGCATATAAATTGAACTTATTGATGGAGTGAACTAGTGATGTGCATTGTGGATTTGTCGTTGCTTGTTTCATGCATAGTAGCATATAAATTGAACTTATTGTTGACTTGCTAAGCATTGCACTGTCTGCAATCTGCACAACTGTTGTCGGGCACGGGCGACCCGTGGGTACCCGTTACCCGAGTGGGCATGGGTCTGGGCAAAAATCTGCACCCGTCACGGGCATGGGTTTTTTAGCGGGCACGTTCAACTTTCATGGGCACGGGTTTGAGATAGCAAAACCCAGCGGGTTTGTGCCCGTTGCCATCTCTACTCTTGATTGAGATAAAATTAAAGGATTGAGCATTTCATCGACACCGGGTAACTTTTATGCAGGTCAAGCTGCCGACTCCGATCGATCTTGTCAGTTACAAGATAAAGTTTGCTTTTTAAATGGCTGAGTGCCTTAGAAAACGGAAGTAACTTGCATAACTTGTGCTAGTCTTATGACTAATAGATTGAAACCATACCAAGTTTTCTAATTTTGCACAAAACGAGCATTCATTTACAATAAAGAGTAGTATATTGTAATCGAAAATTATAAAATCATTAACATTAATAAACAAGTAATAATAAAGCAGAAATAGTATAAATAAATGAGTGGCTTGCTGCGCAACAGCAAAATCCTTTATGTCGAACAAGTTATGCATGGATTTTCTATCCATACACCACATAACCCATTTGCAAAAACATAAATCTACTTATTGTGCATATAACCAAGTGGTGTCCATAATCGAGGACACGGTTATTTAAATATATTTACACTGTACAAAGGTTATATATCTTTACATATACAACATAAACATCCCACGATGTCAACCATATCATGTGATATCAAAGGTACCTAATTTGAGAGTTCATGACAAAATCTTTACATTAGCGGTCATAACAACAACTACGCTGTGATACATTCTTAAGATATGAAGAGCTCTCCAAAATCTTATGAACATAAACATTATGTTGATAAGCCTTGCGGTCCTTGCAAAGTCCTCTACAAACATAGAGATACTCTACCATGCCCATACTAGCCCAAAAACCTGTCAACTGGCACATGTGGTTTTATTGCTAGTACACGACAACTTAATACGCCAGAGCCTCTCATAAGACATGTATGGTTGTATGAATTTACTCGAGTCTATAAGCAAAATAGATCGTTCCGTAGTGACCCGGGCGAGAAACCACAACCAAAATCTCATGCACATGCACCGGTCTCAACATACATTCGCCCAAGCCTAAACATGTTTTTAGTGTTCATTTGCTAAACATAATTAACAGAGGTACCTCCTCTAGACATGTACATAAATTTAAAATGTTTCCCATATTTAAGCAATTTATAAAATCATTTCAACATAGAAAAAATAGTAGTGATAAGCACGGCTAAGCATTGATTAACTTGCACCATTCTAAAACTCCATAATTAATTTTACTAATATTGGATAGCATTACTATGGTGACAACAGTGAGGATAGTAATTCATCACGGTGGGATTAATGCAACAATTGGGTGTGACTACCAACCTTATCAACATAGCGATTTTACCAAAATTATACGTATACATAATAAATATTTGAAACACAACATACATAACAATGAAAATATGGTATCAATATGGTCAAAAGAGGTGTTTTCCTTACTCATTGAACTCTTGATCTTGCTTGGGGTCGACTTTAGGGATTTCTGGAATGTTGGTATTTAATCGGTAAAAGTCAAGTAACACAAATATAAGCCAAATAAATTCAAATATAGAGCAAACTAAAATATTTTAGTAGATTATTAAGTTCGTGATTTTATCAACATTTAGAGATAAAAATCACTCAATTGGAGTGCATATGAAAAAGTTATGAGCATTTGATTTTGGTTCAGGAATTAAAATCTATAAAAAGAGAAATAAAACACTGTGTATGTATTTTCTTTTTAATTTCTAAAATTTCTTTCCCAGGGAAAACCAAGATTTATTGTGTTATTAGGCTGAAAGATGGACTCGAGTCTCCTACAACCCAGGCGGTTTCACATGACAGCGACACATATCTTAAAACTTAAGTACATTAAAACTTTGATTAATTAACTAGCCAATCCCAAATGTCAGCGACTCACTACCATTAATCTCACTGCCCCACCTAACAAAGAGAGCGAGGAAGAAAATAGAGCAGAGCAGGCTTTAGCCGAGCTCGTTGCCAACGTCGCCAGCGGTGATGCGACGATGACGCATGCTCGGGGACTGCTAGCAACATAGAACCATGAGATCGAGGCAAACCCATCAGTGGTGATGGTGCCAGAGAGGTGGACGAGGGCGACGATACGACGACGCTAAGTAGCAAAAGGGGTAAAAAAATGAAGAAATACCTAGTAGTTCTATCATTTTGAATTGAAAAGTGTCGAATAAAATGTTATTCCCTTCTTTTGAATTTTCTTTTAACAGAAAAAACAGCTGCAAAGTTTGCATAAAATTCCACACAGCTAGCTCTTGATGTCCCAATTTCTACTCAATCTATTCATTTTCAATTTTTGCTTTAATTAGATGAGAGGGGGTGTTGTTTGATTTTTTTTCTCCATAAAATGTAATGTCCCAAACGAGTAATTTTTGTCCAAACATGTGCAGCGGTTTGATTTTTTTTTTTTTGGCGAATCAGTAACATGGATCCTAGAAATCCAACTTTGTTGCAATTTTTTTTCTGTATCCTGCTATTAATTTATGCCGCAATTTATGTATTTTTTTCTCAAGATGATTTGAGGTCTTTATTTTATCCAACTCTTTGTAACATCCTGCTGATCGGTGGCGCCCCAAATAATTCAAACGGGATGTTATGCGCTCAATGGCTCATTTTATGCAAAAAAAAAATCGTGTATCCACCACTAAATCATCCATCCTTAAGACTCCTTGCCTTCTATTTCTGTGCCGATTTCATCTAATCAAAAGCCCCCACGGTGTAACAAAAAACATCATAAGAGCAACAAAGATTACGGTAGCATGCCACAAAATTCCATCTAGCTACAACAAAAACCCATGGTAGAAATAAAGCAATAAACCACAATCTCTGATTGCAACAATAAAAATGTTTGTGTGCAACAAATCACTTAACTCGTTATAACAAAAACAACTCAATGCAACTTTTTAGTCAGACTGTAACAAATTGAAATAATCTGTGCAACAAAATTATAAGGGGCCTACAACAAACGGGGGAATACCTACGACAACCTATCGAAAAAAAAGGAAGCGGTGGTCGTCGGCAAGACGAACTCAGTGGAGGAGGAAGCAACCTCAATGTTGACGTGCGAGGATTTGGTGGGGGCAAAGCTGGTCCAGAGCCTTGTCGACCACTAACACCACTTTTGTGCTGGAGCTCGCAGGGGGCAAGGTCGAGGTAGCAGCTGGAGGTGGGGTAAGGCCGAGCTCGCCGGACACAGATGCGGCTTATCTAGCCGTTGGAGCAAGATCAAGGTGGGGGTGGAAGACTTGGTAGGGCAGCTCACCGAAGGTTGATGCAGATCATCCGATGGAAGCTTGTAGGAGAGAGAGAGAGCAAGCTGATATGCTCGATAGCTTCGAAGAGAGAGGGAGCAGGAGGGACGGTGCAGTCAATAGGGAGTAAGGAACTGGGCCATGGATGTGCGTGAAAGTGTTCATCCGATACGTGAGTTGGTATTAGACGTCGAGGTGCTATCATTAACCTAACTTTACTGAACACTACTGTCTATGTACTGAACGATCTGCTTATAAAAATGCACCAGAACTCACCATGGGCCAAGACAAAACCACATGTCAGCCCGGCCTCGCCCATGCGCTGTGACGACCATGCTGGCCCTATGCGTTTCTTCAAGTTCAGCGTGACGTGTAAATTCGAAGAAGTTAATAGATTCCACGGAGACAACTATACCCTACTCACCGCAACAGACTAGCTAGTGTACGAGGAGCCTCCTGCTTTCTTTTCTTGTACTAGAGCACGAGGAGCCTCCTTTCTTCTCTTCTCATCGCCAGGCCGTTTATCCAAAACGTTACCAAAAGTAGAAACCCTAGGTCCCCCTCCATCACGCACACGCTCCATCAATCCATGGAGGGCAACGGCAAGGCGGCGGCGGCGGCGTCCAAGCGCCCAAGGCGCACCGGTGAAGACCGCCTCAGCGCGCTCCCCGACGACGTGCTCCTCCAGATAATCGTCCTGCTCCCGCTGATCGAGGCCATGCGCACCTGCGTCCTCTCCCGCCGCTGGAGCGCGCTCTGGACGCACCTCCAGCGCCTCGACTTCTTCGACACCCAGGTCGTGGGTGGCGGCACTGGTCGCTTCGCCGGCCTCGTCGACGGCGCCCTGTCCCGCGTCGACGGCCTCGGCCTCTGCCTCCGCATTCGCATCTTCAGGGAGGCCAACGTCGACGTCGGCCGCACCACGTCGTGGGCGCGCTTCGCCGCCGAGCGCTTAACCGACGAATTCCACCTGTGGGTGGTGATTCTGCGCGAGGGCGAGCAAGAGCAAGGGGACGAGCCGGTCTTTGAGCTCCCGTGCTTCGTGACGGCTAGGTTTATCTCGCTGAGTCTGAGGCACAGGATCCAGCTCGCTCTCCCGACGGCCGGCGTGTTCGCGTCCCTAACCAAGCTCATGATGTTTTGCGTCCGCTTCAGCGCCGGCGCCGGTGCAGTTCTCGGCGACATTGTGTCCTCGCGCTGCCCTTTCCTGGAGACACTGGAGATGGTGCAAGTCGCCGGTGTGATGGAGCTCAGGCTCCACAGCGCGTCCCTTGTGCACCTATGTTTGTCGTTTGTTACAGAACTGAAGCAGCTGGATGTAGTGGCACAAAAGCTTCAAACCGTGGGAGTAGAGAGCTGCTTCATTGTAAGCGAGGGCGCGGTGGTGTCCATTTCTGCGCCGAAGCTTCAGCTGGTGCATTGGCAGGATTGCTGCCCGGAGCAGACTCACATTGGCCGCATCGAGCACCTCGAGAAGCTGGTGGTAGGCGAGCTTCCTGTCAAAATCCTCGCAGGGCTTGGAGGAGTTCATTCCAATTTCGACGTGATCCTAAAGCATTTTAGGCGCACCGATGTCCTGGAGCTTCACATCCCTATTCATCCCGTACGTCTCTTTCCCATATGCTCGATGGATTTAGAATATTATAGCATGTATGATAGCTGCTAGAAATACAAGGCTCGGTGCATGTGTTCATGGTTCAGTGTGTTCTTGTTTTAGTGTTACAGAGTTGTGACAAATTATAATGTTTTTGAATGTATTCCATGGCTCCAACCTAAGTTTGATTCTTACTAGACTATTTGTTAGGTTATATATATATATATATGTGCTAGCAGCGCCTGGATCAGTTAAATTATTGAGAAAGGATTAGTATTTACAGCTATTTAAACAATACATGTTAGGGAAACCATTTTTCAAAGCTAGCATTTGTGCGTTTGATGATGTCATTTTCGTTATCTGATATGACTGTGTGGAGCTATGGATTGTAATCTCACGTTTTTGTACATGATTTTTATTGTTATCTTGCTTTTTATTATTAATGGTTAAAACGGATGGCCACTTGTAATCATGATTCACAAATTCAAGCTAATCCATCTCAAACTAGATATATAGTGCAATAACCCAGTGGTTTGTCAAATTAGATTAATTAAGGGAATGTGCAAAAAAAATCCTCAGTTTCTCGGCAATTGGTACTGTCTGTAGGGCTCCCTGTTGTTTGAAAAGTGAGATGATATGCAAGATAAAACTATTGAAATGGTTTTAAGTTAAATTAAACTTGAAGCTGAGATGGACGTACGATATGCTTGGCTTGAAAATTTTGACAACTATTTAGTTGACAATGCTCGCCCATTTGATTGTTCATTTCATTTCATGCAATGTTAGGAGCTGATGGGACAGGGACAATTGATGGAGCACATTGTACTCCCTCATTATGCCGAGCTAGGACTATTTGTGGAGCCAAACAAACATATGTTTGGTGCAAGCATGCTCCCCCTTCTTAAGAGATGCATTGGTTTAAGAACACTTCATGTTAGTCTTTGTCAAAGGAAGGTATATATGCTTCATTGCTTAATTCGATAGTCAAAAATTATATCTTTACATATATTTTAACGCTTTGCTATTTTATCAAAAAACATTTTTCTTACATAATATGTATTTTATGCCAGGGTGACACGGCATGTTTATATTCTTGCATTTGGGATCACCCACCAAGTTGGAGAAATCAGAAAATCCGCTTGAATTCCATGAAAAAGCTAGTGGTCAAGGATTTCAGTGACACGATTCATGAAGCGGATTTTCTCGGCTTCATTTTTGGATGTGTGGAATACCTACAAAATATCACTATAGTACTTCGTGAAGGTGTTCAACCAACCACAGCGATGTTTTACAAGATGGGGCTGCTCCGTTTCGTAGCATACTCTGTGGAGTGTTACTATATTTGCAACCAAAAGATGGTCCGATTCATGTAAGAATAGGAGGAGTCAGAAACTAAGCTAGAACTATCTTGTTAATTGGAATTTTAAAAAATGGATAATATCTTGTTTTCACTTATCATAGATGTTGTATGGATGTTTTCCTGAAAAGGACAAAAAAAATATTTGCAGCTGTTTAACTGCTCGATCGTTCTACAAAATCATTGTACGTGCTTTGTGCCTTGTGCTATACACACAAATATACATACATATATATGTATATATATAGGAAAATGATTCCATACTCCTAGAAGTACGTACTCCCACTTCTATACACTGCTTAGATGATGTTGTTATTCCTCTTTATTCTTTTGAGTATACTCTAATAATGAGTATAAGATACTCCAAAGTGAGTTCGATGAAAAATTCATCAAAATTCACTTTTTATAGCATAATTTGTGTATATAGCCCTTTTATATATGAAAAAGGTATATAGCAAAAATAAATTACTCCGATGAATTTTTTTTAACCAAATCGTATTGGAGTATCTTAGAATTAGTATTTAAGCATATCAAAAGTGATAAATAAGTATAACATATTCGTTTAAGTGGTATATTAGAAGTAGGAGTATATACTTCTAAGAGTATGGAAAAAGCTTCTTATACACACACGCTGAAATGGGGCACCATGGTGCCTTGGCACCATGATTTTAAATGCGTGAATTCAACCCAAATTTGGGTGTATAACTTTGAAAATACCAGCTTTAGGGTATATACCCATCATAACAATTCAAATGAAACATATACTTTTGGAAAAAATATACTCAATTTCAAAGTTTCAAATAAATATAGATAATATGTTTTGCTGATTTATTATATAATCGGCAAATATCTACAATCAAACTATCATAAAAAGACAACTATAATTCAAATTTTAGTTCAAATTAGTTTGAACTAGTTAGTAAGCTAATTATGCTTGGCGTATAAAAAATTCTAAAATTTTCGCACAAGATACATAAGGAAAATTTCTATTTTAGATCATAGTGCCTAGGTAATATGGTGTCCCAGTTAGATGGACTGCTGTTTACATAAACTTTATTATGGTGGATACAAATTGCGTGCGTAACTTACATGTTGTATTTAAACTGTCATTTGACCACTTGAAAGAAAAACATTCATACTAATTTTTCGGCTAGCAAACGCTTACTGATCAAACAGTGGCAATTTTCTCTGCCACTGTTATATATACATAGAACGGAGGAAAAAGAAATGTACAATCGTTAAACAAAACAACTAAATATATATAATATATATTACAGTGTATCTTCGTTATTGTTATCTCTGTAGCGATATATCAAAATCTTTTACCCATACAAGAGAATTATCACCAGTACGTGTCCAGTTCCCTTCCGAAGGATGAAAGCTAGTTAATTTCTCCCACATCGCTTCACTTGGTGCCACCTCATTAGAGGAGATTATTATGGGTCTGTTTGGCAACGACTGCGGCTTATGGCTTTTAGCTGAAATTTTTGAATTTTGGCAATTTACGGTACATATTACGAAGAGAGAGTTACTCACTTGTTATTTTGGATGGTACATATGTTAGGCGTTTAGTATACATCGTTTAACTTATAGACCTCGTCTTGAGAAAATATTCCGTTTAAAAGTTAGATACTGTAGCAAAAATCAAAAATCGTCAACTTCGAAGGAGAAAAACATATGCTCATCCTCTTGAACACTGATATTGTGCTCATAAGCAGCAGTTTCAAAAAATCCACCTGCCAATCGACCCCCGTGAGACGTTTGATCTCAATCTCGCGCAGAAACTTCAGTGAGATCTTCTCCTCTCTCCAGCTCCTTGGCTCATCACAAATGCAAATCGACGAGCATGGATAAATTTCTTTGAACTCTTCCTCCTATATCCAATGGAAAATGATAAGAGTTTGTTTTGCTGAACTAGCTAAAATGCTTTCTCTAACTTTGGTAACAACTTCTAATTAATTAATTAATTAATTCATGATGATAGCAGCACAGGACATGAATATATATTTTACCTGAGACCGTTCCTTGAGATGAAGCTTTTCTACGAGGCTGCATGTAGCGACTAGACTTGCTAAACTTGCACCAACTAGGTATCTTAGTTCGGTCACTGGCTCGTGCGACAACTAGATTTGTGTTACAGCCTAAATTTGGGTCCAATTTAAAATTTCATGAATTTCAAAAACGTTTTGTTGCATTTCAAGAATTTCCGAAAGCTTTGCCTTGAAGTTAAAAAATAAAATAAAATTCCTTGGCTCAAAAACCAAATTTCAAAAAAAATCATTTGTGTGCTTTTCAAAATCTCCTAAAATCCTGTGTGAAATCCTTCCCATAATTCAAAATTAAAAATCAAAACTGAATTGAAATCTCAAGATAAAATTTTTTAATTCAAATTCAAACCAAAGTCTTGTTTGCAAAATTCTAAAATTCAATTGAGTGCAAATAAAAATATTTTCCTAAAGTCTATATGTTCAAAAACCCCTCAAAGTTCCAATCAAAATTGAAAGCAAAATCCAAATCCCAAATAAAATCTTAAACCTATTTTATTTTTCATTTTCTTCTGGGCCGAAACCCAGCCAAGCCCACGCACAGCTGGTCCACGCGACTCTCCGTGCAGCCCATGCTAGCGTCACTGCGGCCCAGCATGCACACCAACCCACCAGGGCACACCGTTGTCCCCCCTCTCTCCCCCCATCTCGTACTCTCACTGACTAATAGGCCCCTGGCCCACCTGTCAGGCTGAATGGGCAAGAGAGAGAGAGAGAGAGCACGACACTATTTTTCTTCTCCCTCTCTTGCTCTCTCTACTTTCTCCCAACCTCCCTCTCTCGTATGCTCTTCCTCTCTCTCTCTCTGCAAGAGACACAGAGTACTTGCACGTCGAGCCTTGCTCCCTCTCACTGAGCACCGCAACCTTGTCCCCTCACCTTGTGAAGCACACATTGCGCCCCACTCGCGAGAACTCATGCATGCCGTCGCAGCCCCCTACGAGAAAACACCTAGCTCTACTACCTTATAAGCTAAGCCAAGTGCATCATGTTCTTTACCTACTCCTCTCCATTTTCCCACTTGTCCCCTCTCCTCTCCTCCACTCGACTGTCAAGAATGCCATCGCCTCCTTTGTGCCCACCCGAGCGTGTGACGAGCTCCTCCGCCTTATTTTCAACACCCGGGTGAGCCTCCTCAACTTTTACTCACATCAAAACGTGTTCCATACCTCCCTTGGCATTTCCCCCTTAACCAAATTGAACTCTACCCCTTTACAGGCCCACATTGCCACTCTCTTCTTCATAGTCAGCCGAAACCACCGCCTACACCGCCATCTCTCCACCGGTGAGCAACCAAATTCCTCTCACCTAAAGAATTTGTGCCGCATCTCCTTCCTCCCCGACCCTAATTTAAACTCTCTCTCCATCTCTCTCTCCAGTGCACCCCTGCCACGATGAGCCCGCCGCACTACTGAGGGTCGCCGCCGCCAGCTCGCTTTGGTTCACCTCCGCCTCCACCATCCGCTCCGATGAGTTCCCCTTTCCTTGTAGATTCTCAAACAGATATATATATGCTTACATACATATATACGTACGTATGTATGCATGCATGCATGCATGTATGTATGTATGTATATATGTATGCTCCATACTAATATCCACCATCCATGTCTCGCTGGTGCCAAGCTTAAACCCAAGCTAACATGGCTGCCTTCTATTGTTTCCCCTGTTTGGAGCAAGGAAGAAGACGATATGACACTGACATATGGACTCCCACACAGAAGATTAGGATAATATGAATTGATAATTATTTAGTAGTCAATTAGTGATTAATATTAGTATGAAACGTGAACCCGAGATCACTAGAAAATTTAATTAGGCTCAAGTTTTAGGTCTGAGTAAGGGCCTTGACCTAACCTGTCAACCACCGAGTAATTTGGAGACCGGTTTTGGGGGGAAAACTCACTACAGTGTCAAGTATGTGATGACTTCCCAACCATGTACACGTATGCTCGCTGCGATAAGTAAACTGGCAACTTCGGGTGCCATTGTTTTAAGACGTTGCTTCCTTCACTGACGTACAGGCCCCACGACCAGTCACACAGTACTCACGCACGCAGTGGTCACGCAACTTTCTTTCCCTTTGGGCTTACCGGGCTGGACCATCCAAATCTGGGCCGTATGCCCTGAGGTTGTAGGATAAGGCCCAATAGGGCAAGTACGGTCTTGGACGTCATGGTCTTCTAGTTCTTGTTCGCCCCTCCCCTTCGCCGCCTCCTCACTTCTCGGATCTGCATAGGCAGCCTCGCCCACCCTAGCTAGCACCATGGTGAGGTTTTCTTCGTCTCCCCGCCACAAAGATATCTTGCGTGGATGGCTCGCTCTTTTGCCACCGGTGGCGCGAGCGGCGGATGCGTGGTGTGACTGATTCGTTCTTTTGCTCGTGTTGCTGTTCCCGCAGCCGAGACAGATCCACGAGATCAAGGACTTCCTGCTGACGGCGCGGCGGAAGGACGCGCGGTCGGTGAGGATCAAGAGGACCAGGGACGCCGTCAAGTTCAAGGTGCGCTGCTCCAGGTACCTCTACACCCTCTGCGTCTTCGACGCCGACAAGGCCAACAAGCTCAAGCAGTCGCTCCCGCCAGGTCCGTACGCACTTCTTGCGTTGGCTTCCCTTTCGTTTCGTTGCCGATTGCGTCATTTAGAATCCGATCAGTTTGATCCGAGACGCTTGATTGATTACAATTGTCCCAGCTGGTTCTTGCGGTCTTGCTTGCTGTGTAGCTTGTGCACACTATAGATGTGGGGAACCATGCCCCGAGTTTAAGTCTGGAATGTGGCAGTGTGTAGTACGCCCAACTTGTTTCATTCTTGGCACTGTTCTCAATTATATTAGGATGTTACTGTTGCATGAAAAATCCTGCCAGTGTCATGATTGAGTATATATTGCATACCCTTCTCGAAACAAATTGTTCATACTTTGGATTTGAACAGTGGATTGACACTGAGGTGTGTACCGGCTCGATATATGCATTGTGAAATTTTGGTTTAATCGGAAATGCTAGTTGCAGTGGTGGGTGCCTATAAGTTCAGATAGTCTGAAACATTCCGTGCAACGATACGGACAAGCAATAATGATAATCATAGACGTCATACACTATGATACAAACAATCGAACTTCCTATACAATTAGATGCAAACATCTTTCCACTCTTATGGCCTACAAATGTCACCACTGACCACTCACCACCGGTTATTGGGGAATCATGTCACTACAGTACGACTGCATAAAACAGGATAACATATCCTCAGGTCTAATAATACCCTTGGTAGCTCTAACTTGCACTGTTTATTGTGATATTATGACTGCATAATGCCTACATAACCTTGCCGATCTCATAGCTGCTATATTTTTTTTCTGAATAAACTATTCAAGTTAATGCATTGAGTTGTACATAGCTACATGTCATAGAGTTGTACACAGCTACATGTCATACACATATGGTGGTGCTCCAAAAGGCTTATAAGCTAAGGTTTCTGACTTTTTTTTTATTGTGGCGGCTGCAAATGCACTGTAGCTGCTGTTAGCTTTTTCTGTGTAAGTAAATTTAAAAAAATGAGAAAAGTTATATCATCATAGACAATGCATAGGAATAAAAGAAAAAAGAAAATCCAAAAAAGACGAAATTAAGAAGTTAGAAGCCAGAAGCAGAAGCTTGTTGGAGCGAGGTAGTTAACCCTCAAGCTATACATGTTTACATTAATATTGGGTGTAGTTCTTGGATGTGGTTAATGGCTTATAGCTTAATTTTTTTGAATTCTGACTGTTCGTGAGAGGCGGTATGCAGAGAAAAATAGTCGCATGCGATTTTGGTCAGTATAACTGAACTCAGTACATTTTTTACTACAATTTTTCTGTAGACCTCATTTTTAAAAAATGTACCGTTTGAAAGCTAATTATTGTAGTATAAGCCACAAGCCCAAAGTCGAAACGAACGCAGCCATTAAGTCATTATGATGTGTGGTGTCTTGTTCTATGCTTTAGTGCTTTTTATCATTGCCGTGCCTTCCCCAAACATTGTTCACACTTCCTGATTTTGTTCTTTTCTTTTGCAGGTTTGAGCGTCCAGGAGGTCTAAGTATCAAGCCAGACTATGCTTTTTGTAGTAGCAGGAATGTTTGCTCCAGTTTGCATTAGTATCTATTAGTATGCGACTTGTTGTGCCCATTAAGTGAATTCTGATGTTTGAGTTTGAAATGTAATGTTGGTACTTATGTGTTGGACCCGTGAGGCTGTGGTGTGATGTTACTCCTTGCTGGAGAATGAAGATAGTTTACCTATCGTATTGTTCCTAAATTGACTGAATCTTTGTACCATTTTTCCTGGTTCGTGGATCGTTTGGTATTTTAAACCAAACGATATTGTGTCGATGGAGCGGTTAGGATTTTGTGTGGTGATGGTGGAATCAGTTGGGCCTTCAGGTTCTTCTATATGCCAATTGCCAAGTAAATAAATATACGGGGTTCAATACACAAAATTGAGAAACATTTGCAGGCGAGGTACAGAAATCGTTTGTGGAACAGTGGAAGGGGAGGGTGTTTTACTTGGGACCATAATGGGCCGAATGGGCCGAATGTTGGAACAATAACGGACAGCATGCCCTGATTTAAGAATCTAGATTGTTTTCGGAATAAGATTAATTCCATAAATAGGTTTCCAATTTCTAAAACAAGCAAACACTTGCAAAAATTTCAACAAATTCACAGAGGTATTTTGGAATATTTGGAACCATAATAAATTAGTTGCAAACTTTGAAAAGTTTTGTTAAATCTACGAAACTTCTTTTGTGCTCGGGGAAATAAGAAAAGGTATTTAGAAAATCGATAAAATTTCAGATTTCTCTCAAAAATTTAAATAAGGAGGCAAAATAATTATTCTTGTTAGAATTGAAATTTGAGTCTGTTACAATTCCCCGCTGGGGAACAGGCCATGGGCCCATTGGCCCCAGTTCTTAGGGGCTCGTTCATTCGTTCCAAAGCGTCACGCAGGAAATTTTTTAATAGGATTAAAGTTCTACGGAATTCCTCTAAAAATCCTATGTTCCAAACACTCTTAGTTGTTTTGGTTTGTGATGTGGTATGATTGAATTGAATTTTGCGGGAATAAATTCCATAGGATTTCTACGAAATTCCCACGATACAGAGAGCTTACAGTTCGTATCTGGTTTTTGGAATTTACTGCTTAATCGACACCGTCCGATCCTTATCACTGTTTACGCACGCGCCCCTTCCCCAATCCCCTTTGGCTCGCGCCCTCCGCCTCCCTCCCGCGACGCCCTCCTCCCCGGCCGGCCGGCGCGCCACCGCCGTCCCTCCGCGCCCACCTCGTCTCCGCAACGCGTCGGCTTCCCGCTGGCCATCCTCGCTTCGTAGCCTCCGCAGGCCTTCGCATTTCTGCGCCTTGCCCTCGCTGACGGCCATGGTTTACTGCCCGCGGCTGCTTCTGGCGGCCGCGCTCGCCGCTCCCTACCCCCGTTTCGCCGTTCGCGAAAGGTTCACCCCCAGCCTCCCTCCCTTCTCCCTTTCTTGCCGCCGCCGGTCCTCCGTTCCTGGTGAGTTTGTCTTCTCATACTCCTATGCAAGTATGCAACCGTGGGTTATTATGAAATTTTGGCGACCAAATCGCTTACACAACGTTTGTACTGTGTAAAATTTTGAGTATACCTACAGAAACTTCTTGTTTGTGTTGTGCGCATTAAAACCAATGCTAGTTTGGCTAGAGAAAAATTGGGGTGCTTTATGCGTTAGTTTTCTTATCCTCTGGATGAAACATTGACAGACTTGGATCACCACAGTGCAATTTGCATCCTCCGGGGCGGGAAGCCAGTCAAGCGTTGCGGATAATTCGGAGGCTGTCGAATGGGCCATGCAGGGTAATCTGTTTCCTCCTCGCATTCTTGATTTGTTTCGGTGGGTAAGAGTTAGGCCACTGCCACTGGGTTGTTTCTTTCAGTTCTTGAATGCTTTGGGTTTAATCAATATGCTTGGAAGTTGGTTACAGA
Source organism: Bonia amplexicaulis (assembly GCA_036346245.1). Taxonomy (NCBI): domain Eukaryota; kingdom Viridiplantae; phylum Streptophyta; class Magnoliopsida; order Poales; family Poaceae; genus Bonia; species Bonia amplexicaulis. The sequence goes on from CM070755.1 coordinate 3,677,220, forward strand.
TTTCTACGCTTTGCGGAAGGATGTCGAGTTGGCTGTAGAGCGTGTCGATGAAGTCAGGCGGTCTGCTGGTTTGGAACATCTTGAGGAGGAAATCACTTTACTCGAGAAGAAGTCCGCAGATAGTTCCTTGTGGGATGACCCTTCCAAGGCACAGGAGATACTCGTTGCTCTGACAGAGGCCAAAGAGAGAATCAAGCTTCTCAAAGATTTGAAGTTGCAGGTTTGACCCCTTGACAGTCTTATGCATTCAGCACCTGAAATGGTATAGCCAATGCAAAATTGTAATTGTTAATTTATGTTATAGCTGCATATACTGAAATGCACTATTTTACACTTCTGTAATAATTATATAATGATAATGATAGTTAATGGAAAAAAATACAGATTTGCTGCACATATCCATATAGATGTTCTGAATTGGTGAAAGAAGTATGGCAATAAGTGGGCGTCAACACTAGTTCTTGATCACAGCCTTTGCTACTTTTAGGTTGAAGAAGCGGAGACCATTGTGAAGCTTACTGAGGAGTTAGATTCCATGGATACTGGCCTTCTTCAGGAGGCCTCAAAGATTATAAAGGCATTGAATAAGGCACTAGATAACTTTGAGATGACACAGCTTCTTTCTGGACCTTATGACAAGGAAGGTGCTGTAATTAATATTTCTGCAGGCGCTGGTGGCACCGATTCCCAGGTATATGTTTGCTGCATTTGCATGTTTTTTATCTATTAAGACCTTTCTAGAACAAAAAAGATGTCTTAGTTTAAACTCACTTTCTTTTGGCATGATGACAGTGCTTGTTGACTAAGCTTGAACTGTTTCTCTTGTTACTTTCGTAGTCAGTTCAAGGATGGGATCTTATGTATCAGTCATTCAGTCATGTTTCTTTAGAAGAAATTTTAACTTGTACTACTGCCAATCTTGTACTTTTGTTACCAAATATACACCATTGCAATAACTTATACGAATTTTAGTTTTATCTATCACCATAAAGGGTGGTTTGAGACTCTGAAGAAACAGTAACATAGAAAACTAGTCCAGCTATGCATAAAGCAAGTTTGGCTGTTCTCAAAAGTACAAACTATGAAATATGGTTTGATGATGACTTTATTGATGGCTAATCCATACAGTATGTAACTGGTTTGCAAGCTGTAAATCAAGATCAGTTACCATTATACTTTATATATGTAGTTATACACTGATGTCACATAAAAATGACAACAATTAGATGCTTGGTATTTTTCCTTAGAAAGCACGTGTTATGGATAAAAAAAATGTGATTACATTCTTTTAAAACTTGACTTGATCTTCGCAGGATTGGGCTGACATGTTACTAAGGATGTATGTTAGGTGGGGAGAGAAGCAGCGCTACAAGATAAGAGTGGTGGAGAAATCTCCTGGTGAAGAGGCTGGAATAAAATCAGCAACCATTGAATTAGAGGGGAGATATGCCTATGGGTATCTCTCTGGGGAGAAAGGGACACACAGGATTGTCCGTCTATCTCCATTCAATGCTAAAGGGCTTCGGCAGGTATCTGCATTTTGCAGTTCTACTTTTGTGATTTTATCAATATTCTTGCAAGCTGAAGGGAAAATACATCTATTCTGTTCTTTCTCAATTTTCTGCACAATTTGCTATTTTTTGCAGACAAGCTTTGCTGGTGTTGAGGTTATGCCTCTTTTACCGGAAGACTCCATGGATGTAGAAATACCTGAAGAGGAACTGGAGATAAGTTTCACAAGAGCTGGAGGTAAAGGAGGCCAGAATGTGAACAAAGTGGAGTCGGCTGTTCGCATGGTACATATTCCCACTGGCATTGCCGTTCGTTGCTCGGGTATATACTCAGACTAGCTTGCATCACACCTATTAATTCTTGGGTCCATGCTTTCACATACTTTGAACAAATACGCAATCTATCATGTTTGGGTAGACAGGGAATCTTAGTTTGACAAGATATGGTCATGAAAAAGCGAAAAAAATGCAGTAATGAATTGGTGAATGGTGACAATGGAAAATTAATGTGAAAATCGGAATAATGCCCTCTCCAAATTAGCAGAACCTCCTAGTCCTGACTGCTGAGTCCTAAGCATAGTTGATAGGCAAAATTTTGTCAGCTTTTCCCAATGTTAAATTCAATGCCCATAGTTGTCACGACGTCGCCTAGGCGACGCCAAATCGTCTTGGCGGCCGGAGGGGGATGCCGAGGCTGGTCGCCTCGCCTACTCCCGCCGTTGACGTCGATCTTTGGCCTACTCCCGCCGCCGGTGTCGATCTCCAGCCTGCCCCCGCCGCCGGTGTCGATCTCCAGCGGCGCGGAGAGGGGAGGCGGCGGGGAGAGATCGGGCGCGGGGAGGGGAAGCGGCGGGGAGAGAGATATGGGGGGAGAGAGTGGGAGCCGAAGAGCAGTTGGGCAGATTGGCTGGCCGCGGCTAGGGTTATGAGATCGGGCGCGGGGAGCTGGAGGCGGTGGGGAGGAGGCGCGGGGAGAGGATGCGGCGAGGCGGTGGAGGCGGCGGCGGGGAGAGGATGCGGCGGACGGGAGAGGAGACGGCATGGGAGAGATGGGAGAGAGAGGAGGTCAGGAGAGACGGGAGAGAGGTCGGGAGAAGAGTATGAGGGGTATGAGAGTATGAGAGAGACGGGCGTTGGTATCATATACGTTACCGTATGCATGTAGCCATGTACAGTGTACATGTTATGGCGCTCGCCTAGGCGTCCAGGCGCCCCTCACTCGCCGTGGTCGCCGACTCCGCTGTGACAACCATGTCAATGTCACAGAATAAGATATTTATGACTTTACATGTAGCTAAGAATGGCATTAAAATGCTTTTGAATTAAGAACTGGAGTTAACTGAGTGTTATACAGGATGAAGCTGACATTTGTTTTGCAATCTTCCCGTGTCAAACTTTGCAGAGGAGAGGACTCAGCTGGCTAACAAAATAAAGGCCCTAAGCCGGCTGAAAGCGAAGCTTCTGGTGATTGCTGAGGAGCAGCGTGCATCAGAGATCAAGCAGATTCGCGGCGACACGGTGAAGGCGGAGTGGGGGCAGCAGATACGCAACTATGTTTTCCACCCATACAAACTTGTCAAGGACGTCCGGACCGGATGTGAGACGTCAGACATCACCAGTGTCATGGACGGAGAGCTGGATCCCTTCATCAGAGCCTACCTTAAGTACAAGCTCTCTGCTGCTGCAGAGGAGCAAAGCGTCAAGTGATGATAGCATCTACTATCCAATGCAGTAGTATGAACTTTTGATGCAAAGCTCATCATTGGCTATGATTGATTCAGCCTAGTGAAGATTTGCAGTTTGTAAGAGCTTTTTCCTCGCATTTTTTTCGTCTTTGTAATCAATCCCTGGCTGTAAGGGTTCTGGATATCTATAAAAGCTGGAGTAATCAAATTGACTTGAAAGTTTTAACTAGCGAAACTACCTGATCAGAGCTAGAACTGTGGTATGATTTAAACTGTAGGAACCAGAAGCCGTGAAGACTAGTTGTTTTCTAGTTGAGTTTTTTTTTGGGTATGTCACTAGGATTTAAACTGTTGGGGTCAGAACACATGGAGGGTGCCTTCTGATGCTTCTTTCATTTCATTATTTTGCCTGTGATGCACTTTTGGTATGATAGCTGAAATGTAGACCAGCGAAGTTGACATGAGTTGTACTCTGAATTTTGCTATGAGTCTGACCAAATCAGGTGATTTGGTGGATTTTGTGTGTTGTTTCTGTAAGTGTAGAAATGAATATAATTTGACCTACACTATTAAATTGTCACTATTAATTTTTGTTCTTATTATTGCAGGAAAAGTTTGTCTAAATGAGTCCACTGCTCACACCTACAAAAGGAAAGATTATGTACATCAAAAGCATGAAAAGTTGGCGAACAAAGTTTATGAGGTGTTCTTAGCTGCACCTTGCAGGAATGTTTTTAGCAGGCATGTTCGACTAATGAAGCGGGACCTGATAAGGTATCGGCTTAAGAAATGTTGGTTGTACCTATTTCATGTCATATAAGAATCTTTTTATGTAAGTATCATAGAAATCTGATGGGTCTAATTTGTTAGCCGTATACATGGTGGTATATAATCAGATTTGCTTCGTGGAGGTAAATATGTGGCTATATCTACACTGCAGATTGCACAGCAATACCCTCATGCATAACTTGATGAATGTATCATACGTCAACGTAAATACGGTATTTTGTGGTAGCATATGTATTTGTTTTGTTCTATCAGGCTGTTGTGCTTACCCTTGACTTAATTTGTATTCTACGTTGAATCAGTGGCACTCTAACAAGTGCACTTGATATTAAAGTTGTATGCAAAATGTAATTCTATGTTTTCAAATATGTCTAATTAATCTGTCCTGTTATAATTTGGCTAGATCTAGAAACTTTTACTTGTGGGATCAGTTAAAATCTAAACATATTTTGTAGGGTACTTATTTAAAATCATATAGATTTGTATGTAAAAATCAATGCTTACTGGGGCGTAACCTATACGGGGTCAATCTATCCCAACTAGTTATCACTATATATTCATACAATACCCTAAATTTTCCTCAAAAATCCATCTAGCACCCTAAACTATAAAACCGGTCATTTGACCATCGAATTTTACAATCCGGTTCAAATAATGCACTGACTCAATTTCACACGGTGGTATTACCCACATGGCACGATAAGTAGGCTGTTTTGTCATGTAGGATGGCACACTGGTCGAATTTAGCTGAATGACAGATAAGGTCCATATGGGCTTTTCTCTCAATCGAAATAGAGAGGAAGGGAGCTACAGGGGTCAAGGTTATTAAGGCGGCAAGGCGACTCACCCCCCTTATACCTTTTAAGCGGTAAGGCGCGAGACGAGATGACACCTTACACATCCTAAGGCGCTAAGTCCTAGTGTGAGTTCCAATGACCATTTTAACACCACTCTTACTTGACCCCCGGGCCTCCTCTAACCCTTTCTTGGGCTTGCAAGCTTAATGCTCCCGCATGTGGAGATGGTGGCAGTGGTCCTACTTGGGCGAGAGACGAGAAATGAGCGCGGCGTGGTGGAGGACCTGATCATGGGGTATTGTCGCAACTGCGCATGCGTGATGTTTGGCATGCTCGTGCCATCTCACCCACCCTTTGATTAGGACAACAAGTCTCGGTAGGGGGGGGCGGCGCCTCATGGGGTTTTGGAGGACTCACCCCATCACCCGAGTCAGGAGAGCGTAGTAGCCCTAGCAACACACCTCGGGCAGGGCCTTCTGGCGCTATGGGCACCTCTCATCGCCCCGATAAAGGCAAAGGACTTGCAAACAGTCTCCTCCTATAGGGTTGCCCAAGATCGCCTACTTCCTCCCCGGGCATCACCTCGACTTTTGGCCTGGAGGGTACCCGCAGGAGAGGTGTCAAAGGGGCAGCGGTTGGCTCCGCACCCGCTGGAGTTCCTTGCGTGTTTTCCCCGTCAAGGGCACTGCCAGTTGACTCGTCTTTGTGGGAGAGTCAATGCGCTAGTGACACGACCACTGTGGCCAACATGGCAGGCACTGCCTCGGCGCGCACATCAGGGGCCACGACTAGTGTAGCTTCATCTGCCACTACGGAGATCCCCATGGACGAGATGGTCTCGGAGCCTAGTCTAGAGCGCATGATCCCCACATCCACACCACGTGCCAGCACACCCCGAGGCGCAAGCTTAGGCGCCCGGTTGAGAGACGCATCACTACTAGGGACTTCGCCTTGTCGAAGCCCATAGTCAAGTTCTTGATGGTGTGACAGTGACTAGCTAGTTAACATGGAGGGAGGTGGGCGTGATCGAGGGTTGTACTAGTGGTGGTCTTTTGCCGGCACCAACGGGTTGGCGGTGCTCAAGAAGCGATGCGAAAGGTGGTAGAGACGATCCATGGCGACAAGTAATCAAACAAACACTGAATTAAAATTTACTCTTTTTTTTTGTTTACGCCGAACCATTTTTCTTGTGCTACCCGGGCTTGGATGGATCTTCCCCGTACATGAGCAGTAAAAAATACTATCCATAGTTCCATGCCAAGACATAAGAGAACTTCGTTTTAGAGCAAGACACACGAGGTCTTTTGACTAGTGAGGACGCGAAAATAAAAAAGAAAAGAAAAGAAACACAAGGACTTTGAGAAAGAGCTTGGCGGGCTGGGCTGTAACTTGGACAGGCCACGTAAGACGACACCGGCCTCATTAAGTCAGGGAGGTTTTCGGCCCATTTTGCAGTCTATTAGGACACATTGGCGAGTTCCAGTGAGTGAACATCAGGCCCACCGTTCAGCCCATGGTCCCGTGCACTTGCGCTGTTTTGCGTTTTCATTTTTACTTGGAAAAAGTGTACTTACCCTCCACAAGATGACTCATCTACTTAATCCCCTTAAATGTAAAACTAGGTATCATGCTCCTCAACTATACAAAACTATCTAAATAACTCTGTAAGACTGTTTTGCCACCTTGACGAATAGCATGGCTAGCGACGTGGCAATGACTCAGCAGATTAAATTTAAAAATTCATTACAAAATGGCTCACATGTCATCGAGTGAACCTCCTTCCTCGTGGAAATTTCCTTTTGAAAAGAACAATTGAACTTAACTATATGATAAGTAGACCTCACTGTTTAAAATAATTTCTATGGTGCAAACCATAGCTACGTCGTCGGCCACGCCATTCGTCACAGTGGCAAGACCGACTAAGGAGGATATTACAGTTTTGTATAGTTCAAGGGCATAATATCTGGTTTTATACCCTAAGAGTTAAGTAGATGAACCACCATATTTGAAAAGGCCAAGGAGACTTTTTCCTCTTTTTTTTTTTTACTTTCGCCTTGTGCTTCCAAACTCGGTTTCAAGCAGAATGTACACAACTCAAAATCGTCAAAGCCTTCAAAAATGGCAGAAAACCCCGTTCAACTGTGTAGGCAAAAACTACAAGTGAACTCAACTAAAATTTGAGTCGTACCCAGCGGCGGAGTCACACCCCGGACAGGGTAGGGTAGACTTCATTTCGAAGTATAGAAAAATATCTAGTGTATATACCGGGTAAATTTCGTTTAACCAGAATAATATTTCTATGATTCAATCTAGATAATCTAGATCATTTCATTACTAAACGCAGGGCGTAACCAAATGCTGGATCCGCCACCGATCGTACCCACGGTATAATCACGTGCTTCTACGTTACATGCGATTACTCTGCATCGTTAAATAATCTGTGATGAGAGCTGTCATTCGATACGTACGTTTTCAGATACAGCGAGCAAAGCAAAGCAACAGAATCAGCTGGATCGAAGCAGACTAGCACAGCACAGGCTCGGTCCAAGATCCCCGGCAGCGTACTCGCTCGGGCGGTGGACGCGGAACAACGCAGCTGGGCCCGTGCCACACTCCTCTCAGTGGACGCCGTCGCTGTTTCCGCCCTGAAACGCACAGTCTCGCCGTCGCCTACTTCCACGTAATACTACTACGTGAACAGTAATAGCAACGTAAAAAAAAAGCGAGGGACTGAGCGGCCAGCGTATAAAGGTTACAAAGAGAGAAGCAAATGTTAATTAACGGCGACCCATCATTGAAAGCGGATAGGGGGCCAAGCCAATTGGATCGATAGCGGTACCAGTACGTCCTGCGTTGGGGATGTTGCGGCCACCCTACCCGTTCCAAAGATTGGTACCAGTACTACATCCTCAGGCTCCGTGCTAAAAGAATCAGTGGTGTTTTGCCCATAATAACACATAAATACACCAAGGTGATTCCAAAACATTGTTTACTAGCATTGTGCATACTTGGCGCTGGACCTTTTTTGACCTGATGGAGCAGCTAGGACAAACGTGTTTTTCTTCGGTTCAGAGATTCAGAAACACCGATGTGACAGCAAGGACAGCAAGTACTCTCCCACAGCCAAACATAGCTACTGGTAGATCTACCTCTTGCCTCTTGGTAGATTAGTTTTAAACCCTAGTACGTTAGCCTGCCTGACTAGGAGCAAAAAATTAGCCACCACTGGTCCAACGAAAACGGTAGCCCAGGAGGAATAGGAATCCCACTGACTGCGGTTTGGAGCACGGATTCCGAGGCCTACAGGGACACGGATGGGCCAGCGTTTACGTCACCTGCAAGTGTTGACGAGAATCTCAAAGCCACTGCTGGTGCTTCTTCTGTGTGCCCATGCTTGTGCTGCCTTTCTGCTCCTGGTGCAGAGCCCCAGGCGAGCCAAGGCGCCAGTGTTTTGATCAGCGTTTACTTTTGCCCCCTTCCCAAGCAATATTGGTCTCTCTTTGGGTCCTTCAAAACCTACCCCTCCCCCAGGGATGCTATAGCTCATTGGTTGGTCTTCCGATAGGCATGGCCTTGTAACACTGTCAAGAGCAGAGTAGTAGTCACTACTAGGTTAGGTTAAGTGCATAATCCATTGTTTTCTTGGTGTGTTTCCTAGGGAATCCCGCACTGTTCATCTGCACGCACAGCAACTTCGGCATTTCAAATTGGGAACCTTCCATACTCAATGGTTCTAAGTGGACTACTCTCCCTCCGGCTAAATTTGTAAAACATATTTTTTATTGATTACCTCTAATTAGTATCTCTAAATAATATATTAAATATATATATATATATATATATATATAGAATAGCAAATAAAATCATACATTTATTAGGAGATAAAGGAAACATCACACCAATTTGCATTAAAATATAAAATATACCTCATATTTATAAATAAGGTTATTTAAAAAATACAATCTATAAACTTGAACGGAGGGAGTAAATATTAGACTGCTGGATTGCTTTGACTGCGTGCTCGGAGACATAGTTTTTGCTCATCATTATGCGCTGCATAACAATATTAATAACGACACCAACATCTCAACTCTGAAGCAGTTGCGAGCGCAGGTTAGTGTGGAAATTAATGAGAGAGCACGCTTGCTAGTGACCTAAAAACACCACATGCATGTATGCAACCTTCTCCAGTTCTCTGTACTGGATTTTTCTAACAGTGAGTCCTGGAGAATCCAATACTACGTCACTGAAGTCGTGCAAGCATAGGCCCAGCTTGATTGATTAGTTAACCAGAAACCTTTGCCTGGCACTTATCCCCACACTTGACAACATGAGTGTGTTCTAAGGAATCCCTTGCTTTTAATTTCTCTTATCCTTATATAATTTGGCCAAATCCAACTCATTAAGTTACAACTAATTAGAGAAGTCTGTGCTACAACGCCATGCATGCATGCGTGGAGTTGTCGCCATCTTGTTGCATGCGCGCCGCGCGCGCGCGCCTCCACGATGCACGCAGCTGCAATTTTTATTTTTATCTTGGATTTGCAAGTCGTAATTAACCAACGAGGAGTACAATCTAAGGGATTATTTCCATAGGATCTTAGTCTCGTGGATGCCTATCGCACGTGCTTCCGTGTGCTTAACTAGACATAACTAATGTGGTCAAAGCTCAGAACTCAAACTGAACTTTGCTTCCGTGTGCTTGGGATTCATGTGTACATGTACTCCATATGTGTTTGGAATTTGATACAAAGATTTGGACAATACTCCATTTATCGGTCCTATAGAATCAAGGATGAAATGCAAGATTGCCAAAAAAAACACATGGATTTTGAATAGCTTTGGTAATGGTGTAACTACTAATAACATAGTACGTCGTTGGTCATTCAGAAATGGGGACTGGAATTTTAGTAAGATCGGGACCATGCATGGAATCCCAAACTAAAGGTAGAACGTGTGGGTCCTTAAAGAAAAGCATGGTGTTGTCATACTCATAAATCATAAGTAATCTCTAGTTCGCAATCATAGGGTTTTGATGGTTTTTGCATGGCCCGGAGCGAAAGACCTGGCGAAAGGCAACGTTTCGCCCCCACAGAAACTAGCCTTTTAAAAGCTGAGAGGCCGGGCTTAGTTTGGATGAGCTTTTCTTTGTCTCTTAATCCGTTTGACCCAAAATATAGCCGTGGGAGTAGCTGTAGGATTGGGTATAGCGAGTAAGAGAGGGTGAATGAATTTTTAAATTTTTCTTCAGTATTAGTAACTTAATATAGCGAAAAATTCAAGACAACATACTATTCCAAAACCCAGAACCAAAAACCACCTAAGACAACTGTCTCTTATAGGTTTGACCACCAACCACAAGGCGGTTGAACCGCTAGCCTGGTCTAACCGCGATGTAACACCGATCGGACTAGTCAAAGCGATCGGACCGCTCTGACCATGGTCTAAAACTGAAAAACAGTTCAGCATGATAAAAAAGGGCTAACTCCCAAATCAATGGTCCAAACAGGCATCAAGCATTCTGTACATCAAAGAACAAATAACCATCCCGAGTATAAGTGACATACACTTAACTTCCATCAACAATATCGATGTAATCATGCACCACTTGACTCCCATCAACAATGTCGATTAATCATGCATCACTTGGCACCCATGTCTGTATTTTTACAATGCATGGACTACGGCGGTGACTTGTCCTCGGTATCTGACATCCCTACAAGGATAGGAAATTCACGGTTCGTCGGAGACCAGTGCACTGCCCCTTGTAACCTTGTTGGGGTGTTCAGTTTAACCTAGGTCCTACCTAGTACTCAAGTTAGCTAACTTGGCTTTGTTGCTAGTTGCTACTGCTACTCCCCGACCTATATCTATCCATGGCTAGAATTAGGCTCTTAATCTGTCCTGTTAATTTACATACGCCTAATCAGACTGATTACTCCGGTGGCAGCGTGGTTCATGGGCGCAGCAGGCCAACAGTTGCAAGCATTGGACCATGGGTGCACGAACAGTGTCCTCCCGTACATTCAGGCATGTCTGATCGTTGCCATTAAAAGCTCATCTCTGATTGCAGAGACATGCCCGCATGTCGTGCCCGTGCGTGCGTAGGGGTGGTGAGATCGATGAGATGATCATCACACCAGGAGTCGTCCGCGCCTCGCGCGATCCGTCTGTCGCGAGGGATCGATCAATTAATGCGCGATCTGGCCGTGCATGCCGTCAGGGAGCTAGCCAGCTGCCTGCGATGTCTCAACAGACATGAGACCAGCCCTGTGACGCAGCGAGAAGTGATGTGGAGTTAATGCGAGTCGATCGCTGCTCGTTTCTGTTCGACCGTGACACTGTTTTTTGTCGCTGTACACCCAATACAATAGATTGGTGGTGCTATATTGTATTGGGTGGGTTTTTCTTTTCTATCACGGATGATTTATAACTAAAATTGATATTTTTTTATAGGAGTGATTATTGCTAAGGCGACTGAAATTTTTTTATCTCTCAGTCACTTGAAGTTGCACTCTCAATCAACTAAAATTGCAGTTGTTCTGAGAGTGCAACTTTTAGAGGGGGCTGTTTTTTGGAGGGGGCTGCAATTTTAGTTGATTGAGAGTGTAACTTTCAAGTGACTGAGAGACAAAAAAATTTCAGTCGTCTTGACAATAGCAAAACCTTTTTTTTATTTTAGTATGAGGCTTATATGGATAGATGAAATAACGATAAGTTGTTTTAAATAAATAGCGAAGAGACTGTCTTGTTTATTTGTTATAAGTTATAAGCTAAAAATAAGAGACCTGTGTACCGTGCCACTCTCTCACCGCAACACTGTTTAGCTTGATTGCTCAGCTGGACCGGTTGACGCGGCATCCTCACTAACGTGACATACTACAGACATTGTAGTATTACTTGCTGTACCAAAGCACCACGACATCACGAATACGGAATACTGTGGGGGGTTGATCCGCCGCGTCGGGATTCCGACCAACCGCCGACCTCCTGCCGGCATTCGATCGCCAACTCCAATGGTGCGACCGCTTTCAAATCGATCTGTCATATAAACTGGGGGCTTATGTGCAGCTCGACACCAAATTAACACGGTGTAGCATTACTGCTATGCTGCGTGTGTTGGACGTACGACTTACACTTGGATCTAAACAGGAACACCGACCGGTGCACTGTGCAAATGGATAGGTAGGTAGGCTCGTCTGAGTAGACTAGTCCCCGGGTAACCGCACAAACCGGCATGTACTTAGGTCTTAGGCCATGTTTCGAACTCATGAATCTAGCTCGATTCATGCATTCCAAAAAAAGGGCTAAGTAATCTCACTTCGGGCTCATTTGGATGCATGCTAGGGATCGATAGGGCCCAATCTTTTCGAATTGTCAGAGAAGTTGAACTAAGATATATACATGCTCGTCTGAAGAGATTAGGTCTAATCCTTTCTTATCCAAATAGGATAATTAACATCAACTGGATGCTACTACTAGGTATTTGAGGAGCAAACTATCGATCGCCTTGATTATTAGTAAGTCGATCTTGTGCGACCTTCGCTGGTGGTGGGTAATGATGATGCTTTAATCCGTCCGTTGGCTGCTAGCTGCTCGATCTAATTAATTGTAGGGATCCCATGCGTGTACGTATTGCGGTACGTACTATACGAGTACCGCGTATTGATGGTAGCAGGTTAGTTGGTTTTGCATGGACCATAGATATGCCGACCATATACATACGGCGTATAATGTATCCATGATCCATGCATATATGTACTAATTAGGGCTCTGTTCTTTTCAGCTTCTAAAAGCTGCTTTTCGGTTTTTCTACAGTAACTAGCTTTTAAACGAAGTATTTTTTCAAGATAGGGTCTACTAATTAATTGTAGTACATACTTTATTGACTTTATTTATATTGGCAAAAACCGCATGTGAATTTCTGTTACTCTGTAATTTCTCGTACAAACAACCTAAAAACCACAAGCCGCAGTTAAAAGTTACAAATCGCAGCCAAAAAGAACAGGCCTAGCACCCTGGGCCGTATCAACATGGAGTGTTGGCCGGATGATTAATCGCGCGTAGCTAGGTACCTCTTCCTTGCAAGCACAAGCGAAAGGGATCGATTGATTGTACGAGTGATGCCAGCAGCAAAGAGGAGTGTGATTCTGGCATTGGATTCTCTCCACGTGTTCTAGCTCATCGGATCGACACAGCAAGAGAGCTCGATCATTCGTGGTTACGTGATTCCGAACAAAACAGAGAGAGAACTGAAATGAAAAAGGATTGATTTGACTAAATCTGCAATATTAGCGACATGACGGACCAAAAATCAACAAGCTATATAGCGATCTTATCTGATGATCAAAGCGTATACGACACCTCAGCACATGTTAGTCTATATGTATATACACACATGGGCGGAACCACATTGGGGGGCCCGGTGTCACAGGACACTGGGTCCAAAAAAATTTTAAATAGGGACTAGCACTTTTGTTCCATGTATGAACCCCCTAGACTAAACTCAGTGCACCCGGTTCTACCCTTGAAACTCAATGAAGGGAGCACTAGTAACCCAAATTCCCTGTAATACCACTGAATTGCAAAAGAGAGATTTAAGAAAGGAAAGGGCAGTTTTTGCTGTCAGACCCATCGGCTTTTAGAATGCCGAATAAGTAACGCTCGCAGAGGTTCCCAGACCACCCATGGACGGTCGGCGCCGTCTAGAAAGCGACTAAAAGTAGCGCTCTCAGAGGTTCCCGCACCATCCGTGGTCGGCTCAAGACCGCCTCGCATTGTGGGTTTTCGTCATTCGGCAGGAAATTCTATTATTACCTGTTACCGATTTACCTGCCACAGTAAAATAGCACCAAATAGTATAAGGCTGTCATTGGACCAAAAAGCTCATAGTACCATAGTGCCATTGGACCTACGCGATGGGTCCTTAACCCTGGGCGTTTTATGCCAAGATCGGGTTATGCGTGTACAGTTGTCGTCGCTTGCTTAAGCATTGACTTCGATATGATGTGTTGAGTGGGGTTAACGTTTGTACAGGTGAAGGTCTCGGGTCGGAGCCGTCCACGCGTCGTTCCCAAGACTGACCTCGTCGACCGAAGGAAGCCTAGGTATATCCGATCAATATATACTTAGTTTTAAATTTCTCTCAATTATTTCAACTATTAAACATATAAATATCTAACTGACTTTTCAATTAATTGGTAATAATTTAATGAATGATATACTTATTTGCTATGTGGAGAAATAAGAATTGACAAAAAATACTAATGATATTATGGTTCGTCGCTTTGTGAACTTGAACGAACGTAAATACTAAAAGATAATGCATTAACTTACATTTAATCATTCTACTATTTTTACTTGAAAACTTTAAGTAATTTTGTTATCTTTTAATAGCCCATTAAGGTTGAATGATGTATTTTATCAATGTCGACTAACTTTTATATGTAGTTTCGCCCTTGGTTCTTTTAATTTGTCGCAACTAATTAATATTATCATCGGATTTTTTTATTTTGGTAAGTATTTTGATCGCGCTTTTTATCATCATACGTTGTCTCGGTTGTGTTAAAGTATTGATGCTAAAAATTACCGAATACATTACTATTTAGCATATTATTACTTAAAAACTATATATATTATTATATATACGGTGAAGTAGTGAACCCTGATCATTTTCCTTCTAGTTCCGCCCCTGTATACACATAAATTTCTGAGTTAGTTCTATCTTGCTAACTTACCTTGATAAATCCTTACATATAAATCTAGGAGTTCTAATAGTTGCACCTCCGATTAACCGTTTTGCACGAAGCGAGAACGAAAGCGCAAGCGGGTTACTACGTGTGCGTGGCCTATCCAGAATGGGGTTAGATCTAAACCGGTTTTGGACCTTAGGGCGTTAAAAATGGTATCAGAGCCGACTCTCGCGGTTATATGGACGCGTGCGGGTCAAGGGCGCGGGCATATGGCGTATGACGCATGTGGGCCCGGAGTGGACACACGACATGGTATATGTGCTGACACTGAACGCACGGGCATGTGCCAAGAGGGGAGATCCTTATCATTTGCCCCAGTGTGTGTATGTTGGTCCGACGAGGATGTCGGGTCCTTTGAGGGGGGTGTATGTGACACCTCGGCCCATATTGGCCCATATATGTGCGCATATGAATTGCTAGGTTAGTCCCACCTTACTAGCTTACCTTGAGAAGCCCTTACATATAAGCCTAGAAGTTCCAATGGTAGCACATCCGGTTAACCGTTTTGCGCGAAACGAGGACGAAAGCGCAAGCGGGTTGCTACGTATGCGTGGCCTATCTAGAATGAGATCAGGTCTAAGCCGATTTTAGACCCTAGGGCGTTACAGCGTACGTGTGCCGAATAACTGTGGCAGAAGCCAGTCCAAAAACACAATAAATAAATGACTAATCTCAAAGATAAATTTATTTGGTCCCCCAAATATTTGGAAGCCTAGATTCGCCATGTCTCACGCAGAGCATGAAAAGGTTCATGCAGTGCAGCGCAGCGATGTGTGAAGGAGCATCAACATCGCGTTTTCCATATCTAAAGCCAATACTCCCGGGGGAAACGCCGCGCGGGCACTCGCCCACGTCGCCCCCGCGCGCGCGCCCGCCCGGCGCGTGGCAGCGATTTTTGGTACGGTCGGCGGTGGCGTTTTCCTGTATTTTCCCGAAATTGCGTACAGATCCCTGATTCTCGCGAAAAGGTCCCTGGATTTTTTTGTCCCCTCCCTTTTGCGTGATGGCCCCCCGCGGTTTTTTAAATTACGCACGGGTCCTCGTTTATTTACGTACAGGTCCCCCCGCGGTTTTTTTACTTACGTACATGCCCTCGCTTTTTTGCAAAAAAACCTTCACCTTTTCCGAAAATACGCATATGCCCTTAGATTTTTTTAGATAATTCCTCGCGATGACACGATTGCACGGCGGCGTGCGCCGCGCCTACGAGGCTAGTGTTATAAAAGTTACGACAAAAAGTAGGTTATCAAAATAACGGGTGATTTACCGTAAAAAAACTTTTGTAGAAAAACATGGACGCATAAAGATAAAATTTACTATATGAGAATATATTTACAATGAAACTCTTATTTTTTCTATAGACTACATATGTATGTTTATAGTGATTACAAAGAGGACTTCAGGCAGGAGTAAAACTTTGTGTTTGAAACGGAAACAAATGGAATAGAATTTAGTTTAGAAACTCAACGAGCTCCACCTTGAGCCGAAATCTCTCGTATAGCCAAAACAAAGCAAATCTTCTCAAATCACAATCCACCGTCAATGAACATTGTGTGTTAAAAGCCTACAGGACTAATGGATAAGTAAGACTGAATCGGTCTTCTCTATATGCTTCTCCTGTGGCACTGAATAACTCACCTCATAGACTTTTTATATACTCCAGATAGAGGACATAACTCGACAAATAATACCCATTAAAGAACAACTTGTACGTGTGATCATCACGTACATCAAACTGTCAACTATAAAAGTAACTAAATTTCATGGCATGATTGAAAACTGCTCATGTAAAAGAACATCTAGATGAAAATAACACTTGTGCCGTCATTAGAGCAGAAACAATTCCTGCAATAGACCCCCTCATAGTGAGCTTTGACAATTATAACGTATTGCACATGCAATACCAAATATTGTAATATCTATGCCGATAATTAATTCCTTACACTTTAAATTCTACATCTCGAACTCATATTTAGAACATAACATTCATAAATGAATAGGAAACTCTGGAGAGTATTATGTAGCTGTCATCAGGGTATTATCAAATTCCTAAGAATCAGTGTTGCCAAAACTTCATAATGGTCGCGTAAATGATCTAAATTGTAACATATCCAACCAGTGAACGAAACACCAAATTCAGTTGCTCCCCATAGCTGGCATTGGCTCCTCTTTTGTCTGACAGTACATGTGCTATTAGCATTGCTAAAGATCCGATGAAGCATGAGCTTATAAAACATATTGGTGTTGGTGCTTTCTACATGCGGACACAGATACATGACCAGATTTTTGCTCTTCAGTATATGCCTTCAGAAATTTAGTTGGTAGATTTCTTCACAAATACATAGACCAGAACTCAGCACAGCTTCTACCTCTCTAAACTTCATATTGTTGATCCACCATAAGTTTAAGGGTGCTGTTAGATGTGTATTATATAGCTGTGTATTTTTCTTATTATGTGAGAGGTTTTTTACATATATGTTATATTTATATATGTGTGTGTGTGTATATATATATATATATATTGATCTAATAGTCTTGTCTGAATTCAGACGCTATTTATAACATGGGTTATCAGGAAATCGTGACAGTACTTCCGTAGACCACGAAGGCTCTTGTAGTCTGCAGGTGTGTGAGGTGTCATGGACCTGCCCCTGTGGCCCATGGTGCAAGAGGTCCATGCAGGAAAGTGTTGTAAACCTTTTTGACCATAGTGAGTGTGCTGATGACCTGTGTAGATTGTAGAAAAGGAGGTTTGTCATGGCTAGGTGATGAGCATCTTTGATCCTGCCACTCTGCCTGTCCAACCTCAAGTTGGATTGTCAGAGGAGGAAGAACAAATGAGTGAATTCAATAAAATGTGCAGTGGTACGTGGATTTTTTTAATTATATATAAAAGTTTATGGAGTTTGCTTCAATGCATCTTTTTTTAGAAAAATTTACAAATATTAAATGATGACAATCTGCACCAAAATATAAAAACTTAATCGAATTGAAGATTATATATATATAGAGGGAGAGACTGGAATATTAGGTAGGGGAAATCTTCGATTTAATTTGTTTTTAGGTTATGCATATTTTCTCCCAACTAATATAACTTATTTGCTTTAAGATTCATAACTTTTTAAAAAGAGATGTAACAAAGCATACCCAAAGTTTATTTAAGATCCTGTCTCGGAGGACATGAATTTCACAAAAATTTACATAAATTTCAGAAAAAAAACAATTCAATTTCGTTTCCATATGTGTCAAAGCCGTACTGGAGGTCATATGTTTAGATTCTTATATGGGAGATTATTTAAAATCATTTTTTTTACCCAGAGCTAGGTCTAACTGCCAAGCTCAAGTTCTTTAAAATCGTATGTGCACCCCTTCTTCGATGTGAAGATCATACATGCACTTTGATTTTAGTCTGTACTTACAAAAAAAGTGAATGAAAAGTTCTGTCAGGCACCCAAAGCACAGGATTAGCTAGAATCTCCGAACAGCGAACCGGCTGGGTGAAAGATTATCCTCATGAAACTGCAACATGTGGGAGGTTAGACACTGCACACTCGTTCAAATCTTGTTTTAGTCTCTCAAAGAGCATCCAAAAAGCTCATCAGGAAAAGCTCCTGCCTAGAAAGGGACTCAAAGGCCCGTGTTCTTTGCCACTAAACCATATCAGCCTGTCAGAGCTGTCCTTGCTTTCTAAACACTGTAACAGCATTAGTTTAACCGGATTAATTTACAGTTTACAAGTCAACTGTCCCCCTGACCTTGGCTGCCATGATGTCATGTTCCTTTGCCTGATCACGCTTTACACCGCACCACGGTTAACAAGTAACTTAGACATGGCATCTCAGAGGATTTGTTTAACCAGTTTGGTATATCGAGGTCTTCTACGCCCTCAAAAAACTAATCTTGCACGACAAAAGTCATAGCATTTTGTAGTACAAAAACTAAGAAGTTTGACATGTCACGTTCTGATACAGATTGATGGTTAAATCTAGAAGCAGTGCTTCTATTTTTCCTCTTAAATAAAAATAATACTAATCTTAAAATAAATGATAATGAAAGTCACACTAAGCTCAAAATATATGATAACAGGTAGTATCAAAGAACAAATTCCTCAGGCATCTCCGTTCACATCAGGTTGAAGGACCACTCGGGCTACGTCTTGTTTGCAATCACCAAGAGCTGATCGATACAGATGAGAAAATTGACAAAAATGAAGGAAAAAAAAACAAGAAGAAGAACAGGGCAATGCATGCAGGGACGCTGAAACCTGCAGCTGCTTCTAGCCGACTAGCCCTATGTACAATAACGGTGTTATGACAGAGCGAAATGAAATCAAGAACACATCCTGGGCAGTGATCTTGCAGTGCAGCTGCCGCCTCTCTTGGAGGCCTTCATCTTGGCCATCTGCGTCTTCATCCGGCTGCACACCTTCTCTAGCTCCATCACCCGCCAGTGCATCCCGTCGAGGAGCGTCTTGAGGTTCTGGTTCTCCAGCGACAGGTCGAGCCTCCTGGCGTATAGGATGACCTGGCCGGTGTCGTCGTTGTCGTCGACGCCGCGGTTGTCGTTGTCGTCGTCGTATATGTCGCGGTACTTCCCCATGGCCGGGGGGGACGCCGGCTTCAGCTGGCCCGAGTCGCGGATAAGACTCTTGAGCACGGTGTGCTGGGACGCCAGCGCCTGCACCGCCGCCCTCGTCGGAAAGTTGGCGTTCCTCGCGAGGTGCTTGCAGCACTCCGGCGAGAGCTTCTCGTAGTTGATGCCCTTGCAGATCTTCATCTTCTCGTCGTCCGTCAGGCGAGCGTGAACCTGCGACGATGATCAGATTTTTTTTTTCAGCTTTGAGCAAGTGCGAATTACTTCATAAATGTAAACAATTTAACTTTCATATGTTCAGCAATCAACAAACAGCCAAGAAGAACAGTTGTTTTGCATATTGTCAGTAACAAAAATGCCAAAAAAAATCTTTAGCGTCCAGGACAAGATATTATTTTCAGACAAATCAGCTGGTTCAGACTTCGGAGAACATCCAGAAGTCGTGTCCTGAAGTTTGTGGTGCATACAGGAGGTGCGAAACTGCGAACACACTTGCAATTAATGTGAAGCACTGTAAAACTCTGACAGAACAAGAACAGTATAGAGGCACCAAGACCTGAGAATTCTAAGGGAATGTACCTGGAAGTAGACATCGATGGCGCGGTACAGCGCGTCGTGGCAGTCCCTCGCGGCAGCGGGCAGCACGGTGGCCAGCTCGACGAACCTGGCCGGGCGCAGCGAGGGGTCCGGGGCCACCTCGGCCAGGTACAGGTCCGTGAGCCTCCCCACCTTCTTCAGCCTCGCCGGCTCGTCGCGCGCGCCGCTGCCGTGGAGAAAGGCCTCCAAGAAATTGAGCACCAGGCTCACGTTGTACAGGCTGCTCGTCCCGGACGGCGCCGGGACGAGCAGGTTGTCCAGTGTCGCGTGGTCCAGCTTGCGGCCTATCATGGCGACAAGCCTGCCGTGGGAGGTGCCGGCAAGCTTCAGAGGGGATGAGATCCTCAGGATGCCGAAGAGGCCCTTGCAAGAAATCGAGCTCCGGTCGAGGTCGGCCATGACGGCGATCGCCGCCTCGAGCATGGCCTTCTTGTCCTCGGCGTTCGCTCCGGCGATGCGGCACTTGAGGTAGTAGAAGAGGAAGCGGGAGACGATGCCGTGGTCGGTGCCCCTGGCCAGGAGCGCATTGGCGACCCGCTCCACCATGCTGGGACTGAGGACGACGAGGTCCTCGAACCACCAGGTGCGGTTGGTGCACCGCATGCTGAGGCTGCTGCTCTTGGTGTCGCACGAGAACCGGAACGCCGAGCTTTCCGGCGAGGAGCTCGTCGGGGTGGCGTCCCCCGGGACGGCCATCTGGGACAGTAGCGCGCCCACGACCCTGTCGAACACGCCGGTGGACTCGGCGAGCGGGAACAGGCGCTGGCACTGCTTGACGGCGTCCACGACGCTCTGCCACGGCCAGTGCAGCATCTCCTCGATTGCCTTCTCCGTCATCTTGACCAGGCTCGGCGCGGTGGACACCGCCGCGGGCGTATCCGCCATGCCCATGAACTGAGCTGCGCACCGCAGCGCGCAGGCGTTGGCCGCGGTCACCGCTGTACCGCCGCCGCCGGTGTAACAGAATCTCGCCACAAGCTCGAACGCCTCGGCGCCGCCGGGGAAGCCGTGCAGCACTACTCTCGGAGGCGGTCCTGCGGACGCCGCAGCTCCGACCGACCGCTCGCCGAACAAATTCTTGATCCTATTACAGAACGGCGCAAGAACGTCCTGCGAATTATCCAAGAACGCAAAAGAACAATTCAGAACAAACATGGCATATCATTAAAGAATCACGCAGGTGCAAGAATTAAAGGTCGTTAAGCTTCTACACCCACTTGCAAGATGCCAAATTAATCCGAATACCAAAGGAAAGATCAGGTCTTTTTCCAGAGAACAATATAAGCTTTTAATGAAAAGCTACCGGCCATTGTGGCCACCAAACACCATTAAAGCTTTGCATGGAAAAAGGCGAAGGTGATGAGCTGTAGCCATTAGGCCATTAACTAACGCTAGCAGGGGAGGAATGGAATGAAGTGAAAGCACAAGCACACAAGAGACATTTCGCAGACTCAAGGGGACGTGAACCAGGCGAGCAGGTGCAAGAAGCTCCATGGGCGGCTGGAGCAGCACACTTGCGCCATTAAAGAAGGGCGAGGAGGACCAGACATGGCGAGCTGGTGGCTCATTGATGGTGGTAGGGAAATGGACACATTTTCACTGTGCAGCTCAACACTCTGCCATGGAATGGATCCCACCACACTGAACATAAATGGAAGATCGCGACGTCTTCCTTAGTGACTGGCAGTAAAAAAAATCAGAGGCGGAGGGGAAAGGAGATGGGATTAATCTGTCTGAACCATACAGGCAGAAATGTAGAAGTAGAATTGCAGAAGTGAATCATAAGGGCCTGAAGTTACGGCGATTCAATTCCATTGGAGTGTGATAAGCTATAGTAGGGCTTGTCCCACAAAGACAGGCTAGAGATCAAGAGCAAAATTACAGCAAGAACAGGATGTGAAAGGGCAGACAATGCAAAGGTTTTACGCCGAGAAGTAAATCAAGCTCCATAGCAGAAAGAACAAAAGCTAGAAATTCGAGATGGGGATGGAACCACTAGGATGTAACAAGCTGCACTCGCCCCAAAAACCTGCGACGGGCTAGACCGCTAGAGATCATGAGGAAAACAGAAGAAGGTCTAAAAGCGAAACTTTGGGGACTATCTGAGACGATTTTGACAGAGGAAACAACAAAGGCTAAGTATTAAAACATGCGCAACTCCACCAGGATATGGCAAGCCTCACTCATCCCCAACACCTTGCTGCGCACTAGAAACCACGGCAAGGCCAAAAGGGAGAGACGCTAGACTGTAGACAGCAAGCTGCCAACATAGGAAAGGGAAACAACAGCAACGAAAACGTCGTCGTCGTCCGAGGAGGAGGAGCACGACAACAAATTAAGCAGGAGACCTTGAAGGAAGAAGCAAGAATTGGAGCAAGAAGCGGAAACAGAGGCAGCAGCCACCTTATCAACAAAGAAGACCTCTTCGCCATCCACATCCACCTCAAGAACACAGCCCATCTTTCCGCCCTTCCCACGACCAGCTTTAAAGCAACAACACGGCAAAGAAGACAGGAAAAGGCTACAATGATGGGGATGGAAGCAGGAATACAAAGGGATGGCTGCACCCCCCACACACACACACAGAGAGAGAAAAGCCCAAGCAGCCAAATGGGTAGATGCCCAAGGGAAACTGCTCCGAGTGGTCAATGGCTGAAACGGGGAGCAGGAAAGCGGGGAGAGACCTGGGTGAGTGTGAGTGACCAAGGGAGGTTGGTGGATCCTGAGCTCCTGACCTGACAGCCTCTGTTAGCCTGCGAGCATAGTTTGCATGAGTTCTGGGGGAATATGTAGGCCGGGTCCTTGAGATTTCTCCCTCCCTCCCTGCATGTAGCACATATATGCTTGGGTACTATTGCTAGCCAGTAGCCATTTTCTGGATCAAGATGTGGGCAACAAAAAGGGACCGAGATTCCAGAGCAAAGTTAAGAGGAGAACAGTTACCATGACTTTAAAGATTCTCGGCCCTCGGATGTAAATAGGATGGTTCAAATCAGACGCTACAGTACATATGGGCGACAAAAAATGGGTTGAGATCCTCTGAAGCGAAGTGAGAGAAGAACCGGGCTGTGACTTGGGAAGATTCTTAATAGGGACAGAAATGCATTGCTTGTGCTGTCTCAGATTAAGCAGAGGGCATCAGAGTTGGTCATTTCCATGCGACACTGAGATATCTCTGATTATCTGATGTGAGATTATCTTTGCCCTTTACCACTGGTCTAAAGAAACAGCACTCATTATGTTTGGTTTGCCTTTGGACTAATTTACACCAATCATGCAACAAGACAGGGTCTCTTGATGCTGGCATGCATTTTTTTTATGAACAAACTGTTTTCGTCTGCATATTCAGATGTTAGTGCTTATCACCTGGCAAGACATGGATCAATAAAAGCAAGCACGACAAGTAAATATTCTCTGCGATTTCATAAACATATCTGATTCGACCCAACACTGGAAGATACCGTAACTAGACCAGAGGTGGACATAACCTCCGACAATTATCCCATGTAAACAGATCCCACTGTTTTAGCTGCTCAAAAATGGTAGTGAAAGGACGTAGCAGTTTATTTGTTTTTTTCACGGGAGGACACACCAATACAAGAAAAAGAAGAGAAAACATATGAATCTATTTAAATAGCTGCTAAACGTTTCCATTAGCACTTGACCCATTCAAATACCTTCCTTATATCTCTCTCCCATCCATATCAATCTATTTCTCTCTCTCTCTCCCGTTTTCTCTCTTGGCGGTGCGGTTGGCCGAAGGGAGCAGCGTGTTGGGCTAAGCGGTGTCAGGAGGCACAGCCAATGGGCGGCGCGGCCGGAGGCGGCATGGCCAGAAACGGCGCGGTCGGCCCAGGAGCTGCGCCTCGAAGGCGGCGTGGCCCGAGGCGGCGACCGCGCGCGGAGGCGTAACATTGGCATGTAGCGCAGTTGGTCGGGTGAAAGCATCTAGGCCCCTAAAATGGTTTTGGTAATTAATGACATTATGAGAATGTGAGACTAACATGTTTACTGAATGTTTAAAATGCTTAGTCCCGATAATGATTATGAGATGCATGCTAAGGGTCAACATGAAGATCAATGTGGCTCAAGACAAAAATATAAGTAATCTAGGACCCCTCTTGTTTTTACCGATCTAAGGAGAAAAGGAGGTAGGTCGGATTATAGAATAAATGTCGTACTATTAAGGGGATCATGACTAGTAACATGCATGCATTTAAAACTAAAAATTGATAGCCAATCTGTGCTCTATCTGGATAATCGGAAGTACCAGAGTGTATACGGCGGTATTTATCTCAAACGAACTCAAACTCTAATACAACT
The DNA here is from genome assembly GCA_036346245.1 of Bonia amplexicaulis. Classification (NCBI taxonomy): domain Eukaryota; kingdom Viridiplantae; phylum Streptophyta; class Magnoliopsida; order Poales; family Poaceae; genus Bonia; species Bonia amplexicaulis. The sequence continues at coordinate 3,701,264 of CM070755.1, forward strand.
CGTTCAACTAGGCCTAGCCCTTTTTATCTCAATCAGGCTTTCGTCCCATTACTATTCAAGAGACCCGAAATCTTTTCTAACACGGGTTTTCTAAAATTCCAAATTTTCTAACTCGTCGTGTGTCGAAGCCTTCAAGACCGCACCTCCCATAGCTTCTCCACACACCATCCACCACGTGTCGTAGCCTCTGAACCGCACATCCGTAGCTCTAATACGTATGATCCATCTCTGATCTCCATGCGCCCCAAGCATGAGTCCGACCATCTCGTGACCTCCTTGACCGTCTGAATCTCGGATCTCCCATCCTAGTCCCGGTCCACCTCATCACGGACCATGATCGCCTCCATGCTCAACCTGCACATACAAAGACTAAATAACATTTTTCTGGCACAAGTTTGTCCCAACTTGACCAACACCAATCAACACATGCCACACGTCTCGCATAACATCGATAAACAATATTATCAAATATTCATCTTCATAAATTAATCATTATCAATTATTTATCACCAAAATATTCTAGACCAAACCACATGGTCTAACACCAACTGTTTTATTTAAGTACTAAGATAAAGATACCTTTTGACACGTGTTTTTAAAAAAAAGGAACATATCACATAGTCGGCTGGTTTTGGATTACAAACCAATCAAACTCCGTTAACCTATCGTGGTTACGCAGATGCCCTACCTAAGAGCCAATTCAGCGAAGGTTTCGTGCTCCGACGCGTGCACGAGGATGGAAGAAAGGTGCATCCAGAAAGGAACTAATTTTATGCAGGAGATTACATTTCTGCGCCGTCAAAATTCAGGTCTGCACAGTGCTACAAAGTTACACACACCTCCAATACCTGAACCCTTTTTTCTTATAAAAAAAAGGGAGGTCAATTTGGAAGCATTTTTTCAAAAAGAAAAGGTCAATTTGAAACCAATTAATGCCCATTTTATCCCCTACTGAACGGCCTGTGTCTGCACTGTCCTGGGAAGGTGCCATGGACGTTTCGCGCTACTTGTCCTGTCGGTTCGGCTGCGTAGGGAGAAAGATATGCTCATTTTCTGACCGAGAGAACAGTGCTGCAGCTGTGTTGCGCACACATGCGCTTATGGGCTCTCTCAACGGCTACTACTACTGGCCCACCACCGCGTTCTCTCGACTGCAAAATCCCACTCCTCTAGTGGGCCGCACGTCGTCCGCATCCCATGAGTCTAAAATAGGCCTAGCGGAGCGGCTTCTCTCGATCGTATCGGATGGGCTGGCCCACATGATAACCTCCTGCTCGCCTCGTCTCTTTTTTTTCTTATCTTTTTGTTTTCTTTACCTTGATGCTTCGTCTTTCTCCAAACTAACGTAGATTTTGCGAGTGAACCGAGCAGAGGTGTGCCCCACTCCAGGCTGCAGCCGACTACTAACCCTAGACTAGCGGCGAAGGCGGCAAAGCCCAAGGGGGTGCGGGCGCGCGGCATGACCGACGGCCAAGGGGGTGATGCGGCTACTGGCCCGGGGGCACGACGCGGTGGTCAGGGGCTGCTCTCTCAAGAAGGTACATTGCATTTTAGTTTTTGTTCTAGTTCTTATTTATCTTAGTTAGCTTTCTATCCATTTAACCCAATACTCAATCTGTAGCATCTTGCTATTCTTTGCAACTTCCAGCTGCATATACTCTTTCATATACGACCAGAGGTTCAGAGACTGCCATCATTTCTAACTTACAAAACAATTTCTTTTACTTTGTTTTTCAAAAAATCAATGTGTATATGAGTATGTGACATGTATTTGTTGTTTGGAAGGATATGGAGGAAATAAAGAAAGGAGTTAGAGGGGCCCGGAGAATCAAAATGCTGCATTACCCTAGCAAGGTAGAACTGATTTTAGTTATTGCACAGCTTGGTACATCAATGGATGTGGAAAATGAAATACAAATTTTACGTAGACGTTCGCTGAGAAGTCCACGGATTGTGTTGATCTTTTGAAAGAGGTATGTGTTACCAGTGTCAGCTTCTTTTTTTTTTGTACTTATTTCGCGTGGCTACCTTCAAGATATCTTCATGTTCAAAGCTAAAACCATATAACATTTTATCATGTGTAGTCAGTAGTGACGGTCCCACCCCTAGGAATATTTGTGACTGAGCTTGGGCACGTCGGTCTCTCATCACCCAGCTGCAGTGCAACACGTTGCAAAGCTAAGCCTCTCTGCTCTATTCTGCCGAGTCACTCGCACCGGTCGAGCAGTCACCACTCGCCTGAGCTACGAGGCCGACAACACTGCAATCTTCCTGGGAGGAAAGTTTTCCCCGAGCCTATCTGAAAAGGGGCATGAAAAGGATCGCGACGCGAAAAGAGGACGCATATAGGCCTTCCCTTTTCACACGGATTTCCCTGAGATCGATCTGAAGTGTGTGCTCGCCTGCGATTGGAGCTGAATCAGTCCATCAAGTGGGATCGATGTGTGGTGGTTTTGGGTTTGCGGTAGCTCGCATGAGTCACATCCCATGAGGCCATGATTAGGTAGGAAAGGAAGCTCTTGATAGTGTAGCCAAGCACTTGCTCATGTTTTAGTCCCTTGCTTCTTATCACCAGCTTGGAAAAAAATTAAGAGCACTTAGGCAGATTAATGGTCTCGTGTTCATCTTGTATTCCTGCAGGTACAGATTAATGGTCTCGTGTTCATCTTGAAGAGATGAAAGGTCATCGAGGTTTTCTTGTTTAGACTGCTTTTGGTTGAGCCGTACTTGAGCATGAAATTGCTTCTGAGTAAGCAATGAGTTGTGCTCTCTGAGGCTCTAATTGTATTTTTCTGAGGCTCTAATTGTATGTTTGAACTAGATAGCCCCATGTATATATACAAAGGACCTAGCAAGGCATGCGCATTCGTGCAATGAAATCCTGCAATTTTGTATGTCAAGAGGACTATGGGTGGCTCCAATGTATGTTGGTGTCTTCTCACTCTTAATTTGGCCTGATTGAACTTCAATTTTCCACTTGTCTACTGGACAAAGCACCCTTCATTCCCGAATGAAACCATGAATTTTCCAGCATTTCTGGTCATATGATAGCCCAAAAGGCCCTTTAATTCCCACCAATTCAGGTACAGCCACATGGAATGGTTTTAGAGTTGTACTACAAGGATAAAAAGGTTCTCGTCGCTTTGAAGATTTCACTCGATGCAGCATGCCTGACAACCTTGGGGCTCATTTCCTTGTTGATATCCTCTCAGCTTTTTTCTGTCCCTGAAAGTTTTGTGTACGCATGCACAGTTACAGAGCTTTTCATCTTTACTATACTTTTCTGTTTCTTTCTCGGTAGCGGGTGGAATCTGACTTCTTCCCTGTTGCGAGATTGCAATGTTTTATTCCCTGAGAAGATGCAGGATCGCAACATCAGTGGACCAAAACAACCAAAGATATAGTCTTGAGCGAAATCGGACACCTTTGGGACGTGTATTTGATTGAGAAAACTTGGGTTCCCGACTACAAGGAAATCCAAGGTTCCCGAGCAGCCCCTTGAAGATTAATCATCATAGGACATGTCCTTGTCAATTTCATTAACAATTTTTTTGACGAACGAATTTCATTAACAGTTTTTTTGACGAACGAATTTCATTAACAATCATTTGTCTCCTTTTGTTCTCTTTGGTTACTTTTTAATCTTTGTCACTTTTCTTTTTAGCTTCTTTTTCTCTTTGGGTTTGGTGATGTCTGCTTCCACATCCTCTGCCAAGCGACATCGCCTAGATGCAGTGCTTCGTTATTAAGCGATGCAGACTCGAAAAATCGTATACTGCTACTTCTAAAGATACTACTCAGGCTACCCAAGAGATCCCTCTTGCTTAGTTAAATTGCGTAATCAATTTGGGAAATGCTACCATACAAACAAATTTTTAATGAACTTGTCGCTTGTCTTTAAGTTGGCACCACGCAAAAGAAATGTAATGGGTTTGATTTGCAAAAAACGAAAGGTCAAAAAGAAAAATAAAATCAAAACCTATAAGCACTGAACTTCCAACTGAAAATTTATAAGCATTGAACTTCCAAATGAAAAATCCAATATTAGAACTATAGGAGCTAGCTCTCACTAGCTCTTCTCTTATTTGAGATCCACTCATTTTTTCTTGTAAAATATTTCGTTTCTTGATTGGGTGAAGGTTGAGTGCTGCATGACTATATCATTCTGTCCTTTATTTAAGTCATGTTAGAACAAACTAATGGGCACTAACTGTAGTCTTTCTTTTCCTCATATCTTGCCAGCAGATTGCTGTGTCGGTTTTGTGATCCGAAAGAGACAAATGCAATAGATAATTGTGCATGCCTTAACCGAGGTATTGACATCAGATTTGGTAAATAAAAGAGATGATGTGATATCCCTCAAACTTAATGAACCAAAATCAAGCGCTTAAGAAATAGATACTAAATTAACACAAAAATTAAGGTAAATCAACTTAGGAACAAATGTCGTTATGCAGTTAACCATTCTTCCAATCTCAGACAAGCAGAACACGTTGCTCTATGTTGTTGCTATAGACTTCACATCAGGTAAGGAGAAATATATATAGGAAGGATGGGGTAGGGCCTCAATTAGACTTTGGGCCATAAAAAGTGAGCCCCAAGCACCTATATTTAGCATTGTAGAGTGTCAAGTATTTAGATCTGCTTGACCAACAACTACTTATAGCTGGGTGGAGATATAGTAATAAGAGTTGATAAAAACATTCTATATTCTGAATTTTGCATCACATATAAGCAAATGTGAAAGACCCAGTGGCCATAAAAATTCAGAATAGCTATGGATAAAGTGATACAAGTCTGCACAATACTTTAAACAAAGCATGAATTTATGCCAGTCACTTGGATAAGAGTCTACGAGAACAAATTGGGGACTTTATCTCCTCTAGAATGATTGCTAAATTGTTTTAAATACTTAAAATATGTAAATTCTTCAATTACAAATTATGTTTCTAAAGGAATAAATCTGGTAAAAAATTGAGCAAAATAAAGGTATATGTGCATCATTACTTAAAACTTACTAAGTTCATTGTACTTACTCTTGCTATTAAATCTCCCCTTTTAGAGCCCACCAAAGTTGGGGTATGCTCAGGGACTGACGAGAGTGGATTAGAAAATGAAGGCACCTAGGGCTATGATGAGGTTGACATAGACTGGGAGGTCGACGAGGTGAAGGCCATATGCGACAAATTGGGACTATTAGGCAACCTGTAGCTCATTGTCCTAAGTCGAACAAGTACTACATTAACTTCTCTATTCAAACATTAAGTATTATGTATAATTAATTAGTAGAGGACAACTATTATTGTAATATTATCAGACCGACTTGTGAGTCCAAGACTTTTAGCTTTGCTTGGCTTGGTGCTATATAAATAAGAAAGTAGCATAGTTTCTAATTATTATTTAGCTACAACACTCTGATAGGATTATTATTCGATAAGATGATATTCTTATCAGCAATAATTTATTGACTCATGTCATGTTTTTAGTATAATGACATGGAGCGCCACAGATAATAAAACTAAGATAGTCACTCAGGAGGGATCAGGATCCATTGTTTTTCCTCCCAAGAAACCGAGAGTGCGTTGCGAGTCTTAGAAAATCACCAGCAACTCAATAAAAGCGAAAGATGTGACTAAAAAAATCAGCTCACAGCAATGTTTGGTAGATATCACACACACGTACATCGCACTAAAACCAGACGAAAATTGGACAGGAAAATAGAGCATGTCAATCCCTTTCCAACCGGCAAATTGAAGCCCTAGTGGCATTCCTACGCGCACTGTAAAATGAAAGAACTAACACATGCTACACAGCTATATATAAAGTAGAGAGAGAAACTATATACTAGCTACTGCTTTCTGATGAGGTTAATGCTGTCAAGTCAATGAGATAGTATAAATGGGTGTTGTAATGAGGTTTTACTGGATGAAAAGACATCAGAAAGTGGTCAACAGTACGGCTACCATACCTCACATGTACTTGTATAGACGGAGCATCACATGTTTCCCATTAGATGATGTTCCAAAGGTTGTTCCATGTTTATCTGATAAGATCTGCTCGGATCTTCTGAATGTGACCCTGCCACGGGACTACAGGTGAATAGTGTTTACGGTACGCGTACGTGGAATCTAGTGTATTATACAGTCTATGCTCTTTTTACGAGTACATGCAAAAGATTTTTGTGTCATTTTGTTAAAGAAGAAGCACAGACTTTGTAGGATCGGATAGGCAACAGAGAAGGGGAGAGGTGAATGGTGCCTTCAAAAACTCCCCAAGTATCTCATTAACTCTTTTCTCCAATAGCTGCTGAGCTACGAAGGCTAGAGTTGAAGTCTAACAGAAAACAGAGAAGCAGAACAGCGAAAATCGATCTGGTCAGAATCTGACTGCGTGATCGAGACTTACCACGTGGTCGTAAGTCTTGACTACGTGGTCGATAGCTGACCGAGAGAAGACTGTCCGACTACTTGACAAAACCGCAACGTGGTCAGTAGTCGATGATACCCGAGACCAGAAAAATAGAGAAAGGCATCAGAGAATAGACTGTGGTCGAATAGAGAACTCGTGGTCTTAAGCCCGACTATATTATCGATACTCGACACTGTGGTCGTAAATCGCCCTAGTCGGCGGCCACGGAGTCCAGGACCAATGTAGTCGTAAGCCAACGAGTGGTCGAATAACTAACGGGGTCGTAAAGCTCTCTGGTCGGCAACTACAAAGACCAGAACCAACGTAGTCGTAACCCAACGAGTGGTCGAATAAATAACGTGGTCAAAAGCAATCAAAACACAAGGACCAACAGAATCGAACGTGGTCGTAACGTTCTCGGAAAAACAGAGAAGGGTCGGTGAGGCGCACTACCACACGGCCAAGATTCCAGATAACTTTCGACTCAAAGAACAATTGGACAAGAGACTCTACACCCAAGAAGGTGATGATCTCAAAAGGTTGCTTTGATCTTTAATTGAAACTTACCAATTGAAATGAGATCTTCACAAGAAATCACGGTGAATGCCCAAACAGAGACTGAGAGGGTAAGAGGATAATCAGATCATGCAAGTGAGAATAGAATAGCCAAACTGGCTTCATGTAAGATTCCCCAGCACTAGGCAGGTCAGATCATCAACAAGACAACCAAGAACGAAGTCTCACATCAAGAGAAGAAAAGCAAACTGAAGAACAAATAGGAAATAACCATAGCGAACAAAACCAACTCAACTCCACGCAGATGAGCATACACAAATATAGATCAAAAGATGATATATTGCTCTGGGAGTTGATTCTACAACCACTCCATCCAGGAGAACCAGGAGCACACGCGCTTCAACACGGAAAACAAGAACTCACGCAAGAAAGAAAACCGTAGAGACTTATCTGGATGGGTAGCCACCCATCCCTATTTATAGTCTCTCGATACCAGAGATGACCCGTTAACCCTTGCCTACCACCGGATTTTCCACACATGCTTTACCCGCTAACTCAATGAAACAGGAATGCTTTGACAGAGATAGCTTTAACAGAAAGCCTTCTTTTGCAGATCTTGAGTATTTCTCTAAAATGCCCCTCTACACCTTCCTAGAAGCTTCCCGTTTCCTTGCTGTCCAATCCTTGCAGCCACCTTGCAAGCCTAGTCATTTTTGGCATCTTCCCAACCGTTCTGGACTTCAACACATCCCTGTGCCTAGTCCCGGTTCTTCCATTCCTTACCATGACCTAGCTCCAAAGTCCTGCAACCATTATAAACAAGCAAAGCATCACATAATACCGCACAATACATGATTCATCAGTCTACATATATTAGAGAATATTCCAGTGAATAATCATACCAAAACAACTGATCTTAAACCACTTACGACCACTCATATGCACTGGACATGAGGTAGTCATAACCCTAGAGGACGTCCCAGCTACCTACGACCACACAGTAGGTTGTTATGACCACCACATAGGTCGCTACGACCACGCTAGCCGCAGAGGTGATGTGAACATTGCGAGTTCTTCTTTGTTCTGCCGCAGGGGTGAATTGTAAAGGGACCTGAACATGTATTAAGTTTGTAGGAGATTATGTCTAGAATTGGCCTCTGCCATCGACTAATGTTTGTATGTACAAGGCGAACTCTGCTAAAAAAACAGCGGCACAGTTTTCATTTGTACAAGAACCTGATGCACTGACCTGTTGCACATTCAACCGATGCAAAATAGTAGCGAGTGATTGAGAGATAAAAAAATTTCGATCAATTATGTAGTAGCAAAATTGTAATACATGTGGTTGTAAATCACAAATCAAGATATATGTGATTTTCTGTAACTAGAGCCATAAACATATACGATTTTATGTAATTTACTCTAATATTATTGTACCTTGTTAACTATCCGTCCATGAACATGGACTAACAAATGACAGTAGGGGTACTTTTAAATAATTCGAAATTTTGTTCCAGCTAAGAATACTCCTATATTACGCCTCGGTGGTGATGCCACATAGGAAATTTTGCAAAAAAATCCTCCGATTTTTGCAATCATGTGTGGGTCCTCGGTTTTACAGAAAGATCCCTATCATGTCATCATTTTCCCAAAAAGGCCCTCTTGTTTTTGAAACTATATATGGGTCCCCAATTTTTCCAAAAGAACCATCCTTTTACATGCCCTGCAGTTTTCCTGTTATTACTTATGGACCCTTTATTTTTTGCGAAAAACCTTCCATTTTCTTGGAATTACATATAGGCCCCCGATTGTACAAGAAAAGCTACTCACGAACTGTTGACTTTTTGATTCGGCCCACGTGATAGTTAGCGCGACGTGACGCTATGTTTCTGCTGCTAGTTGATATGAGTTTTAGCCACCCACGTGAATATCAATTTTACATATATATATATCAATTTTACATCACATCTTGTTACGTAGGCCGGAAAGATAACCAAAGAAATTACCATGCATTCATAAGTCAAGATATAGATGACGTGCAGGTGTGAATATTTCCAACCCTCATCAACACAGATTGGAAGAATCACGGAAGCAGTTAAGAAATTGCTGAACAAACACACCACACCATTTGTCCCATTTCCATGGCCAACTCGTTCTAAATTAATTGAAACTATAGGCAAGACGATGCATAGATGGGTGTTGGGTGTTCGGAAGAAACGGTCTAGGAATGGCCAGCCGTCGGATCAAAATCTAACGGTTGTGTTACTAATCAATAGTCAGAGACAATTGGCATGGTGGTTAGTGTCTCACTGTCCAGTGATGAGCCATGCAACGTGTGTCATTGTTATTAACCTCTAGTAAGACTTTGGAGAAACTCAGGTGTAACTATTGCATAGTTTGCAATACATAATTAGATATATATAGTGGCTGCACTTTTTCGTTCAACCCACGAGAACTTAATTTTTCTTTGCCACAGTTTCTTGCATCTGGTGCAATTGTGCGCCAGCAAGAGAGACTTTCTGTTTCCTGCATGTCTGTTCATTTGCTTAGATCATTTATATGCTCCTATGTAAAGTGAAAACACAATAATCGTCAACTTATGTTACTAGCAGTAGTAACACAACTAGCTACTTATTATATTTATGTTGCCGCTCCAAGCTGTTGGCTGCTGGCTGAAATTGCACTGTAATAACTATTAGCTTTTGTGAGTTATTCAATTAAAAAAATATCGTTATATCTCAACGGACAATGTAAAGAAAAAATAAAAGAAAAAAAATCCAAAATTAGAAGACGACACATTCCAAGTGACTTCTGGCTTAAAAAAACTGAAGCCGAAGCTGCTTTTAAAAATACAAAAAAATGACAAATGATTAGGCAGAAGGGTCTCTTGTACCTGATGGCTAATTACCACACACAACATAGTACAACCAAACTATGCAACTTGTGGCTATGGCGTGCATGTGGACCGCGCTTGCGATTATCAAATTCCGTACAGCCAGCGAGTGGTTGCAATTTCAGTAGACTAAGTAAAAATGGAAAAAAAATAAATAAATCGCAAGGTGCAAGGGCAGATTAGTCATTTGCGTTAGCAACTAACAAGTGGCGCAACCCCGCCACCGCGACAATATAATAAGCACGGCCCGTAGCCATTGCGCCCATTACAAAGCCTCCCGGGCCTCCCGTGATGCGAGATTAGCCAACTCTTTTGCATTCGATCGTACGTAAGGCATAAGAGATCGATCGATGAAGCTGTTCGCCTTCGTGAGGCGCGCGCGCCGGCCATCGTCGCCGGTGGAGAAGGTGGCGACTCCAGAGCCGGCTCCGGTGGCGCTGGAGGACGCGGCGGCCTCCGCAGAGAAGCGGCGGCGGAGGCCGTCGTCGTCGGGGTCAGTGGCGTGGAAGCCGACGCTGGTGGCCATCTCCGAGGACGCCACGGTGGCCGCCGCCAAGGCAAAGGCGAAGCCGGCGGCGGCGGCGAAGGCCAAGGCGAGGCCGTCACCTCGCGCGGCCCGGGTGGACTACGATGACTTCCGGTGAGTACTTGTGCGTGCGTACGTGTGAGGCGCTGTGTTCGCGCGCGCGCCAGGAGTAGACCACAGCCGTTGGATTTGGCGGATTAGGGACACGTTGACCTTGGGGCTAGCTGCCCCATGCGTGACGGGCTCCTGCGAGGTTGGAACGCTGTTGTATAGACGCTGCGTGTCGCCTCCAAGTGGGCCCCGCAGAGTCTTGTGGAGCCACGGATGCTTCTAGCAGATAAACTCCCCCAATCACAAATACATATCGTTTTAAATATATATAATTAAAATTTTAAAACTTTACCTAGCAATGTTTTTTTTTAATTTTTTCATTAAATGTATGAAAATTATATGTATAGATTTATCTCAAAAATTATTTTTATAATATTATAATTTTATTGTGTGTTATAGCTATATTATAATAGAAATTAGTAATAAAAGTTATATTTTGAAAACTATACTATTATCTAAAATAACATATATTTGTGACCGGAGGAAGCGTATAGCTTTGAGTGGATGGTCCATGCGTATGGTAGGCACTTTTGACATTTCCCTTGTTGCCGTAAAACGCGATCTTCTAGTTTGGAAGACGGACAGATAGGGTTGAAGGCTTGATGCAATGGTTAATTGGTTTCACAGGAGCAAATGAGTCAGGTCAATGCTCCTTTTTGGCAACTAGCTTATACACTTGATTTTAGCTTATAATTATCTAGTGACTGCAGAATTAAGCCATGTTGGCAATGCTTATGCAATACTGCGACTTGTCGCTCAAACTGCACATGCATGCGTTAAAAATTCGACATGCACTTGTAGCTAACATTTGGCATGTTCAATCAGAAATCAACGATTCGATATTTTCGTAAGACAAGCATAAAAATCTCTTGCCCGTCTTCGTATCAACAATTCTACCAATACACTCGAGCCTCCCTGAGCTAAACAGAGGAATTCACCCCTATATTTATATATATATATATAAACTAAATTTTAGTTAATACGTTCGTTCGTTGGTGCACGAACAGTACATGGACCCCAAAGTGAAAAAGAAAAAATAAAATCTCTGAAGCCCTGGAACTGCATGGACCACCTTTGTCCTGCCGATGGAATCTCCATTGGTCGACAAGCTCACTATCCTTATCAGAATCAAGAACAAAGGAGAAGGGGTCTCTAGACCCAATAATTTACTCCTTTTTAGCGGTAGTGCATGTGTCAGAAAGAGACTACTCCTTGCTTTACTGTCAATCAAACTCAAGCTGCGCTGCCTCTGTCAAGGGCTGTGACTCAGCCTGTGACCCTGATGCCTACCTTCCTCGAGATCATTGGTACTACTAAACTGAAAAGGGTCAGTGCAAATTGCAAGAGCATCAGTATCCAACATACATCAGATGTACAGAGTTCAGATACCCTGGAGTACTTGCTATGTTTGTCAATGTCGCAGACCAAGATCGAATCCAACAATGTTTGGAGACTAAAGATATCGGTGTTCTTGACACTGACCCGTGTGCATCTCTCCACGTGCAGGCACTTCGGAGCACCTACGGTGTTGCCGGCGTTCGCGCCGACGGCGTTCCTGTTCTGAGCTCAGACGGGCTCACAAATCCGCACGGCGGCGGGGCGGGGCGGACCGGCGGTGGTGTAGCTGACGGGTGTCGAAATGTGTTTCGACCACGACGGCTCTGCTTTGTGTCCCCAATCTGAGCTTGCAAAGCTGCTGATTCTGTGATTCCTAATGCTTCAGATGTGCATATGTATACTGTTTCGGATTCTCCCCCACGGTGCGTTGTGCCTTTCGGTTTCCATCGTCTTTTATGATTCTTGACGTTCTCCCACATGATGTGATCGATCGAGCAGCTAATTCATGGTTTGATTATGGTGTTCATAACTCGATATTTCAGTCTAGTTTCTGAAACCTAGATCGCTCAACAACGGAGAATCGATCCAAAACTTCAGTAGTTCAACCGGAGACACCGAACTCGGATAATTTCGGTGGTTAGAAAAACACAAGATAAAGCAAAAAAAAAGGAATCGTGAAAGAAAACATACAGTTGGATTGAAGAACTATATGTCCTCTACTCGTAATGTCTTCGTGCTACAGTATTATGTGCCAATGAAAGGATCTGAAAACTAACACAACGAAATCACCATCTGCCCGATCCGGAAGAGAGCGCACAAGCATTGTAACAGATATGCTGCATAGACTGCATAGTAGTGATCTGGCAACATCTTAACAAGCACACCAGAAGCATACATGTCACATCAAACTAGCGGCACACAGGTAGCGATTATTCCCAAACTTAAGACCCTATTCCTATTAGCTTCTAACTTCTTTACTTAGTGAAACCAGAAGATCGTATAAACATCTGACTTCTCAAAATAATTTTTTTATTTCTCTCGTTCCTGTCTTGATTTAAGAATAAGTTAATAAGTCACGAACACATCACATACACCAATCCTCTCACTTCTGTCTTACGCACACATCTCTCGCTCACTTTTTGCACCTCACACTTCTTCTAAAAGTCACTCCTTTCAGTAGATACTGTTTATTTTCAGCAAAAAACCATCAGCGAAAACCAATATAAAAGACCTGTTTAATATAGCTACAGCTTATAGCTGAAATTTTTGAATTTTAGCTACATACGATAAAAATTACGGAGAGAAAGATACTCGCTTGCAATTTTGATTAATACATATATTAGGCCTTTAACGTGTAATGTAACTTGTAGACCGCGTCTTAAAAAAATACTTCGTTTACAAGTTAGATATTGTAGCAAAAGCTAAAAGCCATTAAAGAAGAGGCCCTCCGCCTTAGTCACAGGTGGCAGGCTGAAGAATAGAAGCGGAAATAGTTCATAAATTCTCATCTCTTGTTATCAAGCGAGGAAATGGACCACCTAGTTATGAGAGGAACCTTTGTTTGCTAAATAAGATTAGCACCCCTCATGTGTCGCCATTCAAAAGAGCAACAATTGGACTTTCCCATGCTGGAACAATTGAACATGAAGATAAAGCAGCACGCTTCAGCGAAGCCATGATATTTGAATCGTGTCACACGGGGGCGTAGCAGGCGTGTGCCACAAGATCAGTAAAAAGGGCTTAAGAGTGTAATGCCCTGCTGTCAGTGAGCCTTGAAAAGCCAACCTGATCCCTAGCCCCTGGGCTCGGAGGGACTCTTGGACTAGGAACGCTGGTCAAGCGGCTCAGTGGCACAGTATCAGGCGTGGACTTCGAGAAGGCTTGGGCAAGCTCCAATGCGGTCGCTGCTTTCCCCAAACGAGGTGCAGTAACGTCAGGCTTCGGTGACTCCATTGGCTTACGCCAGGTTTCAGGCTCTGGACGTGGTTGCTCAGGCGGCTTCTCCACATCTCTAGCAACCCTCCTGTTGTCCTCCCGCCGTGTAGGCCTATATGCGTCAGCCCTGTCTGTATCCCGCCTGTATTCTTTCCTATCAGCATTCCTTGGGCCTCTATGACCAATTGGAAAACTCTCGGCCTTTTCACCTGAAGGGTTAATGGACATTGCGTCAACCTTCTGCTCAACCTTTGCAAATTCATTTTTAGACCTACAAAATGCCAGAGTATTAGTAAATGTAACACACATTCAACTTATGCTTTGTCTCTGGTAATCTCTGCATAAAAGAAAAACAATCCCCAGAAAAAATGCTTTACCACCAACTACTGCTTAGAAACAAACACATAACATGCGAATCATACAACGGTGCAGTGGCTACCAGGAAAATCACAATACAAACCAAGTAAAACCTACACAATGACGCTCCTAAAGCAAACCTTGTGAATTTTTGCAATAGAATCTGCTACTTAACTTAAAATGCGTGCAAACGAACTAAGTTCAGCATATAGCCATCCAAGGCCTACGCAAGTGGCATACACTGGCCAGCTAAAAACACCATCAAGCAAAACTGCTTTCAACAGCACTCAAACTGTAACTTTTACTATCTTAAGAGCAAAGTCCCACCTAGCATCCCATCAATTGTAGGCTGACAGCACACCTATGCCTCTCATTGTAGCCAGTCGTGTCCCTTTGGTTCCGTGCCTATAATAGGAACATACAGGCCTTATTCTTTTGGGCTGCAGATGATGGCCTTTGTTTACGCTTTTCGAGACGGCAATGGACGGTACAGACACCGACGCGGACAGCGTACATAGTTTTGGGCTTGAGAAGCCGTTTGGATAACCCGCTTCAAAAAGCCACCCTGTTTGTTTCGACTTTCAGAGAAACCAAAAGTCAAAAACCAAAAGCCCAAAAAAACAGGGCCATACTATATTCCAGATCCAATTTCTGGTCTACACTTTACTTGTTCGTAACTTCATACACGGCTACAAATTTTATTTCCATCATACACAAGAACCCCATGAGTATGATTGTCCTGCTCTCGTTTTATTACAAGGCTGTTGTTTCTTTGATTTTGTGGAGGTTTCATTTCTAGTCTACCCTAACTTATTTGGGACAAAAGGCTTTATTGTTATTGTTATTTGTTGTTGATACACAAGAACTCAATAAGTATGATTGTCCTGCAGCATCTGTCTCCAGTGGTAACACACTGTTCAACTACTGTTACCGTCAATCAAGTATGCAGGCATTCAATCAATCACATTAGAAATAAAAAGTTATCCTAACATTTCCCCCACAGCAACTGACTCATTTCTTGCCATTCCATTCATGTAACAAACTACAAAACCTAAATGCGTATGCTCTCTGATATTAAATACTTGGTAGCTTCCGAGCAACAAATCAGAATTGCATAATAGAAGCCATAGCAAGGGAGTAGGAAGCAAGACAAGGCAGTCAAGATGAACAAGCATAATCAGCACACCTTAACTACAAGAAAGCTATTAATGTTAACTGTTAAGTAAAAAAATGTACCAATATATTGATTGTATCTAAAAGGCCTATATCTTAACAACCTGCCAACTGGAGAGGTCTTCTCCAGATCACTTGCCAAAGCATCTATTCCACGTTCTCTGAGAACCTGTATTTATAAAGAACCTATCAGCTTTTGGTTCAGCTAGAAACAAAAGGAAATATAAATAACATATCACTAAAAGCCACATGAGGAGAGGGAAAGCAGAGCACATACTTGTTCCCGAGGGCGAGCACCACCAAATAGGGATTGCCTGATGCATTTGAAAACAACAAAAGGAACTTAAGAGTAATTAAACAAAACTATATCGAGATATTGACAAAATATTCTACAGTAAATAAACTTAAGAGGCCTCAAAGATAATTCTTATCAAACAGATTGAATACCAGATTGTTAGCTTATCGACTTGCTAACAAATTCAGCACCAGTACAAATTGTCAAAACAAAGATTCCAAGCTTTCAGAGATTGAAAAATAAGGGATAGGGGTGCTGGAAACAAATTAAAGAGAACAGCATCTAGATGACATTCTACTATTACAACCACTCATTACACACACCAATTTTAAAATACTTCTCCTTACCCACTATTCTTGCAGCTCCTACTGTCCAAAGCAGAGCTATAATTTATTCCATCTGATAAATTCAAACCACCTCTACAAACGCATTCTGATGGTATTAAAATGTTTACTCCATACACATCACTTATTCCACATATGGTATGCAATAAGGAACTAGAGGGAAATGTTTCCTAAACAGTAAATACTAAAGGAAACCTAAAGGTGATCAGCACTGGGTAATGATATAAACCCACCCTGAATAGGCAGACAGTGGAACCTGTCTTATGCCCTTCGGTTAAGCATGAGCTAGGTGCAATCCTTCAACAAAGAAAAAACAATGACCTTGGAATACATATTAGGTGTTAGGTTAATCTACCAAACAGGCACAATCTAAAACAATGTAACAAGCCATTCTTGATTGTGTACAGCACAAAACATGCATGGGAATGTACATACTGCAAACAAACACAGAAGACCAATTTTCCTACATAATACACCTATTTAACATTAATCATACATCAGTTAACAGGAATGATATATGCAATGTTGGCATATAATGGAAAATAAATAGGTGCTTGGACAGGCTAAACTGTATTGTACATATGACAGGCAAAAGATATAAGCCAACTTACAGCAAGCACCAAATGATTAGATTAAATTTTCAAGAATTTCCTGTAAACCAAACAGAAAAGTAACAAACAAAAGCTAAACGTCACATACCTTTCCTTTACAGCACTTTCATCAGACTGTCCCACCGCATTGGAGCGAGATTTCAGATTCAGTCGTGAATGCTCAGCATCCGCCCCTGCCACTCCTGTCTTAGCTGCCATCACATTCTGGTGCACATCATGAACAACTTCAACCTGCATGACATTCGCAATCACGGGGACCTGATGCACCTATACAATTGTAATCCACACCACCAAAAAAAGGATTAAATTTCCACCGTGTCATGGCGAACCTAATGCATATCAAATTATCAAAATAACAAAATCATAATAAACACAGAGCTACAAAACACAATCATGTATCACTTTGCATGGAGATATCTCTTATAAGGTTTGCAAGCACCACTTGATTAACTAACACTGCTCCACTACTGTTACTATTTGATGCATGCAAGGCATGCCAACTCAAGTTGCAATCCGAACAAGACAAATGTGAGAAGGAACAAAAGTAACAACCAGTTTCTCTTCAACATAGGTAGGAGATGATTCAGGAGCCACGACTGGCTTAGAGCGAGGAAGCAGCTTCAACTTGGGTCTCTCTGGCACCTCCCCGCCTCTCCCCTCCACAACCATGCCTTCATGCGACGCAGGCCTCAGCAGTGCCGCGCCCCTCTCCATGCCACCGTCCAGCTCTCTCACTCCAACCAACCTTGGCCTCTCCATCTCGGGCGGTGCCACATGAGTCTCCACCACTGGGGCCGACACAGGCGCCGGTGGGGAGGAGGGCTTCGACAAGTGCCACTTCCCAGAGATGACCTTCTCCACGGCGCTCGCCTGCGCGATGCGTGTCGCCGACCAGATCTGGCTGGAGGCGGGGGAGGGACCCACCGGCGAAGCGGCCGGGGCCACCTCCCTCCTCGGCCCCCAGGCGTTCCCGGGACCGGATCTGGTGGGCCCCACCGCCGGGGAGGAGGCAAACGACGGGGGCGACGAAGACGGCGCCGGGCGGCGCGGCGTGGCGGCCTCGAAGGGCGTGCGCTCGTCCTCGTCGAAGTGGCGGCCGATGCGGGAGGGGTTGGTGAGGAAGGAAGGCACCGCGGCTGCCGCAGAAGCAGCGGAGGCGGCCGGAGCGCGCGGCCGGGCAGATGCGGCCGAGGCGGGAGACGGGGATGCCACGGGGCGGTCCGGCGGTCGTACGGAGCTGCGAGAGCGAGAGGGAGTCTTTCAGTCACAGCGGGATGAGGGGTCCGAGCAGCGGGTAGGTGGGGTTAGGGTTTTGGGGCACTTACACGCCGGGGGCGGAGGGGAGGGGGAGCTCAGAAGGGATGGAGCCGCCGTGGAAGTCCTTGAGCGTCATCGTCGTGGCCGCCTTCTTCTTCGACATGCCTCGTCCGGCGCGGTGGCTGTGGAGCTCGCCGGCGCCGGAGGCGAACGGCTGCTGCTGCTTCTCTCCACAGGGAGCCGCGTTTGATCGGGGCTTGATGGGTCCAGGTGTTGCGTTGTGCTTCCAGCGGAAGGGTCAGGCCAATTGCGCCGCCCGGCACGGCACGGGCAGCACGGTCCATTAGACCAGATACGCCATCGAGGCCTGATAGGTGCAGGTGTTGTGTTGTGCTTCCAGGGGAGGAGGAGGGTCTGGCCGAATAGAGGTGGCCAATGGGCCGGCCGGCACGGCCGGACGGTGGCACTGCCCGTGACTGTGCCGTGTCAGCAAAGGTACAGCTATGGTTTAACAGGCCGTGTCAATCTGATTGGCCCGTTAAACTTAAAAAAAGAAAAAAAATTAAAAAATTGTAAAAATTATAAAAAAATTACAGAAAATTAAGAAAAAACTGTAAAAAATTATAGAAAATTGTAGACACTGTTAATCGTCAAGATTATTATTTTTAATGACATAATGAGCTTTATTAACTTGTTAAATTATATGGAATGGCTGCCTCGTTAAAAACTTTACCAAGTAAAAAACTCAACTTGAGAAAATCTTGGTAAAGAAAAAAAGTACAGCCTATAAAGCTCATTAGTGACTACACGTGAAGAAAAATATTGAAAATCATATTTATTGCTATCTAGATATAAATTCTCAAAATATTCTTCTAAATCTCTATTCTCTTCAGTATGTTGGAGTCTTGATTCAACTTATTCCCAGTCTTTGACGGTCAAAAGAATTTCGACCATATCGTTCAAGAGACTTGTTCGTCGCTCCTCGATTATTCTTCTAGATAGGCTGAAGGCTGACTCCAATGAGACTGTAGAGACAGGAACAGTTGACACATCCCGCGCTAATATGGATAGCACTGAATATGTTACTTTCTAGGTTTGCCACCATGAGAGGATATTCGACTCTTGCTCGAAGCTGACGCTATCACTGTTGAGATAGCTTGATAGGTCTCCAGTGCTTTGCTGCCTTCCTCCTCTTGACTTATGTGTACCTGCACCTGCACGAGAATCTCTAGAGGAAAAACTAAAAATCTTGCCACATTGCATAGTCTTCCTAGAGGTGTTAGGGGCAAACGGGGTCTTTCCAAATGCACGAACCCAAACTTATTTTCATATTTCTCATATACCTCATATAATTTATCCTTAACTACTCTATAGTATATACAATAATCTAAACATGTAGCATCACTTAAAAATTGTAATACATTTATAAATCCTTGGAGTTTGGCCCTAGGAGGCTAGGATCCAAAATAAAGGCAAATACATATAAAATAGGAATTTTCCTCCAATATTTTTAAAACTTAGTTTTCATGGCAACTACAGCATCCCGTAGTGCATAATCATTTTAAAAGCCTTTAGGTAAGTGGCAATTTCAAGAATGTTATGAACAATTAGAGGAGATGTTAGATAATATACTCCAGAAAGACAAAGTGCAGCTTTATGAAAAAGTTCTAAAAAAGAAAATATTTTTCACCAACAACCCAATCGTCCTCAGTAAGTTCAGGGTCTCTAACTTGGTTTCTACTGGAGGAGCTACGAGATTAATGACCTTAGGTGTGAAGGAAAACAGATAAGGTGCTCTTATATGGCAATATATATTAATTATAAGGTAAGTAGAGTTCCATCTAACAGGCATGTCTAAGCCAAATTTTCTAGGACAGAAGTTCATTGCTACACAAAAGCTCTTATATGCGGCTATTCGTTGGTTAGAACAATTAATATATGAAATTGCATCTCTAAAAGAATCAATACAAGCATTTAATTTTTTAAAACCAGATTTAACAATAAAATTAATAATATGACAAGCACAACGTTGATGTAGTAAGAAAGATTGTGCATAAGTATTAAACAAAGGAGTAAGAATTTCTATAATCTTAGTGTTTACAGCTGTATTATCTAAATTTATAGAAAAACTCTTATCCGGGAGGCCAAAATCTTCTGTAACTTTAATAATACATTCTGCAATATTTTTAGCAGTATGCGAAACATTAATTAATTTAAATCCTATAATTTTTTTTTCATTACCCAGTCGTCATTAACATAATGAACAACAACACTAATATAATCATCTCTAGCCCTACCACTCCATATGTCTGATGTCAAAGCAATAGAGAATGTACATGTATGAAATATTGTTTTCAATTTTTCATGACAATTGTTATAATATTTAATTAAACGAAAGAAAATTAGCTACAGCTCAGACAGTAGACACCAATTCAAAAGAGCTCAAATCTAATTCAGGTAGCTAGATTGATTTCAGTATTTAACATCCTCATCACAGAGCACATGTTCCGAGCCCACAAGCAAACATATCATCTACCAGTTCTTGATCTTGAACAGAGCTTAAAGAACAAGTACTGCCGACAATGTTTGCAAAGAATAAAAAATACTCACAGTGCAGACGGCACTCAAAACCGTCCAGAAGCAAACCAAGCCGAAGAACACGAAGAACAGGGCAAAGCACACTTGAAAGTGCTGTCCAGAAAATCTAGCACCCCTCTTTGCCGATACAGTAGAAGGATGTGGTTGACGGGGATACAGTGCCATCTCCAACCTCGGGAAGCTGATGCCGGAGCCGAGGGTCAGGGTAGTGCAACACAAGACCTCAAGAACGCACCGGCCGAGTGCGCTCAAAACAACAGGGAACCATCACTACCTTCGTCCTCTTCTCGGATTAACCTTCAACCTACGGATTTACCCTCACACCACAAAAGGCGCACGAAAAACCTAAAGCAAAGGCTTCAATCGGAGATGGCGCCAAAACCCCAAACCTCAGCACAACCCGAAGTACAGAGAGGAATAAGACTCAAGAGGAGCAAATCGGGATCGGAAGGGATGTTTCCCACATGGTGGAAGAGCTCGGCTATATGAAGAGGAGACGGGGGTTTGCGGCAAGGTGATGCGAGCGGCCGGCTCCGAGGAACCCGGGCCAGCCCGCGCCTCCGTCGTCGCCTCTCCAATCTCCGCCTCCCCCCACGCGCCACCGAAATCGCCATCCATTTCGTCGGATCTGGGAGAAACTGAAGCGGCCGCACCGCACGCGCACACCGTCTCCTCCCCCTTATCTCTTCGTTGGGCTCACTGAGAGGTGGGCCCGCCTGCATTTTATTATTATTTTTTCTTCCTTTTCCAATTGGAAAATTACTGAAATGCCCTCGTAGTAACAACATTACAATTCCCCCACTTCGTTCCATCTCACATGCTCACATAGGAGGAACGACATGACTACTTGTATGACTTCAGGAAAGAGAGTGATACTCAAATAATTTGGTTCAAACATTTCAGAGAATGGTTACTATGCCAAAGGTCCTCCCCTCCGCACCCGAACGCGCTCACCATTGAAATGGATGTACTTCCACTTTTTCAAGTATTTCTCAATGACAAGCTTTTGTTTTTCTTCCTGGCCTAAAGTCACAAATGCTCTACCAATCCTTCTTGCTGTATCCTCATCCGGATGCACCCCTAATTCCTCCATGTCAGCATATATCTGAAATTGGCAAGGAGAAAAATGAGCTTTCAACTCTGGTTCTCCATGTCAGCATATATCTGAATTCTGAAATTGGCAAGGAGAAAAATAAGCTTTCAACTCTAGCCAACCAGCTAGACATGATCTACCTACTTGTCAGCTCTAAAGCATAGACTTGACTCATAATTATTATCATTGAATTGCTCATCTAACAGTAAATGCAGAAGGAATATAAGACACTCAACTACTCCCTTCGTTCTTTTTTACTTGACTTTTTAGAATCTATGCCGTCAAATCTTTTAAAGTTTGACCGCTAATAGATGCAAAACTATGTAGATTAGCTATACGAAAGTTACATCATTAGATTTGTTGTTAAAAATACTTTCATAATATTATAATTTTACTAGTATATCTTAATGTAAAGTTATAAAAAATAGCGGTCAAAATCGCATCTCGGAGACCGTAAAAAGTCAAAAACGTCAAGTAAAAAAGAACAGAGGGAGTAGCTTGAAATGAACCACATATTAAGACTTCCGGGAGGTTAAGAGGTGAAGGTTGCATAAGCCTACAAGATTAATAAAAACAAGTCACATATCACCTCCAAAACTTTGTCTAGAAGACGGCAACTGTCATACATCAGGATCATCCGAGAGAACAACCTCTTAGGCACTGAGCATGTGTGAATTTTTATGATAGTATTCCAACTTGACTCGGCCTCATCTACTCTTCCATCCATAAAAAGAGCCAACAGCAGTGTATCATATGTTGTCCATGTTAGCACCTGGCCTTTGCTCATCAACCACTTGGTTACCTGTGGAAAACATTGAAAGTTGACAGGTAAATGAGAAAATGAGCTTGATATCAAAAGCTGCAATAACATAGCTCCAAACTCCAAAGAGGAAATCGCCATACTGTTGACAGACTAGCAACTAATAGCTTTAGTCGGTAATGACCTTGCCTGGATAATCCGTAGCCACTGTCTTCGCCTTTTCAACATTTCCAAAGCTTTTTCTGCTGCTATAATAGGAAATTCAGGCTCAAAAGCAGTCCACTTTTCCAATGCACCATAAACAGCTTCTTTTTCATTTGGTAATTTTGAAACCTAAGAGATCTGGTTCCACAGACTGATTTGAGAACACATCAGATGCTTAAGCCCGATAATATCATAAAATGAATGCTTACTAATCAAAGCATAGCTCAAGAGAAAATATGATAACATAAGGGACTATTTTGTTACACTGATTTCACACAGTGAGCGAGGAAAAGTGAAAAACAACAGCATGACAGAGTGGCGTCATATCTTACAGTAGTAACAAGACCTCATCAAGAGCAGAACGGGGGACCTGACCTACTTGCATCACATGTGTTAGCGTTTCTTAGAGCCATTGTTTAAAAAAAAAACTTTCAAGGAAAACAGCAAAGAGCGTTGCAGTGCATCTGCCAAACTAAGACATCCAAAACCAAAACCAAAACAACAGCCAATTTCTCTGTGGCAGCCACAAGTGTGGCGTGGCAAAGTTTGACGCCTTATAATTTAATAGAAATCGGACCAAATCATGGCTAGACCTAGACGCGGGACCACAATGACTGCACCTAGATTTACATCTGTGGACTAGATATTGTGAGACCGAGGGAGCAGCGCGCCGACCTAAATCTCGCTAGCTCAAACTTGGGTAATCAGGCAAGTCCAGTTTGTTCGCTTGCCTATCCTGTTGAGAACATTGTCGTCGAGCGTTTCAGTTACAGAATCATGTCGGCTGCAACGCGCGCAGTTGCTTCAGCGCGAGGCAAGTCCCCGGTTTTGGCATTTGGACACAACAGCTACAATCAAATCTGACCACCAACAGCTTCTGGCATCACCGGTCAAAACGAAATTGGCCACCATCCTCACAGAGAGTAACATAATGATTCAGAGTGGCATCACACTTGCCTGAACAAAGTTTGATCTCGCAATACATATTTCTTGCACATGTAACAGTGATGACACGGTATACTCTGCATTCTCAGCATGCTCCATGAAATGGAAATAGTCCCTCAGCGGAGAATAACATCCAAGATATCAACTGTGACAATACTGAATAGATGGAAGCGCGAGAAAATTTTAATTATCATACAACTTCTACAATCTAATGTCAATGTTTTTATCCTGGTCTACATTTAGGCAACACTGAGGATACAGCATCATGTACAGGTACATCAAAGGGCTTTTTTTGGGGGAAGGAGACCAGGGGATTCGGTATATAACCTCTGTTTTCTTTTCTTCTTCTGAACATATTATTGTCAGTGCCAAGCAGAAGTAGATATCAACTTCCTGCTCTTCCAGCCGAGAAGAATCGTGCCATCCTTCTCTTCTAAGGTGTACTTGTCGGAGTAGCATGCAAGGAGCTTCTTTATCACCGAGTTCACATACGAACTCAGCTGGTAAGGCTTGAAGCCAGCCATGGTCAGCCTTGATTTCCACTTGCCAAGGAGCTCGTGCCTCTCCACCCTATCCTTCCCCTCGCAGGCGATGATGTTCACAATGTCCTTGGCTAGGCAGTGCTGCTCCACGCTTATCCTCTCTTTGCTGTCTCGTGGCAGGTTGGCGTCGATCGACTCAAACATGGCAGAGTAGTAGTCCATGGTTTCAACAAACCTCATCAAGAAAGGTGTCGTGTTGGTGTGCGACTCCTGCTCCACCAACGTAGTCACCTTCGGGGACAGCCCTTTCACCATCCGGAGCAACCCGTCCCGTGGGTTGTTGACGTCCACGCTCTCATCTGGGGTGTGGTGTAGTTGGAGGGTGAAGTTGACAGCAAGTGCTTCACCTGGTCTAATCTCAAGCATTTGTTTTGTGACTTCAGTAGCATAGACAGGTAGAGGGGTGAACTCCAGAGGTATATTGAATTCTTCAGACATTCTTTTCAGCATCTTCCCTACAATTTCCAGACCTTCACCCTGGGCAGACTCTGACACTGGGTCATCTATTCCAGTGATCCGCAGATGTGGTGGCCCCCCAGGCCTTGCAGCTAGTGCTTGTATCAGTGTGATCCATTGAGTCCCTTGAGCGATCTGAAAATCAATTATGTGGATCTTGTCCTCACTTCTCAATGCCTCTGCAATTGCACCGTTAGCTGCCATATAGCCAAACTTGAAGTAAGGACAGATATTGTACAAAATTTTCATGTAGGACAGAAGCTCCTTGCTCTCCGGCTCATGGCACTTCAGAGCGCGGTAGATGTTTGTACCCGAGTTTCCATGTCTAGCAACCAAACCCTCAAGTAGGTAAGCACCTAGACGCTGGATTGGCTCCCCGTTAATTGAAACAACTCCACGAGCATCCTGAACAAGCTTAAGGAACTCCTCTGTCCTGTCCTCACTTAATGCCTCAGCACACTTCGTTAACAGCTGCTTCACAATGAACTGTGGATCCTCCCTTAATTCCCTTTGTCGTTTCTCTGGACGAAATTCATAGCTTGCTATAGGGTATCCACCAGTAGCAAATTGTTGCCGAACAACTCCAGGCGACGGTTGTCGTGACTCATGACTCCATGTCCTCGACCGCTGCCTCATGAGCTGAGTAGGCTTTGTTTCCTCAAACTCATGCGTGGTGCTAGTTGTTGCATTATCAGTATCAGGTGCCATCAGAACAGTCTCAATCTCCCGTAAAGCGTGTTGCATATTATGTCTTGATGTTGCATACAATGGATCAGGTCCCACTTGAATGTTCTCCCGGAGAAGGATACCTGCCTGTCTGTATGAGCTGTCTGCTTCCAGAGGGGAGATTGGTTGGGCTGAAATGGCTTCTGTAGAGCTCTGGTTGTCCGGAGTGCTGCTGAGAGCAGACAGACTGTCACACTCAATCTGAGAAGAAAGAGGGGTGTACGGGGAGTTGCTGAACTCGAACTTCAGTGGACTGGCTGGCCAGGGAGAGTTTGCTAAGTTGTTCTCTGTAGGAATTTCGTAGACAGCGTTAGCGTTAGCACCGGTCAATCTGTACTTTAACAACTGGTGCAAGTCCATAATAAATGAACGGGGATTAGTTGTTCATGACCTGTACATAGCAAAAGAAAGGAAACTATAAAGCATTTATTCCATGGAAGGTGACAGAACAAACAAGCAGAAGAGAAAGCACAGGCAGCGGACAACAAACATTGCAAAACCAGTAGTGTGGCTTAAAAAACATATAACGCAACTTTAGATCCCAAGAACTTCCATACTAGACAAATTCAACAAACATGTAGCACATGTGTCAACTTTATTCCAGGAGAAAACACACACATCGTAAATAAACTGAGAGAACACAGAAGAATTTCTAAATTTCTCTACTCTCTTACTTGCTCCCCTTTTCTTTTACTTCTGTTCTTACAAAACTGGCTACAAGTCTTCTCGATATATAGGCTAATACTCTCCCGCTAGCATATGTATTAAGTAGGGATGAAAACGGGTCGAATTCGGTCGGATATTGCTTATTCCATATCATATCCTATATTTTTTTCTCGGATTCGGAGTCGAATACGAGTAGTGCCGGATACGAATACGAATCCGAATAGTATCGGTCATAGATACGGAACGAATACGGAGCGGATGCGAATACGATAACGAATATCTCGTCGGATATTACGTAGGAATACAAAAGGCATATATAGACGGGTAGAAAATGTAATGTAATAAACTGGTTGAAAAAACTATCAAACACCACATATAAACATGAAGTTTTTTTTATGGAACACCTTAGGGTGATCAGCAAGTTTAGGCATATATCCGACGAGATATCCGAATAAGAGCAAACTTGATAAAAACAAGCTGCCACGTGATGTGGGCAAGCCTGCAGTAGTGCAGTGCCATGTAAATGCATCGTGAGCAAACCAAGCCCAAGTCATGAGTCCATAGCCCATCAAACTCCTGACAACAAGACTAGCGGCTGTCCAAAACTAAGCCTTGGAAAACTCCACGGTGTTTGATGGATTCCAAGCATCAAGCTGCGTGCTGCTGCATCTACAGGCTGAAGAAAAGAAGAAACACACATTGGGCCAGATATACCACTGTTGAGCCGGGTATACCACCGTTGGGCCGGATATCCGAAAATATATCCGGATATTATCCGATAAAATTCCGGATAGTATCCGTATCCGTCGGATAGTTCTTTTCCGAATCCGAATCCGTATCCGAAAACAACTATCCGAATCCGACTCCGAATCCGATAATTATCCGACATAACTATCCGAATTCGATCCGACTCGGATTCGGCGGTCGGTCGGTCGGGAAATATTCGATCCGTTTTCACCCCTAGTATTAAGACTTCAAGTTGGACACAACTTCAACTTAAGTTACACACAGAGACGTACTGTAATACATCTTGAACTTAAGTTAAGATTATTTCTAACAATCT
Source organism: Bonia amplexicaulis (assembly GCA_036346245.1). Lineage (NCBI taxonomy): Eukaryota > Viridiplantae > Streptophyta > Magnoliopsida > Poales > Poaceae > Bonia > Bonia amplexicaulis. The sequence goes on from CM070755.1 coordinate 3,728,081, forward strand.
CTCCCTTAATCTTGACTTGACATACTCTAGTTTTAGTCTCAATACATTATGAACTACCTGCCCCGCCTCCACATGAAGCGTTCTATATGCAAGCTGCATGTAGAGACTCAACTCAACTAGTACAGGTCCATCCAGATGCAAAGATTCTAAAATATTGAGGCAGTTGGGCTCAACTACGACTTACTAAACTCATACATGACACAGAACGGTGACATATCTCCTCAACGTTCCGATTTCTTTCCATCTTACTTGAGTTTGGATGGCGACACATCTTCTCAACGTCCCTGACTCAACTCATCATCAGAGCACTGTTGATTCATTATCGCTGAGCGCTTTAGCAAGAAAACCTTTCTTCATCCTCAGCTTGAGGTTCTCTTTTAGCATAAGAATTGTATTTCGCCTCGGGAGCACTGTTGCATGTCTCGTGCGCTGACCAAGACCTGAAAAGAAAACTGGTGCGCTGCTTGACTTTCTCTGGACCGAAAAAACAGAAGGACATGCCGCACGCGTCTTCTACCCGAGAGAGCTGCATGAAGACGAGCGACGTGTGCCTCAGGAGCGCCGCGCGAAACGCGCTGAAACGTAATTGCCGAGACGATTTTTTCAGCGACTCGATTCTTGGCTAGGCTCTGATACCACTTGTTAACTTTATTCCAGGAGAAAACGCACATATCACAAATAAACTGAGAGAACTCAGGAGAATTTCTAAATTTTTCTATTCTCTTACTTGCTCCCCCTTTTCTTTCACTTCTGTTCTTACAAAACTGGCTACAAGTCTCCTCAATATATAGGTTAATACTCTCCTACTAGCATACGTATTCGGACTTCAAGTTGGACACAACTTCAACTTAAGTTACACACAGAGACGGACTATGCTACGTCTTGAACTCTAAGTCAAGATTATTTCTAACATGTGTTTTCAACTTAACAAAGCAGAAGAAATATTAATTTGCAAGTCTGCCAAAAGCTGAAAGGTTTTAACTAGCAAAATGGTTGTATTGTACCAAAATTAAGCTATAGTCACTTAATACCAAGATAAAATTCTTGTGACAATGTAAAACGAATTCTCAACATCACCATCAATGATTTCTCAGAGACCAACTATTAAAATTACAAGGGTAACTAGACCAAAGTTGTTGTTTATTTCAAAAATAATTTAAATGATCTACTGATTTCTCTGTTTGCCATTTCTCTATGCATATAGTACAATTTAACAAGTAGCTCTCTAGAATTCTGCATAAACCAAACTCATCCTCTGTCAAAATGTCCCCATCATCTCCCTGCAAATTTTAATGGCTCTATCCTTCTTCTCAAACTTAAAGGACAACCACATAAGTCAAATTCGAGCAAGTCAAGCAAAGGAAAGGATCCTCAATCCTGAGTCAGTCAACTAATAAGATAAATAAATTCCAGTCTGTACCATCATCTACAAAGAGAAAACTTGCAGTGCAGACAATGGGACAAGATTGCCCCTTCCAGGCAACACGTCAATTGACCATCATCCCATCCCATTACGATCTTAGGCCTTCCCATGTTATCCAAAGAGCCAACTTATTCCATTAGAGCATAGATCGTCCTTCAGATCTTATGATAGAAGTAAATTAATTGGCAATCCCTCTTCCTTTACTCCATATTAGCATCATGTGTCATGTGACTCCAACTCCAAGAGCCATCACACCATTTATGAAATATACCCCAATGGTTCCGATACGTCCATTTTTATTCCCTCAAAATGCATTGCATAAATTCAGTTCATGTAGTCAGAATGTCAAACTCAAGCAACAAAACTTTGAAGCTAGAGGAAGACAAGCAATGAAGAAAGGAAGGTGTTCAAGTATCAACCTATCCAGAAGATCCAACCTAACAACGGAGGTTTGGCGAACAAATAACGGGACAGAGTCACATAACTTACACCCCCCCTTCAACACGTCCATTGACCGCCCTCACAATTAAAGATAAGCACCCTCAAACATTCTCTAGTTGGTTGAAGAGAATAGGCCCAAACTATTTGATTACTGGTCCTTCTCTAGGCACACAATTAAGACCAATCTTAAGCAGCCTGTAAGATTCGCTAGTTGGTTGAAGATGATTGACCTACCTTTTTGTTTGACTAATGGTCTATCGCTCCTCCGTAATTCCGAAGAAGACCCCCCTCCCCCAAACCAGAAGTTTGACCAATCAACCGTGTGGAATCAACATCACTCAAACAAGAAGCCAATTTGTATAGTTTTATGCAGTACGCAAAGGTTTGAAACTTCTGAGATCCTGGACGCTGGTTGACCACGCTAACAAATTAAATAAAATTAGGTACCCCCCTCTCACCGAAATCTAGCAAGAAATTTTTCCCACGGATTGTCGACAGGAAAGGTAAATCAATTGACTAATCAGGTGAAACGTAGGATTTTCTAAGCTATCTCCGCATGAATCAAACAAACGGATCCTATGGTTCTTGGTGGTACTGCATCAATCTACCGTATGCTTCCATCTTTCCACAAACTAGAGGCTAGAGGCGAGGATAGTTCCACTTCTAACAAAAGAATCGCTAAGTTGGGGGGTAAAATTAGCTCAACCCGACAGGCTTGAGTCGCACGTCTAGCTAAGTACTAGCAAAAATGCATCTTGCAAAGTTAAGTGCCAACAAAACGGACCATGAATTAGCCATGATCCACCTACGAAGCAGTACAAAATTAAGCAGCAAAATGAAACAGTAACCTCCACCACGGCATACCAAAGGCACAAGAACAACTCATTAATCCGAAAATGGAGGTGCTCCCTCGAATCCAGCAGCAAAATGCTCTCATCTGCGACCCTAAAAGATCGAATCGGCTCGGACCAACACAAATCCCCAACTAATTCGTCCACTAGAACTGACTCACCGAAGTGAACCCACCCAAAGAACTCATCTCCTCGTCGACCGATCGCCAAACCCCCACCGGAAACCGCACAGAGATCCCACCTTAACCCTCCTGAACCGATCGAATCACCCCGCAGTTAGCCAAGCAAAAAAACACCCAAAAAAAAGCACAAAAATCAACAGCTTCGAGCGAAATCAGCAGCACAGCAGGCACGGAATCCGACGAGGTACGGGGACGAGAGCTCTCACCTCCGACCTGCGCAGCCCGATGCCCCGATCCAAACTCCACCTCTCTCTCTCTCCTGGTTCTCGTGCCCAATCCTCTCTCTCTTGCGCCCCTCCTCTTTTTGTGTGCGCGATAATTATATCGCAGACTGAGGGAGAAGGAAATAAAAACCCAAACCCAAAGGTGCCACGCCTTATATACCGGCTCGCCTGACGCCGTCACGGCCACGTCCCCGTGGTCAGCGCTCCCGCGTGGTGACGCCGTGGAGCCCGCACCCCTGACGTCGTTAGGGACGGAGATGTCTCCGCCGTCGGATCGGGATCGGACGCTGTCGCGTCTCGACGCGCGGCCACGTGCGGCCCGCGCAGAGGGGGGCACGACACGCCTGACGCGGCGGGCGCGGACACGCGGTCGCGCGTTTGACCTGACGTGGATGGGGTTTGAACGGCTTCCGACCGTCGGATCGAGATCGGAGGGATGATGTGGGGCCTTGCCGGCTTCGGCGGTTGGGGCTGCGTGGGCCGTCCGATCACGGGCGGGGAGATAAGATGGTGACGTGGGGCCGGCGCGAGGAATCCGACAAATGAAGGTGAGGTGATAGGCCGATAGCTTTGCCTGGGTGTTTTCCATTTCGATGAGGGAAGAGAATGCGATGCTCCTTAACTTTTTTTTCTTTCTTTGAGAAACGAGATCGGCCTACTTTTCTATTTGTTTAATTACAAAGAAGGACGCACATGGATACGACATGTTTTTTCCACCCAAACTAGCGACTTTTAATTTTTATTATGATACCTAATTTTTAAACGAGATATTTTTTAAGATAGAGTCTATAAGTTAATTATATTACACATTAAAAGTCTAACATCTGTATTAACCAAAATCACAAGCGAGTATCTCTCTCTGTAATATCTATCGTAAACAGCTAAAATTCAAAAACTTCAGCCATAAGCCATAAACCGCAGCCGCGCCAAACAGGCCCATAGTTACGGCCCTGTTTATTTCGACTTAAACTTTTAACTTATTTTTTACTATTTATAAATTTCATTTTTTTTCTTGCTTTTTGAACTTTTTTGTTGGCTCTTTTTTCCGTATTAGTTTGCATTGTTCGTGATATGTTAACATGTTTTTTCTATTTTTAATTTTTTTAAATTTAGTTACATCAAATAAGCTATCATCAGCTACAGTGTAATTTTAGCTATGAGCCAGCTTATTTCACACACACCATATATTACATATTCTATGTGCTCTATTGAAACAAACGCTACATTAGACTATTAGAGTAGAGTTTGTTGTTTTGGATATATCTAGTACCTTACAGAGAGCGGGCACGTGCTTTTCCCACCGAACGCATGTGTATGTGTAAATGTGAGCGTGCGGGTTAAACTTAGGGTTCGAATACGGGCAGGTCAAACACTCGATTATAGTTGTAGCTAACTAAGCTACGCTCGGTTATAATTTTCTACTCCGAGTACTAATAATTTCAAGCTTTTAAAGTTCAAAATAAATAAAATTCAATCTAACTACGATGAAAGTATCCCAGTCTCAGATCGCATTGAAATACGACTTAAAATGAATGTATCTTTAAAACAACTCCAGAAATGCGTTTTAAAAGACATTGCGTGTTCATTCGTAAAGCAGAAAAAGGAAACTTTCAAGGTTAACAATAATTTCTCAACCCTAAAACAAGAAGTCTGAAATGGTTAAATAAGTGATCAGCTAGATGCATCGATTAGTGCAACCAAATTATGGCCATATTTTTTTAGACTACGATTGAATAATTTTTAGCTATATTTTTTGAGACTGTAATGGACAGCGAAAATATTGGTATAGACGACGCACATGTCAGTAGGCTCAAAAAGAATATAAAATCGCTTGAAGAAATGTTACATTTGACTTGGTTTTAGAAAAAAAAAACTGAAGCTAAACCACATCGGGCCTAAGGCCAGTACAACTACATCTGGGAGAAAGAAAAGGGAAAATTGGAGAGGTGAGCCTCAGGGTCTGAACGGAGCAAAAACTCAGGCTTCTAGAAGAACACGAGGGCAAATTGCTGCCAGCCTGCCACGTAGCCGCGTTCTAAAGGTTTAAGGAACGACTGGGAACGGATGGATGGGCCGCACGAACTGTCGCCCGGGGCCCATCATCTGCATGGAGAGTTGCTAGTGGGCTTACCGGACGAGGAGAGGCCACCGACCTCGCCCCTGATGCCAATCGGATTCGACCTACGACAACAAAAGAGAGGTGGTGCTCCGTGCTCTGCAGACTTTTTTCTTACGGCCCCCTCCCAACACAGCTACACGTGTATGAAAATCATATAAATATATTTGTCTAGAAAATTACTTTTATACTATTATAATACTATTAGATGTTATAACTATATTACAATAAAAATTAGTGTTTATAGTTACGTTTTAAATACTGTATTAATATCTAAAGCGGATGTGTATTTGTCACGGGCAGGGAGTAATAATCTTTTTGCATTGCAAAACTAGCATGCAGTACAGTACCTTTTCTGTGGCACGTACAAAGTACTCGAATCATTTGTGCAAAACTCTTTTATAAAAAAACACACAACTCTTTCGCTTTTTAAAGTGTTGTCACATCAAATGTTATTATTAGTGTGCACTACTGCACTGTGCTGATGTCATGTCGCTGGAGGATGCATGGTCCATTACAGTAGAAGCAAGTAGGTTATGATCAGAAATCAGAGTGCGTGTCTTTGCATTCAGAAGAGCAGATGATCAATTGTAGCGGACGCACACTCTTACCAAAAAGTACAATCGATAGGCCCCAAATTGGACATCTGATGTCTGGCCTAACTTCAGTTTTAGAGCCGGTCGATCAATTCCAATATGATTAGGTAAGGACAACAGTCTGTAGAACTGATTCTGTAAAACGAATTCAACTATTCTGCTCTGGGCTGTTCTCAAGTTAAACACAAACACACATATATATGTGTGTATATGTATATGTGTATATTAAATTGTAGTCGACTCGATCTCAATAAATATATCTATCATATTTCAGCACAGCCGCCCTTGGCAGGTCAAGTATTATTCCTCGAGTTAAATTTTGTATTAAATTATTTTCTATCACTTGCATCAATGATATGAATAATTCCACATTCAGTTAAACTAACAATAACCACAATAAATATTGAAAGCCGCATAAAAGAATCCCAACAGTAAATAGGTTGTATACTCGACATACCATTTTGTGTGCAGAATCAGCTTTGCATGGAAAGCCTATAAGATCAATCTGAGGCCCCGCTCTAACGAGTTTCTATTTCTGGCTTATGGCTTATAATTTCTTAATTTTGTTTTTATTGGTTTTTTTGTGTTTTTAGGCTTTTTTTTTGCCTTTTCTGTTTTTCTTATTTTTTGTATTGTTTGTGATGATAATCTTTTTTAATTTAATTACGCAGAAAAGTTAACAGCTGTTGCAGTGTAAAAACCAGAAATCCAGCAACAATTATAGTATATTTTTAACTATTATAGGATGAAAACTAAAATTTTAGGTTTATATGCGCTTTGGAGCACCACTGAATCAGTAGGTGTGAAATGTGGCTGTACAGACCAACACCACCTAGGTCCGAGTCGTATTCAGCTCGATTCAGACTGCTCTCTCTGACTAATGGAATTGATGTCGAGTTCTCTCCTGGTCGCGATTCGAGATCACAAATGTTTCTCTGGAAGCGACAGCAAGCGCACGCGACGCGAGTACCGCTCCACACCATTCTCCCTTGCCATCCATGATTGCTTTTTTTTTTTGCGTGTTCCCTGCGTATGATGCATACAGGTGTAAACCCACGTTCCCTTGCTTATTTTATGTGACCTGACACGTCCATCGATCGATCTCCAAAAGAAGATCGGATCCGATACGACCTATGCACGTAGAGGCATCGGCGCATCGGCCATCGCCTCGCGTGGCTATGGGGTGTTCTTTTGGCTTCCAAAAGCGATTTTTGACTTTTGCTACAGTATCTAACTTTTAAATAGAGTATTTTTTCAAGATGGGATCTACAAGTTAACTGTAGTACACGTTAAAAGCCTAACATCTGTATCAACTAAAATTACAAGCGAATATCTTTCTCTCCGCAATCTCTGTCGTAAACAGTCAAAATTCAAAAATTTCAGCCAAAAATCATAAGCCGCAGCAAAAAAGAACAGGCCCTATGATCGGCACGTACCCTGAAACCCTTCCCATCTATCCGTACACCCTCCTTTTTTGCACACGTTTCTTCTCCGATGCTATCGTGGTGTGGGGGGAGCTTTCGTTCGTGGAAAGTATAAGAACGAGCTACATGTACTTACTGAACTTTAACAAGGGCAATGGAGCTTTAAATCTAGTACAGTACGACCTGAAACTCCTCCACGGGCTGCTAAACTGCGTGATGGAAAGCCATTTCACGAGCGAGCAGGGGCGTAGCTAGCCGCAGACTGGTCTCAGAACCAGTCCACTAGAAATCGGAGAGATAGTCTATTTTGTTATTTGCTATAGTGCTATATAGTGAGAAATTTTTGCCCCGACAGTATGAGATCCAACTCCGCCCCTGCGAGCGAGAGTTGTATCCATGATAATAGAGACAGTATACAGGATATTATGGGCCTGTTTACGAGTGATAGCTTGCAGAAGTCATAGGTATGAACACATGATTTGTTGAAGCAACATCTACATTTCTCTCGCTTTAGTCTTGCTACGGAAAAAAGCAAGAAATCACGAACACATCACACACCTCACCCTTCTCGCTTCTATATCGCTCACGCATCTCTTCCCCTACTCTCCCCATTGCTCGTCCCTCCTTGTAAAGTCACTTCTTTCAGCCATTAGTATTTATTTTCAACCAAAACCATCAGCCACAATAGAAAGCTATCGGCCACAGCCAATGAATATAGGTTTTTTCAAACCCTATATTGATTTTGCGGAGGCTTTTCGATCTACCCTCTAGTCCTCTGTTTTTTCGTTGTGCTGCTCACAATTGCATATGAGGCTAGAGGGTAGAGACTTATTTATATACTCCACTTCTAGGTGTTACAAAGTGTCCCTACTTGTTTTCGATACATCGGGAGACTTCTGAACCGTATCACCAACCGCGATCAGACAGACCAGTTTTATGAATCTAAAATATATTAGTCCCTAGCATAGATGTGTGAGTCAACAGCCTACAAGTTGATCCTGCAAAACAAACCCAACTATTCCGCTCTGGGCTGTACTCAAGTTAAACATACACACATATACAAATATATATACATATACATACATATACATATGTGTCTGTATATTAAATTGCAATAGACTTGATCTCAATAAATATGTCTCATATTTCAGCACAGCCGTCCTTGGCAGCTCAAGTATTATTCCTCGAGTTAATTTCCGTATTAAATTATTTCATATTACTTTCATTAATGATATGAATAATTCAACATCAGTTAAACTAATAATAACCACAATAAACATTAAAAGCCGCATAAAAATCCAAACAATGAATAGGTTGTATACTCGACATACCATTTTGTGTGTAGAATCAGCTTTGCATGGAAAGCCTGTAAAGATCAATCTGAGGCCCCGCTCTAACGAGCCTTTATTTCTGGCTTCTAGCTTATAACTTCTTAATTTTGCTTTTGTTGTTTTTGCGTTTTTAGTTTTTTTTTGTTATTTCTTTTATTTCTTATTTTTTGCATTGTTTGTGATGATAATCCTTTTTAATTTAATTAGCATAAAAAAGTAATAGCTATTATAGTGTAAAAGATAAAAACCCAGCAATAACTATAGTATATTTTTAGCTATTACAGAATGAAAGCTAGAATTCTAGGTTCATATGCGCTTTGGAGCACCACTGAATCAGTAGGTGCGAAATGTGGCTGTACAGACCAACACCACCTAAGTCCGAGTCGTATTCAGGTCGATTCAGACGGCTCTTTCTTACTGTTGGAATTGATGTCGAGCTCTCTCCTGGTCGAGATTCGAGACCACAAATGTTTCTTTGGAAGCGACAGCTAGCGCACGCGAGTGCCGCTCCACAGAAAACACTAAACGCATCGGGTTTATCGCAGCTCGACTGGCGGTTCGGCGGGACGACGTGACGTGAGCGCACATCTCAGTGGAGGTGGAAAATGTTGGAGCTTAGCAGCGCCTGGCCGGCCGTGCGTGCGTGTCACCGCGTGAGGTGGATGTGAAACGATGTGAACGAGTGTGAAACAGCCCCCTCGCGTCCGCCTCGTTTTGCCTTTGGACCCCCGGTCAAGATCACCGTCTCATCTCGTCTCGTCGAGTTCAATTCGTAGTGTACTAATCTGTTTGAAGCGGTCGATTTACGGATCGGTTCGTACGCCAGATGCTAAAAAGATGCACGTTCGGTTGCGGTGGTATTAAAATCGATGGAACCTAGTACGTAGTGCTGCTTACCGCAGCTCTCGTTTGGTTTGATTAGTTCCTTGCCAGCTGCCCTCTGTCTGCTGAGGATTGGGCACGACAAAAGACCAAATCAGATCGAACAAATCACGTTCGGTGGTTTTGGAGAGGAAACGTGAGAATGGGACCTAATCCTGGCGTCGGTGCACATGTTTGATCAGATCACACCGACGCAAACAACACTGTGTTATTTATGCGAGGGGCAATTTAGTCATAAACCAAACTGCTTTTCATACAAACAGAGCAGTACAGAACAGTTGACCTGAACAAGCTATGGACGGGGCAGTGCTCGTGGCATCCGAAGGCCTGGGTTGATTTCAGCCTAAACGTATCACTGGGCCGAAACGGCCGCAGCCCGGAGGCCTTAAGCCACCCCCAGGCTTAGAGCATCTTTTTAGTGTGCATTTTGAGTCCTGTCCTTAACAGTTGTGGCCGGTAGCTTTTAGCTTTTACATGAAATGTTATCGTAGTGGTCATTAGTGTTTTTCTGATACTGGTGAATCATATGGCATAATTAGAGGGGGTGAATGAATGTCTCCATTTTTTTATCACATGAAACCAAAGTACAACGCAGAGAAACAAAATAGAAACAATCTAAATTACCGGATGAAAACAACGACCATAGCTGCTTGCTTATACGTGGTCGAAGACCCTCTGCCGCTCTGGTCGTGCGTGCTCGTTATAACCAGATGTTCTGTCGCCCGACTGCTCGTTACGAACAGTCGTTACGACCGCTCGTCCCGAACGACTGCTTGCTTACGACCGCTCGAATCGATCACCCAGTCATTCTGCTCGGCACGATCTCGGATCAATTGTCTGATCGTTCCGACTACTCTGCATGACAGCAACGCACGTAGTCGTGACCTCCTTCCACCTGATGTTCCCCGCCGTTCGACCACTGCCCGATCGAGTACAAACCGAAGGCAAAACAGAGCAAGTAACGCGGAGATGAAAACAAGTCGCCAAGAATCTTTTTCTAGAAAGGATCTGATCTATTATCATCACCGTGTTCTTGGCTACAAAGCATCTCACGGCACCCCTAAAAACCTTCTCCACGAAAGCCTTAAAACTCTTGTCACGCTAAAACCAATGAATTCTTGAACACGAGCATGAAAAGTTTGGAAGAAGGCAGCGGGTTTCACCAGAAACTTAAGCATTTCGTAGAGCAGTCTCAAGCTGGTATTACTTTCTTCCTAGGGAAAGAGAAGAAAATACGGTCCTTGGTCAGAACCACTGTTGATTATTTCCATGGGAGTGCAGGAAAGGATGAGGGCCTGCGGTTATTTGTGATGCGAGATTTCCTTGCAATGCTGGACAAGGTGTGCAAAGAGGTGAAAGAAGCATCAAAAGTAGCTCCAAGGAAAACAAAGACGACACAGCCGTCCCAATCATCTCAGTCTTTCCATGATCCTCTATTCCTCTGCATAATCTATTCCCGGCAATTCAAGATCGGAGGGCAGATAGCTCATGTTCAAGTTCTGATGAGGAAAGTTAGGCATATATCAAGGTATCCACCCTTTCCCTTCCAAATCATGTTAGATTACCCCGTCTACACAATAGTGCAGGGATGGAAAATACATGCAAAATGATGAGGAAATGATAATGTCAACTTTGTTTTGGCCATCCATTGTAGCAACAGAATCAAATTGGTAGACTTGTCATCTTCCCCAACCCAGCATTCTTGACCAAGGAGATACACATGGTCGAGACAGCGTCCACTTGAAAGGTGCTATGGATGGCAAAATTGGTCGTTCAAAGGGGAAGGAAGAGAACTGACGGCCCAGTTAGGCCAAGCATAACAGGGAGGATAATGTGGAAGTTTGAGTGCTCTTTGCATGGGAAATAATGTGGGGCGAATTTGATAGCAGATTCGTACTACTGTCAATGGCTTCTTTTCTGAACCTGTACATTGTATGCATCGTCTGGATCTTCAACGCAGTTCTGTTTGAAAATTGTATCTGAACAACCGATTCTCTGACGAAACGGCCACTCCAACCAGGCCATCACCTGTGTAACTTGCATGTAGCCGCTGCTTAATTGGTTCACTCATTTCTCTCATGCTGTTTCTTAGCGAAAAAATTTATCCCGACCGGTGATAGATCCAAGTTTTTTCAGCTCCCCGCCTCGGCACTGTTTCAAAATCGCTGGGCACGTGAAAATTTCGAACAAAAATTCAGAACTGCCCGCCCAAAAAAGTTTGGTCTGTCTATGCCTACCGAGCGCAACGCCTCCCTGCCGCCTCGTCAGTGTCGCCTCCAACACCGACAAGTCCTTCCGTTGAGCCCCTCCGCCGCCACTGCCTCCTCCCGCCACCACCGCCACCGCCCTTTTTCCCGTCTCCGGCGGCTACTACCGCCGAATTTGCCGTTGCCGCCTTCTAATTGGTTGTCGGTGCTTTTCGCCTCCACTGCCCTCCTCCAATCCCACTGCTGAGGCGACGCCACCATCGCTTCAATGCACCGTCGCTGCCACTGCCCACCGCCACCCCGGCCGGTGGCTACCCCCAACCGGTGAGCATTAACCCTAACTCAACGCCTCCTTTGAAAACATCGCCGCCAGTGGTCAGAGAAAAAGACGAAGGGAAGTCTAGTCGCATCTTCACAGAAGATGGAGATAAATGGAGGTAGGAGCACGAATCTTCATTGAAAACGAATGGTATGAAATTTGATTAATTCCCCTCCACAAACAATCAAATATTGTATAGCACTTCCATTTATTATTTTGCATCCCAAAACCTTGCACGTGATCCAAGAATAACTACACACTTGACCAAGATGCGAATATGCGATGGTTAGTAAACATGAACTCACTCAGGCAACCATAACTCGAGATATCTCGAGATGTTCTCACGCCTAACTCGACATGCTCAATGCCATACATGAATTTCACAGCTGATTCCGTTATCACCCAAGTGAACGATTCAAGAATTATGACCATAATTATTTGCCACAACCAAGAAAGAACACATCCAAACACCAATTGAGAATTTGAACACCGAAGTAGAGTGATTTAACAAGTCATCCAAAGATGCACCTTTATAGAACGTAGCAACAAATTACAGGGCAACTAATCCTTGCCCACACAAAAATACACCTTAGTTTAGCATCGGTACAAGCACAATTCAGCAACAAATAGTAACCTCCAACTAGAACGCAACACCTAGGCAGCCTAGAACACACGCTGCTACACACTGGTACTAACAGCATCCACAGCCATCACCACCACCGCCGCCGGAAGAGAGTCAGGTTCTAGCTGTCGTCGTCGCCTGCCGCGGCCTTGGCGCTACCGCCGCCGGCCTTCTTGGGGAGGAGCAGGTTGTGGATGTTGGGCATGACACCACCGCTGGCGATGGTGACCATGCCGAGCAGGCGGGAGAGCTCCTCGTCATTGCGCACGGCGAGCTGGATGTGGCGCGGCACGATGCGAGTCTTCTTGTTGTCCCTCGCGGCGTTACCGGCAAGCTCAAGAACCTTTAGGAAACAGGACAATTCCAACGATTACTCCAAAATCCTCCCGATTCAAGCGAACTTAGCGCATCAAGGCACCCCCACCAGAATCGAATCTTTCGCCGAACCCCAATTTTTCCCCATGGAAAACCCTAGAATTCTCCCCCAATTCAAGAACCGCAAACCCAACAGGTACAATTATGCACCACCCAAAACCAAATCGAAGAACCAAAAAATCACAATTGCACATACCTCGGCAGCGAGGTACTCAAGCACGGCGGCGAGGTAGACCGGGGCACCGGCGCCGACCCTCTCGGCGTACTTGCCAGCCTTGAGGAACCGCGCAATCCTGCCGACGGGGAACTGGAGCCCGGCCTTGGAGCTCCGCGATATGGCCTTCTTGGCGACTCCCGAGCCGATCGCCTTGCCCCTCCCAGCCATGGCTAGCTAGCTAGGGTTAATAGTTGACAAGCGGAGGCCGCGGTGCAGAAGAGAAGGTGGAGAAGACGAGAAAGTGAGGCAGCGAGACATACGCGGCTGGTGGGAAGGGGAGGGGTGGGATTTTATAGGGGACGGGAACCAATGAGGGTGGAGGGCGCGGATCGATGACGTGGCGGGGAGTTGTCGGCCCCACTCCTCTCTGCAGACCGGGCCCCTCTATTTGCCCTTTTTGGCTGCGAGGTCCGTGTAAATGCGATAAATTCGGAAGCTAACGGTTTAGCGAAAGTTTGGACTGCGATGCAAAATTGCAAATTCATGCTTGAAACAATGAAATTATTTCTGTGGGAGTGCAGTAAAAAAATGTTTCCGCAAGTGACTCACTTATCAATGACACATGAAGTTATTTATAGATCTATTTTTTTTAGCTGAGGCTGATGGTCTAGTTACAGGTGATAATTTTTGTTCTAGGGTAAGTGTTTATGTGAATGGACCAAATGACGATAAACATATTCGAAAAAGGCTATCTTTTTGGTTGCGAGGTCCGTGCAAATGCAATAAATTTGGAAGCTATCGGTTTAGCGAAAGTTTGGACTACCATGCAAAATTGCAAATTCATGCTTGAAACAGTGAAATTATTTCTGTGTGGGAGTGCCATGAAAAAATGTTTCTACAAGTGACTCACTTATCAATGCCACGTGAAATTATTTATAGGTCTATTTTTTTCAACTGCGGCTAATTATTTTTGTCCCTAGAGCAAACGCTTGTTTGAGTGGACCGAATGACGAAAAGCCTATTCGAAAAAGGTTATTCCGATAAGACACTTTAAATAGACAACAAAAAATCGTTCAATTTATTTGTTCAAAGAAAATCATAAGCTGAAAGAGTCCATCCAAACAAAATGTAGTCACTTATAGCGAAACATACACTATGATTTTTTCCTTGCACTTCCTGCCCCCATTTCCCACATAATCCAGATGATAGAGGATAACGAGTGAATCAACCATTCAATGGACCTATTCTGTTTGCATTTTGTTTTTACTTCTTTAAAAATCAAAAAATCAAGTATCGAAATAGAACAGATTCTTTAAACGGATTTTTCAAACAGTTTTTTAAGCCTAAAACTATGTGTAACACCTATATCAACATCTCCAATCTCTAATGTCATATAAAAAATAGAGATAAAAACTATCAGCTGTGAGGCTAAAAACACATCCCAAACATCGCTAGTTCCCAAACCGGTGTCCGGCCTGAGCAAGTTTCCCCACAAGAGAAGTGTCAAACCGGCGTGCAAAACAACCTCATTCTGAAACCCTACAAAACGGAAAAACTTCCAGAATTCAAAGACGCCCAGAAGCTGTCAAAAAGTCCCGTATATTGATATAGACGACAGTTATCATAAATTAAAGTTAAGTCAGTTTATAAAATAATTTATCTATATAGTTATCTATAATAATTTTATACAATTAAATTAACGATATAGTTATCTATATAATAATTTAATAATAAAAACTATTTATGATATCATCTTTTAAATACTAAACAGTAGGTGTCTTCTTTTCACTTGTGAATTATATTACAGTAATTAACTTTTAAATGATATGTTTTTAAAATAAGATTAATAGAAAAAATTATAATAAAAAATATATTGAGTAACTGTACTAACCAACATCACATACAATTATTTATCTCTACATACTAAACATCTTAAACAGTCAAATTTCAAAAAATTAAACCATAAACTACCAAAAAATCCAACCAGCATCTTCCTATCTCCTACGTATCACTCAACCCTACGCAACATATGATCACAGAGAATACTATACTACACTACACTAACGGATAATAGAATCTACTACACTACACTATCGGAGAATAGAATCTAGTTCTTCCATTCCGCAGAACATAAGGCTAATCTCCACTTCGCCGGAATAAAACCAGTTTAACGAGGAAGGAAGCAATCTATCCCTGGAACACTCGGACAAATCACACCGCCTCTTGCTGTCTTGCATACCACAAAACAGACCACCCTATGCACATTATTCGCAAGAACTTTGGTACTTCAAACCACGATTTCTGAATCGCCCAAGGCAAATCAGACAGCGAGAGACACAAGAACGCATCAAGAGGAATCAAATGATGTCATAGCTTATAGTTTCAGTTTCTTCCCCCATTTCGTCAACCATAAAACTTGAACCCCAACAAGATCCAACACCTGGCTTACATCTGAGTTAATCACTCAAAAAATTAGCCATATTCACAACCATCGAACCACCAAATTAACCAGCCAAGAACTAGCATTCTCCTACTGCTTAACGCGACAGCCAAGAAATCCAGACGAACAGCTAGACCATTCCTACGAAACCAGCAGCAACTCCTTGCGATACGGTGGGATCGATCCAGGCGGAGGCGGCGAGGGAGGAGGACGAGGGGGCCTCAGTTGTCGTCGTCGTCGACGCCGGAGGCCTTGGAGGAGGAGGCCTTCTTGGGGAGGAGGTGCTGGTGGATGTTGGGCATTACGCCGCCGCTCGCGATGGTGGCGCCGCCCAGCAGCTTGGTCAGTTCCTCGTCGTTCCGAACCGCGAGCTGGATGTGGCGTGGTACGATGCGGGACTTCTTGTTGTCCCTCGCCGCGTTCCCGGCAAGCTCCAGGACCTGGTGAAAAAGGGGGAGCAGATTAGAACAAGAAATTGCGCATCATCCATGGGGAACTTAGAGGTTACAAGCAGGAATGCCAAAAATCTACAAGAAAGCACGTAAATTTGGCCACATTTGTACATCAAGAAACCAAATCTTCACGAATTTGAACGCGAATCTGATGGTTAATTTCAGAATAGCAGAGATTCCAAAGCATTAACTGGCGAAGCATCTAATTTCCCCAACATTATCACGCTACGAGCCAATCAATCGACGGTACGGACAGAACAGTACGAATCAGATCTAAGAACGCCCAAACATCGACATCTAAACGGACCCGCGAACCAGATCAAGGCAACCATCACCAAGATACGGGACACGTACCTCAGCGGCGAGGTACTCCAGGACGGCGGAGAGATAGACGGGAGCGCCGGCGCCGACGCGCTCGGCGTACTTGCCGGCCTTGAGGAACCTCGCGATCCTGCCCACCGGGAACTGCAGCCCGGCCTTGGAGCTCCTCGACGTCGCCTTCTTCGCCGCGCCGGCACCGATCGCCTTCCCACGACCCGCCATCTCACCAACCAATCGACGACGACGAGAACACGCGACAGGAATCCGGCTGCGTGAGGAGGCGAAGGCGGAGGGCGCGAGAGAGATGCATATGGGGGAGAGACCGGGGATTATATATAGGGGTGGAGGTACGGGGCGGCAGCCAATGGGAGGCGATCACGCGGATCGTAAACGGTGGCCGTCCGATGCATTTGAACGGACGGTGGATGCAAGGGCGCGAGGATTTCGATCCGGAAGCGGCGGGAGTAGAGTGGGGGCGGGGCGGAGGTTTTCGTTTTGGTCTTTTCGGGAAGGCGCCAAGTGGAAATCGCGGAGCGGTGACGTGTTTTGCCTTTTGGTGGGGCCCAGTTGTCGGTGTCTGCCGGTCTGAGCTTGGTTCCTTCAACGGAACAGACGTGCTAGGTCCAACCGTAATGTCTGTACTTTGTGTAACATTCGAACATGCATGCATGTCAGGATGCTACGAAATTACAATGGAACTTATGTGATTTAACACACTGGCAAATTTAACAAAATTCCACAAAATTTTGAGGAACTAATTTTTAGAGGTTTTGATGAACTATTCTTAGAACAACCGAAAAGATCCAAAAGATTGTTCAAAAAAGAAGATAAAGAAGAAAGAGGGTTCAAGAAATTACAGAGACAGTGAGTGAACCTTTGCACTTGATCACCTTCTGGCGGTCGCCATTCCTCTCCCACCATAAGAACAGATCGATCACTCTAGAGAGCTAAAAAAGTGACCTTTTTGTTGTCATGATCGCGGTCGGTCTTGCGGATTTGCACTGTGGAGTTGAAGCGACGGCGCCGCCCCTTGTCTGTGTCCACCGACGCCTTGTAGCCCTATGACAGATCTCTGCCCGCTTGTTCGGCCGATGAGACATCCTCGCGCTTGCCTCCGCTGCCTTCCCAAACCCTAGAGAAAGGGAGGCCAGAGAAGAAGATGATGCTGGCCGTTGGATCCGACGACAGCGCGCTTGGCGACAACGCAGGGAATGTGAGAAGGCGTCGAAGAGCAGAGACACTGGGGAGGGAACAAGCGGCAAGGTGGGGAAGGAGTCAGATGATGGGGAGGGAATGGGGATAAGGAGGATTGGGGGGAGGAGGTGGCGGCGAGCAGACGCGGTGGGAAAGGGGAAGCGGGAAGATGGGAGAGGAGGTAGCGGGCGGATGCGGTGAGGGAGGTAGCGACGCGGGGATGCAACGGTGGGAGTTGAGGAGAGGATGGAGAGTTCGTGGGTGTAGCAGAGAGTGGTTTGGAAAGAGATAGTTTGAGAGCAACTATGCATATTTGATCGGACGGCTGGAGAGAGTTGAGACAGAATGGACGGCTGCAGAGGGCTGAAGGAGAACACACCAACGGCCACCAACTCATAGTTTTAAGTAATAGAGATTATTATTGTAATATACTATCTCTAATTTTAAATATAAGTCGTTTGTATATTGATATGGTTTTCAATGTGACACTTTAACCATCAATTTCATATGAAAAATATACTGTTTCAAATAAAAAATATGCATTATAAAAGTATATTTCATGAAGGATATATGGGGTATTTGTATTGGTTTCTGCTGATGACTTTTGGCTGAAAACAAATAGTAACGACGAGTGGTATAAAAAGTGAGGGAGGAATGTGTCATGTGTGCACGAGATGAGAGTGAGAGAAATAGGTTACGCGATGCGCTCGTGACCCCCGACTTATCCTCATAGCAAGACGGGAGTGGGAATAGTAGAGAAGCCGCTTCGAGAAGTCAGGTGTTTGTATTGGCTTATGGCTTCTCCAAACAGAAGTCAGAAGCAGAAGACAATACAAACATGACCGTAGGAATACCAAATGTTTATATATTAATGGTCAAATCTAAAAAAAATGACTTGCACATATTCTAAAACGGTTTATATTTGAAAACGGAGGTAGTAGTTATAACAATCAGTAAAGCTATATTATTATCAAAATATTTTGAAGATAAATAAATAAATAAATATGATTTTTATATATTCAAATTAAATATTTTAAAAAATATATCAATAGCTAAAATCTTAAATGTTTGACTACACTAGTTTTGCACCCTTGCTTGGCAGCCTGGCAGGCATGACGAAGCCATAGGCATGAGCCAGGTGTCAAGACACCGAAGCAGGTTCAGCTCAAGTGCTCAACTGTTCCGATCGATTCTCACCCGTATCCAAAATAACACTAAATGACATTTGGAACATGGGATGATTCATATTATTGTAGGAATTAAGTGGCTGGAATTCCTGCTACTGACGTCCTATTCAAAACGCAGGAATTTCATAAAAAATTTTCAAGAGTTTTAAAAAATAGTTTAATTTCTGTATGAATTAGAAAAAAATATATGCGTTGCAAACGGGTCCTAAATAAGGTTTACGTAAAGAGTTTAACGCAAATAGCTCAGCCCAAACCCATAGTTGACCGAACAGGGCTTTATGTTTTCGGCCCGAAATGAACGGGCCTTGCTAGATTTCCAAGTAGGAGTATAGGAAAAGCTCAAATATCCTTACAAGATGGACCTCGGCTACCTCCGGATCCAACAGAAACTAGATCCATTATATTGGTCTCTATGAGCGAATAATAGTTGGACCCATACGGGCTGGTATATTAACCCTCCAAAAGAATCCGGCCCGACCACACAGGCGGCCCAAAAGACCGCGTGGTGAGCAGCCCCAAAGATCGGGAAATTTAACTATTTATCACTCTTAAGAATGTCACCTATTCAAATGTCATTTTCTTCTTTGCAATTAAAATTTTGCTATTAGGGAGAGTTTCCTAATTGCTTGCCATTTTTTAGCCATATCACCATCCAACCTGGTATCTAAAAAGGAGATGACCATTTTACCCCTGGCTAGATTTCACTGCAGTTCTGCCTGTCCATTACAATCACTACAAAGTATAACTATTTGAACAGCCAAAAGAAATTTCACAAACACTAGAGAGCATGAACAAACAAAAATAGAGCAAAGGTAAAGTCATAATTGTTTGACTTATATTCTTCCATGGACATATCAAAGCACGGCACATGCACACAAAACAAGTGCCCCAATCAAAGCAGGTCAGATTCTTTATCCAGAAGAACAAACTAGATAGCAAAAGCCATTACAGTGTCAGGCCACAAAATAGATAGTAAAAGCATAAAATTACGCTTGATCGGTTTTCTTCTTGAGAGTCAACTTCTTCCTAGCTCCAACTTTCTTCCGGGAGTTGTGAACTTGGTGGTTGTGGTGCAAAGATGATGTAGAAGGTGGTCGTGAACAAGCGAGCTCTATGGAAGGAGTCTTGGAGGGCATAGGTGTGATGAAGCTAACCAAGTCTCCATTGCCAACCTCCTGATAGCAACAACATTAATTAATTAATGTATGTTTCAAATAATGTACAAGTTCAATTTGTGGGTTCAAAAGGTTACCTTCTAGTGATAGGCCCAGAACTAGTAGATAACATGTTAGATGGTGTAATTTGTCCAGCCTCCCCATCATTCTTTGTCTTCTTCCTTCCCACATCAGATTTGTCCAGTAGCGCCACCGGAGGAGATGCAGGCGCGAGCGACCGGAGAGGCGCGTCGAGTGAGGCGCGGGTGGAGACGGAGGCGCGGCGCGCGGGGCGGAGGCGTGGCGGGCGCGAGGCGGCGGCGCGCGGGGGACGGGGCGCAGGGCGGCGGGCGGGCCAACCGCCGCTACCGCCAGCTGAACAAAATGAGATTTAGGGTTTGCTCCCGCAGGCAAAACCGATAACATATAGGCATAAGGGGCAAAATCGTCATTTCGCGTCTAACTCCCTCGTAGGATGCTGACATGGTACTGATTTGGCGCCTCGTGGGCTCGAAAGTGGCAATTAATTAGTGAACCACATCTTAAGAGTGATAAAATTTTAATTACAAGGAAGAAATTGACATTTGAATAGGTGATATTTTTAAGAGTGACAAATAGTTAAATTTCCCCCAAAGATCTGACGGAGCCAACCAGCAAACCACGCACCCGCACCGCGTACGCCAAAACCTCGCAGGCGAACCGGCCGCCGCCGCCGTAGCAGGAGGAGGAGGGAGATGTCGTTCCGGGCGCGGGAGATGTACAAGAAGGTGGTGCGGCGCGTGGGCGGCGAGGGGAAGCTGCCGGCGGAGCTGATGGAGTCGTTGAAGAACATGCTGCCCAACAGCAAGGTCGTCATGGGCCGGGCCAAGCGTGGCATCTTCGCCGGCCGCCACATCCAGTTCGGCAACAAGGTCTCTGAGGACGGCGGCAACAAGTAGGCAAATCTCGCTGGCCTCTTCGCTCGTGCAATCTCTTTTGCGTTTCTCCTAATCTACGCGCATAGTTAATTTGGAAGTGTAGTTGTAAGGTTCGGTTCTTGGATTGGGGGAAAATAATGCCTTTGGTGCTTCTTGAGAAGTTTAGATTTCACGCGACGGCGGTATGATCATTTCGATTTGAGTGGGTGGGATGGGAGTGACAAAGTGCGATGTTTATCTTTGTGCCTCAAATTTAGTTGTTCACATTGAAAATGCTCATTTTATGGTGGGATTTATCGACCTGGATGCCAAGTCTCTGTAGAAAATGAGCAAATTGCATTGAAGAATAGCGAGGTGCGGGGAAATGTGACAGAAGCCGATGAGACGAGTGGGGATTGGTAAGGGAGAGGGAGGCCGCGCTGCGCAGTCGCCCCCTCCTATTTTCGATTGTTCACTTGTCCTAATCACCAACTTGAGAATTGGATGGGTTGAGGATTGAATCGGGTTTTGGTGCAATTCGTTCCCCATTCTGGTTTGGCCTTGGTAATTTGGATCAGATGCATGGAGCCTTTGATGATTGAAATGCCCGAGTGAACAAAATTTTGCTAGATTTTTATGATATTGCACGACACGTTATGCTAACACTGGAGTTATAAGTTCCTAGATCGTTTGGCTACTGCTATCGATGTTTGTTATGTGCATTTTGGATGGAAGCATGGTTGGACTTTGATTACTTGATTTCAGTCACCCCTCCCCTCTACTGGGCATATGCAAACTGTTATGCCATCAAAACAGAAAAAAGGAGCCCCTTTGTACTCTCCTTTGCCAATGTAAATTCTCAAAAAGGTGGTGGAGGCAGCTAATATGTTGCTTACTTGCTTCATCCATGTAACTTCTACTCTATTTGATTCTGTAATGATAATTTCAAATTTGATCAAGCTACTAGTCATCTTGAGAATGAGTGATAAATAGACAACTGCATAATCTTGCAAAATCTTATCTCTTTCCTGACCTTGCCACCACCATCTTATACAGTCAGCGTGGCCTCATGGTTCATTTGGTCCTTTATGATGCAAAGATAATATGTTAACAATCCAATCACCCTTTTTAAGAAGGAAAACAGCAGGGGAACAATTCCAATCACTTGCATTTATTCTTGAGCTAATTCAATAGTTGCTTTCAGATACCTGTTTTGATGGGGTTTACTTGATTTAATCATCATGTGTACTCACTACTGAGCTGGTTGATGGGGTTTACTTGATTCAATCATCATGTGTACTCACTAGTCACTTTTCAGCTGGTTGATGAATCCAACCACTAAACCCATTACTTTGGGATAATTCCTGTAACCTCTAGACATAGTGCAAAGCTGCTTAGTTAACAATATATGATTATTCCTGTAACCCCTAGGCTTGCATCCTTTCATCCCTATAACAAAGCAGTAGTGTTAGGCCTGCATCTTTGGATCTCTTTAACAAAGCAATAATGTTCTTACTATTAGGGATGTGTAATTATGCAGTAGGCACATTTATAAACTTCTGCAATTTGCACATTCGAAACATTTCCTGTTAATTAATTTGCCATAGGGCATAAGGTTTTCTTAAGAATTTCTTGGTCTGTTTTTTTTTAAATCTCTCTCTCTCTCTCTCTCCCCCCTCACTCACTATACAAAGTTAGCGGTTGGGGTTGTATTTTATTACCATTTGATTATATAGTCTTTTGTTTATTCAGGTCAAGGCGAACATGGAAGCCAAATGTTCAGGAGAAGCGTCTTTTCAGCTATATTCATGACCGGCACATTAGAGTCAAGGTAACCACTCATGCACTCCGGTGCATTGACAAAGCTGGCGGGATAGATGAATACCTCCTCAAGACACCTTACAACAAAATGGATACTGAGATGGGGATAGTCTGGAAGGCAAAGATTGAGAAGATGTATTCAGAGCTAGCTGAAATGGAAGTAGGATTCTTCCCTCCCGAGGAAGAAGCTAAGATCGAACAGGGCTTGGAGGAGGTTCGAGCTGCGAAAAGAGAGTTCCGTAGGGAAGCAAGAAGAGCTTTGGCAAAGCAGAGTCAGCTAGAAGCGGGTGACGCTGATGATGACCAAACAACTGAAGTCGCAGGTACAAATGAAGGTGTCTGATGTTGCGGAGAAGTCTTAGCCTGGACCTGTACACGTCATGATTGGTAAATGTGATTCTGTAACTTCTATTTCAGGAATCATCATTGTCTGTGTGAAATTTGTTGACAATTTATTTATCTATTCAATTTGTTAGTAGTTAAATATCGAAGATTTTCTTGGAATATTGGTGATAATTGATACCGCAAAGTTCCACTTTGTTAGCGTCGAAAATTTTAAATGTATGCTAGAAGAGGGATGTGCAGATGTGTTCATGTAATTTAAATTTAATTCATTGTTGATCCATATAAAACCTCTCATATTACTGCATACTGCAGTATTATTTTGGATGTCATCTAGGGGGAACCTTTCTTTTGTGATGTCAAATCAAATAGGGGCAAAAGTTTGTCTGCACAACAATTATTTCAGCTAAATATCATCTGCTTTTGTGCATTTTGGTTTGTTGTATTGGGTTCCTGGATATAAGTACCTGATTCTTCATAAACAACAAATATATGTCGCATTTATTTACCACCTTTTATATTGTAAGCATTAGATTTCAGACACCCTGTATGCATGCATGGGCCCTTTTGTAGTCCAACGTTATGTTGGAACTGACATATTTCTTTTCTTGCAGTCCAAAAAAGAAAAAAAAGAAAGAGAAACATTGAATGTCCTTGACAAAATAATGGAAGATTTTCATTTCATATAGAGCGGGGAGAACATCTTGCAAGTTAATTACCCCCCTTGGTTGGGCTAACTCTGCGCGCGCGGATGCTGCTATTCATGGCCATTGGGCTCATATTCGCCTCCTTATATTCGCAACTTGTAATATGATACTATTCGATCCACACGAATTTTGTGTTAATGTTGTTGGGCTGCGTTGGCCTTTTCTCCTCCCTTTTCCCCATGATAATTGCATCTGTTCGGAATCTTTAGTTGCCAAGAACTCAATATAGAAGCATACTTAAGTGCTTGTTGATATAATATCGACAGAGAAGGTACAATGCCGGTTCCATATGAACAAACATAAAAAGCCTGGAAGTACACGGCCATTATGTGGATTCCTCTAGCCTAGCTTCGAGAGGACATCGTTGAGAGCAGATTTGGTCTCTGCGTAGCACTTCTCGGCTTCTGTGGGGCTCTTGATCTTGGCTGCATGGTCAAGCTGCAAAAAAGGAGAAGCTCACACCTGTTAGTTCTGCAATTATTGTGAAATGTGCAGGTTTAGCACTGGTGATTTCCGAGGAAAAGCTCTCTGAATTTGTAGGATGTTATGAACGGTTACCCCATCAATGGTGTCGAAGAGCTTGCCGGTGAGGTCCTTGAGGCCCTTCTTCTCCTCCTTGGACTTGGAGGAGATGACGGTGTTGAGGTCGTAGCGCAGGTACCCTGCCTTGAGGCGGAGGTCGTCCCTGACGTACGGCCATTGCTTCTTGTCGATGAGTGGCTTGAGGTTGATGATGTCCTGGGCCGACTCCTTGGCCCTCGCCGCCGCGGCGGCCGGCGGCAGTGGCTGAATGTAGAACCGCTCCTTCAGGGGGAGGTCCAGGTCCCTCGGCTGGTCGGCGTTCAGGGTTCCGGCTGCCACAATAAGGAAAAGGGGTGCGTTAGGTCAGGTATTCAGTATTCTGCATGCACGCATGTGAAAGTTCATTTCTATTTATATCATTTTGTCGGTTTGGACAAAATCCTGCTTCTCCATACGATTTATTGACTGAATTCGCCTATGTTTCACTTAGTTCAAATTGATTAATACTCCTAGAGTGTTACCAATGTTAGGCCAATTACCAGTAGTACTGGCTAGATTACCCCTATTAACTCCTTGGTATTACGTTCTCTGTGGAATTAGTGCAAAGCTTCCTCTTAATTGGCTACGGGCCGTCCTCTTCTTTTTTTTTCCTCTAAAAACCATTAAGTAATTTTGGGTTATTCGTAAAAGAGAGTATAAAGTAATAGAAATTAGTATATGATTTAGTCTAATATAAATAAAGTTGCTACAGTATATAATACAATTAACTTATAAACACTAACTTAAAAAGATATTTCATTTAAAAGTTAGATACGGAAAAAATCAATTTTTAAAAACTGAAAAAAGAGGCCTAACGTCACTTATAAGTGACCGGAAGGACTACCATTTTGGTTCAAGAAATAGAAAACATGATAAGAAAAACTGATCAAAATCTTAAGAGCTTTTCTAAAAGAAATGACGCTACATCTTGCTATACTGTTTTATATAAATAAAAAAGGCACAATAAATTCCAAATAGAAATTATACCCTGCATAATGTTCAAATCGAAACAGTACTGATCAACCAGGATGAAAAAGCTTGCAAACATCTAAAACGAACATATGTATGAGCTGGAGGCACTCACGAAGTCCACCGGAGGGCGGCGGCGCAGGCCCAACCTTGATGGGCTTGGCGGTGATGGCGAGCACCGCCTGCGCGAACGCCCCGCCGGCGACACCACTCGCCATGAGGCCAAGAACCGCGCGGCGGCCGGCCTGAGCGGCGGTCTCGCCCTCGGCCGACGACGCCCTGACGGCCATCCTGGCCCTGCCGGCGCGCCTGCTCGCCGGGCCCGGGAGCACGGCATGCGACGAGCCACGTAAGCCGGTCATGGACGCCATGGCTTGTGCCATCTCAGCTCAGACCTTAGCTTGCTCCTCTCTGCGCAGAGTCCTTTCTCTCTCTTGAGCTAGCAGCCTCTCGCTTAAGTGGCAGTGATATGAGGAGGACGTGTTGGTGTCCTTTGCAGTCGCGAGCCTTATCTGACTGGATAAGTTGGCGGCCAGTGCGCGCGCGCCATGTGGCGCGGTGCATCGGCCGGCCTCCGTTTGGATTGCGCCGTGGCCAATGGGGGCGCGACACGTGTAACGGCAGTAAGATTTTCTTGTTTCGTCAGGTTGTTACACTGGCGACCTTGCTTCAGCTGCAGCACGCAAGGCAGAAGAAACAAAGCTGTAACTTTGAGACACCTGGCTGGATAGATGCATCATAATAATGCTGCGATTGCTGCATCGAGGATCGTCTCCGGCCCGTTCGATCAGATCGTTGGTGCACCATGTCCGAAAGAAGATGACGATACTTCCGCGAAGGCATGCCTACGCTGACAGCGCGAACGTGTACCTTAAGATATGGCGGGTTTTCCTGTTAACATACTGTTTGTACTCTCTTTTCTTCCTAGCTTTCGCTTAAAAAACTAAAAATCAATTCAAACATCCGACTTTTAAAGTGGCTTCTCCACTTTTCTCCCTACCGTTTTCGCTTTGAGGATAAGTCAGATGATCACGAGTGAATCTCGAATCTCACTTCTCTCGCTCTTATCACGTGCATATATTTCTCACTCACTTTTGCACCGTTTATTCCCTCCTTCTAAAAATCACTTCTTCTAATCACTAATATTTATTTTTAGTTAAAAGGCATAAGCCACAGTTAAAAGTCATCAGTACAAATCAATACGAACGTTCTTAAGAAAAAATGTACTTATTAGTAACGCAAGAGTTCTTCTCAAATTCTATATAGATTTAATTGTTCCTTACCAAGATCTTTATGCGAACACCCAGTATTGTGGCTATATCTTTTTGTATGTTCACAGCTGTTCAGAAAATTCTGAATATATGGTTCATTTCTTTTCAGCTCATGGTCTATACCTTATGACTTCTCCTGAGCAAACAAACGAGATAATTTCTCCATCGTCTTTTTGAAGTGGTTCATCGAAATTAAGTTTGTTTAGATAAAAGCTCACACCAGAGTCAAAAGATATCAACCATAGAACTAAACTATTAGCCACAGCAAAAAAAAAAAATTACGCTCCTTTACTTGCACTCCATATTCAAATTGCAAATGCTTTTTTTTAGCAAAGAAAGAAGAACCTCGGGAAATTTAGAGCCCTGGGATTTCGAACGGTCGCTATTGGGATCGCTCCAGAGCTGCCAACTAGCATCTCGGCTCCAGAGCGCAAACTGCGGAAGCGCCCAAATGAAAACCCACTCGCCACCCGCGATGGCGTTTTGCCGCGGCCGGCGGCGACCTCCCCCTCCCCCTCTCCCCGGCCGTGCCCTCCGCGCCGCCGCCCTTCCCCGTCAACTGCTCGCGCAAGGCCGCCCCCTCGCCGTCCGGCAGAGCCTCTCGCCCTCTCTCCCTTGCCGACTGCGGCCGCGCCTCGGGGCCTTACCACGGGACCAATCGCGTGATGGCGCGGGCTCGGGGAGGCGCACCGCGCGACGACGCTCTTCACCCACCGCTACTTTGAGTCCGCCCAACACCAGGCTCCTTCGCCCGACGGGCCACGGCAAAAAACCTCGCCGTCAGCGACCACCCTTGGTGAGCCAAATCCCTACTTTAATTGTGCTGCCTTGTGATTGTGCGCGCCACTTACTTTGCAAGTCGCATTGCCTGAGCGCGTGCTCCCGTGCGGGCCGTGCTCTGGCTTCTATTAACTAACCTGAGGAAGCAGCTCTGTACTACACCATCTCATTGTCTGCTACTGCTAGTACTTGGCTAAAGTAGCTTTACCACCTATCACGGCATGTTTAGCTGTTTGGCTGTAAGCAAAGTATCACGATTGATCCTTTCTTTTGTCAGTAGTTATGTGAAATCTAACATCATGCTATGAATGGTTGTGAGGAAGTTATAGATAATTTAACAGCAGGCTGAACAATTTTACTATCAAATCCACTTGGCTGAATCCGTCAAAGAGCATCTTCTGATCGACTAAATTCAGCTCTAGCTGCACTAGTCCACTAACTAATTGACTAATAGTAAGACTCTGGAGAACTCTCTCATTTTGTTAGGTCCATCCCAGGATCCAGGGAACTCCTAAATTCAGTTGCCTTTAATTTGTCCATCTGGAAGAAACCGTCTTCTGTATATTGTTGCATTCTGATATTCACTTTCTAGTTCTAGAGACATTTCTTGTAGCTGTATATTGTTTGCACAGCTAGTTACTTATCTTGATTCCTTTCATGAATCATGATCGTTTGATGATGTTGTGTAGCGATTTATCTTTTCAGTGACCACTCAGTGGATGTAAAACTCCATTCAAACACTTATCAGCAGAAGCCTTGGCTACCTTTCCATTTATACTGCTAAATAAATCACACAATAAATAAGCCACACACAAACTGTTTTATTCATTGGCTCAAATACATACAATACAAGTATACAACAACGTGGGGGCAAGGGCCGGCGTATTACAGCTTATTGAAAAAGCATCAAGCCTCGTCATCAGCAGCACAAGATTATTGGCACATTATACTATTATAACCTGCTAGTATAGCAGTTTATTTATCCTCTGATCTATTGTTCCACAATAGGTTTATCTCCTGTTTATCTCGATTCTCACAAAGTGCTTCCCATAGACTGCATCAGTGAGATCTTTAAACAGGCAAGTCGGTGTTCTCATCAAAGGGAAATGGCTCCAGTTTTGGCTGTGCTGCTTGTAGGATCTTTTCAATTGGTATTTCGGGCTTTGATCTTTCCAGAGGCGCAATTGGATCAACATTTGGGTCATGATCCTGAAAAGAAATTTATAGATAGATTACTTAATTATGTTAGTGGACAGCTGCAAATGAAACATGTGTTTAGTTTCTTTTTTTGAGGGTAACATGTGTTTAGTTTTAGTTGTCTTAATTTGCAGGGGTGGCACTAACCTGGTTAGCATGCATTCTCTTGACAAAAGTTTTGAAAGTGATGTAGTTCTGTCCCTCCAGCAGCTCATCCGATAAACGGAGGTAGGTGAATCCAAACAGCTTGTGCTCAGGAGGGTTGTTCTCATTGATGCCTCTCGGTCTTGCGTTCCTGAGTATCGTGTTGTAAGCTGTTGCATCATATCGACCGAGAGCGTTTTCGCATGCCACATGTAAGCCCTCTCTCCATCCAGCACTCAGGACCTGCCGATTTTCATGTTTCACACCAGAATATTTCGATGAGAAGTGCTTCAGTTTTTCCCTAAAAGAAATACACGGAGGTCCTAAATCACAAGTCACTGGGCTGTGGCTAATGGTGTTATTACCTGTTGGACTAGTTCCTCCGGTGCGCTCTCCGCCTCTGGGCTTTGCTCGGAGTCCCTCATCTCTGCACAAGTGAAGTTAAGGCTAGCATAGTGCCTTGTGAGCATGCGTGCTATTGTTCTGTAGCCGTCTCTGTCATCTAAGTTGTAGTACCCGGCAGTGAGCTCGGCTGCGTGGTTTGGAACCCTGTACCACCAGTGAATGCCAGAGATCTGAAGCAAACAATGGAGCATGTCTCACTTATGTTCTAAATTAAGCAAAGGAATTGGAACGGTAGTTCAGTCCTTTAGCCTCTAGTCTAATGTTAAGGTGAACCTTGTGCATTTATTGTTTATCAAATGTACCTTCTCATGTGAATTCATGAAAAATGTTAATGTGACCTACTATAGTAAGCCGGGATCTTTATCATGGTACATACTTTGATTGCCAGCTGCACTCTGCATCCCAAGAAGGCCTTGTTTGCTTCATCCAAGATCTTGTCTCCATGCTTGATCAGTTTGTTGGAGTACCATAAGAGGAAGAATTTCCCCTTCTTGGTGAGGTATGTTCCATTGTCCGCGAAGAACTGAGTCTTCTCAGGAGTGTCATTGTACTCTCCAGCGTCATCAGGCAATTCCCACTCAGGATGGCCAGCCTTTGCTGCTGCTGCTTTGAAGTCTGCTTCCAGGTACTTGTCATAGCACTGCAGATTATTTTTGTTTTAGTAACAGTCAGAACAGTTTAAGTGCAGTCCTTTTGTCTGCTGGTGATGATATTATTTTGCATTTGTTTTATTCATGCCTTGTCTGTTTAGCAGATGTCTCTTAACTTCGGGGTTGAGTTTAATTCTGATACTTTTCTCAAAAGAACAGTACAGTTTCTCAAAATAAACGATCAGCTGAAACTGCTCTCTTATCCAAGTGTCTCTTTTGATCAGATTCACTTTAATATTTGGTGAATTTGTTAAGAACTTTTTCAATGGAGATCGACAAAGATTAAACTGCTTTTGCTCATCACATTGAGAAGCATCCTTTTTTTTTGGGAAAAAAGGGACATACAGAAAGATATTGATTTTGGCAAAGAGCACTCACTATGAATTCTCCAATGCCTGGGAACACCCATCCCTGGCTCTGGGGATAGGAGGGGTACCTCATCTCTCCAGCTGGGCCGAGTCCCACCTCAATGTCCACAGTGACACCAGCATCCAAGAACTCTTTCATGTTCTCCCTGAAGCTCTTCATGTAATCGGCATACATCTGCCACATCCACAGAGAAGAACCAAAACTTGCTATTGTGAGCATACATCCAGCATCGAAAACACAACTATGCTTTTGCCCAGACTCATCTGACTACCATAAATGCAAGAAGGGTGGCTAGCTTAGCTAACCTGAATGGCACTTCTTCCATGGAAGAGAGGCTGGTCATCCACTCCAAGGGTGAGGTACTCGATGTTCCTCATCCCCGTCCGGTTAGTGTAGAAAATGTCGGGATCGCTCTCGCCGATGTCCCGCACCCATTGCGGGATCGGGATGTTCACGACGTCGCCGACGTTGCCACCGCACTGGTGGAATGACATGATGGCCTGCAGCTTCAGCCCGGCCTCCTGCACCACCTTGAACAGCTGCTTGTAGGCTCCCCAGTCGTAGGACTTGGGGCCCTTGCTCTCCACCAGCCCCCACCACACGTCTATCATGACGCCGTCGACGCCGGCCTCGGTCAGCTTCTTCAGCTGCGCCCTGATCTCGTCACTCTTCTCGAACTTGTTGTCGACGCTCACGGCATCCAGCTATTTTTGTGACAAGAGTGAAAGAAATAAAGGTCACTACCAAAACTCCGAGAGTGAAAGAAATAAATGTCAGTGCCAAAACTCCTCATCTAGCTCTTCTTGATAAATTTATGACTTTGCCTGTTGTGAATGTAAGTTAGATGTTTGAAATGATATATTAGTGCTCGATGATGCTAATCTAGGAGAGTAAAGTAGAGCTTACAGGGAGCATGACGTAGACTTGGACATAGTTGGCTAGCAAGTTCCCTACCATTGTGGCTGACTGGCTGGCTATGCTCTAAAAACACTGGCTTGCTTTCTGCTTTCTCACTGAACTTGGCTCGATGGATGTTGCAGGGAGTTTAGGGGTCTATTTATACTGCGTAAAAGGAAGGGGTCTCTTCTCCAGCAGCGCGAATGGTTAACCTATCCTTTTCATTCCAGAACCGACTTCCCCTCAGAAATGGTCAAATGTGAACTGATTTTGGTTTCCACCCCCAACCAAAGCTTCCAGAGTTTATATCATCGGGCGGCCGATCGGGTGTATGGCAATGATTGGGATGAAGGCGTGTGAGAAATTTATTTCTTCTTGTTACTGAGAGAAAGTTGGGCATCCCATGTTCTCAGTTTGTCACGTGTGTTTGGAGCGGCAAGCCAATGATGCTTGAGCTTTGAAGTATAACTGCAGAGGTTGCAAGCCCCACTTCTGAAAACATCATGTTGCCATGGTGAAAAAACGGTAGCAAACTGAGGTGCAAACTTATAACGGGTGGGTGCTATGTACGTGTTTAACTCTGTATCGTAAAAACATTACAAAGTGCATTCGGTATTACTAGCACGATGCACGCTCTGTTACATGTATATATCTGGATGCCTTGCTGTGGTTCAAAGGTCTGTGATGATGTATTTCTCTTGCGGCTAACGAATGATAAAACAGATTCTTTCGTACGTACGTGCCGTGTGAAGGGCACAACAGAAATTTGTTTCACTTTGGACGTGCGCTGCCGCAACATGTTGGAAGTTCGAACCGCTGCCTATCTCAATCTCGATCGATGCCTTGCCATTGTACGCAAAGATGTTCAGATCGATCCAATGCAGCAGATGTATTTTGCAGATCAGGGCTGGTATCTAGTATAAGTCTTTCTTTTTTGAACAATCAACGGAAGGTTTAGGCACTCCTGAACTCTAGCGTTAACAGTGCCAAAACTGTGGTTTGGTCAGGACACGTCCTGCGCAGCAGGTGCCTAGTCTTGGGATGAACATGTTAAACAGTTAAGATAGTTATGTTTTTACTATTATTTAGTATTCTCATTAGTGCATGTTTTCACTATTGTTTAGTGTTTTCATTAATGCTGATGTTTCTACTAGAGATAGTGTTTAGTATTTACATGAAATATGTTCACACTCATGTACTTGTATATAAATAGATGATCAATAGAAGTAAATATGTGTCAGTTGCAAACTATTCTCTTGATATTTTCTGACATGGTATCAGAGTCTACTCTTCCCATCCAATGATAACCTCTGTAAATACATTCCTGATCTTGTCAACCTAGGATCGTTAATCTCAGGATCGCTTGGCACTCAAGCCATTGGCTTGATGTCCACTGGTCACCCATCTTTTGATAATCCTATCAATGTGAAGCTATCTCATGACATCTACCTATTGTGGAAGGCGCATGTTTTTCCTGTCTTTCGTGGCGCACAGTGGTTTGGTCTCATAGAAGAAACCGATCTGGCGCCGTCCCAGTTAATCCGGTTTCTAATCTCGCATATATCGTCTGTCTCCAACGAGATCAGATGTGCCTAAGCCTGTTGTTATCCACCCTTTCATCGGAGGTGTTGGGATATGTGTTGTTTCTGTCATCATTGGTTGCGGTTAGGAATGCTCTTGAGCGCAAATTTGTGACTCAATTTAGGATGCGTATTATGCAAATCCAACGGCAGTTGGTTACGCTTCAGAAGCAGGACCTGACGATAATCAACTACTTCAACAAAGTCAAGAGCCTTACTGATGGGCTCGCCGCCGCCAGCAAACCACTTGAATAGGAGGTCATTATTTATACTCTCACTATCCTCCACAACTTCTACGATGCCCTAGTGACATCCGTTACCACCTGGACGAAACCAATCACCTTAATTGATCTCTACTCACACATACTAGACTATGAGATGCGTTACGAGCAAAACAATCTCATGTTTCAGCTCTCCACGAATATGGTGTCTCGGGGCTATCAAGGAAGGCGTGGGTGAGACGGTGGTGATGGACGTGGACACGGCCGAGGTGGTGGTAGTGGATAGTACCAGTACTAGGGTACCAATTACAACAACCATTATGGCAGCAGCAATCATCATGGCGGAAACAAGGGATCCGACAATCAACACGTTTGGCAATTATGTGGAAAGATCGGTCCTATAGCTTTTAAATGGTACAAACGTTTTGATCATGCATTCTAGCAGGAGGAGCACATGGTGGCAAATGTCACCACAGGATCAGAGTTTGATGCGCTCCAGTATATGGATACTGGGGCGAATGACCATATCACGGGAGAATTGAACAAGCTAATGATACACGAGCGGTACTCCAGCAAAGATCAGGCTTACATAGCAAATGGTTCAGGTATGCGCTCATATTAGTTCTTCTAAAATTCATACGTCACATAAACCCTTGTTCCTAAATATGATATTTTCAAGATTATGAATCATGATCCTATGTCATTGAGAGCTACGATTATAAGAATGATATTTTCAATATTGCTGTAATATGATCACTTTACATAAAAAAGTAAAAAATAGATAATCAAATTAATTTTTATTATTCCAAACATTCGAATCTTAATGTCTAAACTATTAACTATTTAGTACTTAACATACAACTAGAATTGAGAGATGGAATACAACCAAACACTTAAGCCTTTCATAATCTTAGATGATGCGTGATTCTACAAGATTCTACCACAATTTTACTGTGATTCTACACGACTCTACGACTAGGATCATGATTCTACCACAATTCTACCAGGTACGACTTAAGATGTGATTTGAGTTTGATTGGTTTCGTGGGATCATAAAATCGTACGATTCTGCGACTAGAATCGAGATTTTAACAACTTTGCTGGGACGACAGTTATGCCATGGAAGAGGTCGGTCATCCACACCAATGGTGAGGTACTCCTGGTTCCTCACCCCGCTCGAGCTGGTGTAGTACACGTCCTGGTCGGCCTCATCGACGTCCTGGACCTATACCGGTAGCGGGATGCTGATGGCGTTGCCGACGTTGCCGCCGCACACGTGGAACAACATGATGGCCTACAGCTTGAGGCCTTCCTCTTGCGCCATCTGGAACAGCTCCCTGTACGCGCGCCACTCATACCGCGCCGGCCCGACGCCCTCCACGATGCCCCACCACAAGTCCACCATGACGTCGTCGATGTCAGCCTCCTGCAGCTGCCGCAGCTGCGCCCTCAGCCCTCCGTGTCCTCCAGCTCGTTGTCAGTGGTGACCACCTCTAGCTGTTGCAATGTCGATCGTGATGCAACCAACGCTTGCAAGTTACATCAATCTGTCTCGGTTTAACGTTGGATCTAGATTAGAGATCCAACGGGCTCTTTTTTTGGAGGGGTGAGATTTTTTTGGAAGAGGGAGATATTTTTTTGGAGGGGTGGGGGAGAATTCATGGCCATTAGATCTATAATCTAATGGTCACAAATTTGGATGATAGTTAGGAAGAAAACATCCGGATAATATTTATCAACACCCATTTATTTATGGAGAAAGAAAGTCACATTTCCTATGGGCTGACAGCTAGGGCCCAGAAAGACTCTCTTAGTTCTCTAGGAAAGTTCACAGTGGCTTAAGCTAGCAATTGAGGCCCATAAAGACACTACAGCTTCTGTAACCAAGCCCACATCCATTAGGCCCAGCCGAAAATTCCGTACTCGTGAACCTCGTGCTCCCATTCTGCCCGCCCTGGGAAACGAATTGTTCAGCCGTTGGATCGAGGTGGATGGCTGATGGGGGGAGAGCCTCATTTTATTTTCTTCCCTCGCCTTGATCCTTATCTCGGCGTCCGAGCCCATGACCGCTTCCCCTCCTCCTCAAACCACTACCCCCCAAATCCCGACGCGACCGCGAAACCCTAGCCTCTCCTCCGGCCACCGTCGCTGGCCACGGAGAGCCACCCCGCCGCCATGGCTTCCCCGGAAGGCTCCACGTGGGTCTTCGACTGCCCCCTCATGGATGACCTGGCCGCCGCCGACTTCGCCGCCGCCCCCGCAGGAAGTTTCTACTGGGCGCCGCCGATGCAGCCGCAGATACAGCTGCCGGCGCAGGCAGTCGCCGCGGCGGCGGCTCCCAACACCTGGTAATTGCGGGTTTACGGCCTCGATCGCGCTCGGCCGTGGCTGGGCTCGATGCCATGGTTTCTGATTACATTTCGTGTCCTGATTTGCTGCCACGATGCCTGCATGCTATCTTAGCGTAAATTGAGATGGGTGGTAGCGTATTTGTTGTTATTATTTGTGTGATTGTAGGTTGGTAAAGCTTATTAGTGGGATTTGGATCCTGGACTAGCAATTGCATATGTCTAGCAGACGTAAAGAACTAGTTACATGGGGCAGCTTCTTTTTCAAACCTTATTGTTCATGTGTTAAGGGTGGTGTTGGTTGTGCCGATGGCATTGCGTTAGAGGAGATGATTTTGTACAGGAGGGTTAAATGGGCCATTTCTGGTAGGTGTGGGGGTAAAGCTTAGCATGAAACGCACATTATTGAAGAATATTGAAGAACGTTTCAATGTTTTGATTATACTTTTTTTACCAAGCATATTGCCTGCATGCAACATGAGGGGTGACCTCATGTGTTGTGTAATGTAGACCCTTATTTTTTTCACTCTGGTGTTTCACACACCGTAGCTTATGGTGTAATGGCTTACAGTGCCCCAACTATTGCATCCATCTTAACTATCATATCGTGTTAAATTTGCATGTGTCTTATACTGTCCTTGCTATGTTAATTTTGTACGCCACTTATTATTGTGCATTGTCTTGAGATTTTACATTCTAAACTGCAAATTATTTTTTGCACCAGTGCTGAAATAAATAACTCCGTGGACTGTGAGCATGGCAAAGAGCAACCAACAAATAAACGGTTTGTTTATATCTATTCTTTGTTTGTATTCCATAGTTAAACCATGTATTTGCATTCCTGTTTTCTGTTGAATGTTTCTAACTTAGCATGAAAATGCTTCAGTCCTAGGTCAGAAAGTGGCGCTCAACCACGCTCCAAAGCATGCAGGGAGAAATTGAGAAGGGACAAGCTGAATGAGAGGTATGTTCCCTGCCAACAATCGCGTTTTATTATTTAGTTTAATTTGTTTTTCCTGTTGCAGTATTGCATTTGTTAACTGTAATTGAACTAATGGACCTTTTCTGTTAGGTTCTTGGAATTGGGTGCCGTCCTGGAACCAGGGAAGACACCTAAAATGGATAAACCTGCTATGTTGAATGATGCTATTCGTGTCGTTGCTGAATTGCGTAGTGAAGCAGAGAAGTTGAAGGATTCAAATGAGAGTCTCCAAGAGAAGATCAAAGAGCTGAAGGTCTGTCCTGTTTCATATAGCTAATTTGTTGACTATGTATCTGTTCTGATGGGGGATAAGCCTCTCTTATGCAATGTGCATGTATTGTTTAGGCACTTCATATTATTTTATATTCTTGATTTATGACTCTTTTGTCAATTTGTTTGTTATTTTTTGTCTGAAATTTAATTCATTCAATCATATTACAGGGGAAAAACAAAGGGATGGTCAAATTATTTTGTAAATGGTAATATTGATGGTTTTGCAGTTTTGGCAGTACCATCCTTATAGATGACATGTGCAGAAAATTGTTTTTTTTTGTGTGTGTGTGTGGTGGTGGTGGGGGGTGCGGTGCTTGTAGATTTGTATCCCTGTTAGTTCTCTGTAATCTTTTGCGGTAACAAATCTAATATTCACATAAAATATTTGATGAACCTGCTCTGCTGTATATGGGCTAAGAACAACTGTTTGTTGGGTTCATAGGCTTGTAGATGTCTACCGATCTGCCAAAACTTCTGTCATTGTATACTTGTATTAATTTATTTGTTTTTGAACATTGGGTTTTGTTTCATTAATTGTTACCTAGAAGTATATAGTCACCTTCTTGTATTTTTAGTATGTTGTTTACTGTAAGATATTGGTGGTATAAACTACAAAGCGTTCATCCAAAGAACAAATCAATCCTCAGATCCTTTGATTTGGCAGGCTGAAAAGAATGAGCTGCGGGATGAAAAGCAAAAGCTGAAGGCAGAGAAAGAGAGCCTGGAACAGCAGATAAAGTTCCTGAATGCCCGTCCGAGCCTTGTACCACACCCTTCGGTTATCCCAGCCACTGCATTCGCTGCCGCTCAAGGACAAGCTGCCGGGCAGAAGTTGATGATGCCTGTCATCGGCTACCCAGGATTTCCCATGTGGCAATTCATGCCGCCTTCTGATGTTGATACCTCCGATGACCCCAAGTCATGCCCTCCTGTTGCATAATTCAGCAAAAACCATTTGCCTCGTCTTGTGGAAAGAGGCAAAACTGCGTCCATTGAAGTCTAGTCTGGTCCTCAGTGTTATGTAGTCAACTCCAGAACTGAACTGAAGCTTCTATGTATCAGCCGGTGCCATGGGACGATCTGATGACACAGCTGTACATTATTAGTAAATAAAATCCATCCGTTGAAGCAAATGAGGATTAGATTCTGTAGAATTATTGCTTTGATTTGTATAGCGTGGTTGGTCTCATGTCTCTTCCATGTGTAGACAGTGCAAAATGCAGGTGGAACCAGGACGGATGCATCTGAAGTCTATGCTCTGTTGCGTATAACGTGATGGCCTCTTAGCAAGACGTGCCCTCCAACCTCCAGTAGTCATGTTCCCCTGCAATACTCTCTCTTTCGAAGGGAAGGAGCTCCTCTTTTCCGTTTTTGTAACTACTGGGAAGTTTCGTTGTTTTTGATATCTCAGATGTAATATGTCAATTTTATTAAGAACAACTTGGTAGTCTAATGAACCAATCCTCGTTCCAGTGGTCCCAGGAGAAAATGTGCGATTCCAGTTGACAAATGGTTCATCAAAACTTCACCGGCTCGCAAAAAAAAAAAATCACACATACATCATTCATCAAAAGAATGTTTTGGATAACAAACGCATCAAAGCAGATTTGGACAAATCAAAATGTAGTAACAAATGAGGAAGACCTGTTTCAAAATGGAATTAGAGAGTAGGGAGTTGTATCATATACCAATTACAAGGAATGTACACATGAAAAAAGTTAAAACGAGTAGAAAGAAATAACCACGC
This sequence comes from Bonia amplexicaulis, assembly GCA_036346245.1. Taxonomy (NCBI): domain Eukaryota; kingdom Viridiplantae; phylum Streptophyta; class Magnoliopsida; order Poales; family Poaceae; genus Bonia; species Bonia amplexicaulis. Next base: position 3,766,139 of record CM070755.1, read on the forward strand.
CTCGGTAAATACTTAGATATCCTGTACTCGGTAAATACTTAGTCAGCCTTTTGTCTTAAAGGAGCTTAGCCATGCCAGGCTGTTTGACATTCTAGCTTTTTTGTTTTGGCTTTTAAGCGATAGATTATTGCTAAAATATCTAAAATACCTTTGTTCTAATGTCAGAGATGAATTTCATTATGATCCAATAATTATAAAGTGACCTCATGAGATTTGACTAACAACGGCATGAATCATTTAAAGAAAAAATATATCGGATCGCATCAATAATTAGTAGAACACACAATAATCATAGATAATTCAATTCATGACGAAACCTAGAGACAAGTCATGCGGTTTGGTTTGGCGAAACACAGAAAGGGAACAAGAGAAGGATTGAGACTATATAAACAATGATATTGGTGGATAGTTTTTAAGAAGTTGAGTGACAAGATATATTTCCAACCTATAAAAGCCAAAATAAACATATATTTTCTAACTTTTGACTTAAAGTTGTAAAGTAGCTTATAGCTTTTCAAAAGCTTAGTTAAAAACAACTTATTTATTTATGCTTTGTTTTTTTAAGTAAAAAAAATCTAAACAAACAGGTGTAGAAAAGCGTATGTTGTTTGATTAGGCTGCCAGGGGCAAGAGCAACCACCGGTAGCCCGGCCACGGCCACCATCGACTGCTGAAACCGAGGGGTGGACGCGGTGGTGCTCGGTCCTACTGCCGACGACCTCATTACCACATCCATTAGCACCTTGTCGGTCGACGGCGCCGGCGCCTTCTTGTCCGCGTAGCTGTCGGCAGGAAGCGGAGCCGGTGAAGGGCCGGCGGCCGCCTTCTTCTTGTTGCGGCGGCGTGAGTAGGGCGGTGGTGACCACAAAGTGCATGGTGCCGTTGAAGCCAGTGGCGGAGCCAGGATTTGGTTACGTCTCGAGCTTAGTGATAAAATGATCTAGGCTATCTAGACTGAATCATGAAAATATTAACCAGACTAGACTAAATTTACCTGGACTATATACTATATATTTTTTCACACCCTAAAGTAAAACTTACTCTACCTAAGGTATGACTCCACCCCTGAAAGGAATAAAGATGATAGCCGCAGCCACCATCGCCACCTCCATCTTCTATAGGTACTTAAAAATGAGTTAGGATCAGCACGACATGATGCGATCCATTGGTCTTTGGGCTATGCCTAAACCAACTATAGACAAGGCGGGCCGACACGGAGGGGGTGGTCGAGCCGAACAGACATAACACGTCACGGCCCAAAGCACACTGTCCCGTGCCGTCACGACCAAGTCCCACCTGTTAGACCTAACACATGAATGCGCTGCACCTGGTCAATAACTACATTAATTTAATCGTGGATTGCCTCGCCCTGCCAATGATTTGAATACTAGCAAGTTGAATGCAACTTCCCTCTGCAAGTCAACAGCCATTGCGAACACCAGAATAATATTACGAACAGGCCCTCAAACATCGAAACCATCTCAATCAAATCCAAGTATCGAACTGCAGTCCACTGGAACTCTTTTTGCGAAAGCTCATCTACACGAAACACGACGATTTGGAGATGCACAAGATGACAATTGACAAAGAGTATTTCCTCAAAAAGAAAAATAGAAGATGACAAGCGTACAAGTACACAACTGCCTCAGCTAGATTTTGCTTCGCTACGTCCATCCAGCGATTGATCAACGGCCCAGATTTTATTGATTTTTTTATTTCTAGTTTTTAGTTTTTTATTTATTTCTAACTTTTTTTTATATTTTTTTATATTATCTGTGTTAAAATAATCTATTTTTAAATAAAAAATCTATTTTTTATTTAAAAATATGTTATTTTAACACATATAATATAAAGAAATATAAAAAATAGAAAAAAGTTAGAAAAAGATAAAAATAAAAAAACTAAAATTTAGAAATCAGAAAATAAAAAAAATCAGAGCCGTTGATCAACCGCTGGATGGACGTAGCGAAGCAACTACGCTACGTCAGAGAATACGCGCCCGTAGTATCTTAACGGTGACACATGAGGTACGTAAGATACTACTAACACAGAAGCCTCGCAGTCCAAGGCGTTTTCCTTTCTTTAATCCTTTCTTCTGATCACCATTTCTATTGTATTCCACCACCAGTTCGACATCACGCCGCGCCTGATCCAGATCTCGACTGGCCGTGGTGAAGAAACGCGGCATGGAGTCCGAGCTAGGCGGCCTTGCCGTGGTCTCGGCCGCCGTGGCCGTGGCAATGGCATACGCGCGCTTCGCCACCTCGTGCCTGGCCCCCGGCCTCACCCGCCTCGCCGCGCTCCTCCCGGTGCTCCTCCTCCTCCCCGTCCTACCCTTCGCCTTCTCCTCCATCCACCTCCGCACCGTCTCCGCCTTCTTCCTCGTCTGGCTCTGCGGATTCAAGCTCCTGCTCCTCGCCGCCGGCCACGGGCCGCTCCACCCCGCTCTCCCGCTCGTCCGGTTCGTCGCCTTCGCCGCGCTGCCCATCAAGGTCCGGGACAAGAACAAGTCCTCCCGGTCTCTGCCTCCCGAGTTCCTGCTGTCCTACGCGGCCAAGGCCGCCCTTTTCGCGGCGCTGGTCTCGCTCCGGTGCTTCCGGGAGCGGATGCCCGCGTACGCCATGGCCGCGTTCGACGGCTCGCACGTCTACCTCATGCTCGAGCTCTTCCTCGCTTCCGCAGCGGCGTTCGCCCGTGCGCTGCTCGGCGCGGAGCTGGAGCCGCAGTTCGACCGGCCGTACCTCGCCTCTTCCCTCCGCGACTTCTGGGGCCGCCGGTGGAACCTCATGGTCCCCGCCGTGCTCCGCCCGAGCGTGTACCGCCCCGTGCGCGCCCGCCTCGGCGCCCCCGCCGGCGTGCTCGGCGCATTCCTCGTGTCGGGGCTCATGCACGAGGTCATGTTCTACTACATCACGCTCGAGGCCGGCACGGGCGAGGTGACCGCGTTCTTCGCCCTCCACGGCGCGTGCATGGTGGCCGAGCGGTGGTGGGCGAGGCAGAGCGGCCTGTGGCGGCCGCCGCGTGCGGTGGCGACGGCGCTCACGCTGGCATTCGTCACGGGGACAGGGTCCTGGCTCTTCTTCGCGCCCGTCATACGGAGCGGGCTGGACAAGGCCATTGTCGCCGAGTGCGAGGGGATGCTGGTGTTCTTGGAGGACGCTGGGCGGAAGCTGGCCTCGGCGGCACGTTTGGTTTGGTCCTGACGGTCCGCAACGCAAGGTACATGTAATAGTTGCTTCGCTCTTTTGCCATGGTGATTCCGATCGAATTTGGCACGGGAACAATCACATTGTAGTCCATATATCGCAATCACATTCATTGTATTTCGCTGGAATATCATCACACCACAGTACGCCTGGGCGATCGATAATGGTTCAGAAGGATATGTTTATTTTTCCTCCTCAACTTAAGTTTTTAGGTGAACTAGTTACGTACCCGTGCGTTGCAACGGAACTTATTAAATATATAGACGTCCTATAGAATAAAGTTGTTTTAATAGGTTGAAAAGTAGAGAATGGTGAGAAGTTAAGAGAATAGAGCGGTTAGAATTGAGAAAGTAGAGAATAGGTGTTTTGGGGCAACATGTCAGCGCTGCCTTTTGTGAGAAGGGATGTGATTATTTTATAATAGTAAAGATTAGACCTTTGCATACAAAGGTCCTGTTCGATTAGGCTGAAAAGCTGTGACTTATGGCTGAAATTACATTATAGCGGCTGAAATTTCACTGTAGCTAAGGTGGCTTATTTGACATAATTAAATTTAAAAAAAATTAAAAATAGAAAAATATGCTAGCTCATCACAGACAACGTAAATGAATACGGGAAAAAGGAACCGACAAAATAGCTTAAAAAAGTTAAAAGTTCAGAAAAAGATAAAATTTATAAATAGTAAAAAAAAATAATCCAGAAGTTTGAAGCTGAAGTCGAAATATGCGGGACTCAAGGGCCCTGGCCAACACAGTATTAAAAAAATGGCGGCCCATTTCAAGTTCATGTTTTAGGTCTGTGAGGCCTGAGAGGAAGTGTAAGGTCCAATTTACCCAGCTTCCAGCCTCCCACGGGCCATATAAAAGCGGCTCGGCTCCCTATCTTGTCGGCGGCCGGCCCACGACCAATCTTCCTGCTTTGCCTCCCGCGGCCGGGCTGCTGCCTCGGACCCGCACCGCACGGCTCGGCGCATCGAAACCAGCCCAACAGCGTGCTCGCCCGGAGGATAGCGCAACAGGCCGCTGATTGTTGATGTGGAGCTTCCGTACGTGGATGGAGGGCTGGGCAGCATGCGCCACCGGGCACAGAGGCCTTGGTGGAGACGCCGCCGCCGCCGCCGCCGCCATACCGTGACCAGCAACCAAGAGTGTAGTGTACAGTTTATTGTTGCCCGTTTGATAAATCATACCCCTAAGTCATAAATAAATCTTCCCTTTTTCTTAGAAAAGCTTTATTTTGGAAATTGATATGGTCTTGAAAAATAGCTTTGACCGCTAATTCCTATTACAGTATGTTGGTAAGAGCTAAAGAAATTACAATATCATGATGTGTTTTTTAGTTAAACTAGCAAAATAGACCGTGCAGTTGTCCCCCTAACTAGTTTTTTATACGATTTCCTCTCTTACAACTTATATTCTAAATGCCTACTCTAATATGAAACACTGACACGATTATTTAGTAGTGTTTAATATCTATACGATTCTAGAGAATTAAATTGGTTATTCTTAATTTGATACTTTATGAATTAGCATTTATAATTAAAAATCTACCTACATATGAAAATACAACTTTGTTCATTATGGGTTTCTATTGTCACTCGATTACTTTCAAGAGAATTAAATTGATTTTCTTAATTTGATACTTTATGAATTAGTATTTAAAATTAAAAATCTACCTACATATGAAAATACAGCTTTGTTAAATATAGGCTTCTATTATCTCTACATGTGATTAAATTTCAATGTTATAATAAGTGGTATTTGTGCATCTGTATGGTTATAATAATATTGTGCAAGTAGTTTTAATGTGATTAAATCCTCATCGTTATAATATGACATATTGATTCCTAAAAGTATAATATAATATCACAAAGCCTTTATCTCTTGATAAAAGTTGACCAAGATAAAATGTTGATAGTTGGAGAAAAGAAAGTAAAAAATGTTTTGTAAATGTAATTGCATGGAGCTTCTTAGCACGGTTGGACACAGCATTCGGGCAGGCCTGGGCGGCCGCTCGAGCTACCTCGCCGGACAAACCCTCTCTCCGCTTTCGTCATGGCCAAAGAGCTCTGCTATCTGCCTATCTCGACAAATAAAGAAGCAGCAGCACACTGCCGTATGTGCTAAGCTTGGCGAGATGGCTCGCTCCTTGAGCCGATGCCGCATGAGGCAATCCACTGGACCAGCCCACTAAGCTACCAAGGCATAGCAATCAAGGAAGCTACTATATGCTGCCTGGGTGTCCCTGCTGCCCAGGTGGCTGGGTCGACCATGGTAGAAATGTTTGGCTTTGGGCTGAAATTTTTGAGTTTTGGCTGTTTACGTTACAGAGTATAGAGAGACAGATACCCACTTGCGATTTTAGCTAGTATAGATGTTGGGCTTTTTAACGTGTAGATCGTTTAACTTGTAGACCCCGTCTTGAGAAAATACTCTGTTTGAAAGTTAGGTACTATAGCAAAAGCCAAAAGTCACCAGCTTCGGAGGAAAAGAACAGGCCACGCTATGCCCATCATGCATTAGGGTCTATTCTTATTGACTGAGCAGGTATCTTTTAGTTGTGACTGATGAATTTTAGTTGAAAATAAATAGTAATAACTGAAAGAAGTGTTTTTCAGAAAGCGAGGGTGAGCGGTGGGGAAAATAAGAGAAATATGTGCGCGGGACAAAAAAAAGAGAATAGGGTATATGATACATTCGTGACCCCTTACTTTATCGTCGGAGCAAAAGGAGCGGGAAAGCCACCAATATGATCAAGGCTTAAATCGTGGACAATAGTGCAAGGGCATTTTAGTGATTTCAATCTTGCCATCTGTCTATGAGCCAAAACCAAATGCACCATATAAATTCCATCGGAGGAATTATTGTTTCAGCACCGATCATTTCCACTTCTGGGGCGCCTCCGTATCTCTTCTTGCAATCGTACGCGCCTCCGTATTTTCAACGGGCGACATTGGCTAATGTTTCGGCAGCAGGAACATAATGCCAGGAAAGTGCTTCTCTTATACGCCAACTATATACATTAATGATCCGAAAAATGTTGGGAGTCAAGAAGTCTTCCCCTGGGCTCGAGAAGATGACGGTTGTTGGCACGTATTGGCGGCAGCGCCACCTCTAGTGGTCAGCTATTCTTCCTTTTCAGTTTCTAAAAACTATTTCTCAATTTTTTTATAGTAACTAGTTTTTAAATATAATCTTTTTAAGATATAATATATGAATTAATTGTAGTACATACTGTAAAAACTTCATTTATATCGGTCAAAATCGTATGTAATTTTCTATTACTATCTCATACACAACCTAAAAATTATAAGACTCAATTAAAAGTTATAAGTCAAAACTAAAAAGATCATGCCCACTATTTTTCTGAATGAGACTATGTAAGCACCTTACATGCATATGGACCGTGCACCAATAAAAGAAGGAAATTAATGGTGCAGAAGCATGGAAGCATTGTTTAGGGCATCTGCAATGGTCTGAGTCAGCTAGCTATATGCATGTACACATCAGCATATATCCTATGTGGGGGAAAGAGAGTATGCAAAAAAAATCAAGCCAGCTCTTCCTTAAGCACTAGTCTATAACGCCAAACGAGGCAGCATCTATAAATTCTGTGTGTGCATATAAGCATCAAATAGATATCCTTATAGATAGTTCTTTAAAATGCTAGCTTTAGTGTGTATTATATAAATGATGTGGAAGTCTTATAGTTAGTTGTTAGCTATAACCATTGCAGATGCCCTTAGTTGTTGCTTGACCTGTCCAGGCTTTTTCCACAGGAGCTGAGGCTTTGGAAAGTAGCAGTGAGCAAGGGTGCGTGCAGTTATCTGTTTAGAAGTCTCCCCGTGAACTCGAGAAAATGATGGTCGAAAAAAAATAGAGACAAAAGGCATAAGTTTTTATCTGTTTAGAAGTCTCCCCGTGAACTCGAGAAAATGATGGTTGAGAAAAAATAGAGACAAAAGGCATAAGTTTTTATGTGAAAAACCTTTGCGTGAAAAAAATACAGACGCTCGAAGGTAAATCACTGTAATGAAAAAGATAACAATGGAGCGTTTGCTTTTCCTATAGGCTACTGAATTACATATATATAGTGTGGAGGAAAAGAATCCCACACAGAGGGAAACCAAATATTTGTAGTTTATAGTTTATTTATAGTTTATGTGCTATATGTTTATTTTTATTGCAAATATTTCTGAAATTAGAATTAAGTTTCGAAAACAAAATTAAAAAAAATAAATCAACCCAGGACCGAGTCACCAAGCCCAGCTATGAGTTTTCCTAAGAATTTTATGTTATTTTTTCTAAATAACTCTAAAATATTTATTATCGATTTTTTAGTAATAAAAAGACTAAGCCAAACAGTATGTTGACGATCCGGAAATGATCGAGTCTTTCCATGGACACGAGAAAATGATGGTCGTTGGCATGTATAGGCGGCAGCACTAACTTCAGTGGACTGAACAAGATATTTCTCTGAACGAAACTGTTATAAACAGAAGCACTTTACATGTATATGGACCGTGCGCCAATAAAAAGAAGGAGTGTCTAGGTATCATTTGAATGTTTTTTAACTATTATCTAAATTTATAACTCTTAGATTAGAAATTAAAGGTCTCTTATTTTTTGAAGGGGAAGATTTTTTTAAAGAGGGAGAGGGTAGAATTCAAGGGGAGGGAGATAGTTAGAAAGAAAATATCGAATGATGTTTGATAAAACCCTAAAATGAAAGAAATTAATGGTACAGTAGCATGGACGTACGTATCGCTAGTTGTTGCTTGACTTGTCTAGGCTTTTTTTCCACACGAGTTGACAAACTTTGGAAGCAATAAGCAAGCGGGTGGAGTTCTCGGTTTTCTATCCACACGATGACACGGCCATACCTAACTCTCCTAGTCCTCTGCTGTGTCCTGACGAGTGACGAGGACGGCATGCGGCAGGAAGGAGACCATTGATAGTTTGATACAAGTGGCCGTATGGGGAAGGTGCAGACAGAGGCATATAGTCTCTCTCTCTCTCTCTCCTGAGAAAATGCACGCATATAGCTACGCACTCGTAAGATAAGGAATGGTGGGTGGTGCATGGTTTAGGAGATAATGCACGCATATAGCTACGCATAATCTTCTTATTATATCCGGGGTTCCGGCCCTTCGAGCATGGTCACATCAGCGATTTTATGAAAAACTCTCTGTGTACGATTTTATGAAAAACTCTCTGTGTACGATTTTACGAAAAACCCCTGTATTTTGCGAAATCGCGTACAGATCCTTCGTTCTCGTAAATAGGTCCCTACTTCTCGCAAACAAGTCCCTGCCAGTTTTTTTACGGAAAACACCCTCCAATTTACCGATAGTAACCCGCGGTCCTTCGTTCTCGCAAATAGGTCCCTGCTTCTCGCAAACAGGTCCCTGCCAATTTTTTTTACAGAAAACACCCTCCAATTTACCGATAGCAACCCGCGGTTTCCAAAATTATGTATATGTCCTTCTTTAGTTATGTACAGGTCCTTGCGGGTCCCTATTTTTTTGCGAAAAAGCCCTTTGGTTCCTCCGAAATTACGCATCCGTTCTCGATTTTTTAAAAAGAACCGTCTCATGAATTTTCGTCTCTTTTACTTCGATCCACACGGTAGCTAGCGCGGTGTGACGCCGCGCTTACGTGCCTAGCTTGTAAGATAAGGAATGGTGGGTGGCAGAGGCATAGCCATCGGAAAAGCTTAATGAGGCTTGAGTCTTATATGTTCCGATGATAATTTTATACATAGTAAAAATAGAGAGATAAAGAGATAGATTAATAAACAAAAAAAAGCTGGCTCTTCTTGATGAGAAGGTTAACAACAAGCATGAAATTAAAGAATACGAGAAGGAGGAGAAGAAGTAAAAAATCATAAAATTAAAGAAGAGCTGATCAATCAATCAAAGAATAAAAGAAAGTGAAATAATATATATAAATCATAAAATTAAAGAAGAAGAGGAGGAGGAGGAGGAGTGAAAATCATAAAAATTAAAGAAGAGATAATCAATCAAAGAAAAAAAGAAGAAAGAAAGTGAAATATATATGAACCTTCTTGAGTCCGGAGATGGCAGTGGATCTTCTCCCTTCGCTGCCGCTCCGCGATGATGTGGTCCTGCACGTGCCCCAAAGGTACCGTCGCCGCCGAGCCTCCCTCCGTGAAAATAATAAGAACATTAGATAGAGTGTGGAAAAAGATACCGCCTTTTGTTTCTATTGTCTCGTGATTTAAATTGGTTTAATTCTAGTATGTTTCATATGATCTAAATTTTCATTGTCATTCATAATTTTCTATTATATCACTAATTTAGATATGTTTTATACATAGGTGACTTATCACTACTCTGCACTCATGGTGCTTTCTTTTATTGAGGTACCTACTTTCTATTTCTCTATTTTTCATTGTTTGTCTCCATCCAATTTATAACTTCTATATAAATTTAAAATTTTATAAGAGTAAAAGACTAATTTTATGTCAACTTAGTTTAAACCTATAAATAGTTCAGCATACTCTTAATTTTATTTCTGGCTTTGTCACTAGTGGGTGGTGCATGGTTTTACAACATTTTTCCAGACCCCTGCTGTATCACGTTCTCGCTGCCTGTCACGCATGTAGAACGTCTTAGGCCGTGCCAATCAAAGAAATATTAGCTTCACTTCTTTTTTGAGTTTATGCTTTGCCTTTTATTTCTATTTTTACAATAACTTATTGTTAAATGGTGTGTTTTCAAGGCAAGATTTACAGGTAAATTGTAGTATAAACTGTACCGAGTTTAGCTATACCGATCAAAATCGTATGCGACTATTTTTCTCTATGTACTGTCTCTCACGAACAGACCAGAATTCAAAAATTACAGCCATAAGAATCAACCCAAAAGAACCCAGGCATTAACAGGTTAATTCACGACCTCACGCTAGCGTGCATGCGTAGATCAAAAGTCGAAAAAAAACTTTTGATAGAAACAGAATAGTAACAGTGAGAATAAAATAGTTATAGAACAAAATTTGAAAAATGGCTCTCGAAAGATACGGATAGGAAGAAGACCGGTCGATGGCTTGGGGAAGATGCTTTTAGAAATCGAGTTGTTCGAATCGATTTTCAGCTTTGGAAATGCTGGAAAATCGGCGAACAGATCAGAAATACATTAACCTGGAGAGCACACCCATGCCGAAGTGGGTTGGCGGGGAGCATGATGGCGGTGTGGGTTGGGCGGAGTTCCAGGATGGCTTGCGACTTGCGAGCCGATGTGCGTGCGGAGCGCAGTAGCGCACCACACACATGAACATGAGGTGACACGCACCACACACATGAACATGTGCGTGCGGAGCGCAGTAGCGCACCACGCACATTAGGTGACTTGACCCGGCCGATCCAGACAAGGGAAACGCCGCAATTGGCGATGCAAGTAGTGGGGCTTTTCCATGCAGGGTGGGCTACCGTGGTGGCGGGCACCGTGCCACACGCAGGTTCTCACATTTGCAAAAGAAACAAATCTTTCGTAGACATCTAAGCCTGCAAAAATCATAGGTTTCTTATCTTTACGAAATGTGAAACGTGGCGGAACCAAAGGGGATCTGAGAAATTTGCGCACATCAAAATGCTACACACATTTTGCCACAAGCTCAAGCAAAGATTTGAGGTAGGGATCACGGAGAGTGCGGAGCAATGGCGATGACGGTAAGAAAGTTGGCAATTGTGCTCCACATGAGAACACGCATGTTCACTCAACGCTAGCATACGCAGTCTTGGAGAGGATCCTCGCCGCACTTCTCCTGATCAACGACTCCGTTCTTTCGAACTTTTGGCTTCTCTAAAAATCAAAATAAATAAATGATTTTTTAAAATAGATTCTTCAAACACTTCTCGAGCCCAAAACCATGTAGGTCGTCTGCGTTGGCGTCTCCGCTATTCGTTGCCGTATCAAGAAAACGTAGACAAAAACCATCAGTCGCAGCCAAAAGCCATCAGCTACAGTCTAAAAAAACAAGATCAATACGTTGTTCACTTACGACTGTATCCTGTTGTCCAACGGCGGCGCGACATGCATGCAGTCGGTAGACCGTTGGATGACATAATTGTAGTCGCCCAACAGTCAGCCGATTGGATCCTGTCGCCCAATTATTGGGCGGCTAGAAGTCCAGTCACCCAACCGTTCGGTGACTGCACGACATATATAATCGGCCGAGCCTCCGAGCATTCCATCCACCGACGCTAATGGAAAAAAAGAAGAGAAGAGGAAAGAAAGAAAGAAAGAAGAAGAGAGGAGAGGGAAGGGAAGGGAAGGGAAGGAAAGGAGAGGGAGAGGAAGAAAAGGAGAGGTTCCGCGACTTCTGCGAGGAATTTTTTTTATGTTTTAGTCAATATTTCTATATGAAGTAAAAAATTTATTTAGTGTATAATTAGAATCCGTAGAAAATTATAGTTGTAGAACTTTACTATGAAATAAATAGTTGTAAAAATTTAATCAATATAGTTATAGAAAATTATAGTTGTAGAAAATTTAGTAAATATTATAGTTGTACAAAATTATAGTTGTAGGGTTTAGCATCCATAGAAAATAAGCATCCATGTAAAATTCTAGTTGTAGAAAAATTAGTCATTATTATGTACAAAATTAGTATCGGTAGAAAATTATAGTTCTAGAAAATTTAGTCAATATTTTTGTATGAAGTAAATAGCTCGCTTCATTCAAAACATTATTAGATAACATTTATGATTTATTACGAACGAATGTAATGTCGTTAGTTCATTGAAAATGCACGCGTACCGTTAAAACTGGCATATTGGCATTTAAATCATTATGTCATGTAGATTGTTGAAACCTATTAGGAATAATTTACAATAGGAGAGAGCTCGAGTAGCGATACAAGAGCGGCGTCGGTATGCGAGGGAGCATATATGGAATTGATACGTATTGGGGCGGAGGAAAGAGAGCGGTGGCGGTGTGAATGAGGAGGGGTTATGCTATGAGGGTATAGTACAGCAGTAGTTCCATATTGTGCAATGCAATTTGACTAGTACCAACATTGGAAGTGTTTGCAAGCAGACATCAGCAGGAGTTCAGGGTTGTGGGCAACTTTGCCACTTGGATATTGCAGGGAGGACTTGGATTTCAGATGTTGACATACTGAAGGGTGTGAAGGGTCGTCTGCAGAGCTGTCGTATTTCGAATGATATGGATGAAGCCCAAGCCGGGGCGTCGAGTAGACATTGCGGGCGCTGCGGTCAGGAGGACCACACACCTCGAGTGGTTGGAGTCTAGACCCACGCTGGATAGACATGTTTGCTTTATGACAAACCATATCAGGTGCTAGATTCGTGCAACCTTGCCTTACAGAGAATTGGCAATACTATACCACCTCAGCTTTTTAGACCGAAAAGACAGAGCTCTACAAGCAAGACGTGACAAGACAAAAGGTCTACATCTTTGCACAGTGACAAGACTGAACGGGACAACCTTTTACAGTGACAATACTAGATGAGACAGCTTTGCGCACTGACAAGACCAAAGGGTGCAGCTTTGCGCAGTGACAATACCAGACATGGCAGCTTTGCGCAGTGACAATACTAGATGAGACAGCTTTGCGCACTGACAAGACCAAAGGGTGCAGCTTTGCGCAGTGACAATACCAGACATGGCAGCTTTGCGCAGTGACAATACCAGACGGGGCAGCTTTGCGTAGTGACAAGACTAAACGGTGCAGCTTTGTGTAGTGATAAGACTAGATGGGGCTACTTTTCGCCAGCAACTTTTTCGAAAAACAAAACAATACTCTGCTACTCATATGAAATTAACAACACCATGCCAACCATTTGGCTTATAAAAAGAGGTGAAAGAGATCTGAGAGAGAACAATACACAACCAAACCCAACACTACACCAAAGCTTACTTCACCACGTCGGGATGGACAAGAGACAGAAGAATCAATGGGACAAGATGATGAAGCAATAGAAGAAGACCCACGAACTAGCAAGGTCTGCTGCGGCCCACGACGAACAAGCAAGGACTGCTGCGTCCGGGCCGAACAAGTGGAGCGTGTCAGGAGGTCAGCCCACCACAGTGATGCCCCTGTAGCAACAACCCCGTCCCGAACGTTTGAACTGAGCATTCGTTGCAATACCCGCCCGAGGGGGAGACGCCGCCCCTTTGTTGGTGCAGAGACCCATACAAGTTCTTCAAGTCTACGCAGCAGCTAAACCTAGGCATGCGTTACTGGAGTTGTGCAAACTACTCCTGTGACTATCCCTACCATCGTCGGGACACAAGCAGCTATCAGCAGCTGGTAAACACCAGTTACAATGTGTTCCCCTACATTTCTCTTTTAAAGTATGTACTAACAACCTCTCCTGTCTACTCGTAGTTACCATAACTGCTATGTGGCTACCACAAGTAGATCCACCAACATGACCAGTGGGTTCTCGACTTCGAGGAGTGGGATGTCAAAAGGGTCTACGAGATCCGGGAGGAGGAGCACCGCGACGATGAGTAAACTGAGCGTATACATTGAGAGACGAAAGCTCATATCAAGGCGTGCATGCTCAGGGAGTGCGAGGCTCGCGAGAGGGAGCGCGAGAAAAAGAGAGAAATGGCGGCCAAGGCCAAAGAAGTCACTGGGGAGTTCAACATCGAGCTCACAAAGAAAGAAAAACAGCCCTGGTCCATGCAGTAGGTCAGGCCTTTCTACAGTAGTTCCCCGAATGTCGAATTTATTTCCATTCCAAAAAGGGACATATGTATCGTACGAGCACTTCAGTTTGTTGCATTGTGCAAGATGTTGTTTTTTACACAGTAAACAAATCCTGTGCGTCATGTTATTCCCATCTTATTATGAAGTCTATTTTAATTCGCAACATTACATGTCGTCGTCTTTTCATGTTGAATTTTTCGTGTAGCAAGATATCCAACAACATGAAAAAATAAGTTCTCCTCCATGTATGAATTCTCAATTGCATCACAATATCACTTAGCTTTGTACTTACCAATCGTTGCTATCTCAATCGTCCTAGGAAAAAATTTCTTGCACTATAACAACATACGACGATCAGAAAATATTATTACGAATCTAATAGATTGTATACTATTCATAATCTACGAAAATCATAAATGGATCAACCGACTTTGTCTGCCTTTTTTTTTAAATACAACTAACAGACAAAAGTTGGTAAATATCGCCTACATACAACAATTGTCATTTACCCCTATACGCGATCAGGGGGTTAATTGCGCAAAAAATGAGCTGACGTGGCAGTCGCCGTATGGTTGGGTGCCTCGACCTGCACTCGCCCAACAGTTGGACTTCAGTCCCCAGTCGTTCGACCGCTGGGCGACTGGGTCCTGTAGCCCAAGAGCCCACCGATTGCCTGTATGTCGCTCGTCCGTTGGGCGACAGGTCCAGTCGCCTAACGGTTGGGCGACTAGAGACCATATTTCTATATTTTTAAATAAAAAGTGAATTATTTATAAACAAAATTCCACCACCCAATGCGAGTGCAGAGCCTCGACCCTGACCGTGTCGCTGGCTATAAATTCCCGCCCACCGTTTCGCTCGTCTCCCACTCCTTGCCTCGTCTTCGCTCTGCCCCTCGCCACCGCAAGATCAGAGCATGGCGCTTGCTCGCCTCCTCGTCGTCCTCCTCGGCGCTGCATTACCACTGCTCTTCTTCTCAAGTGCAGGTAATCGCGGCGACGTGTAATGGCTGCTGTTTTGGGATACTGCAGGTGTAGTTCTGTAACAAGGGCAATTCCTCTTGGTGTATATTGCAGAGGCAGGCGAGGTGGGTGTGAGCTACGGGACGGTGGCGAACGACCTGCCGGATCCGGCGTTGGTGGTGCAGCTGCTGAAGCAGAATGGCATCACGATGGTGAGGGTGTACGACACCGATCCGAATGTGCTGCGTTCGCTGGCCAATACCGGCATCAAACTGTTGGTGACGCTACCCAACGAGAATCTGGCCTCTGCGGCCGCGGATCCGTCATACGCGCTCCAGTGGGCTCGGAGGTACGTGGCGGCGTACTACCCAGCCACGCAGATCCAAGGTGTGGCCGTGGGGAACGAGGTGTTCGACCAGGCAAAATACTTGACCCCGCAGCTCGTCCCGGCCATGAAGAACGTGCAGGCGGCGCTGAAGAGCCTGGGCCTGGCCGACGCCGTTAAGGTGTCCACCCCCATCCCGTTTACCGCGCTCAAGGCGCAGACGTTCCCGCCGTCCGCGGGCGAGTTCCGGGACGACATCGCGCAGTCGGTGATGATGCCCATGCTCGACTTCTTGGATCAGACCGGCTCATACCTCATGGTCAACCTCTACCCGTTTTTTGCGTACTCCAGTCAACCGAGCGATTTTTCCCTCGCGTATGCGACGTTCGGCCCCAACGGCGGCGTGTACGACAAGGAGACCCAACTCACGTACCACAACTTCTTTGACGCCCAGCTCGACGCCGTTTACCATGCGATGCGCAGGTTGGGGCACAGGGGACGCGTGGTGGTTTCGGAGTCGGGGTGGCCGTCCGATGGTAGCCTGGGGGCCACGAAGGCCAACGCCCAAGCGTACAACGGTAACCTCATCAGCCACGTGCTCTCCAGCAACGCCGGCACCGCGTACAGTCTGCTCGCCGACAACGCCGGCACCCCGTACCGCCCCGACGCCGATATCTCCGTGTACATCTTCTCCCTTTTCAACGAGAACGAGAAGACCGGGGACGCCACGGAGCGCAACTTCGGCCTGTTCTACCCGAACATGCAGAAGGTATACGAGATTGACTTCGTTCACGGCAACCGCCCCGGTCCCGTCCCCGCGAAGGCGAGCTGGTGCGTGGCGAACGCGGCGGTCGGGGACGCGCGGCTCCAGGCGGCGCTGGACTACGCGTGCGGCCACGGGGCGGACTGCGGCGCCATCCAGCCCGGCGCGCGGTGCTTCGATCCCAACACCAAGCTCGCGCACGCGTCCTATGCGTTCAACGACTACTACCAGCGCAACGGGCGGGCCAGCGGGACGTGCGACTTCGCCGGCGCCGCTTACATAGTCTACCAGGCACCTGCAGGTGAGTTCCCGCTAATAATCTTTAAGACAATCATTTGTGTAAACGTGCATACATTTCTTGATTTCTTCGTGTAAAAGTTTGCATGGGAGCCTAAACACATTGCTTTGTCTCTCCGTCACATGGCGATTTATGTAGAGATGCTACTGCGTCACAGCTAGAGTTTAGGTTTATATTGATTTCTAAAAGCTAATTTTTTTATAGTAAATAGATATTTTATAGCACCTAATTTTTAAACAGAATATATTCTTAAGATGTGATCTACTAAGTTGATTATAGTACACGCTATAACGACTTTATTTATATCGGTCAAATCGCACATAAGTATCTCTTTCTATAAATTTCTTTATAAGTTATTACTATTTATAAGAGCACGTACAATGCAAACACTTAGAAAGGTGCTTAGCAATTAAAAACTGATTTCTCTTGCCACATAGGATAAGTAAGACTCTTATTTTGAAACATCTATGCTTAAATAAGCTTTGTGCTTAGCATGTATTTATGTGTATAACTGTATATCTAATTAAAAGATAATATAACATCTAAGTACCTATGGAAGATATACTTGTATTGGATAAAGTAACTTTTATATAGATACTTGATGATGTGGCTATATTTTCTCTTTAAAAATTTATGTATATGCAGAAAAGTAATATGAATGGACCCATGCTCACTGTCTGGAGCAAGTTGCTGTACGGGCTTGATTCCTTACGGGACAGTTTTGTTTGCACACCACCACGTGATGGTTTGACTGATCTCACATCTCGCTGGGTGTTTGTTCCATTGCTCACCGAGATAGGCACCTGCGACCCGGGCAGGGCGAGCTGGTGCGTGGCGAACGCGGCGGCCGGGGACGCGCGGCTCCAGGCGGCGCTGGACTACGCGTGCGGCCACGGCGCGGACTGCGGCGCCATCCAGCCCGGCGCGCGGTGCTTCGATCCCGACACCAAAGTCGCGCACGCCTCCTACGCCTTCAACGACTACTACCAGCGCAACCGGCGGGCCAGCGGGACGTGCGACTTCGGCGGCGCCGGTTCCGTTGTCTACCAGGCACCAAGTGAGTTCACGCTCATCGTCTTTTCTTGGCTCTTGTCCTTTTTGTGCAAATGCGCGCACGTTTCTTGTTCTATTCGTCACGTTAAAATGCCACTCGATCCATCTATAGTGGGTGTTTTTTGGCTGCGGCTTATGATTTTTGATTGAGTTTTTTGAATTTTGACTGTTTATAACAGAGATTACAGAGAGAAATACTCGTTTGCAATTTTAGTTGATACAAATGTTAGATTTTTAATGTGTACTATAATTAACTTATAGATTTCGTCTAAAAAATTCTCTATTTAAAAATTAGATACTATAATAAAAATTAAAAATCACTTTTAAAAACAGTAAAGACAGCCCTATGTATCAGGACCATCCCGACTGTGCTAGCAAAATGTACGTGTCAGTTACATTGCACACGGCTGTAAATAGATGCATAGCATTTATTTGAACCCCACCTGATCTATTATATATATACATTAAAAAGCTCATGATGCTTTATTGCTGCTAAGAAAAAATGATAGAGATTTTCATAAAAAAGCAAAACATCTATTATACAATTAGTAAATAAAATTGTAAAACATCATGATATCCAAAATATATAAATTTTAATGCTAGGCCACGAATTCAGGGGACACTTGTAAGTTTTACCTATTATACTACTAATAATGTCTACTTTTGCTAGTACACTACGTGACAGTTTGGGTAATTATATGGTGATCTTACGGGTGTTTGTTCCATTGTTTGCAGAGATAGGCAATTGCGTGCTCCCATCGACGGCCTAAACTGAAGAAATGGTAGCGATGACCGAAGGCTGCCAGCTCAGTGTACGAGATTTAAGAATAAATCCATATTATTCTCTGCTTTCATGAATGCCCAGTCTTCACCCTCTAATACAAAACCAGACAAATAAACCCCTGTACTTTCCAATCCAGTGGATATATAATCTATTTACAATACCATCCTGGCTTCTCTGTTGACTAAGTGTCTAGACTAGCAGTTGATACCCACCTCTCCCTCTCTCTCTCCGTTCTCAAATAATTATCGTTGTTGACTTTGACCACTAATAATATTATTTTCACGTTACCTAACTAAATGTTTTGAAAATCATTATTTGTCAAAGTGCATGTCGGCTAAGTTAACAATGACGCATATTCTGAGAACGGAGGGAGTGCTTTGCCAAATGTAATCGTCAACTTGTTGTCTTTCTCCTTGCTGTCGATGGCTTATTAGGACTTGCACCACCTCAAAAAGTAGCGATGGACTTCAGTCATGTCAAGCTATTGGTCTGTTATTTTATACTGCGATTTATAGTTTTTTTATAATTTATTAGTCTGATAAATAGTTATTACTAAAAAAAGTTGAAACAAAAAATCAACTGAAAAGTTGAAAAGAACGGTGCCATTGCAATGGCCTCCACCACTTGTTGTCATTGCGTACACCCCAATTGCTTGACAGGCAACTGTAGTGACTATTAATTTTTTTTCTGAATCATTCAATTAAAAAAATAAAGAAAAACAAACAAAATACTGTTATATCTCCACAGACAATGTAAAGGAAAAAACACGTTAAGAACCAACGCGTTCCAAACGGCTTTTATCTTGTGAAAGTTAGAAGTCAGAAACCAAAATCTATTTGGAACGGTATGTTAATGTGCTTCTGACCCAATAGTTCAAACCCGACCCAATGTGAACAGTGAACCCGATCCGTTACTGTTCACCCAAACCCGACAATGCAAGTGTATATCTATTTCGACCGTTTCGAGCCCGCCAACCCATTCCCTAGCTCCGTTTTACCTATTCGGACCCCTATAAACCCAAAACCCTTTTATTTCCATTTCTCGGATTTTCTTTCTTTATTTTCTTTCTTTATTCCTAGCTCAGCTCTTCGAGCATAGAACTGAATATTTTTTTACTTTGCAATAGCTTCTGACGTTGAAATTCAGCTGGATTGAGAAAGAGAAGCTCAAGCCTAGGATGAAGAAATCAAAAAAATTCGAAATTGTTGAAGTGGTAGACCCGCAAAGCAAGTCACATGTCTTTGATCATGTTGAACCTACATCCTTTTAAGTATTTATTTATTAGTATCTTCATTATGCTATTTGTGTACTGTTATTTTATGTACAATAAATGTTTAGAATGTCATGACATTAGTTATATCCTACCACCCGAGAAAGTCCAATTCAAATTGATGGCCACATTCACCTTGACAAGATCTAGTAATATTAAGTATACTATTCAATAAATAATCATGATAGATCAAGAACTTAACAGTTTTATACTGCAAAGGGAAATAACATTTTGATGTTCGACTTTTAAAAATTAATCTAGGGTAATCAAGGGTCGCAGAAGGCCATAAGTGGGCCAGATCCCATGATCTTATCCTAGAGTGGAGGCTTGGATGTTGATTGGTGGCAGTGCCGCGAGCACTAAATATGGGTTTGTGCGTGGAAGTTGCCTCAGTGAAAATATAAGGACTAGACCCTTATGCTGAGTAAAGAATATAGTGATCGCATAACCACAAACGTTGATTCATCAAACCTGGTCTAGGAGCTACTAAGTTCGATTGAATATCTACAACTGACGGGGGAGACCGAGGGTGAATTCATATGGGAGATAGTTAACCATACAACGGTAGGGCTGCGACAAATCAGGTGAGATCCGTGGGGTCACCCGAGTTTGTTGCGATAAAAAATCTACTGGGTAGAAGCTATACAGAGAATTGAGCAGTGAAAAGTCTTGTTTTCTTTAGCCCGGACGCGGGGATTAAGAAATCTTGTGGGTAAAGCTGGGCAGCTCTGTAGAGTCATAAATAAATAGTATTCGAATACACCGTCATAAATAAAACTGTATTTAATGGGTGAATCCAAAAACAAGGCATAAGTAGATTTAGAATGATTTGGACATGTTGAAGTCTGGTAATCACACTTTGAAAACCCAAATACTTAATAGGAGTTATTGTTTCTTTGTGTTTAAAAACATTTACAATTAAAACTTGCATCCACATGAAATAATAAGCTGCTATACCTCACTCCATGATAAAGTCTCACATGTAGTTAAATAATATTTTCCATGTGACTTGTTGAGTACGGTTGTTGTACTCATGCTTGCTGAAAACATTAGCAGAAATTGCTTGCCAATACAATGAGGAAATTTACGATGACGACGATGTGGAATTCTGTGAAGTAGAGAGCGCTTGGGATTAGGGTTGTTCTTCGCTCAAGCGCATCTGTGGCGTTATTTTGTAATGTATTATATCTAAGGGCCGCTCGCCCCGCTGTAAAACTTAGTTGTGAAGCTCTTATCTTGTAATAAAAATTGACTTTGGTTCTTAAGCATGTATTGGCAATATTGTACACTCGATTGATGTAACTTACAGTTGAACAATCCTAGGCAGTTGCGAGGGATTCACGACGCTCCTAGAAATAGAGGCGTTACAGAAACGGAGTTAAAACAATATTGACTACACGTATTCTACGACGACACTTTTTTTTTTTTGGATCGAAGGGAGTAACAGATTACGGCTCAATAATCCAACCCCATTCAAA
Source organism: Bonia amplexicaulis (assembly GCA_036346245.1). Classification (NCBI taxonomy): domain Eukaryota; kingdom Viridiplantae; phylum Streptophyta; class Magnoliopsida; order Poales; family Poaceae; genus Bonia; species Bonia amplexicaulis. Next base: position 3,786,978 of record CM070755.1, read on the forward strand.
GATATTACTTATGACTTCAGCCTCACAGCCCGCCGCCTCATGCCTTATCTAGGATATGGCTCAGTAATTGTAACCCCATTCACAGTGATGTCATCTTCCAAAATGGAACCAGATCGGTCATATACGTAGCTACGTTGTCCATATGACGGAGAGGCTAGAGTCGATTCTCTCCCGAAGAAGAATGCAGGCTGTGCCGGTGGCTGAACCTCCATGTTATCCCTGGTTAACATGAAGATGGCAGATGATATGTGAGGCCTGTCGTCAGGGTCCGACTGGACGCAAAGCAGCCCGATGTGGATGCAACGCAGTGCTTGGCTTCGAGAGTATCCATCGAGTGATTGGTCCATCATTTGTGATATCGTCCCTTTTGTCCAGCAGTTCCAGACCTGTTAGATGGGTTAACATCAGATTTGTTAATTGCGGCTAAATTCAGAATACTTTCAGATATGGTGTTATGATGCACAAAAAAGAGATGCATAATGGATTAAGATCAGCACTTACATCACTAAGGAGGTTCACGGCGTCGTGATCATCAGAACTGCAGTTCCTTCTCCTAGTTACAATTTCAAGGACCAACACACCAAAGCTGAAAATATCGATCTTGGGTGACACATTTCCGTCTATTGCGTACTCTGGTGCCATATAACCACTGCAGAGGATGAGCAGTTAGGCTTGGAAACACACATTCAATGTCTGCGATGTATGAAGGTTTTATTATACGCATGGGCTTACAGTGTTCCAACAGCTCTACTTGTCCTAGTATGGGTATGACCTTCTCGTAGCAGCCTTGCCAATCCAAAGTCTGCAATTTTCGGTTCCATGTCCTCATCAAGAAGGATGTTGTTAGCTTTCAGGTCCCGGTGGATGATCCTCATGCTTGAGTCCTCGTGAAGATACAGTATTCCCTTGGCAATTCCAAGAATGATGTTGTACTGCTGCTCCCAATTTAGCGCATTCCCCCTGCTGGCATCTATTGTGACGAAATGTTCAACTTATATTAGGTGGTGCTGAAAGGTAAATACAGAACAATATATTACTCGTTGCATTCTTATTTGTTTTCTTTTGAAAAAAAAAACTGCTGACCAGAGGATTACTGGAGAGGTGAATGGGGAGGAAATTACCGAATAGAAAGCTGTCGAGGCTCCCGTTCTTGATGTATTCATAAACAAGCAGCGTTTCATCCCGATGCAAGCAAAACCCCTGTAACCTAACAAGGTTCTTGTGCTGAAGCTCTGCCAATAGCAGCACCTCATTGTGTAGCTGATGCAATCCATGCCCGGTTGTCCCTAAAAGTTTCTTCACTGCTATTTCTTGTCCATCTGAGAGTATTCCCTGAAACAGGTTATCTTCAGAGAAGGTGCGATATATTTGTTTTTCGTTTCTTGCATACTTGCCTGACACCTTACCTTGTATACAGTACCGAAACCACCTTCTCCGAGCTTATTCTTCTCCGAGAAGTTTTCAGTTGCCTCTTGCAGCGCAGGCAGATCAAAAATCGTGCATTGTGCTCTCGTTATTTTCTTCAGTGCTGGTGTCCCATGGCAAGAATGGTATAAGAAAAGGATAAATTCCAGCTCTTGAACATATCACATGCTAGCTAGATGCTACTCACGGTGGTCGTCCTCGGTAGCCTTATTCCTTCTCCTGAAGCGAATGAACACAAAAGCTGAAATAATCAACACGAAGAGAACAGAACAAACGACGCCTGCAGGGATTCCCGCTGCACTCCTTTTCTTCCCTGCATACATCAAACATGAACTTTAAGAGTTCAAGTGGTACAGCTTTGACCTTGTAACTTTGTTATTGTTAGAGCTCAGGAGTTGGACCAAATTTCACCCATTATCCGGTGGCCGGTTCTTGGTTAGCAGTAACTGTTTAGTTCACGAAAAACAAGAATCGAGTGCCCTACCTCCTCCCGACTCTGGAGCAACAAATCGAGGCACGACTGCCGGTGCTGGTGGCGCTGGAAGCTTCAACATTGCCCGGCCCTCGTAGAACGGCCGCACACTATACATCAGGTAGCACCATGGCGTAAGAGCTCTGATCCACCGACGCTTCTCGCCCAAGTACTGCGTTGTTACAACCGTGAGGAGGGTCCCAAGGCAGGCCTGGCACTGCGCCGGCGTCATGTCCGGCACGCACTGCGCGAGCCCGTAAATCTTTGGGTCGAAGTCCTCCTCACCCGTGGCGAAGTACTTCTTGGTCGAGTTGCTCGCCGCGGCCAGTGAGTGGTTGACCAGGGTGGTGAGGATCGCTGTGACGGCGGCGCTGAACCAGGCATCCGGGACTATGACCCTCCCAAAAGCCGTATTAATTTGAAAACTATTTTGTAGCAAGTTCATTAGTTTCGATAGCATTATTCTAGGAGACGTCTTTGCAATTGAAAGAAATGGATAGCCCATACATGATTTCCGGGACCTGCCATTGGTCCGCCCTGAGGAAGTCCAGGAACTGCTGGCCGGAGAAGCGAAGGAGACAGGCATCCTCGTACACGGTGACGTCCTTCTTGTCGGGGCAGTCTTGCTGCGCGTCAGGGAACGCTACCGCCACGCAAGCGCTGCAGGAGGCGGCGCTCGCGTCGCCACGGCAGAGCGCCAGCGCGTAGACCTGGTCAGGGGACGTACCCACGGTGGCGGTGGCAAAGCCGGCCGGCGTGGCGGAGGCATTGACGGGGAGTGCCGCGGCGAGGAGGTTCAGGTTCGCTTGGAAAGTGCTGTTGGCCGCGTAGGTGCTGTCGCAGTTAGTGTAGGGATACGGACTGACCTGCGGCTGCACGAGGGCGACGATAATGGCGAGGATGGCATAGCCGGCAAGCATCGCTGCAGCAGAGAAGGGAGAGACTTAATTTGGCAACGACACGATTAACAACGCCTAGATAGCCCCGGCGACGACGGCAGTACAACGCATCATGTGCCATTTTTCCACGAGTGAGTGCGCAAGTGGCAACCTTGACGAGTCAAAAATTCCCGGCCGCCTACACAATTTGCAATTTTGGCTTACAAACAAACGGTACGTTTTTTATAGACGGATTAATAGAAAGATTGTAATAAAAAGTATATTAAATTTAGCTAAATCAGTTAAAATTATATATAACTATTTTTCTCTACATATTACTTCTCATAAACAGTCAGAATTTAAATATTTTAACTATAAACTATCAACAAAAAAAATCCACTCTATATCTATGGTACGGTCCATGCCATGCCACTATGGCGCAGTTCAGACAACCGCGCATGGAAAATGGGCAACAACTTGCATTGCCAATTGCAGCATGTCCGTGTCTGACTCCAAAGGTCAAGTCATCGGCTCACCACCCACCGCGCACAATGGCTCGCCACATCCTCTCCGTGGTCGTCGCCGTCTTCCTGCTGCGAAGAGTGCACGCGGCATGTGAACGCACGGGAAGACAACGGCACTGATGGGGCCTTGTCAGGATCAAATGGCACGGGTGGCTAGTACTTACTAGATATTGAAATTATGCACCCCACGCACACACGTCATACACATATACCATCGCTGTTGAGCACGGTGATTGTTGAAATAGTCATATATTAGTTATAAAAGGGTAAGAGACCTAATTTAAAAGTAAAGTCTCTCACCTTATTGGCTAGCTTTTAGGATGAAAAGGCCCTTACGATCTAACAAGTGGTATCAGAGTCCAGTTCTAACATCTCTAACCCAATGAACACTAGTATATGAACACCTGATGGACTGTGACCCTGAGGGACTGTCGGTGTACGGTGAAGGGGCGATGAAGGGCTGAGGGACGTCAATGTGTGAAGGGGGAGATTGTTGGAATAGTCCCAGGTGCTAGATCGGTGTGAACGTGCGAGCGGAGGCGGCCGCAAACCGGCGAATCAACGGCATGGCGTGAGAAAGCGACAGAACAGAGATGCGGTGGGAGGCGGTAGCGCACGGAGGCACCAGCAAGAGGAGAAAGCGTAAAAGACCAAAAGAGAAAGCGAAATTTCGCTGATAATTGCCAAAAAAGGAAAGAAATCAAATGCAAAATAAATTTTAAGAAAATTTCAAAATTTTAGAAATTTTCGGTTGTTTCAGCACAGCCATGGAAAATATAGTGCCTGCCATATTTAGTTAGTGGTTACCCCACAGCCGCTGGAGTCACGGATTAGTCTTTGCGATGTTACTTTCTTCGACTGCGATGTCAGTTGTCTCGCTGCCTTTAAGATTTGACCCCGCGCGGCCGCACTGCGTCTGCGCCTTCACGATGACAGAGAAAAATCGCCGCTTCGGCGTTTGATTCCATGGTTTCCCCGGCCCTGCCGGCCGAACGGTGCAAATGGAAACATTCCTCCAGCTAAACTCCAAGCCATCTTATGCTACTTGCACGGTACATTAATTTACCCGGCCGAAAGGTCTTTTTCATTTCTGCCAAATTCCTGAAGCGATCACGAGTTCGTGGGCATGCGTACCGTAGCACGACCGCTCGTCCACGGCAGCTAGACCGACCAGCGTGTCGCATCACTGTTGCGATTTGTTCCTTTGTTGAGCTGAAGTTTACTATGGAGTCTCGGGTGATATGGACGTGAATACTATATACAATGTCATCCCTCGACCAAAAACTAGCGAGGAGAGTAAATTGCACCAAGAGTTCTAACCGATGAGAGTAGAACGAAGACGTGCTCGCAGTCAGTTTAGTAGGAAAACCCCTATCTTTTCACAATATACCAATCCCCTCCAGTTTCAGCATGCCATATATGCACGGCGTATGCGAGCAAGCGACGAACCTAGTTGGCAAAAACGGACGACGACGACGACTTCCATTGCCAATTGCCATGGTCGTCGTTGCCATATCGGACGGCCATTAATTTACCCCCGCCTACAAAGCGGCCTCCTACCTTCCTCTTTCCACCACGTACAATGGCTAGCCATCTCATCCTGTCCATGGCCATCGTCGCCGTCGCGCTGCTCGCGCCCCGCGCCGCGGGATACCCTTGGCCAGTTTGCGGTACGACCGGCAGCTTTGCGGCCAAAAGCAAGTACCTGGAGAATATCAAGCTCATCGCCGCCACCCTGCCCAATAACGCCTCCACGTCCCCGGACCTCTTCGCCACCGCCAAGGACGTCGGCGCCATACCGGACCAGGTCTCGGCCCTCGCGCTCTGCCGCGGCGACGCCAACGCCACGTCCTGCTTCAGCTGCCTCACCCAGGCCTTCAGCGACCTACCGAACGCGTGCTCCTACAACAAGGACGCCACCATCTACTACGAATCCTGCATGCTCCACTATTCCAACATCCTCTCCGCCGACGACTCCGGAACGCCCGTGACGTACCGCCTCGCTGCAAATGTCACGTCGGAGCCGGATCGGTTCAGCCGCGTCATGGCCACGCTCGTGAACGCCACCGCCGACTACGCCGCGTACAACTCCACGCGGCGGTACGCATCTGGGGATGCCGACTTCAACCAGGAGTTCCCCGAGGTGTACAGCTGGGCGCAGTGCACGCCGGACTTGACGCCGGCGCGGTGCCGTCAGTGCCTCGCCGGGAACATAGCACTACTTGTGCAGTTGTTCCCGTACCGTATCGGAGCCAGGATTCTCAGGGTCAGGTGCACCGTCCGGTACGAGACCCAACCTTTCTACGTTGGTCCGGTGATGGTGCGGCAGGCAGCGAGCTCTGGAGGACCGGCACCAGCACCGGCACCGGCGCCGGCACCGGCACCGGCGCTTGGTGTGGTGCCCACGGTTAATGTGACACCGGCGGCTGCCGGAGCAGGTGAGTCAGATCGTAATATTTCATCGTAGTTTGTGTGACGTACCTAACATATACTGATCGATCTACACGTCACACATGCGTAACCAGTCTTTGTGGTCCGTACAGATCCTGTGCATAGTAAAAAGGGTCGTGCTACTGTTCTAGCGTCCGAACGGAACAATTAAAAGGTTGACCTTAAGTTGCAACAAAGATTCGATGAGACGCAATAATTAAATAGTAAAACTGTAATAACCCCCTAACCCCATGCAAAAAAAAGCAGAATAACAATGAAAAATATTGAGAATTTTTTTAAAAGATATCATCTTCTCACCAAAAAAAAAAAAGAAACAACAAGTATACAACTTAGTTAAGTACTAAAACAAGATAAAAAATCCCAAACAAAAAATTTATGACTTTACAATATTGCAACATTTTTAAATAATAGTGACAATATTTTAGAATTGCTTATGTAACAATGAAAATAAATGTTCGCAATGAATTGAGAATGGTAGCCTTTATTGCAACAAAAAAATGAATATGCATAATAAAATCACAAAACCCTGCAATAAATAAGATGGTGATGGCAATATTTTTTCACAAATTATCGAAGAGGAAAAACTTGGCAGTGGCACTAACGAGGTGAGGATGGAGTAAGACAGTCCTGGTGGCTTAGTGCCTCGGCAACCTATGGGGATGGGGGGAGGAGTTGCTGGCTTAATCCCTTGTCACTAGCAGTCTAGATCTAGCGGAGATGAAGCTAATTGGTCCTCTTGTGTCTGTGTGACTAGAAGGAGATGGCGATTTATTGTAGTAGAATGTTTTCACTTGTAGAACCGGTATGGCAATAGAGGAAGGTGAATGTTGACTTCAAAAATCTTTCTCCAAGTATTCATCAATCTTTCACTCAAATAACTATAGAATTGCTGAGATTAGGACTAGAAAACAAAACCCAAAATAAATCGCTCAAGAGAACAAAATTTGAAGAACCTCAGCCTCCAGGTAGTCAAACTGGCTACGAGGGGCGATCTGATCAGAGCCTACTAGTCAGACCACCGGTCTTTGCGGTTGGACTGGGTAAAGGGAGGTCTGACCGGCCTTCTTGCTCTAGAACATCTCAAGCGATTTAATTTTTGGCGCAACTCTAAAAATACAATGTCAAATGAATTGAGATGTTGCACATAACTTGTTTAAGATCTCATAAACCTATTCTAACCGAGGATCGCAAGAATCCATGTTAAAATTCAGACATTTCTCAGAAATAAGCAAGATTGCACCAAAATCAGGTAAAAATAGAAAATGCTGCATGTAACTTGCTCGTGAGTAGAAGATGGACAAGATGGCTCTAGAGATATTCCCATATGTCACAATAAGCAAGAACACTAAAGAAAATGAGGCAAAAACACTCGATCAAGAAATCATCAGGAGATGACAAATTTAATAAAAAACTAGGCAACTTCGTGAAATTGTAACCTGATGACTAGATGGATGGGGATTGATCTCCAAGAGTAATCTTTATCACTTATACATCCTTAACATATCAAGATCAAGAAAGAAAGAGCGAATATCAAAACAAACCAAATCAAGAGTAAATCAATCAACATAAGAGGGATATATGGGAGATGAACAAAGTTGATGTATTGCTATTTGAGGATGGAGGTTTTATAGCCACTTCACTTAGAGGATAAGAGAGCACAACATAATACTCACACTTCTCAAACCCTAACCGTAAAACATTTGGCTTCAATGAGCAAAGATTCGATGGTTAACTAGCAAGTCTCTATCTCAACCCGTTAAATAGATAAGAAATCAACATCTATCTAACCCTAGTGGATGCTATCACTTAGCACATATGGGGAAACTCGTTAACTCCACGCAACACAGGTACAAAAACGGTAATTGTGAGAAGCTCGTGGGAAGAATCAATCCAAGATGGCTAAGGATGGTTTTCCATATGTTCTAGCATCCTCAATCATAGCAAGAATCATGGCAAACCCCCCAAACCACCATTTCTTTCATTAAAACCAAGCAAACTCAAGAACCTGCAAAGAACAAATACCTAGATAGATGAGATCTGGCATCCAAGAGATATCTACATCACTTACACATTATTGACACAAAGCAAGATCCAAGGAGGATAAAGAAATACCAAAAGATATGTCAAATCAAGATTCCAACACTTAGCAAAGAGGGAAAATATTTAGACGAATTTTAGATATCTATTAATACTTGGAGATGAATATTTATAACCACTTACAAAGCCTAAAGATGGCAAAAAGTTCAAGCACAAGAGACACAACTCATCTATTAAGAGTTCTCTCTAAAAACCTTAACTCTCCTCTACTTGGCTTCCTAGAGAGCTCAACTCATCCTTCTTATAGAGTGGAGGCTTACAAGAAACCATAACCAATACCTCTAGTTGGATTTCATAATCTCTTACTTGGGTTAGCGGTGGTTTTACACTCACACATACACGCTTCTCAAAGAATGACTTGCACTTGGCTCCAATAGCCCAAATTTGCTATTTTATGTCCTTCGTAAAGACTCCTTAACATAATCCACCGTACTTGGCTTATGTTTGACGAAACAATACAATATGTAATATATATGAATTTATCACAAGCACAAAGATCCGAATCTCAATTTAAGCCCCAAGCAATACATCCTAGAAGAGGACACCGGTCTAACTGTGGCCACAATGTCGATTAGACCGCTCTGGCTGGTCTGACCGCTAACACCATGCCGCAATCTAACTGCCATAGTGTGGCTGATCTGACTGCCAAAATGCACCTGAAAACACCCTCTCTGAACTTTTTAGTTAAACTCTATCTAGTTTTAAGTCCGCTTTCCATTTTCAGTGACATCTAGTGCAAACATATTCCAAAATAACTCTACACAAGTGTTTGATGTCTAATTTTTAAAAGTCCACAGAGCCAGTTTGACCGCTTGGCCCACAACGGTCATACCACCCCCCGGTAGTTTGCCGTGGGGCAACTGGCTAGTCTGATCGCCTCTGTAGGGCGGTCACACCACCTATGTATAGCGGTTTGACCATCCCTGTAAACCGGTAAGACCGGCTGAGGCAGACAACAACTTCAAAATTGTAATTTCTAAAAATCAAACTTAAACTTCGATAATAGATATAAATTATAGTTAATTGCTCATCACAAACCTTGAGCCGCCCTGCATATGGTCTCATAGTGATCCACTAATCGCAGGCAGCACAAAGGACTAGAGTGGGTCGAGCGGCCCGTCACATTTCTCGGCCTTTTCCTAGGCTACCCATCCTTTGACACTTAATCCAAGGCACACGAAGAAGTTACCTGATAGAACACTGTCTTCTTCCGTGAAAGGCAGCGGCGCCTGTATTTTTCTTCTTGTGCAGCTCTTAGTAGCCCACCCACACCATACTGTTCTAGCTACTACCTGTATCAACAAAGATTTATTCAGTTTCCTGGGTATTAGAAGAACACACCACTGTAGATTATATTTGTATTATTTCAGTTGAAATATAACTTTGTGATACTAATTTGACCTGACATTTTTCTTCTCACATTGGTTAATTCGCAGGGAGAAAGCACAGTGTTCCCGGCATGGTTCTTATAATTCTGCTGCCTACTATAGCAGCCTTAAACCTTATTGCTTGCCTCTGTTTCCGGAGGAGGAGACCACCAACAAACGCAAAGCAGCCAGGTATGTCCTGCAAAATTCTCTAATTTACAGCGCGAAACATTTCAGGTGACCTAAAAAGAATGACTTATATACCCACATGTGCTGACTTTGATATTTGAACAGATCCCAGCTATTCCACTGAAGCGGAGGACATTGAAAGTGTAGACTCGATGCTGATCGACATTTCTACTTTGCGAGCTGCAACTGGGGATTTTGCAGAGAGCAACAAGCTTGGTGAAGGCGGATTTGGTGCTGTGTACAAGGTACTGAACAAACATATCTTGAAGCAAACACAATGAAATTTTGATAATTGAGCTTAGCGTTGGTTTGAATTGCACAGGGTACTCTCCCAGACGGCAATGAAGTAGCAGTGAAGAGACTGTCAAAGAGCTCAACACAAGGAGTGGAAGAGCTGAAGAATGAGCTCGCTTTGGTTGCGAAGCTGAAGCACAAGAATCTTGTCAGGCTTGTTGGCGTCTGCTTGGAGCAACAGGAGAGGCTGCTCGTCTATGAGTTCGTTCCTAACCGAAGCCTCGACCTGATCCTTTTCGGTACTAATTGAGCCACGTTCAACTCAATTCTCGCCTCTATTTTCTCTGCAATGTTTGATATCGTCCATTGATCTCTACAACATTCTTGATGATCAATGTCAGACACTGAGAAACGCGAGCAACTGGATTGGGAGAAGAGGTACATGATCATAAATGGAATTGCTCGAGGTCTGCAATACCTCCATGAAGACTCTCAGCTCAAAGTAGTCCATCGCGATCTCAAAGCAAGCAACATCTTGCTGGACATGAACATGAACCCGAAGATCTCAGACTTTGGCCTCGCGAGGATTTTCCGGCGAGACCAGACGCAGGGTGTCACGAACCGTGTCGTCGGCACGTAGTGAGTACCATGAGTCCATAGTCTAGTCCAAGTAGTAGCTTTTGATCATCCAGTAGGTAACTAACTCTCACTGCGACCTCATCTTGTTGTTTCAGTGGATACATGGCGCCGGAGTACGTGATGCGTGGGAACTACTCTGTCAAATCGGACGCGTTCAGCTTCGGCGTCATGGTTCTGGAGATCGTGACGGGAAGGAAGAACAACGACTGCTACAACTCCGGGCAATCTGAAGATCTCTTGACTACGGTAAGTGCTTAGTAACTGAATATCTGATCACCATTATTACTAGAGAAGAGCATGTCACACAGTGCAGTTTTGGCTCATGGCTACTACAAACGGCGCAGATATGGGAGAACTGGACGGCCGGAACGGTGTCGGAGATGGTAGACCCGTGCATGAACGACAGTTTCTCCGAGAGCGACGTGCTGAGATGTATCCACATAGGGCTTCTGTGCGTTCAGGGCAGCCCGGCGGACCGGCCGGCGATGTCGTCGGTCGTCATGATGCTCGGCAGCGACACGGTCTCTCTCCAGGTCCCGTCCAAGCCGGCGTTCTACGCCAGGAACGGCGGCGCCAACAACGGCATCGCGTCCGGCGTGTCGACCGCGTCGGTGCAGGGCGGGTCCTAGAGAGTCCAACTGTCCATGACAACTTCAGCTTCCAATTAAAGTCTCGACCCTTACGAGCAGGGGCGGAGGGAGGGGGGGCTGGCAGGGGCCTGGCACCCCCATGGATCAATAAGTGCTGTAAGATTCAGTATATACTAATGGCTTTAGTACTTTTTTATGCAGCTAAAGTATCATACATATTGGGCATCCTAATTAATATTTGGTCAACGCTAACTAACGTTCAAGCCCAAATGACGAGTTTGAGACTCTCAATTTTTGTATTTTATTTTAAATTGGAGATATATAGCATCACTAATTGAAGGGAAGGATGGTGTCTGAACTACTAGCTTCTTTTAAACTTTCCTCCTTGTCTTGTATCATTTGTGGTATCACATCAACTAGAATCAAGCTAAGGTACAATGTAGCGGCTTGCCGCCGTGGTGAGGCAGTCAGGCGAAGAAGCAACCAGGGCAAAGCAAGTTACTGGTTTATATGACGAAATTATGCCGTACATATAAATTGAAGTTTACAGATATGCAATATATTGTTGTGTTGGCCAAATACACTTTCCTGTGTTTGAAACTTGAACATATTGTTTTTTAAAATAGACACATAAACATATTATCATGTTATATTTTCGTCTATCATTATTGTCGACTTAGACCTCCAGTGGTCCAGCCCCTCCTATGCTCAATTTCTGGCTCCGCCCCTGCTTACGAGGGTATATGGAATATGTGATTCTGCTAAAGTATTGCTTTTTTAGGGGAAGGTAGGAAGTTTTATTAATCAACTGAAATATGCAGCACTACAGGAGGGTTCACAAACCACACATGTCTTCCAGAATACAAAGAACAAGCAAATTTAGCTAGATTTGCAAGGTTGGGGATGAGTCGCTGTTGCATGCACTTGTTGACTGTTCCCATGAAAGGCTGTTCTGGAGCGCGGCCAAGGAGTTTCTGCAGGTAAATTACCTCCTTTACATCCTCTCACCTGGAGAGCAGATATACTTTGTGCAGGTTTGATTCCTGAGGACCATATCCCGAAAGTTATAACGGTTATGTGCTGCATTTGGACTTCCAGAAACTAATGGACTCACGATGAACAGTTTTTTTTTTGTCCCAGAGAAATCCATGGAGTACATTACATCAAGGATGTTTTGTGCAATCTGGAGTTGCCAATGTCCGAGATCAACAGGGTGGCTGGTTTGCGCGTGCCACAATGGACCAGGCCACTGGATCAATCATCAATGGGTAAAAGTTAATGTGGATGGTGCTGTGAATTGTTTGGATCACCATGCTGGTACTGGCGTTGTTGTTCGAAGTAGTAGTGGGGCCTTTCTAGCTGCTGCTTCTTGCAAACACAAGGATCTGATTGACCCACTAGCAATTGAGGCCTTGGCACGCCGAGATGGGATGATTTTGGCGAGGAAGCGTGGCTTCTCAAAAGTGATCGTGGAATCTGATTGTCAGGAGCTGGTTACGGCTTGGAGTAGGCGAGATGACAGGTCTGCTATAGCCTGCATCTATGCGTTGAATGTTTTCCAATGAATGAAGCTCTCGGCTTCAGATAAAAAAATTCTATAATACTGAGGGGACCAATGGAGAAAATTACTCAAAAAATCAGTAATACAAATGTACTAGGTCCTTTTTCCTGAATCAAGGTTATTTCTAAGATGACAATCCGGTTGTCCTGGCAATTGCTTTCCCTATCTTGCTTCAAGCTCTGTAACTGACATCTCATTCGGCGACATCACTGCTGACTTACCAGTCGACCGTGAAGCTGATTCCGAGTATATATTGGAGTATGTGCAGCTCTTAGGGATGAAAGATGCTGGCTTGGATGGAGACTGGAGAGAGACGGTGTTACTGCTAAGCATGATGTTTACTGTTGACATCATAGGCCTATCTGCTGGGTTGTCTTCAACACACAATAGCCCGATGTGAACACACTTCAGTATCTGGTCTCCAGGAGCATGGCTTCTCAGAGATGGATCCATGATCTCCACAATTGTCCCCGTGGTCCAGTGCTCCCATACCTGCATCAAATTGGAAAATTGTTTCAGTATTATCGCAACAAGTTATGTACTTGTGTATGGATTACAGAGTTTGCGAACAAGAACTTACAAGACTTAAGAGATCGACAGATTGCTCAATATTAAAGGAACTACTGCTTCGTCTTCCGGTTACAATTTCCAACATCAAAATACCAAAGCTAAACACGTCCGACTTCGTAGAATAGTGGCCACGCATCGCATATTCTGGTGCCATATATCCGCTGCAATAAGAACATCAAGTTACTGTAGTTGATATACTGTTTGTATCTCATCTCGTCTCATCGGGGTAGTTTTGACTTCTGATTATACTTACTATGTTCCAACAACACGGTTCGTGACTTCCCGTGATTGATCTCCTCCAAATAGCCTTGCCAAGCCAAAGTCTGAAATCTTAGGAGTATAATCAGAGTCTAATAGTACATTGCTTGCTTTCAGGTCCCGATGAATTATTCTCAGTTGAGAATCTTCATGAAGATATTGTAAGCCTCGAGCAATTCCATTTATTATCTTGAATCTCTTTCCCCAATCTAGCTCCTTACTTCTCTCAGGATCTGGCAGTTAATCAAGAAACCTCATATCAATAAAGTTTAGTTTTACCACCAAGATATGTTTCCGGTGGTGGGGAATTGGAGTCCCAAGTGTTTGACCTGGGTTCAAAACCTGGGTCAAGCAGCCGTTAAAAAATCCCAACTTTTTGTAAAAAAAGAAAGAAAGAGAGTAAAGTTTAGTTTTAGTTGTACTTTTGCTATTGCTGAAAGATGATTGGAGAATAGTACCAAAAAGAATGGTGTCGACGCTTCTATTGGGCATGTATTCATACACAAGCAGCTTCTCATGTTGTTGCAAGCAAACACCAACAAGCCTAACAAGATTCTTCTGTTGAAGCTTGGCGACCAAAACAAGTTCATTCTTTAACTCTTCTATTCCTTGTCCTGAACTCCTGGAGAGCCTCTTTACTGCTATTTCTTGACCATCAGGAAGGACACCCTGCATAAATGTAAACGTTAACTTGTTGAAGCTGAAAAGGCTATGTGAAGTGAACTAGTGTGATTGGCACCTTATAAACTGCACCAAACCCTCCTTCACCAAGCCTATTGCTCTCAGCAAAGCCATCCGTTGCAGAGCGTAGTGTTGATAGATCAAGAATAAGCGAATCTATGCTTTCAATGTCATCCGTATGAGCTGAATCTGTCAAAAGATGGCAACTACATTGTGATGCAATATACAACTTCAATCTTTAATTTTCATGAATTGTGAGGCCATTTTCTAACCAGAAAATCATATTTAAGGAAACAAGTTTCTAGATTGTTATCTGAACTTACATGATGGTGTCTGCTTTGTCACTGGTCTTCTCCACCTCCAGAAATAGAGACAAATGACGATCATAGCAAGCAATACAGCAACTATAGGCAGTGCAATGGCTAGAACTCTACCAGTTTTATTTCTCGTTCTTCCTGCAAAAAATGGCATCTACTTCAGAAGGAGTACATCTCAAGGAGAATTTTTTTGTAACCTGAATGAGATGGCACATTTGGATCTTAAAGGCTATATTATATTATACTATAATCAAGTTTCTTACAAAAAAGTACATACTCTAGCACTTATAGTTAACTCCGAGTCAAGACAAACATGATTAGTGCAATTTGGCCCATATACTACACCGTAATGCTACTAGCAGTCAAGCACTTATCAGTTCTCAGTATGTCATTCAGCATAAGTTCCACTATCAAAAAAGAAAGAAAAATTAGGATAGGATTTCATCTTCTACTGTCTTTCCCTAATTAAACCACAGAGGAAACCAGCTTCATGGAATACTTTGTTTGAATTGACAAGGCTAAACTGTTTCCAAAATTATTCTGCAAACGTGCACATTATTTCAGTCTAAATGCATCACATTTAGAAATGTTCAATTAAGGACTTTTCAATGTCTACCAGGCATATGTGCTTTTCACTCTATTTCTGGTCAAGCATCTGATAGCAACAGGAGTACAGATGTCGAGATCAAAGAAAAATTAGGATAGGATTTCATCTTCTACTGTCTTTCCCTAATTAAACCACAGAGGAAACCAGCTTCATGGAATACTTTGTTTGAATTGACAAGGCTAAACTGTTTCCAAAATTATTCTGCAAACGTGCACATTATTTCAGTCTAAATGCATCACATTTAGAAATGTTCAATTAAGGACTTTTCAATGTCTACCAGGCATATGTGCTTTTCACTCTATTTCTGGTCAAGCATCTGATAGCAACAGGAGTACAGATGTCGAGATCAACCCAAAAAGGGAATAAAAAACAGCACAATGTTATCTGATATGCGACATCTACCAAATTACGTTGACAATTATGTAATCCCGAAAGAACCAGTTCCCCCTAATTCAGATATTATTGTCGTTTGCACCCCAAAAGTTTTTAGTTCGGCAGTGCTACGAAGCAATTACAATTTACAAGATAGTAATAAATAACTAATACCCAGATAAATTATTGCAAAAGAAGTGGTTTCTGTGTCTCCACTCACCTCCTGTGTCCGCCGGTGGCGTCATGTTTGCTGGTGGAGGCGGAGCCAGCGGCGCCGGAAGCTGCAGCATCGGGCCTCCGGAGAAGAAAGGGGTCACCTCGTACCTAAAGTTGCACCGCAACCCAATAATCCTCCCTCCCTGCGCCCGGCTGAGGGACTGCGGCATCCTCGCAATTATACCACCGAGACAGCTCCGGCAGTCGTCCGGTGACATATCCGGCGTGCACTGCACCAGCCCGTAGATGGTGGGGTTACTGCTAGCGAAGGCCTCCTCCCCCGTAGCGAACCGCCTGGACGAGTTCGCTGCCGCGTAGTTGCTGGTGGCGTTGAGGAGTATGGCGACGGCGGCGTCGAACTCCTCCGCGGGCGCGCTCACGTTCTGCGGGTTCTTGGCGACGATTAAATTGTTGTTGTTTTTGGTGTTGAAGAAGTTCTGATTGGAGAAGCGGAGGAGGCAGAGGTCGTAGAAGACGGTGGCGTCCTTGTTGAAGGCGCAGATCTGCTGCGCGTCCTGGAAGGCGGTGGTGACGCAGGCCTCGCAGGCGGAGGCGTTGATGTCGCCTCGGCAGAGCGCGAGGGCGTAGGCGATGTTCGGGACGGAGCCGACGCTGTCGGTGGCGAAGAGCGTCCGGGAGGCGGAGGCGTTCTTGGGGAGGGTGGCGGAGAGCTGCCCGAGGTTGGACTGGTAGGTATCGTTCGCCGAGTAGTTGCCGCTGGTACCGCAGAGCTGCCACGGCTGCGCGGCGGCCAGAGGCGCGAGGAGAAAGGCCGCGAGGAGCGCGGCGGCGAGGCGGGCGGAGACGCAACGGTGCGTGGCCATGGTGGGCGAAGAAGGGTAGAAGCCAAGGTGGTGGTGGTTGATGAGTATTCAGTAGTACCACTAGTAAGAAAGATGGTTTGACATGCAACGTGGTGAAGAAGTCTTTGTTTGACCCGGTAGTGCAAGCTGTGGATGACGAGCGGGGCCCACTGGCTGAACCTGTCAAGTTCATGTGGCTCGTGTGTCAACACAGGAGAAAATTATTTCATTTTTTCCTACTTGATCGCCTGAACCATCTGATCAATAACCCATTTGGATTGGGTATTTGGGTCGTAGCAATCTCATTACTTCCAACTCACTCAGACGAGGTTAAAATCGAAAAGTCTTACAAGTACAAAGCTGAACTCAGATTTGCGCGATATTCCACCGCGGATAATCACTCAAAATCACACACAAACGTGTACAGAAAATTGCCATCTTACGTAGAAAATATCACAGAAAATTGTGTTCATAGAGAAATTAGTATCTTTCTTACATCTTAAAGCTTTTTTTGAATAAATAAATAAGATATCTTCTCTATCGTCATTTTTAAATAACTTATTAGGACAACCTTTCAAATAGACTTATCCTTACGTCGAGCGACTGTCGTTCCTGGGTCTGAACTATTAAGTATAAAGGGTAAGAAATTCCCCAAGCTCTAAAGAAGCTAAGAAGAGGGCTAGTTCCGAGTCATGCATTTCCTTCTTTAATTATTACCTTGAAAAAAAGCAATAACATAGGAGAAGCGCGTGCAATTGCAGAACTTATCAGTTTAGCTTATCGATATTCGATTTACATCAGAAATTATCCTCCACGTTTACATCAGACTTCTCATATATGTAGTTGCCATGTCTGCCTTGTTGGAAAACTGAACTGAGTCTCTCCAAAACAAGAACGCCGGTTGTCGCGGTGGCTGGAGTTTTATTCTGCGTCTGGTTTGTCATGAGAACAACTGAAGATATGCTTGGCCTTTCATCTGGATCCTCCTGGACAAAAAGCAGACCGATGTGGATGCATCGCAGTACTTTGCTCTTGGAATACACATCAAGTGATTGGTCAATCAGTTGCAAAGTCCTACCCTTGGTCCAACAGTTCCATACCTGTCAGATGTTTCCCATCAGAATTATGGTTAAAAGTATCTTCAGGTAATCAAGTTATCAATTAAGATGAAACTGCCACTTCACTTAGGAGATTCACCATGCTCTCCGGATCGTCGGAGCTGCTATTCCTTCTGCTGGTTAAAATCTCCAGGACCAAAACACCAAAGCTGAAGATATCGATCTTGGGTGACACATTTCCAAATACTGTATACTCCGGCTTGTTTGGCAACGGCGAACATGATGCTTTTGGTGAAATTTTGAATTTTGATTGTTCTGATCAGATTACAGAGAGATATACTCACTTACGATTTTGGATGGTACAAATGTTGAGCTTTTAACGTATACATTGTTTAACTTGTAGACCCCGTCTTAAGAAAATACTCCATTTGAAAGTTAGGTATTATAGCAAAAACCAAAAGCCACCAGCTTCAGAGAAAAAGAACATCCTTCCTTTTTCGTGATGCTTTCCACTTACAATATGGCCGAAATATGTACAGATAATTGTTCCATCCAAATAAGACATAACACTGTAGTCAAGCGTACGAAACATGGACAAACACAGATATTACATCAGAGCAGAATACCACTTGAAGTTACTGAAGAAGCAGAAAAAACAGCTTCCAAAATTACGAGAGAAGGTCAAAAACTAGAGTAATTGAAATGTTGACGGGCATGGGCATTTCTTGCATCAACTATGTTATAATGTTAACCTATCCTGTTCCCACCTTTTGGTATTTTTGATACTCTGATCACAGTAAACCTATACAGTTACCATGCTAGTACAAATTAATCAACGAAGCGAGATCAATTACCCCCTACACTCGGACGTGCTATCTACCGTCCTGATCAGTCAAGGTGACGTTGCTGATGCCGTACGACTCATTGAAAGAACTCGTCGACACCGCGAGGCTCGAGCTTGAGATCCTCACGTTGAAGTACGCCGGCTGCCTAGGCTCTGGCAGCGTCAGCCCCTCGCTGCCGAGCATCGCGACGACGTCGGACATGTTGGGTCGGTCGTCGGCGCTGTCCTGCACGCAGAGCAGTGCTATCTGGGCGCACTTCATCACCTCGGTCACCGGGAAGTCGTCCCCCAGGGCGGGGTCGACCATCTCGTGCCATTTCCCTTCTTGCCACAGCTGGTACACCTGAAAGAAGTAAGCCAGTTGCAGTGACCACCCATTTAGATCAACAGAGATGTATATTTTTGTTACAGGTGACTTGTACTTACATATCCTGTGAGATTGAGGAATTTGCCGTACTGGTAGAAACCGGCTGTCCTCTTCCCGCTTATGATCTCCAGAAGCAAGACGCCGAAGCTGAAAATGTCGGATTTGATCGAGAAGAGACCCTCGGAAGCATACTCCGGAGCGATGTAGCCACTGATTATAAGAAATCCAAAAACACAGCCATAAGATCACCAATAATGACTATATATGGCTGAATTTTTGCTGACATTGTAACTGTTGTGTTACTTGGTCTGCAGTACTTACTGTGTGCCCACGACCCTGGTTGTGTTCGCCTCGGTCACATTCGAGCAGAATATCCTTGCCATACCAAAGTCGGAGATTTTGGGGTTCATGTCGCGATCCAGAAGAATGTTGCTTGCTTTCAGATCTCTATGTATGACTCGCAAGCGAGAGTGCTTGTGCAGGTAGAGAAGCCCCTGAGCAATCCCGTCGATTATACGGAAGCGCCGCTCCCAGTTCAGTATCGCCCCTTTCTTACTGTCTGCAAAATTATTGATGTCACGCCAAGCATCAGCGACAGTCAACAGGTAACAAAAGGATTTTGCAAATTCACGTAAAAAAATGATTATACAGAGGGAAATGTGAGGCTCATTGATCGATGGATACGTACCAAAGATGAAGCAATCCAAGCTTTTGTTGTGCATGTACTCGTATATGAGCATCTTCTCATTCGCCTGGACGCAGCAGCCCAGAAGCCTGACCAGGTTCGTGTGCTGGAGCTTGGCGATCAGCTGGATCTCGGTCTTGAATTCCATCAGGCCCTGCACTGAGCATGAAGAGAGCCTCTTGATTGCGATCTCGAGCCCACCAGGCAGTTCACCCTGAAACACAAACACATCATTTAGCACTAGATCTTTTTACAGCAATCGAAGGAGTGTACTGAAGAACCAATGTGTTCGTATCAGTATGCAACTACGCATGCGTGCATGCAAGAGTTTTTACCTTGTAAACAGGGCCGAAGCCGCCCTGTCCGAGCTTGTTGTCGTCAGAGAAGTTATTGGTGGCGTCCGCTATCTGATCGAAATCGTAGAGCGAGAACTCGGAGTCGCCCTCTTCGATCCTCCAGAGCGTGAGCACCTGCTCCATCTCCATAGACATGGTCGGCATGCTCACCTTCCCTGAGAGGTTGATCACTGGTTGAACCTGCCGTCAGTGACAGTGCAGTCGAAGAGCAGGCATGCAACGGTAGCAACAATGCATGACAGAAACGCGTAGGTACCTCTTCTCCTTCGCTTCCTGATCCACAGGAGACACGCCAGAGAGCCACAGAGGAGGAGCACGGCCACGGGGACTACGATTGCAACGATCCAAAGCGTACTGCTGCTCCCTTTACAAGCCGAACTGCTGCTGTTAGACAACGCTCCAAAAAGTTGGATCGATGAGCACGATTTGCCATCGAATGGAACGGATTTTCACCGGAATGATGGGTTTCGAAACGACTCCTTCAAAAAGGATTTCCGCTTGCTCGGTGAATGTCTTGCTACGAGATATGATTTCTTGTCGCCGGAGTCAGAGCAGTGCGTTAGCAGTTCCTAATTATTCTCGTTACTAGTGGTGAACCCGTGAACGTCACACGTTATGCTCGACAGCGACTACTACACTGATGATGCGCGCACCTACGCATCTGGATTAATCCCGGAGGCATGCGAGTGCGTGACTCTGCAAGAACAGGGGAAGAAAGGGAGAAGAAAGAAAGAAGCGCAGGGGAAAGGCCACGAGACAAGTTGTATCGGCAGAGCTAGCATCTCGTGGCGTAAGTGGATCCGATTTTGTTTTGCGTGTCGCTAGATCAACGCTACAAAAGGCGTGAGATCGTGTGAAAAGAATAAAGCTGACGTGTACGGTTACACATACATATTTTAAAAGTATCGATAAATATCAATCAGATCTTTTCTTTCTAACTATCATCCAGATTTATGACCATTGGATTAGAGATCTAACGACTATGAATTCTCCTCTTACCCCCTTTAAAAAATATCTCTTCCTCCTCAAAAAAAGAGCCGTTGGATCTCTAATCCAACGGTCTCAAATATAACATTTGTAGACTATTTGCATAGATAAGTTGCAAATGCTACTTTTGTTCCAAAAAAAAAACAATATTAGCTAGTGCTAACTACTACCCACGGCCCCTCGAGTCAACGTTTGATTCTTCCTTCACATGGAATGCTCGCAACACGAAATAAAAGTCTACAGAGAGGGTCGGTTTGGGGCAGCTCATTTTGGACGGAAAAAAATGATTTATAGCTAAAATTTTATTGTAGTGAGTTAAAATTATACCGTAGCTAATAGTGATTTATTTAGTGTAATTAAATTTTAAAAAAATATAAAAAATATATATTAGCCAATCACGAATAGTGCAAATGAATACGAGAAAAAAAGAACCGGCAAAAAAGTCTAAAAAACTAAAAAGGACAAAATTTAGAAATAATAAAAAATAAGCTAAAAACTAAAAGTTTAAATTAAAATAAGCGGGATCTTGATCGTTGATTTGATATCGTTTACAACTTTACAAGAGTATCTCGGAAGGCAAGAGTTCAACAGCTCGAGTCGTAAAATATATATATTACAGCCGGCCGGATCTGTACTCGCGGCGTAAATAATTCGTTGCCAGGGTTCTATTCCCAATTCCTATGGGCTGGATGCGCCCAGCGTACTCTTTCTGTGGACGTCAGAGTCAAGCGGGTCCTACTTTAGGATAAGAATGTATCTCTAATGATGCAAGCATCGGAACACATTAAATGGTACGTGTGTATACCAATTGGTTTTTCGCTGTTGGATCTCGGAAATATTTTGACATTTTTAACATTGGATATCTGGGACATATCCAGTGAAAACTATCGTTTCAATGGAAAGTCGAAAACCATTTTTGTTCCAAATTTAGGTGCCAACAGAGGGTCAAATAAACATGAACAATACCTAAAAAAACCAGTAGCTAAAACAAATTGAAAGGTTATACTTATTTTGCATCTTCTTTTTTTTTCAGAGGGACTTAATTTGCATCTACAAATCGAATATTTATTTATTTAACAATGGATGGATTTTGCTGAAAACATGTCACAAATCTTAAAAAAACTATTAAATCTATATATTTAATGGAAACTTATTTGCAAATGTGTAGCACATGTCTCTCGTTTCTATTAAGAAACTTATATGCAAATGAAATCAATATTTGTATATACCAATTAATGAGATAATGTTTTCGAATGATAGATGTAGGTGGAGTTTCACTTACAAAATCTTCAAATATATGAAATCAAACTTCATATATACTACTCCTAGAATAGATCAATAGTGAACCATTGGTAATGGAGGATCGACGACATAAATTATTTAGGGATGTGTGTCTATACTTTGCTCAATATGATTTGCATAATTTTTAAAGTATAATAAATGGTTGATAGATAATACTTACCAGTTTGTTGCTTTAAGATTAATGCTACTTTTATTAAAGAGAAAGCCATTGAAGCACTGCTCAATTATTTATCAAATCATCATCATCTCATCAACAGAAATGCATATGCAAAGCTAATACTACTAGCTAGCATTAAGGACGTTTCTCTAGGGAAGCAAAGCAACGAACAACTGCCTTAATTTGTAAATGGAGTAAAATTGTTTACCATGCAGCTCCCACTAATGGCAATGCACGTCACCCCAAATGAATAAAAAATGGAGAAACTATTTGCTACTCGAATAAAACTGAGAAAGAATTTTTCAGATGTAAAACTGCATCAAATTTATGAATTGGGTGTCACTAACCTTTGGACGAATTCACCAGGGGCGTGAGCGTCAGCATGTCGCCGCTAGCCGCGAAGAAGAGATCCGTCTCGTACCTTATGTCACACCGCACCCCAAGGATCCTCCCGCCCACCCGCCCACTGAACCACTTGGGCATCTGGTCGATGGCGCCGGCGAGGCAGCTCCGGCACTGCGCCGGCGTCAGGTCCGGCGTGCACTGCGCCAGGCTGTACAGATTCATCTTCCCCGGCGGGAACCCGGCCTGGCCCGTGGCGTACCTCCTGCTCGCGTTGCTCGCCCTGTCGGCCACCGCGTTCGACAGCTGCGCGACCAGGCCATCGAACGCGGCGGTGTTCCCTCCGGACACGTTGTTCATGTTCCACGCGGCGCTCTCCGGTGAGTTGGCGGCGCCAGTGTGGAAGTCCTGGTCGGAGAACCGGAGCTGGCACTGGTCGTGGTAGATGGTCACGTCTGTGCTGTTGCCGCAGAAGCTCAACGCGTCCCTGAACGCCGTCGCGAGGCACGTGGAGCACCCCGTGCCGGTGAAGTCCCCGCGGCACATCACGAGCCCGTACGCCGTGTCCGACCCGGCGCCGAACGCGGCGGCCGAGAAGCCGGACACCCAGGCGTTCTTCGGGAGCTCCGCGGAGAGCGTGGCGAGGTTGGCTGCGAACGCGCCGTTCGGCAGGTAGGTCCGCTTCCCGCCCGTCGAGTTGCAGAAGTAGGAGAAGGGGCTGACCACGGGCACGGCCCCTTCGTCGCCGGCAGCCGGCGCCGGCTTGGAGGTGGCAACGAGGAGGAGCAAGAGGACAAGCATTGTAGGTGCCAACTGAAGACACTTGGATTGCTAATGGTGTTGCGTAAAGGCTAAGAGTGACACAAAAGCTACATATGCTCACTGGTTATATCATAGGCATCCAGGTTTAAGATATAATACGGGCTTAACGTTTGGTTAATTAACGCCTGGTTGCTTGAGCTCTGACAGTGAGAGTGTGCTTAGTTTTAGCTCGAGATGGTTGACCTGGAATACCATCTGCGATCGCTGATCGATCGAGATTGGAGGATGGAAAAATAACGAAATTTCGTGCGCATTTCTTTGGGCTGTGCTTGTGGCTGTAGCTGCTGATGGAGTGATTGTTTCGTTTACGAGCTGTTTAGAGCATTGGGGTCTGTTCTTTTTCTCTGAAGTCGACGATTTTTAGCTTTTGCTATAGTACCTAATTTTTAAATAGAGTATTTTCTTAAGACGGGGTCTACAGGTAAAACGATCTACACATTAAAAGCCCAACATCTGTACCATCCAAAATCGCAAGTGAGTATCTGTCTCTCCGTAATCTGTACCGTAAACAGCTAAAATTCAAAAATTTTAGTCAAAAATCATAAGCCGCAGCCGAAAAGAACATGCCCGAAGATGTCCTGAAGGGATGAGTATGGCTTCTGAGTGATCACAAGAAAAGAAGTCATCCGACGAAAATCGCTCATGCATGGCTTCTGAGTGGTAGGTGTTCAGGAGGAGACAGATCATCAAAATGAAAACCACCGCTCTGCACCATCTCTGATAAAAAAGCACCCCTATCTCATCCATCAGATGATCACACCTCATACTGGATATATCCGTCAGATCAAAGCGGAGAACCGGTATACCCTACAAATGTATTTGTTGCAGTCAATATACCCATTTAGCTCTGTCAATATGTCTTTCTTCAAAAATCAAACTATGGAAGAGTGTTGTATGTGTATGGGCCAATTGTTGGATTGATGAGAGTGCGCGGCCACGAGAGCAAGTTAGGCCAAAAATGCTGTGGTCGTAACGCCTTTCGACCATGTTCAAACCTTCATTGCCGTGATCGTAAGAGGCACAACGTGGTCGTAAGCGATAGAACGTGGTCGTAAATCTTTCAGCCGACCACGACGACACACAACGTGGTCGTAAGAGGCACAATGTGGTCGTAAATCTTCCAGCCAACCACGTGCTGCCGACAACATGGTCGAAAACCCGCTTTCGACTACCGATCGCGGACAACGTGGTCGAAAACCCGTTTTCGACTTCCGACCACGGACAACATGGTCGAAGATCCGTCTGTCGACAACATGGTCGAAAACCCGCTTTCGACTTCCGACCACGGCCAATCAAAGCGTCCGACTTCTAACCACAGCCAGTCGAAGCGTTCGACTACCGACCACGGCCATTCGAAGCTTCCGACCACGGACAACGTGGTCGTAGATCTGTCTTCCGACCACGTGCAAAGACTTAAGACTTTACAGAGACAGCTCAAACCTCAAAAGGCAAACTCAATCTTTCTAAACCAAGGACCAATTGCTCATCACAAACATAAGATCACCTCCACGTAGTCTCTCAAAAGGAAAAATGGCAGGATCAGCTGCTGTTTCTGTACCATATTATTCAGAATGTCTCGTTTTGAAATCCCGACGAAACTCGCTGGTATATTCGAAACCTTTTTGCAGTATTATGTAAGTTTTCCTGTTGTCAATTGGCTTTCAAGTCCTGTTGTCAACTAGCTTGCCTCAAGTATTATACTCCTATGCGAGATCATTAACTACTACTGTTCTACAGTGTGATTGCAAGGCTTTCGAGAAAGAAACTTTTTGGACACGCGGCCGGCGTCGAATCAGATGATTACGAAGAAGTAAAAGAAAGCAATTGGCAAGCGAATCTTAATGGATAAAGATCTAGCAATTTCTCCTAAAAGAGATTCCGTAGCGAGTAGTGTAACATAAATCGAAGAACAGAAGGTGGTTAGAAAGTTTATCCTGAGCTCACGATAAACATTTCAAGAGATGTGATTGCTGGTATTGGTGACCTCGTGTGCAAAGATTGTTCTACGTATGAACAAACTTACATATAGGTATATTGTAACCGAG
This sequence comes from Bonia amplexicaulis, assembly GCA_036346245.1. NCBI lineage: Eukaryota > Viridiplantae > Streptophyta > Magnoliopsida > Poales > Poaceae > Bonia > Bonia amplexicaulis. The sequence continues at coordinate 3,812,194 of CM070755.1, forward strand.
TCTCATGATGCCGAAAGAGACTGCCCAGCTGCTTGTATATGAAAAACAGAGAAATCTGGGAAAACACAGAAAAGTCATATGAACACAATAACAAAACAGAGAACTGAAAAACACAAGAAAAATATATGAAAAGGAGTTTGGAACACAGAAACAGGAAACAAATTGCTACAATGTTTGAATAAATGTGAATGGTACGGTGCATGATGCTGACTTGGAATCTATACCTAGAAAAATCCATTTTCTAATGTTTTTGATACTTACATCCTTCCCTCATGCAGTCTCTCTCTGCTCTCCAACCACAAAAAAAAAATCCTTTGGGTATAAGCTCTTTGCTTTTTTTTCCCTGCGGATCGTGCAGGTGCGAGTTCCTTTCCAAGGGAAAAGATTTGTGTTTTCCTACGATCCAAACAGCCAAGTAGGAAAGAATTCTATGGAATGGGGATTTTTGTGCTTGCTAGCCATTATATTCCTCGTCGTCGTCGTCGCCGTAGTGCCGCACAGACGCACGCCTCGCTCTCCTCTCTTGTTCTTTCGTAGTTGTCTGAATTCCAAGTGAAACTTACTACTCTTGGTCTGGACCATTGGAGACTAAGACATGCACCACAAGAATGAGGATTTTTGTGCTTGCTAGCCATTATATTCCTGATGGTGATGGCTATGCAAATATCCTTCTTCGGAGCCTAGATAATCGAATTCAGACAACTACGAAATCAACACAGATAATATCTAACTTGTGGTCGGTGAAAATCGAACTCTAGTTATTAGGTAGAGAGACATGATAGGATATCATTAGGCTATGCTATGGTTTTGCGAAACCTGCAAAAAAAAAAAAAATATGCAGAGATGCTTGCCCTCAGTCAAGCTACTGTGGATCGACCTTAAAAAAGCCAATGCGAGTCAAACTCAAAAGGCTAATGTGAATCGGACTCATATAGCACTAGGCCCATTAGGTAAGGCCGCCGCCCCGGCTACACCGCCGCCGTGCTATTCGCTCCACGCCTCACCGCCGGCGGACGGAGCAAAGCTATCGAACGGCTGCCGCAAGCACGGTCCGTGGCCGCTTCTGCCCAACTCTGGCTCGCTCTCCACCGGCCCCGCAAGTTCGTTCCCCTTCTTGTTACTTTTCCGCGCTTGTTTTCCTAGTTCTCAGGTTCCCCAAGACACTATCTCACTGTTTTTGTTTGCTCCTAGATGGATCCCTACGGGTGCGAGCTGACACAGGATAGGGGATTGCAATGTTTGTCACACACCACCATTTTGAGAGTTTGCAGTGAATGGGCCTATGGTTGAAATGTAGCTCGTGCATTATAAAATGGCTCACTGGCTTACATGCTACAAGTACAGCTACCCAGTTTTCAAATAGCCTTCTTGTTTAATTATGCCCATATTAGTATGGCTGTTGAGAACATTCATATACAAGGAGTCCAATGTTGTGTAACACTAATCCATTTCTTGAAACAGGAAAGCTTAAACACTGTTTGGCTAAACAAAGACAATAGATCAGAGATACAGACACACGACTACATTGGAGTATTGTTTACGCCACACAAACATGCTCGATTCACACATTTTGGATCATTCTATCAGTTGGAAATGATGATATATATATAGCCTACCTTGCTAATGTGATACTTACAGTGATGGTAATGATGATATATAGCCTACCTTGGAAATGATGATATATACATGGAAGTAAGCTGGCTGCTTTGGCTTGGGCAAGCTCACATTCTCGCTGCTTAGCATGGTAACCACATGATCCATAGTAGGTCTATCATCTGCAGTCTCTTGAACACACAAGAGTGCCACCTGAACGCACCTTGCTATCACTTGACGATTGTCTCCTATACGACAACAAACCAGCTCACAACATTCTCCAACTCTCCAAAGTTGCCTAGCATATTAGAAAACAATGTATTTAATTTTGTCAAACAAACATTACCCTGAGAGCATTGCCGAAGCAAATGGGGTTGCAATCCTGAGTAACTGTTACTCACATATGAAATGAGATTGTATAGTTTTCCATCATATGGATAGAAACCGGTAGTCCTCTTCCCACTTATGATTTCCAAGACCAAGACGCCAAAGCTAAAGACATCTGACTTGATATTAATGCCGCAAGTCTTTTAACTGCTACTTCAAGACCACCAGGCAATACGCCCTGAAATTAATGGATATTAGAAAGAGTGTTACCACAAGCATATATTCAGTAGAGGATATTGGATTTTATTTTTAATTTGAAAGATGGTGGTATTGGTATAATTACGCTAAAGAACAAGAATCTTGTGTCTTGTATACATGTATGTTTTTGACAAAAAGAAAAACGAGCTATGCATGCCTACAGCAAAACAATTTGATTAAAAAAAGTAAGCGACATTTAGAAAATATACAATTTGAATGAAAAATAGCTTAATACAAATTTAAGTACATAATTACCTTATAAACAGGTCCAAAACCACCTTGTCCAAGTTTGTTTTCATTCGAGAAGTTCTGTGTAGCTTCTTTTATCTGAGAGAAACCCCGAGCTGCCTTCTTCAATCCTCCAAAGACTTATTACATTTTCTATCGCCATTGACAGCAGTCGTAGCTCAAATCTTGCTCGTTCTGAAAAAAAGTGGCATGACATATGTGCACCCTAACTTAAACCCTTGCAAATTTCTTTTGATAGGGGCGATGAAGCACTCCTCTTTCTTTGATGCCTTTGTCTCATCCATTGAATTGTAATCAGATAGTTAAGAGGGGGTGAAAGATGAAAGACTGTTTGAACCAAGCCAACGAGCACAGTATTAGAGATGAAACATACGTTTGGGCATATGCAGGGACAGCATCGGTGTTGCGGTGAAGAACTGAACATTTGCCTGGTACCTTCTTAATATAAGAAGAAGAAAGAGAGGCAGCGACGGTGGGCCTCAGCTGCAGCGACGATGAGGCGGCTTCACCCAAGTGCAATGCGATGCAATGGCAGGTGGCGCTCGTACACTCGGCTTCATTGATGGTGGCATCAGTGCTAGACTTGGTTGAACAGGAAGTGTGTTTAATCTACTACATAATAAAAAAGTTCTTAATTGGGGGATTTAGATAGGCTAGTCCGAACACTGATATGCATAGTGTGGTGATGTATATAAGCCTCTGTGGTGAGTGCACTCCTAAATATGAGAGGAAAAATAAAAAAATGTGAAGCTGAGTTGAAACGAGTTCTTAGAGGAGCACAATAACTTTAACGGATAAAAGTCAATGTGAAGATTGTTGAGTACGATAACTTATATCTTAGTCTTTTAGAATTTAAAAATGTTTACTATAAGAAATCCTAAATGGATTTTAATAGGATTAGGATTCTTACTTTTTTTTTAGAGTAGGATTTCTACTCCACTTTAGAGAAGGGTTAGGGAAGACTATATAAAGCTATAAGGGGCGGTCATCCAACCAGCCAAACAGCAAAGCAAAGAAGTCATTCATCTTAAGTTAGAGATGCACGAGAGGATTAGATGCTATGTTATTCTGTAGCACTAGAGTTTTGTATAGGATAAGGATCCGATGGTCCTAAAAGATTTGAGAGGGTCGCGAAAGACTGACATTCTCTTGTACTTTTTTTAAGGTTGTGTTTAAGGAATACGATTGGCTACATCAAATCTTTTCTTTCTCGTTGTAGTTGATGATTCTCTCTAACAGATTTATCTTCTTTATTCTTCATATTGTGTACGTTTATATCGTATCTCATAAACTCTGATCTAATCTATGAACTTTTATATATAAGAAAAGGTACAAGAGTGTACCATTTGGTAACTGCATACTCATTTTTATGCTAATATGTTTCACTTGGTTAGTACTCCACACAGGCAGATCGAGAACCATCAGGTGCGATTAGCCTACACAGCTAACAGGACGATTGAAATTTAATATAATCGGGGTCAGCGTTACAATCATGGACAGTGAATGGCCAGCGCTAAACATGTCTCCCTCCGCGACGGTCTTGTCACAATCCACTGCAGTCCTAGCTTATCTTGCTTGGGCCTAGTGTTTATCGATCGAGCTTTGGTCTTTGGATGAGCTGGAAATAAATCTGTGTTCTCTGGGCCGAACCATCACCATAAATAGGAGTTCCAGATTGGCCCGGTCTGGCCCCGAACCCACCGGGTCTTCAGGGCGCCGTTTTTTTTCGCAATTCTGACGAATGCTTCAGGAAGAGAAGAGACGAGACGCGCTTTCGCAGCCTGTGCGATAAATTTGAGGTTTTGAACTTCGCCAGAGAGATGGCTGAGTTGAATTTTTTTACGGAGACCGGCGATGATTCTTGGACCTCACAAAATTTCTTCCTGAGGCATACTCGTCGTACGTGTGTGCGCTTCGTCAGTCGTTGAATCGGAAGCCCTCCTAGATTTTATTCGTAAGACTTGAGAATTGAAATGATCCAAGGTAATAAATATAGTTGACATATCCAGTTTCAAAGCGTACGTTTGGTGATGGCCTGCAAAAGACGTACATGTTCTTTTCGGCTCTTAAAAGCTGTTTTTTTAGTTTTTACATAGTAATTAGCTTTTAAATGGAGCATCTTTTTAAGATAGAGTCTACTACATACTGTACCGGCTTCATTTATATCGTCAAAAACCACACATGAGTTTCTATTACTTTGTAATCTCTCACACAAACAGCCCAAAAACCGTAAACCGCGGCTAAAAAGAACATACCCGTAAGACCTTTCCTCAACCTATGCGGCAATGCTGATAACTGTATATGACATATTTCAGAAAGGGCGGCGTCAGTGGTTGGAGGCGCTATCGACACGCGGTTCTCTTCTCTGATTGGATCCAGTCAATTAGCTTACCTGCTTTTGGACCGTGACGGCTTTGACAAAGGCGCCTAACAATTATCAAACGACCACAAGTTCTGGTCCGATTGAGAACGTACGCTAGTTTGCCTGCACGCCGAACAAGTATCTCACCTAATTTCATGGAAATTTAGCCTCCACGGGATCGTATATGGGATATGACGCTCTCTTGGTCACAAGACGAGCCATCGATCTTATATAAAGCAAATATTTCGATGCCATTGTGGTATCTTCCCAGCTACTAGTATACCGCGGCTAGCTCTAGGCATCGAGTGTACAAATGGCGTCACTGCTCCCTGTGCTTCTCCTGTTCGTCTGTGCAACGCTAGCCGCCAATGCCGCCGGCGTCCGCGTCGGACTCACGCGCATCCACTCCGACCCCGACGTCACCGCGTCCCAGTTCGTGCGCGACGCCCTGCGCCGCGACATGCACCGGCACGCACGGTTCGGCCGGGAGCTCGCGTCGTCGGACGGCACGGTGTCCGCGCCCACCCGGAAGGACCTGCCCAACGGAGGGGAGTACATCATGACGCTGGCCATCGGCACGCCGCCGCTGGCGTACGCGGCCATCGCGGATACCGGCAGCGACCTCATCTGGACGCAGTGCGCGCCCTGCAGCAAGCAGTGCTTCAAGCAGCCCGGGCGGATGTACAACCCCTCGAGCTCGCCGACGTTCGGCGTGCTCCCATGCAACAGCTCGCTGAGCATGTGCGCGGCGCTGACCGGGGCGAGCCCGCCCCCCGGGTGCTCGTGCATGTACAACCAGACGTACGGGACCGGGTGGACGGCGGGCGTCCAGGGAGTGGAGACGTTCACGTTCGGCTCGACGCCGGCCGACCAGGTCCGGGTTCCCGGCATCTCCTTCGGTTGCAGCAACGCAAGCAGCAACGGCTGGAACGGCTCGGCCGGCCTCGTCGGGCTGGGCAGGAGCAGCCTGTCGCTCGTCTCGCAGCTCGGCGCCGGCAAGTTCTCGTACTGCCTCACGCCATTCCAGGACACCAACAGCACCAGCACGCTCCTCCTCGGGCCGTCGGCGGCGCTCAACGGCACGGACGTCCGTTCGACGCCGTTCGTCGCCAGCCCATCGACGGCGCCCATGAGCACGTACTACTACCTAAACCTGACGGGCATATCGGTCGGCACGACGGCGCTGCCCATCCCTCCCAACGCATTCTCGCTGAGGACCGGCGGCACCGGAGGGCTCATCATCGATTCCGGCACGACGATCACGTCGCTAGTCAACGCAGCCTACCAGCAGGTCCGGGCCGCGGTTCAGTCCCTGGTGACGCTGCCGCTGATCGACGGGTCGGACGCCACGGGGCTCGACCTGTGCTTCGCGCTTTCGTCCCGGACGTCGACGCCGCCGGCCATGCCGAGCATGACGTTCCACTTCGACGGCGCGGACATGGCGCTGCCGGTGGACAACTACATGATCCTGGACTCCGGCGTGTGGTGCCTGGCGATGCGGAACCAGACCGACGGCGCGATGAGCACGCTCGGCAACTACCAGCAGCAGAACGTGCACATACTCTACGACGTTCAGAAGGGGATGCTGTCGTTTGCTCCAGCCAAGTGCAGCACGCTCTGACGAGTATATATATATATATATATATATATATATATATATATATATATATATATATATATATATATATATATATATATATATATATATATATATATATATATATATATATATATATATATATATATATATATATATATATATATATATATATATATATATATACATGCATCTGCCTTCTTCCGTGCGTGTTAGTTGTATTATTGGTCAGTTTTGTATAGTTGCTGCTTCGTTTCTTGTCTCGTTGATCGGTAGGGACCTAGAAACACTTGTAAAAACCGAAATCATACACATGATTGGTAGGTTGACTTTAATTTATATCGCTGTGTTTTTTTTAAGTATAGGGAAGACGCACACGTATGCAACTCTATGAGAACAACATTTTTAAAATCTTTACAGTTTTATATGTTTTATTACAAATATTAATAATACTTAGCCTATTTTGCAAAAAAAAAAAAACCTATGGGATCGCTTGATCCCACAGGACACAACATGCCACTGCCACTGTCCGAATGCACGTGTTCCTACTGAACGTCTAAGTAAATAAGGCATACCGTGTCGAACTCGTGGATCAAAACCAATCAAAACTAAATGGGTGAAAGCGGTGATAGAATTAATCTTATTTTTGATAAGTTCTATTATTTTAGGAGAGTTTATATTTTGTATTTAGGAAGTATTTTATATGAATGCTAAGTTGGTTTAGAATCTCTTTATAGAGTATTTATCGAATATGAATAGTTATTTGCTATGAATAAAAAGCACTCGGTTGGGCTGAAAAGTTGTGGCTTATGGCTGAAATTGCACTACAGCGGCTGAAATTTTAATGTAGTTGAAGGTGACTTATTTGGCGTAATTTAATTTTAAAAAAAATTAAAAATAGAAAAAATATACTAGCTCATCACGGATAACGCAAACGAATACAGGAAAAAAACAGAAAAAAAAGCTCATAAAAATAAAAAATTTAAAAAAAAGACGAAATTTATAAAAAAGTAAAAAATAAGCTAGAAGTTAAAGCTAAAGTCGAAATGAACGGACAGTTTTCAGAGAGAGGAAGAGCAATAAAAGAAAAAAGAAAAACGGCAGCACATGTGTTCGACTTCTTTGTTACGGTGGTATTTTCTCTCCAGCCTTGCATGACGTGAAGACTGCAGAAGACAACAGAGCAGAGGCGGTGTTTTGTCCATCGCGTCAAGGCGCTGCGGCAGGTCACGTCGGGTGGACGGGACCAGCGGGTCCCACCGGTGAAAGAGAGGGCACGCACGCACTGCCCGAAGCGAAGGATCAAAGAAAATTCCAAGAAACGGACAGCCTCGCTCCACTGGAAAATCGAAAGGGCCTAGCAGAAGATTGCGCGTGTTGCATAGTCAAGGTTCCTCGCCGGCCGTTCTGTATAGCATCGCGTACGACCCTGCCGCGACGGTGACGGCACATCCGTCGACCGCCCGACGCGGCGTCTCCTGCAGGGAGCCCATCTCAATGGCGGTGCTGCGCTGTGTACGGCGGCCGAAGCAGAGCCTCATCCGCCGACAATGGTGGGTAATACGGCGGTGCCGGTGAGCCCTACCTATGATTCTACGAAATTAAGAAGCAGCAGCCGCCGCCGCCGCCGCCGCCTATATATGGCCTGGCCTAGATACGTCCAAGTAGTTTTCCGCCCACGTTGATAAGCCCATATCAAGTTTTGGATGCCGAGTAGGTCAAAAGCCCGTTACGAGCCCTATGCATGGCCAGTTCTCACCCAGTATTGCACTAACAGCCACCATTTAACGACAAAAACCACATATTAACGACAGCAAATACATTTAGACCGGAGTATCTTGATTAAGACACAATAAAGCATCCTTTATAAATTATTACAATCATTTCTGTGCTCATATGGAGTGTTGGCGGAGCGGCCCTCACTATGGCCCCTTCGGCCCACCATACATGGTTTTAAACGTATGTATGTGGAGACAAAAGATAGACCCAGTCAGGGCATAGCAAAGGAAAAAAGTGTATACTCATAGCAGCAAAACCTTCAAAGAAAGTATTTATGTAAAAAACTCTCTCCTATAGCTATAGGATATGTTCTTTTTGGATACAGTTTGTGGCTTTTGGGTTGTTCGTGTGAGAGATTACATAGTAACTGAAACTCATGTGTGATTTTTGCTGATATAAATGAAGTCGGTACAGTATGTAATACAATTAACTAGTAGACCCCATTTTAAAAAGACACTCCGTTTAAAAGCTAGTTATTGTAGAAAAGCCAAAAGCTGAAAAAGAACAGGCCGATAAATATGACTCGTAGGGTACCACAGAGAAAGAAGAGGATTTGAGAAAAGAAATTGTAAGATTACCGAGCATCACCATATCTATTCTACTACTTTTTCCACACTTGACACCTTTTTCAAGCCCTCCAAAGCTCCACTATCTGTTATTTGGCACGTAACCACATCACGAAGAATCATTAAAGGTCTTCCAGAGCACATAATAATCGACACACATTTAATGCAATTGTAGTTACACACCTACACTCGCAGTGTTTTTAATTTGGGTTTGGGAAAAACTTTGTATCCCTCATGATGTTATGTGTGAGACGACTGCCTACCAGACATAGGTCTCAGGGCATCCACAGTGTATAAAAACAGAGGGTCTTAAGCCACCTTAAAATCGACCTTATACATTACAGGGGTGACCTTAAGCAGGCCATAAGCAAAAAAACCTTAAGACCAGTCCTCAAACTAAAGACCTGGCCATAAGCATTAAAATACATTTTTTCTTTATCTGACAAGTGGGACCATCTTAAGGCCTAGTGGATTATATACATTACAGCATTAGCCTTAAGGTTTAGATGGGACCCACCTTAAGACCTCTTGGGTTATATACACTATAGATGGCCTCACTCATTCTCAATGGGCTGTGCAGTTGTGTATAATGGATACCCCAAAGAGCAGCAAAATATTCAAAAATAAAACCTGTTCAAAATTCCACAAACGGGACACGGAATATATGCAGTTCAACAAGCAAACGAGAAATCGATATGACTGCCATGGCATAGATTGATCTAATTAAAAAAAAAAGAACAGATATGGCTAAATGAGATTATTCATGATCTCCATAATCCACGAGCTCAAACCAAAACAGGTCCTGCCATCATAGAAAGTCCATGCAAACTTATTCATGTGACTCACGTTTGGTCTCCTGACCTCTTATCTTTCGTCATTCTTTGCGTTTACCTCTTCCTCGCTCGTCCACGCCCACCTTTTCCCCGACCTCTCACTCCTAGGCTCCTAGCCAGGTACGCACATGTTGAGAACCAGTTGGTCGGGCATTACGATTTTTCATGAGCAACAGCTTGTGTTCTTCCACCCCCTAACAATGCAGAATTCAGCTCGAAATACTTCTCATAGTTTGCAGCCCTAAACTGCTGATCGAGTTTAAGGTAAACTAGCAGCGCAAACGTGGCGACACGCTACGCTAGCTACAAGTGGAACGAAACAAAAGAGCCGATATTTCATTGGGGGCTTTTCACGAGAAATCAAGGGCCCACACGTATTTTCACGGAAAGTGAAAGGTTTTTTCAAAAAAATAAGGATCTATACATAATAACAGGAAACTCACAGGGTTTTATCTTGCAAAATGATAGTCTCCATGGAAATTTTAAGGATCTATACATAATTTTAAAAAAACCGAGGGTTTTTTCGCAAAAAATGCATGACGAGGTCTTTTTGCATATTCAAGGACCTGTACGTGATTTCAAAAAAGTCGAAGAGCCTATTTGCAAAGAAGCTAACATGGCAGTGCTCCCCGGGGAGCAATCCCCTGGGGTATAATATAGAGACTATTGGGTGGAATGTAGATAAAGTCATGTCTATCATTTCCTTCTCTGTAATCTCTTGCTCACAGAGTTTAAATTGAGAGACTATGCGACGGAAGGCTGAATCATATCCAGTCATAGACTTGAAGTCCTGGACAGCAGTGGATCCAGAACAAAAATGATATGGGGACCTTATGTTCTATACATATACTTATCAACGTATCCATCAACAATGTAGTAGATAGTAACGTGTTCTAAATTTTATAACATCAACTAACTTGATAACAAAGTTCAGTGATCCATAACCATAAATATTTATCAGACAATTTATCAAAATCAAGAAATCCACTATTAGTAAAGGATTTAGGATGAATCCAAGAATAAAAGATGGTTAGCATTGGCAAAAAAGAACATATGGCCCCATTACCTACAAAATACATAACAAAATACATAAGAGTTCAAGTAAAAGAATTATAGAATAATCAAATAAAGTAAAGCAAATTACATTTTATAGTTGGTTTCAATGACTTCTCAAGTTCTAGAAGCAATCTATTATAGAATCACTGGATAACGAAACCCTAGGATGAACTACCGTCGTCCCATCTCCTGTTGTAGAGGAATGGAGATTGCATGGGGAACGAAGCCGAGAAGGTAAGGTGTGTGGGACTCTAGGGCGTTCGTGAACAAAAGTCGTGAAGAGCCACTTGGTGGCGGCTGGGCCGTGCCCACGTGTGACTGTGCCCTTACCTAGCTGCCCGCTGGCCTAGGCACTAGCCTGAGCGGTTGGGCCGCACGCTGGTCTGGGCCACGGGGGCACAGGAGAATGCCTATATGAGAAGTTCTGGCCTGCGCGTTGACCGAGGCCGCTTGGTTGTAAGTTATGGGGACACTAGTTTCAGTCATGTAGGGGCACGCTGAAAGATCAAGCTCTATTTTAGTTCGTTTTGGTGTTAATGACAAATACCATTATGGAGTTTCACAAACACTATTATAATATTTTAATGTTAATGACAAATATTTTTATAATATGTTGGTGATAATAACAAATGTATACATGGGACTAATATGTTTGTGCAAGTATACTATAGTTTAGTCTCATTAGGATGAAAAAGTGAAGTCAAAGAGGTATACATTCGAAATCACATATTCCCATATACTAATACATTTCTTAGATCCAAAGTATAGATTGAGCTCCACAAATAGTCCAAATTGAATATGTGTATATGTTTTCGCTATACACACTTGTATGCACACATTTAGGGGGACTCTCTCTATGTTTTGAAGTTTTATAAATATTGATCCATACTTCTTTTAATATGCATATTTAGGATCTTTACTTTGAAATATATTCTTGAGTATATATATAGCTTGTGTAGTTTATATATACTCGTGTGCAATCGGGTTGTCATCTAACTTATTCATGATGTGTGAACGGTTGAATAATTAATGACAACTAGATAAGTAAGCTTTGTTTTAAAGCTTATCTTAGAGTATACAACTATTGTGTACATGATGTATACTCGTAACTCATTATTTATATCTTATTGTTTGTTCAGATTATCATGAATTATCAAAAAAAGAAGATTGTTGAATCTAATCCCTCTATTTATGTATTAATGGTGAAGTTTGGTATCTAGTCAAGATGTGAGAAGAAGATAGTTTCATGTGTTGAAGACTATCAAGAAGAAGATGCATCGTGAGTTGATGCATGTCTAAGAGGAGATGATCATCAAATCAAGTGAAGACCATCATGTGTTGATGGAGTTGATGAAAAGGATTCATCATGAGTTGATGCATATCAAGACGATGACCTAAGGCAAAGTTATGACTAGCTAGGGCTAACGATGTGTTCATAGTCTTTTGCCGGTCTTAGTGTTTGGTTGCAAGACTGGATTGCTAGTATAGGTTGTCGTACTATTAAGAGAGATCATATTCAGTAGTTTAAGTCTCATCATGTATTGATGGCTTAACCTCACTTCTCTAGCTCATCTTGGTATGAGGCTTATATTTGTGAATGTGTTTTGGAAATAGTTGAAGCTCATGAGTTGAATCCTTGCAACATGGGACTACGCATTGCAAATGTGTTTTGCAAGTGCTTAAAGTCCATGTTTCCATTCTTTGCGAGCATGTGACTTATGTTTGCGAATGTGTTTTACAAATGTGAGAAGTTCACGCACCAATTCTTTGTGTCATTATTTCAAAGGTGTGCAAATGTGTTTTGCGATTTATTAGGAATCATGTTTGATCCTTGTGTGCATGATATTATAGTTTACAAATGTGTTTTACAAAATCTGTTGAGATACCTGCACTTGTCAGGAAAATCAGAACTACCGATGTGTGGGTAGCGGTACTACCGGACATCAGAAGTACCGACATGTGTTGCACGTTACTACTGGATGCGAGTGGTCTGAGCGGCTCTACGTGAGCGGCTCATCTGGTCGTTGGAAGTACCGGCTCTGTGTGAGCGGTACCACTAGGAGGTGGAAGTAGCGGCATATGTTGCGCGGTACTACTGGACGTTGGAAGCTCCGGATTTTCCCGCGGAACCATTTTTTAGATAGCGTCAACTTCTGGGCTCGACTCGAATGGAAATACCTTGCCAACTTTGCGGAACCTTCGATCATCAGAACTACCGAAAAATAAATGGCGGTAGTTCCACGCCTTCTTCCAATGGCTAGTTCAGAAGCTCTGACATAGCCGTTACTATTGCATCAGAAGTGGTGCGGAAGTACCGACCTGTGGTCTACGGTACTTCCACTCGCCCTGATTTTTCTGGGGTTTGACTCCAACGACTAGTTTTTTGGTGTAGGGTATAAATACCCCCTTGTGGCCGATTGGAGATGATGTTGATGAACTCATTTCTGCAGTCTTGAGCTAGAGTGAGGCTCTCCACTCAATTGTGGATGTGTTGCACTTTGTGAGTATGGAGAGAGGATCTATATTGCATGTGTTGCATCTAGATGTGTACTTAGTGTCCAATTGAGCTTGTGCATTCGTTGCACATGGTGAGAGTCAAGTAAAAGACTTAACTTGTTACTCTTGGAGTTTATCAACTCATAGACGACGTTGGAGATGTCGTGCGCGGTGATTTTCTCAAAGAAGGTTGTGAGAAGACCCGGCGAAGTGTGAAGATTGGAGCTCACCTACCCGGAGCGGGAAAGAGCTACCACTAATGGAATTGAGGTAGAAGGCTTAATTCGTGGAGCCGGTCCAATTCATTTGGGCTAACCTCAATGTGGACTAGGGGAGACTGGCAAGTCTCCGAACACTACCGTAAAAAGAGACAGTGTCTATTGTGATTTATTTTCTTGTGCTCAATTTACATTCAAACAATTTACATACATAGAATTAATTTGATTGCTTGTCAACCTAAAATTGTAAACCTTGATATAGACTAGTATTATTGGTGCACTTAGGCAAACTTGTTTGATTTAGGCGATATTTGTGTTAAACCAATTTGATTTAAATTTCCGCATTGTTTACTTGGTTTAGGCAAATAGAAAAGGTCTTGAATTGATGTTAATAATTAGAAAAGAATTTTTAGACCGCCTATTCACCCTCCTAGTCGGCCTCCTTGATCTTACACCGGGTAGGTACTCAGTGATCGGTGAATAGTGTTCGAAGGGACAGTACTTGATGGTTTTGGTACTCAAAAGTTGGGAGTACTCGGTAGTCAGAAGGACATGGATCTCTATAGCGATGCTTGTTATTCGTGAGTGTTTTTAGCGAAGCAATAATATTTCCTGAGTACTTATAGTTTTTGAATACTCGTTGAGCTAGCAGTTGTAATGCATTATCTGGAGCTATTTTGTAGAAAGCGATGGATTGTGTAGTCATGGATGACTTGGTTGATAGTCTTGAGTGATTTTGTTATTGTCTATGGATGGACAAGGGTGGTGTGAGTGTATGTGATGATGACGATCAAGTTGTGGAGAATTTATGTCAAAATAAAGTTTCTTTGATTTTTGCATGTGCAGGTGAGCGTGGAGACGATCATGGTCGGTGATGAGGAGGACCGGAACTAGGAAGGGGTAATCTGAGGTCCTGGCGATCGAGGATGTCACGAGGTGATCTGGCTCACGCTACAGGAGGTGTGATTCTGGAGGCTTCGATACAGGAGTTGATGGTGCGTGATAGAGATACAGGAGGTGCTATTTTGGAGACTTCGTCACGTATTGAGTTAAGATTTGTGGATGGAGTCCATAACTTGGAAAATGTAGAGTTTGGTTAAAACCCGTGTTCGGAAGGGTTTCGGGTTCCTTAGTTTTCGTAAGAGATTAGGTGTTGTATTTGTATTTGAATCGGACACGATTGGGACATTAACCTATAAAAATAAAGAGAGACTAAAAGGCTAAGGTGACCAGTTTTTTAGGGCTTTTGTTAAGAGAACTTTTAGGGGTACCATGAGAGCACTTTGTAGCTAAGAACATGATACAGATATAATATATCAGATTTATTCCAAAAAAAGTTAGCCGGTGTCGACGGTGTGTTTTGTGAGCATCGTTTTCTTGTGGTTTCGGGGTGTTTTCGTTCGAGCGATCGATGTTTTTGATCGACTGAAGTTTTCAAACGGAGGGAGATCTCGACTACGTGCAAAGATGTCAAAAAGTAGAGATAATCATTCACCCCTTCTGATTTTTCATATGATCCTACGATTTGACCCATGGTTAAAAAATGGAACTTATACTTATCAACGAGCCAACGAAAAACTTATACTTGAAGATATGAGTTAAATTGGTCTGTTCGAAAAAGTGCTTAATATTACTCGCAATGTCGAACTACAACATAGGTCGCAATCGTGAAACTGTTTCGATATGGTGTTTATAAGGTCAACGAGCCTTCATCAAACTAACCAACGAAAAACGCAGACATAGGACGGCATGGCGTCCATAGCTCTAACTCTCCTCACGTTTGCACTCATCGGCGTCCTCCCGCCGAGAACTTTCGCTAATGACCATGGCTTCCGCGCCACCCTCACTCGCATCCACCGACACTCCGGCAACTACCCCGCCGCGGTACGCCGTGACACACACCGCCTCGCGTTCCTCTCCTACGCGGCGGGCGGCGGGCCCACGAACTCCACCCTTGGCCTGAAGACACTTGTCGAGAACGGAGCAGGGGCGTACCACATGAGCCTGTCCATCGGCACGCCGCCGCTCACCTTCCCGGCCATTGTCGACACCGGCAGCGACCTCATCTGGACGCAGTGCACGCCGTGCACCGTATGCTTTGCGCAGCCCACGCCGCTGTACGACCCAGCTGGTTCCTCCACCTTCTCCATGCTCCCGTGCACGAGCCCGCTCTGCCAGTCCCTGCCAAGCGCCTTCCGCGAGTGCAACGCCACCGGCTGCGTCTACGACTACCGCTACATCGTCGGCTTCACCGCCGGCCACCTCGCCACCGAGACGCTCACCCTCGGCAACGCCTCCTTCCCCGACGTCGCCTTCGGGTGCAGCACGGCGAACGGCGGGGCCATGGACAACACGTCGGGCATCGTGGGGCTCGGGCGCAGCCCGCTATCCCTCGTGTCACAGCTCGGCGTCGGCCGGTTCTCGTACTGCCTCCGCAACGACTCGGCCGCGGGCGCCAGCCCGATACTGTTCGGCTTTCTGGCCAACGTGACAGGCGACAACGTCCAGTCCACGCCTTTCGTGCAAAACCCGGCCGTGCGACGCGCCCCGTACTACTACGTCAACCTCACCGGCGTCACGGTCGGTGCGACCGACCTCCCAGTGACGAGCAGCACGTTCGGCTTCACGCGTACCGGCTCGGGCGGGGTGATCGTGGACTCCGGCGCGACGCTCACGTACCTCGCCGAAGCGGGGTACGCGATGGTGAAGCGGGCGTTCTTGTTGCAGATGGCCAACCTGACGAGGGTGAGCGGCGCGCGCTTCGACTTCGACCTGTGCTTCGCGGCCGGCGACAACGTCGACGTGCCCGTGCCGAGGCTGGTGCTGCGCTTTGAGTCCGGCGCGGAGTACGCCGTGCCGCGGCAGGGCTACTTCGACGCCGTGGACAAGCAAGGCCGCGTGGCATGCTTGCTGGTTCTCCCGACGAGGGGCGTGTCCATCATCGGCAACGTGATGCAGATGGACCTGCACGTGCTCTACGATCTCGACGGCGAGGTGTTCTCCTTCGCGCCGGCAGATTGTGCTAGCGTCTGAACTTTTTATCTTAACAGCATCCCGAAAGGCCAGCATGTGGAGCGAGCTAGGACTCCATACATCTAAAATAAATGTGGGACGATGCTACTGTAAATATATGTTGTTTGATCTCGTTGTTCATCGTTGGACAATAGGGCTTTTCCTGCTGTACCAATGGCAGTCTGTGTTTAATATGGAGGCGTGATGTCTGACGTTGTACGTTCTTTGCACCGTGTCATGAGTTTCTTGACTATGCTCCCAACTGACGTGCAACTCTTAGTTCTAAGCAAGTTATTCAAGGAGTAGGTACTGTGGTCTGTTTCATTGGCCTATGATAGAATGACAGTTTTCTTATCCATAACGGAGTGACGTTGCATTCCCTAATGAAGATGCTAGTTTTTAGTAGCCACTTGCTAGCCCTACAGTATTTTTGATGCAATCTACAACTCAACTGAGACATCACATGCACATCATGCTTAGCAAAGCATGAACGCGAATAGATTATATCTTAAATCTGGTGACTAGGTCGTAGCCTATGAGCACACACAAAGTGGCCGTATCCATCAGACATCAAGTGGTTGTAGTTGAGGCATGGTAGTAATCCAACATCTAGTATCAGAGTGCGGTGCCGATCTACTCGTAGAAGGAGCAGCACATGGCTAGGAGCGGATCTTCATCGACAATAAAGGAAGGACCAAATTCCCTTCTGTATTAGGACGTGGGTGCGTGCCTAGGGGGTCTTACGCTGTCGCTAATCCAGTCGACACTAATGGAAAAGTCGATCCAAAAGGAAAAGCTTCGGTAATCGACGTGAAGACCAATCAAACTGCTTTAGCACTCATCTACGCTACCATACCCGACTCAATGCTCAGTCAACTTGTTAGAAAAGTTACAACACGAGAAGGTTGGATTGCTCTTCGGACTATGCACGAAGGAGTGGATCGAGTGAAGAAGGTTTGGCTACAAACTCTTCGAGGAGAATATGAGGCGCTGCATATGGGTGAAACTCAGTCAGTAGATGAGTTTGCAGGTAAATTAACTTGAATTATGCTCAAACCATAAACCCCTTGTGCCTGGCAATCAACATTGTGTCACCGAACAACAACGCATGTCAGCACCAGCCACCTAACCATTAGCCTAAGTCTAAACTAGATTTTATAATTTTATTTGATCAAAATTCCATAGATTTTCTTGACTCAGTGAAGTCAAAAATATATTTTCGAAATCATCATTTTACGAAACAAAAATTCCCACACAAATCATTTTAAGCATGGCTAAGCAATTCTATAAAATTTTCAGTTAATACTAATGTACTAACTAGATTTTTATCTAGAATGACAAGGTATGTTGATGTTCAATGTCAAATTTGGCCATATACAAGGACATAGGTATAACTAGAATTTAAATCCAATTTAAACTAAGTTTGAATAAAAGTACACATGCATAACCTTTTAAAACAATGTAAATAATTTTAATTACTGAAAGCAACATAATCAAAGGTGTAATTTGCCTTGCTCAAAGTCTTGGTTTTGCGAATCGTCGAAATCATACTCAGTCTACGCACACAAAACCAAGGCAAATAAATACAAACAAAAACAAATAAATCTCAAGAATTCAAAAGAAATTCATAAATAGATAGTTTAGGATTTTAGAAGAATTTAGCAATTTGAACAGGTCTAAACAGAGTTAAGATGAAGAAATACGCGCTTCCGGAAGTTTAAAACTAAAGAAAAAGGAAAAATGAGATTTTTTGGAATGCTTTGGAATGGTTCGGAGCAGTCCGATCGGCAATAGGAGACGTTCAGAGTGGTCCGACAAGAAAGAGGAGACGTTCGAAACGGTCCAACAGCTATATAGTGGTCGATAGACTTTGAGTGGTCGAACAACCATGGTCGGATGTGGTCGTGGTCGACAGACCATGGTCAGCAAGATGTGGTCGGCAAGCCGTAGTCGCACAGGACAGTGGTCGAGCACGGGTGCGATCGAAAGCGAAGGTGGTCGAATAGACTGCCATGGTTGGATGGCTGAAGTGCTCGAAGGCAGTTGTGGTCGAAGCTGTAGAGTGGTCAAAAGTTTAGAGTTTTGGAGTGGTCGGAAGCTTCAGTAACCAGTCGGTAGTCGAAGCTACAGGAATTGGTCGATACACAAAAGCTACAGAATATGGTCGGTACTCAAAGAGACAGTAACCGGTCGGTACTCAAAGGTCTAAGACTACAGAGTGGTCAAAGTTTTACAAATTCTAAAGAGTGGTCGGAGCGGTAGAAAATCTACGTGTGGTCATATATGTATGTATGACTGCGTTATATCAACTATATCTCTTTGTTGCATGTATGAATGGAAGCGTGGAGCTTTGTTTTTAGGTGATGTATGTATGAATAGAATTACAGTAGAAATTTAGTTGCCAATCTTCCAAATACACATTCCTAACAGCAGGAAAAAATTGAAAAACACAATTGAATTGTTTATCTATGCCAATGAATTGTTTACATCGGCTACTGCTTGGATCAGTTGGGCCGACAACTAATCATCGACATGGCAAACAATATCATTGACAGCCCGTGCATTGCTCCACGTAACACAAATTTCTTCAACTCTCTTCTTTTCCAGTAATCCCTTCTCCCTCAAAATAAGACATGTACCGATCTTTCAACATGTAAACATCACAACTGTCGAAATACATCTGCAACCAAATGAACCACAAATTGCTAGTGGAAGTTGAAAAAAACGGCAAAGACACTTGTGCTGGGAACGGCTCGGCAAAGGAGGGAGCTAGGTTGGGACCTACTTGCTGGACTAGGTTCTGGGAGGCATTGCGACGCGAGGGGCGATGGCACAGGCACCAAGGGTCACCGGAGTCAGGCTAGTGGCGACTAAGATAGTGGCACAAAACAGGGCAGCAACAGTGACTAGGCAGTAGGCAAATGGCCACAATTCGCAAAGGCAAGCGGCGCATGGGAACCAGGACCTCACCACGATCATGTCGGTGAGGATGGCGGTGATGGGGCTTGGCAACAATCAGCAGCTGAAACCAAGGTGCGCATAAGGTCCAGGGGTAGCTAGCATGGTGAAAATGACTGTGTCCAAGGCGGGGGGACTCACCAAAGGGAGAAGAATGACAATGGCGGCATCGGCGATGGCTAATCTCGGAGAGTACAGGGATTGCAGAAATGACCATGATGTAGTTGGACACCCTTGCTGGAGATGAAACTATGCGTCGGTGATGGCGGCGGCCAGAGATGAAGAAGATGGTGTGGATCTGGTGCTACACTGCACGAGACATGAAATTGGTTGGGGGCTTTCAAAGAGGAGACAAAATGGTGCAAGGTGACACGAATGTCGAGGGAAAGACTCACCAAAGAAGGACGCGGCCACGGTGTAGCGCAGCAGTGGGCGTGCACCAGAGCTAAAGATGACGGTCGAGTTCCAGGTAGCTTAGTGGAGGAAAACCATGTCCAAACAGCAAAATAGAGACGAGAAGCTTGGGGAGGAAGAGCGACGTGCTCGACTTGGCCTTAAGTGGTGAAATGAAGATGCTACACTCATCGATTTCTCACAGTTGAGGGAGAGAACTCGCAAAAATGACGGTCTACAGACCACATGGCAACGGCTCTGAGACGACAACGGGACAACTCAGTGCCTCGGTCAGAGCGCTCGAGGAGGCAGGCTTTTGCAGTGGGGCGGCTGGCGTCACGAGGTGCCACAGTACCCATGAGCGTACCTTCAATGGCCTCCCATGGCGATGTCGCGAGGTGGAAGAAGGGCTCTGGCGCGTGGGCCGGGCTTGTCAGCGACAGAGGGAGAAGGGAGGAGAGAAGGTGGACTCGGCGAGGACGCCTTCACGAGGAGAAAACGGAAATGAGGAGGTTGCCGACTGGGGTTGGCGCGTAGACCGAGAACGGGATGGAACACAAATGTGCTAGGCCAAGAGGGAGGATTTCGGCCCACAGACAGAATCGGATTTGAAAATTGCTTTCTAATTGATTTAATTATAGAAATTAAGTTTGAATTTTAAAATTAGCAAACCAACTCTAAAAATTAAGAATTTTTTTTGGATAGGCACATTAGATAATTTAGAACTCAATTAAATTATTTTCAGACGCTGGTATAGTTTTAATTAATTTTTTAAATTCAGAAACAGTTGCTGAAATTTAAGGAAACAAGTTACTTAATGCTAAATGTTTTTTGGAAAATTGTTCAAAAATTTAGAAATGCACATTTTAAATTACTTAAGTAGATTTAAAAAAAATTAGGATGTTACGACCGATTACATTTACATTTACATTTCTGAACCAAACACCACCTAAGTTGTAATGCTAGGTGGGTATGAACTTTTTAAGTTGGGTTAGATGTAGATATCACTAGACCAACAACCCCTGAAAGGCTGAAGTTAACCTATCTTTTTCATACAAAATTATAACAGTATGGCATTGCAGTGTTGTATCAAAAAATGAGATAAATAAAACTGTACCACTAGACTAGCTTATAAGCTACCGCAACGCTAAACTAAGCCCAAATTAAACGCGCCAAGCTTCTTCTTCTTCTTCTTTTTTTTTTTGCAATTTTGCCATACACATACAAATCAGAAAAGTTCATAATGGGTTAAGACAATCATTCCGAAAACTAATGGGATATGATTGGCCCTCCTTATCGTTTCATCATTTCGCCCTCGAAAAGTTAGACCATGAAATATCTATCGGATGCGACGAACGGCCCCAGCAGATCCATAACTGCAGTGCATATAAACATCCTCGCTCTCTTCAAAAAACGATGCATATCCTCTGAATAAGTAACCTGGCAGCTAGAGTGCTGTTTGAGTAGCACATCATCATGCAGACCAATCTCCGATTGGCAATTATAAAGCTGAAAAAGATTAAGAATTTACTTGGAACCCATGAATTTCATAGAAATTTTATAGGATTTCACAGGAGCAGGAATTAAAAAAAAATTCCCACACTCCAATGAAGCCTAAGATAGTATGTACGTAAAGGAAAAGGACTAGATTTTCTTTTTTTTTCTCCATTTTTATAGAAAATATGTCCTTTTTCTTTTTTCATGTACATTGCAATACAGTACTGAAATATATTTTCAAAGTAGTGCGTTTTGCCATCATGACATAGGTGGAAATATGCGGAACCCTCTAGACATATAGTTTTCCTCGTCTTGTTTCATAATAGAAGGTGTACATATGAGTTTATTTATGTTTTCTCTTGTTTGCCCACATTTATCACATATTCTCTCTTGCATTTATAACAAACACTCTTACTAACTATTCTCATTTCTATTTCTAAGGTATTTATAAGCAAGTGTAGCATACTTATTTTACCTTGTCATTCTCTTTTATTTTACGACTTTATTAGCCCTTGTGTCACCCACTCAACATATGCTTTATAACTTCACATGGGAATAGTATTTTTGAAAAAGGCGCAAGAACACAAAATAACTAAATAAATCAATAAAGATCACAAAAGTCATAAGTAGCCGAGTACATGGCGGAAAAATGATATTTGGTGCCAATTCCTATTGGACATTTTCTGACTCAAATCCACATTCTTTTAATGAGAGTTACTAGGGCACGGTATGCCTTCAGGAAGCATTTCGACGGCATACCCCCTTGCGCCGCTGCTCTCCTCCCCCTCTCTTCTCCTGCTCAGACGCCGACCGTCGCCCTCCTCTCCCTTCTCCGCGCCTGCCGCTCTCCCCGCCTTCTTCTCCATCATCGGCCGTAGCTTCACGCTCCTCCTCCATCTCCCCCTGCCCCTCCTCCACCATCGGTGGCCGGCAGCGACCCCGCAGCCTCGCCACGCCGCCCTCTCCCCCTCCCTCGCCGTCCCCACTCTGCCTAACCTAAAATTCACCGTGCTCTCGTGCCGCCCTCCAGCACCACCCACCGCCCTTTACCACCACCAGACACCCTCCACCGCTGCCTACCACCGGGCCACTGCCTCCCTGGCCTTCCTCTATGTCTAGGGGGCCGCGGTGAACATGTCCAGGAAAGACGATGGTGGCGTCCCCCTCGCCGGAGCTCGAGCGCAGGAGAGCTGAATCGTCAGAGATGAAGCTATACCGTCGAATCGCAACAAACGATATATCATTTTCTAGATTTTCTCTTTTTTAATTCCTCTGATATCTAGTACTATTTTCAAGATTCTAAGATCGCTTTATCTTTTATTAAGATCAAATTCCTTCACTTTTGGATTTAGGAAAAAGTGATGGAAAAGGCAAAATTGGTGGAGTTGGGGAAAATACTCGCACGCTTGCTGAGAAGGAAAAGCGACGGCAGGGAAAAGTGGCAGCCATCGAATGCCTGAGGATATCTGCCTGCCAAATCTTTTCTCCCGAGAACGACCTCGAATGAATAAATAAATATTTTCCTGGATTCTTTTTATGCATCAGTCATCAAGAAACACTGAAATTTGCAGATCTCGGACAAATCGTAATTCAATCTTATCATCAAGGTAGACTTGGAAATATTTGTTTGACTTCGAATTTTATAAACATATAAGGTCTTGTTTGAAATATGAAATTTTTCGCGATTATTACATGAATTATACTGTTTTCTATTAAATTGTTAAAGAAAATGTGACATTTGTTCGTACCAATTGCCAAACAGGCCATTACGAAACCAGTATTTAGAGGAAGCTAAGCCCCAATAAAGCTTGGCCTGGGTGGTAGAACTAAAACGAAATCAACAAACACCACCGTAATTTCCAAATAACCATGTGGGTCTCTTGGAAAAAATCTGGTAATTTATAAAAGGAATAATTCTACTTTACCTCTAACTATCATGTTTGCTTTGCTCAAGTTGGCTTATGCTTTTGATTTTTAGTTTCGAGCTTCTAGCTTCTTAATTTGGTTTTAATCTGGCTTTTTTCCTTTTTATTTTTCCCGTATTCCTTTGCATTGTCCACGATGAGTGAACTTGTTTTTTTTTATTTTTAAACTTTTTAAAATTTAATTACGAAAAAACTTACAATAACTATAGTGAAAAAGTCTCAGACATTGCCAAATAAGTCAAAAGTCAAAAGCATAAGCCTAAATGAGTAAAAATTCAACTCTCAACTATAAAACTAGACATTCGACACACTCAAACTCTTAAAACCGTTCACTTTTCACTCCTAGGTTGATTTAATCGGTAGTTTTCACCACATTGATAGCCACATCGCAGGTTTTCAGTTGACATGGTAACCCACTCAACAGAAGTAGCAAATAAAATTTAAAAAAATAACAGGTCCCACTCATCAACCCCATCCCTCTTCTTCCTCTACTTCTTTCCTCCTACTTCCTCTCTCTCCCCTTCTCCTTCCACCTGTGCTACCCCACCATGGCCGCAACCCACAGATCACCAGGCGTTGATGACCACCGTTACCGGTGGTCCCTCTTCTTCCTCAACTTCTTTCTTCCTACTTTCTCTCTATCTCCCCTTCCTCCCTCCACCCGTGTTGCTCCACCATGGCTGCAGCCCACGGATCGCCAGCCACCGACTACCACCATTGTCGACGGTGCGGGGAACAAGCCATCGTCTCTCCCACGCCAAGATGTCCATGTAGTCACTGTTTTTGTCGTGCTTCCTCCCCTGTGGTGACAATGACGAAGCTAGTATGGAGCCCATAACGGTGATGAAGGTCAGTGAGAAGGGGGGCACGGAGGAGAACTAGCAATGGTGCAGACCCCATAGATCTAGGCGCCCTGGTCACCGGGCCGCCTCCTTTGCCCACTCTAGTCGCTGGTGACTGCCGTTTGTCGGCCACTCCAGTTGCCGGCGTCATTCTTCTCTTGCTTCGAGAGGAAGTTGATGCTAAACTGCGCTTGGAGGCATCCTTCTCATGCCAAATCTGGGAGGCCATGGTGAGGTGTGTAGCCATCGCCACAGATGCCTCCGCCTGTGCCAGTGCCGCCCAAGAGTTCTTCGTGGTCACCGCATCCCATTTTAGCCCTCGCCAAGCACCGTCGGCGCTGAGCTCAGCCGAGCCGCTTCCATGATCACCCCTGACTCACTCTTTGTTTTGAGCGAGAGGCAGTAAACAGGGGGGAGAAAGAGTGAAGAAGAGAGAGAAGGGGGAGAGGAGGTGATTTGGTTGATGAGCTGATAAAAATCTAGTGACTTGGATGCTAATGTAGATGCCATATCAACAAAACCATTGCCACATGTGGGCCACATCAATTCAATACTAGGGTAGAATGGCCTTAGGGGGTAACTTGATTGGTATTGATAGTTAAGGGGATCGTTTACCCAATTTTATAATTGAGAGTTGAATTTTAGATAAACATGATGATCCATGAGAAAAGTAGACTTCCTCGTGTATAAAAACTTACTCGCCATCGTCTTCTCTCCGTAACACATGTGCTCACGCCAGAGGGGGAAGGGAGAGAATCTTTCGTCCTCAAAAATAGCTAAGTGTCGGGCCTTTCGTCCTATAATCTTTCCTAGTATTCCATCATTCCTCTCCTTCCCAACGAACAAGCTAATCACAGATACAACGAAAGAGAAGGAATAAGAAGCAGCTGCACACGCAGAGAATCGCAACATGGGGGACGCTGCCTCGAACCAATCTGTAAGTCTCTTCTGTTACTTATTTCACTCACTCTTCCTGATAAATATCACAATCTTCTGCCAGTCAATTAGCCCTTGTCACACGATTTTGTTAATTATTCTGACTAGTTAGAAAGCAAGTTAATTTTTGCCTGTGTTTTCTTGTTTGGAGAAAAAAAAGTGTCTTGATAGAAACAACATATGATATCAATCACTTGTGATACAGATAGGTTCTTGCAGTTGGAAGCCTACTAAATTGTGGTTTTTAATTTTTCTTATGCGCAGGTTCTTGCACCAAGTGATCTTGGAGAATCAAACTTGGATACCAGCCCGGCCACCGCGACCAGTGGGTTCATCGCCCTCGACGTCGGCGCCCTGTCGTCGCTCGCCGGCGACCGCCCGGACACGGCAGCAGCGGCTGCGCCTCCGCGGACACCCGTAAGTGGAGAAACATGACGACGATGGCGATGGCGACGGCGATATGCGCCCATCCTCTTTAGTTCATTCCAAAGCTGATTTCTTTCTTGTGCGCTTGTGCTGCGAACGCAGCAGAAGGTGGCGAGGTCTCTCTCGAGGAAGGGAGAAAGGAAGCCGGCTGACGGCGACTCCAATGGCACCACCGGTAAGTCCAATTATTATCGCCTCAAATTAGGACTCAAGTGAATTCACATTTTGATGTCGATATCTTCTACTTGTTTTGCTTGGCTTTTTGTTGGTTTCCCTGGAGCTCTGGTAATTTGATTTTGATGGTTCGTTTACCTTGTGACTTAAGCTAGTACTAGTAAGTGACAAGTGAGACTTACGGGTTACTCCACAATTCTAACGACGAATGGGAGGGGGTGGCTTGTTCGAGGTGCAACTTTGGCCGTGACGTCGCCGAAAGATGCGATCTTGGATGATCGATGGCGCTGACTTGATCTTGGTCCGCTCCTGTGCAGGCGGCGGCGGGGGTGCAGGGACAGGCGCGAGGCCCCCGCTGTCCCCGCTCTTCATCCACGTGGCGGCCGCCGACGAGATGAACGGGCTACGGCTCGTCCACACGCCGGTGGCCGGCACGCCGGGAGGGAAGTCCCGGCGGCTCGGGCGGCGGCCGACGCCGTGGCTCGATCCCAGGAGGGTGGTCTTCCTCTTCGCCACATTGTAAGGATTTTTTTCCTTGGTTTGTTGGATCCGATCACTGAACCAGCTGCTTAAGCAGCAGAATGTCAACTAGGCAGTGTCACTTGCTCACTAGCACTCTCTTCCCGTTTTACTTAGTGAGAGCTAACATCTCTGGAGATGTTCGGCGATGTACTGACGTACGGCTCATGAACCGTGGTAGTTAAAAGCCTTTCACGAAGTACCCAAACCATTAGGAAGAAAAAGAACAGTTAAGTATTCAGTGAGTGCGCCTAACAGGCTACGGAGTGTACAACGCCAGTAAATCCCCTTGACATCTTCAGGCGACTCGGTAGCGAGTTCTACACGACCAGGCCGACGTATCAAATGCAACTGATCAATTCGACGTCATAGATCTGGAACAGGGCAGTATTAATTAGTTGCATTAGGCACACTAATTTGCAGTGTTTAGAGTAAGTTCGTCGCGACAGACGGTGGTGCGTTCAGAAATGAGGCACAAGACAGGTCGTGGTTTTTGTTGGCAAGTCCCCGTTGCAGAACTAGTTGTCAGCTTCGCCTTCTGTACAGCGATAGGAGAGAAAAGATGGCGATCGATGAACAACCGCCCTCGTTTAGTTCGATGGCGCCGTGCTGAGTGCTAACTGGGGAGGAGCCTTGATGTTTCGGTTCATGCCCCTGTGTGCCCGTGTTAGAGGATTTCTTGCAACTATTGCTTGATTTTGAAGTGTGGATTAGTATATGCACTGTTCCAAGCTGGAGCTGAATCGATTCTCAAGTTCATCTACGTGTAATAGTGAATTATGGAATGACTGTAAACAGTAATTAATGTTCAGTAATCAGCACGGTGTTCTCCAAAGAAAAACTCTGAATTTCACATGATTTGCTGATGCCATTTTCTGGATTATGCAGGTCCAGTGTGGGAACGTTGATCCTGCTCTACTTTACCCTGTCCATGAGCAAGATGGACGGCGCCGGAAATGGTGCTGTCGCCGACAGCGATGCCCGGTGAAACACCGGCCGTGGAGAGCGAAGAATTTTTCGCGTTATTCAGAGGGTTTCCAATCAACGATTTGTGAAGATCGTGAGGGGTGTGATGTTCCTGGAATTCAGGCATAAAAAGTGTGAAAGGCCACACAAGAGAGCATATAAAGTGAATGGCCGTGAAGAAGTTTGTGGTGGTAGTTCTCTCTTTCTATCCTGGAGCGATGGTACTCGGTTATTTTCCCTTCCTTACTGCTGCTGCAAACACAAGCATACAAAAATAGACACTAATGTATCTGAAAGAACTCTTTGCCCGGATGTCATTTCTTGAAGAGATGGTACATGAGTACGTACATGACTTCGACAAACCAAAAGTAAACCAACGAACAAAGAATATGAGACAACACATACGATGATGATCTAAAAGAATTTGGACCCTCTATGCACAATGACGCTAATCTAATCAGGGACACGTGAAAAATGCCGGATAGGGTACGTTCTAGACTTTTGGATTCGCTTCACTGCTGCAGAATAGACTTAAAAGTCCCTAGAAAAAAACCTTTGATACTCAGCATGACTGTTAACCATCTCTGATAGATAATCGTAGATTCTAATTGGAGCCACCCTGCAAGAACAGAAGGATTTCTTAAGTTATTCGGTTCAATGCAGACAAATTCTCCTTAGCTACCTAGAGAAACATTTTTTTTTCTTCTGAAGACTCAAAACATCATACTTGCAACACAAATACACAATGAAAACAACATGGACCATATCCGGCATTTTTCAGAGATCGACAGCTAGCCCAATACCTTTTTCTTAGGAAATACAGAGAACACATGGGCAGTTTGTCAATTGAAAATGCAAATGTATCTTCACTTTGTATCAAATGGAAACAAAATATCAAGTATCGAAACAAGTATTGTCTTAGGAGCATTCTGAAGTTCCTTATGTCAGCCCTTGGGCAGTTTCCATA
Source organism: Bonia amplexicaulis (assembly GCA_036346245.1). Classification (NCBI taxonomy): domain Eukaryota; kingdom Viridiplantae; phylum Streptophyta; class Magnoliopsida; order Poales; family Poaceae; genus Bonia; species Bonia amplexicaulis. The sequence goes on from CM070755.1 coordinate 3,840,143, forward strand.
AAACCACATTCCTGATCAACTCAACCAGACTTCAGTGATCGGAGGTCTGATTCAGGGTGGCCCTGGTCTAGCAGAGACTACATTTTGGTTGAAGCACTCCTGACCAGAAATATATTCTGGAGTTACAACAACATATCCACAAGATAAGCTATAGTTCAAACAGACACCGCAAAATAGGGGGATCGTTCCAAACAACAAGATCCATCAGATTGAATGTAACACTCAATAGGTAAATGAAAACAACATATAAATAAACTAAAGAAGAGCGTGAAAATAGTTCAAGTTAGTGTCTGATGTTGTTGTTGGAAACTAGACACACACACATCTTCAACTACTTTTGAAAGGTCTTCGTATCAAATCTCCTAGCGGTAAATACTAGAAGGAAGGAAGAAATTGAGATTTTCCATGCACAGTGTCTTACGAAAACTTGTTTATGAGGATAAAGAAGGATATTCTGGTCCACATTTAACTATTTTATACTGATGGGAATCTTATTTCTCTGCAAGAAATATATTACTCTGATTTTTCTAATAAATTTCAGAGAGCCAGTTCAACCTAGCGTTTTACCTAACAAACTAGAAAGGCTCCCATGACCAAAAACAATTTAGGCTAGGGAACACTCAGAACATGCAATGTACATTTATTTCCTGCTGCGCTATACTGTGAATCCTTATCTTTTAGATACAGAAGCCACCTAGAAGGTGGTCACACAAAGTAGGAGCTAAAAATCAAAGGGCGGGCTAAGGTACTCTTGACATGGAGCTTATCAAAACACACATACTTTACAAGGCGCAGTAGATGAGATAGAACATGGTGCTAGTACCGTTTTGATATGCGTGGCATGGAGCACTTCTGTTTCCTGTCATGGTAAATCCTCACAACGACAGCAGCCGTCTCCTCTATAGCTTTTCCAGTGACTTCTGCATGAAAACAAAACAAAACTACGCCTTTAACATAAGAAGAAACAAAAAAAGGGTCTCCGTAAAGACAATGAAACCGATCTTACCAATGACTGGCCATATTGGATGTTGCGCAAAAATTTGATTTGCATGGTCCAACTCCTGCCTCACATGCTCCATTTCGGCATAATTGCTCTTGTGCCCATGAAATCCTAGAGCTTTGGCCCTCGCCTTTCTGATTGCTTGAAGAACCACAGGGTTTATCGTCAATCCAAAAATCTTATCCTGATCGATCTCAAAAAGGGCCTTTTGAAGATCCACTCCCATCACAATTGGAATATTTGCCACTTTGTATCCTTTTTGAGCTAGATAAATCGACAATGGTGTCTTCCCAGTACGTGAAACACCAACAAGTACAATGTGTGCACGGTTAAGGTTCTGTGGCTGAGCACCATCATCTTGTTTGATAGTGAAATCAATAGCTTCAATTCTTCGGAAGTAGTCCTCAGTAAGTTGACCCTTTCGGCTAGGAGAACTTCGTGGAATCCCAGATGGAGCAACACCAATATGAGAAGCTATGGCTTCAATAGTAGGACGAAGAACATCAGTGGATGGAACACCCCATAGATCGCAGGCCTTCTTAGTTGCCTCAGCCATCGAAGGATCAGCAAGGGTATATAGAAGCAGTGCCCCTTCTTTTGCTGCTTGCTTTATTATGTCAATAAGTCTATCCACGTCATCAATCTAAAGCAAATTCACAGCAACTTGTAAGAGATGCTGGTTAGTACCAATAACAATAAGTAATTTGCAGTTAACTTTAGTTCTTAGCCTATGCAAGTGCAAAGCTTGGTGACTAGTGTCTAATCAGGAGTTTCCATACAAGATAACTGCCTGCTTTTGTCCAAACAGACAAAAGAAAACTAGTCGGGCCAGAGTGGCAATAAGCATCTCCAATACTTTGTCCATGCCTGAATATCCCAACTACCTGGTATTTATTTGTCTTTTGCACTCTATCAATGTGTGAAGCAGTGGATACTGAATTTGCATCAATGAAACAAATAAATATGCATGAAGTAACCATGCGGTTCTCAATTTACACAAAATTATTGGCCTTATCCAACTGGATGATCCACACAAATGTCCAGGTAGTGGATTTATTTTTACTAAAAAAATGAGAGATTAATCTATTGCATAATTCATCCAAAATTCCTATTGCATAATTCATCCAAAGTTCCATACGGGAAGAATTTTTCCTCCATTAGAACACATGCAACCTTTGTTTCTAACTGTGAGCATGTTTCAACAGCCATTATCATCTAACCGTGACTAGCATCAAAATGGATCTTATATCTTTCGTTCTCAAATAGGTAATAGTGTGATGTTAGTCCAAGTCTTTCCCCTCTATTGAGCTTACACTAAACCCAGATTCTTCAAAAGCTAAAACTGGTAGATGACAGTGAACTAAAGTATCCCAATTAACCCATTCTGACGTTCCACAGCTAGTCAGCAAGCCACAGGTGTTACAGTAATCAATCTCAAGAAAGCCAAAAATTAACCACAAGGCAAAACTGCAGGGTTGCCCTTTTATGCCCACAAAGTGTTAAATTTCGTATCTAAACTTAAACTTTATTGATTTGGCTCTTGAAGCTCCCAAACTTATTTGATTTTGGTCTTTAAAGTTTAGACTTACCATCGCACGCTGCACAACTTAATGATTTTCTCTACTTTACGCTTATCACATCGCACAAATTTACTGCTACAATGCACATTCTCGCATCCCCCTAGTTGAGCATTTTCCATAATAACTGCTCTACTCACTACGGCACAATAGGAAATTCCAGCGTCACTACATAGCAAAGAACAATTTTTTTGTAAGGACCAGACATATCGCACTGGAGAGCGGAGACCAAAATCCAAATTGAAGAATTAAGGCGATAAAAGGGCGGAGAGAAAGATGAATCTTTACCCCGGAGAAGAGGTGGGTGCTGACGGCGCAGCCGCGGTCAACGAGGCAGTTCTCGAACTGACCGAGCGCGGCGTTCACCGAGTGCTCCACCGTCCACCCCGTCCCGTCCGACACCATGTAGATCGACTTCCCCGCCGCCTCCCTCCCGACCCCAACCACCCCGTCATCCTCAACGTCCTCCTCCACAGCCACCGCCTTAGCCGCGACCTCCTCCTCTGACGACGACGGCGACTTGGTCGGTGCCACCGAGAGCGCCCCGCGCCCCCTAATACTCGGCCACTCGAGCCGCCGCCCGGACCGGAGCGCGCGCGCGCGTGACCACCGGCTCAGCTGCGAGCTCGCGCGCTGCGCGGGGGAGAGCGGCGGGGAGGAGACCGCCGCCGCTGCGGCCTCCTCCTCTGGCCGGGCCCTCCCAGTGTCCTCCCGGTCCAGGTCCGGGCGCGAGCTTAGAGGCAGAGCGGGGTCGGGGAGGGATGAGGCCGCAGTGGGGGAGAGGCGGTGTCCGTGGAGGCGAGGGGAGGGCGGGAGGAGCAGCGACGGCGGTGGCTTCACGAGCTTGGCGCTTATCATTGAGTCGAGTGGGGGAGGGACGAGACGACACCTTTCGCTATTCGCTGCGCGAGAGCGAGACCGCGAGGCGAAGCGGGCGTACGAGGATCTTCGCTTCGTTTTCGTGTGCCGCGGTGGTGTTTTAAGGCGGCGTTTTTCGATTGACGTCGTACGTACGCGTGGTTTGGTTTGGTCGGTAAGAAGCAAGGGACGGACGCCGAACGCCAGGTCGCCGCCAACGGGGTTGGACCAGAGAATGATTGGTCTTACCAAGCTCGTTCCAGCATCTTCGCCGCCGTTGGGTTTTTGTCCCTTCCATTTTATTGGTGGGTTATTTTTGTACCGATGATTTGAGATTTATAATTTAAATATCTAAATTTTATCTATTCATAAGAGGTAGTACGCACAGAAAAATAGTCGTATATAATTTTGGCTAATATAGGTAAACTCGATATACTTTTTGCTACAATCTACCTCTTGACACCGCTTTGAAAAAACACGTCATTTAAAAGCTAATTACTGTAGACAATACAAACATAAGCCGGCTGAAAGTCAAAAAGAACTTAACCTATGGGCCTGTTTGAAACCGGCTTTTAATTTTTGCTAAAGTACCTAACATTCAAATAGAGTATTTTTTGAAGATAGAGTTTACAAATTAATTGTAACACACATTAAAAGCTCAACATATGTATCATCCAAATCGCAAGCGAGTATCTCTTTCTCCGTAATATCTATCGTAAATAGCTAAATTTTAGAAATTTCAGCCAAAAACTATAAACCACAGCTACATCAAATAGTCCGTATATCACTCGTAATGCAGGGAGTTTTTAAATTGTCGGATAAACGTGTGACGTGTCCTTAAAAAAATGAGTGACACCTTATGATTTTTACTAGTTAAATACTCGTGTGTTGCTATGGATTTTTAAAATTTATCATACTGCATGTTTTAAAAATTTATGGGTGGTAAAATTTTTTAAAATATACATACAAACTGTTTATAATCGAGACTAAGTATTCGACAATTATGTTTCGGGTCCAGCACTTCCTGCTGGGACAACACACAAATTGCTCAGGGTGTAAGCCGCTTCCTTACAAATGTCAAACTGTGCACTTGTGAGGTGGTGTATCAGCAAAGGCGTGGCCTCACTGGTGAAAATCAATTTCTTGTGCTCAAACTGCCTACTGCTATATTTGACAATGCCCATGATGCCTCCTACATAGGCAGTCCACAAAATTGATAGCATAAATCAGAGAACAATATGCGTTGCTCAAGTCTAAGTAAAGTTGAACCATCAAAGGAAACCAGACCTTTCTAAGGACCCTACTGTCACTCTTCAAACATTTCATAAGACTTGATATTGCTTGATCTGAAAACAATATTTAGTTACTACTTGCAAAACTAACATTCTCTCTGGAAGACAAACTGTTAACTCATGATAAATAGTCGCAAATGAAACATGGTGCTCTTATATAATTGGAGACTAAGGGTGGTGAGCTATCCTGTGATATTGTTTCCAACAGTTAGGATTGAATCAACCATGTATCCATCACCGGCTACAATATTTCCTAAACCATGAAGTACCTAATTTGAAGTAAAAGTATCAATTTGCCTGTGCTGCGAAATCACACACGCTACTTACATGTTTAACACTAAGTGCAGAATTCGACAATAATTGGGAAGGAAATATCCTCCCTAAAAACCGATGCAGTTTGGGCGAGGGCGGAGCGGTTTGGGGTAGGGAGGGAGCAGTTTGGGCGGAAGTTTCGTGAGGTGGGGGAGATTAGAGAGAGGAGAGCGGGAGGAGGCCCACGAGTCGGCACAAAGTTTTTCTGAGGGGCAGTGGAGAATACACCTACCACCAACTCATTCTTTTAGAATAGTAAAGATATGGAGTCTTCGATTATAAACTATAAGTTGGTACATTTCATTTAAAGCACTATCAAATTTATTGAAAGCTTTGAATCTAGCATTCTTCCGCAATCAGGAAAGCTCTGTAAAACTAGATATATAATAATCTTTATTATTATAAAAGTGTGAGTTGGTGGTTGGTCCATTCTTACTCCTCTCTTCTCAGCCATCCGATTTGATCTGAACTATTCGTCTCACTCCTCCTCTCTCTCTCAGGATACAACCGCCACCCCCTCCACTTTCCCATCTCCTCGCGCATTCTGTTGACACAAGATGAGTGCAATTCATCCAGGAACTGCCTCGTTGACCGCGGCTGTTGACACAAAAGTATGTCTCATTGAATTTTAATTTGGATCAAGAATTGGCCTAGTAGAATCCTAAAATTGAAGAAATGTTCCTATACCAGAGTCTTTACTGACCTAAAAGTTTTAGCCTTTCAGGTATGCACTCAAGATATAAGAGAGAGAAAAAGAGATACTAAAAATCTTATGAGTAGTAGTTTAGAGAATTAGAGCCATCATTTACATCGATGATATAGTTGATTTAGTGGAGCACCGCAATGTTATGCATCGGTAAAAAATAATCACCATGCCATTCACAACAACTAGAGGCTGAAGCAAAAATGGTGCGAATGCGATCATCAGGTTGCAAGCATTAAGAAGATGAGCAATTCATCAAAGTTGGATAGAATCTGACATGGAAACAGGTAAGAAGATATCAGTAATGTGATGAGGAAGAAAAAAAAAAATAGACGCCCACCGTGGGGCTCGAACCCACGACCACAAGGTTAAGAGCCTTGCGCTCTACCGACTGAGCTAGACGGGCTTTGACGAGTAAAATCTGCTCACATGGATTGTTGTGCGGGATATTACAAAACAGATAGCTAACCTCTCCTAAGTCAAAGAACCGTACAGGCAGATCAAAGCCCAAATTTGCAAAAAAAATTCAGATGGGAATACTTACTGTTACTCGTTACCTATCGATCGGGAAGAGCGGCAATCCAAGCAATCCCTTCCGATGGTTGGATGGATCGTGCGTGATACCAAACAAGCTGCAATGCCTTCCCAGAAAAAGAGTAGAAGGGCTTGGTCAGGATCTGTGTCAGTAGCAACTAGCAACTGAGGATTCAGATTTCATTTAGATGACTTAGTTTGACTTAAGCTGCAATTCCTTCCCGCGCCGCTCAACGGAGCTCAGTCAGCTCCCAACAAAGCATCCTCTGCCTCCCCTAGACCCTGCCGTTGGCTTTGTTCGCCGGAGCTCAGACGTCTTCCGAACGTGAGCTAGCGTCCTAAGATAGAGGACGAGTGAAAGGAGTGAGATGTTAGGTGGTTCTTTTCGGCTATGAATTATGATTTTTGATTCTAGTACGAGCGTTTGAGTGAACAAACTAAATACCGATAAATAGCTTTAAAAATATCGTTTCGATAAGCCGCTTTCAAAAGAAGATATAAGTATAAGTCGTAAATCGAAAAAAGACCATTAACTAGTTCAAAGGGAGGGTCCATTTAGCAAAAATCTCTCATACTTGTTTCCTCCTCAATCTTGGCCGTACAATGTAGATGGACAGGTGTAAGCTGCAGTAAACGCCAGCAACCCATGCCATCCGGATCAAATTTTCTTCAGTGAGTATATCTCCATGGAAAGCAAGGCAAAGAAGGATCTGAGCGTTCAAAGGGATTTTATCTTCAGCATGAAACCACCAGGTTCAGGACATCTAGTTCTTTGTTTACCAGGGCAATACATACATGCAAGCTTGCTAGTATACTGTTTCGAAGAGCACATGCAGTTATTTTATTTTCAGACCAAGGCCAATGTTTTAGGTACTAAGTAGAGTTGAAGCAACCATTTGTAGCAGTATACATTTCTGCTCTTCTGAGAGAACAAAGGATACTGGTAACCCTTTGATAGTACACATTGATTTTCTGAAACGTTGCGGAAAAACTGTTGTTCATTCTACATGTCTACATAACAAGAAAAAGGGAAAGGAATCAAAGAAAAAAATGCAACACAGATCTCTATCGCCTCTGTAAGCGTGTGGTGCTGAGAGGTAAATTTTGCAAGACAGTACTCCACTGCGTCAGTGTCAAGGAAAAATGTAGCCTCAATCGACAATAATTTTGCTCAAATCAATGCCCTCTGGATCTGAGGCATCCATAAGGTCTCTTAAACCAACTCTCAGATCTGGTACCCCCTCTTGCAAGACGGCACATACTGGAAATATTGGAACACCCTGCACTCTCCTCGTCAGTTCTTTGTACATTGCGTCAGCTCCCTCTTCATCTATTTTGTTGGCAACAATCAATGATGGGCGCTTTGTCAAGCCCTCTTGGTAATGCTCCAGCTCCACGACCAAGTCCTGCAGTTGCTCCCATGGTGGCACACCCTTCCTACCATTGAGCGTGGCTGCTAGGTCAAGCACATAGGCCAGAACTTTGGTGCGCTCTATGTGCCTCAAGAAAGCATGGCCCAGGCCACGGTTCTCATGGGCGCCTTTGATCAGACCAGGTATATCAGCCACTTTCACTGAGAAGTGATCCTCATAGGTTAGGCTACCAATATTGGGCCTCAGTGTGGTGAATGCATAGTCAGCTATCTGAGGACGAGCCCTAGAGAGAGCGGTCAGCAATGTGCTCTTGCCGGCATTAGGCAAACCAACAAGGCCAACATCCGCAATGCTCTTCAGCTCCAAGATAAGAAAGGTCTCAGTTCCTGGCTGTCCGCTACTCAAACGGGCTATCTCCTCTTGTCTATTTGCTTTGCACAGCCGCACGTTCTTGCCGATAGAAGCATTCCCTAGCCCGCCTTCCCCTCCTTGTGCTATGATTAACCGTTGCCCAGGTTTTATCATTTCAGCAACAGAGTATTGCACCTCTTGCTCCTCCCTCTCCTCCTCTGTCTCCTCCTCCTCCATGTCGAACTCGTCTTCATCCTCCCAAAATTCTTCATCCTCGTTCTTAAATTGATCCTTTTCATCTTTCTCCACCTGATGTGGATAGCTACTTATGTCACAATCTTCCGTGCTTGAAAACCCAGTCTTGGAGCACATATTAAAGTATGTTTGCTTCTCCCAGTGATTGCTGTTTCCTCTTTCAGCTTCATTTCCATCAGTGCTATCCTTGGGAGAAATCTGCTGACTGGATAGGATGTCATCCAAACCCTTCATCATATTGCTGTTCACCCGACTGGAATTGGTTGGTGAGTGGTCTGCAGCATCTGGGATATCCCAGGGATCTAGAGCTCTAGTTAGTTTATTTATGGCAATAGAAGGTTGCTCCCCTCGGACTAGATGAATCACTGTGCCTACTGGTACATGCACGATCTGTGACACACAAGAACAGAAGGTGATATGTCACTGTCAGTTTTCTTTCAAACAATTAATTGTAGTAAGCTAGTGAAGCACATCTATATTCATATGCTTGTGGTGACCTTGTCAGTGCCTCTTGTTCCTATCTGATTCTTAGAAACTCCATGCCCCCCTCGGCCTGCTTTCTGAAAAACGTAAAGTACACAGGCTTAAAGTCAGGTAAACTTGAATTCTCCAGACTTATCTTACTCAAGGGAAAGGCTACATATCATATTAAGCTACATTGTAACGAGACACTTTAGGTCCCTTAATGAAGTCAGGGTTAACCCCCTTCTAATTCAACAGTATTCAGTCTCAGTTTGTCCACTAGAATAGATTTTTTTTTCATGAACATGGATCCTACACCTGGCACGGCAATCAGCGCAGAAAATGTATATACCTCTGGGAAAACACACAATGACACAATATGATGTTCTGAATACATACCATGTGGTGTTGCAAGTTACTGAAATCCCAGATAGACCTTGAGCACTCAAGAATGGCATCACCACCTTTACCTCCACTGCCACCTGCATGTTTTTATGCAAGGAACACCTGTTCAGGATGCATTGCTTTAGATTGTGAATAATACAAATACTGATGACTGTTAAATTAGAGTAAGTAGCAGGAACTAACTTTGACCAACTTAAACAAGGGAAGCACTAAAAACATTTTGCTGTAGTGCAAACGGCACACTATAAACCTCTAATTTCGCATCACAACAGCATGTGGACATCGTCAAACAGAATTGCATGAACCAACAAAATCAGAAGATCAATCAACATTACCAGAGGTTATAGGCTTCTGCTAACAAATAGTTGGATGATTGAAATGAACAGAACCAAACAAAATACTTGTGTCAAGAATGTATCAAGAGTCAGACTGACGGAGCTTGATTGATCGGCAAAGTAACTAAATTGGGAATCGGAAAATTGATCCTAATAAAGGAAACAAGACAATACAGCCTAAACTACTACTAGAACCACATGCTGATTTCACCGCAGTATGATATATGAGTGCATGGGCAGTGCACACAGGGGAGTTCTCACCATCAGGCTTGCCTTGGCGGTCGGACCTGGAGCGCCTGAGGCTGATGCAGCCATTGCCGCCGTCACCACCCTTGGCACGCAGACGGAACCTGTCCACCATGCCCCTCGCCTGCACCCACCAATAGCACCACATCGACATAATACATAACATACCACAGTAAGTTTAATATCGATCCTTTGTAGTACAAAAAATGTCAACCTTCACAAAAATGTAAATGTAGAGCACGCACACGGTAAAGTTACTTCTTCTAGCAAGGCAAAATGAGTGCTGGTTCGGAACTAGACTTGGCATGGTGTGAATGTAACATTCGAGGTACAGATGAAATTGCAAGCAAGACCTTTGTTTGTAGACCAAAGGCAAACCTACTGAGAAGAGAAGGGGACCTGACCTGCAAAGGCGCCGCCTTTCCCTTCCTCCCCTCCGGTGCAGAGCCGTACGGGCACGCTGTCGGATACTGCGCCGCCATCTTCACTGGAGATATGCGGCGGAGGAGGGCCAGCTGCCAGCGCCACATCTCCGCGGTGATTGCGTTGCGCCGGGAGGGAGGGAGGAACGGCGGCGGAGACGGGCGAGCGAGAAATTTCTTGGGGCGGCGGAGACGGGCGAGCGAGCTGTAATATGTGGGCTAGGTGAAGGCCCAACCTGGCCCATGCCATGCCACATATAAGAGAGAGAGATAATTAGCAAATAAAGCTTATCTAAAGTAAGAATTCTAGACAAGTCATGGATATTCTAGTAGCAACTAAATAACATGAGGTCCCTAGCTTCTCAGAAGGAAGGAAAATACACTGTTCAGGCATTGAAAACGGCTTTACAGGTTGTCATCAAAGTAACAGAATGTTACAGAACTCCATGTCCGGATTTCAGAGCCAAGATCAATATACAGAATTAATAACACAAGTATTGTACGTCCATAAGTAAGTCCAAATTGTAAAATCAGTAGTGACAATATGAAAAGAGAATGGCATCCTATGCAGCATATTTCTTTCAAATAGCTGAACTATTGTATGATATGACGTGCTAACCCAAAAAAAAAGCAGTGATTAGAATGGAAATAGGAATATATAGGATAATAAGCTAACAGCACTTGGATGTGAACTGTCAAATCTAAACCAACATCCAAATCTCTAATCACCCAGGGAATGATGATATAATCCGTATATTAAAGTTGGGGGACTCTCTATTCCCGAGAGTATCCACGCGTCAGTCACCTGCAAAACAGCCCGCAAAGATTTAGTAATTACGTTTAGGTCCCTAGTTTTCACAAAAAAAGTCCTTGGATTCTTGCGAAAAAACCCCTACACACTTTTTTGCTGGGTAGCAACCCGCAGTTTCCCGTAATTACGAACATGCCCTTATTTCTTCCAAAAAGACCCTTGGTTTTTTGCGAAAAAACTCCTCCACTCTTCTTTTATTGCGAAAAGGCCCTCAATTTTTTTGCAAAAACCTTATGTTTTCTTTTTCCTGCGAATTTTCGCCACTTTTACTTCGGTTCACATGGTAGCTGACGTGGCGTGGCGCCACGCCTACGTGGCTAGTATCATAAATGTTCGCTCTCAAACTGTAAGCTACGGCCAACGGCTGATACTATACACACAGCTTTGCCCACATCCTTTTCATCTAGTGGTGAGCAATGGCATCTCAGCACAGTACCTGATAGTTTAAAAGTAGCAGGCTCATGATAACACTTCACTTGTAAATATTCCCGTTTCTTAATCGATCTAATCAGTGGATGCAAATCCTTAAATGCTCAAACCATTTGAACACTTAAAAGCAAAGCAGATAAAACCGAATCTGGACCAGCAAATTATGTGTGTTATATAGTTACATAGAAGTTCAAGATGGCAAGACTGACAATAACCAAACGTCCATTTCCAAGTATTGCCATATACTCATAGTCTCATATACACAAATAATCAAATATTGTCATACTCAATTACTCATATACACCAAGTTACCAAATACCAACCATCCACATTCTACACAGATGACAGGATAAGGATTAAGGAGCTAAGGAAGCACCTCGTGCACTTGCAGATTCAGTAAGCACGGGGACGGAGCAGAGCAGATCCGCGAGAATCACCACGGAATCGAGTCAATTGACGGGTCATGAACACTTATGAGCAGCTGGAATATCCAAAGAAAAAAGCAAACAAAGCAGCATCAGTGAGACAGTGACCTCTGGGCAAAGATCCCCAACAAAAAATTAAAATGACCTGCACGAACGAAGTCACGAACAGGCTTACAGGCATCAGGAAAGTCCCGTCGGGTCGGGCGGAGTACATAACTAGTTTTCTTATAAAAACATCATCTACATACACACTTTATTTAGTCCACCTCGCTGGTTTCAACTTCTGTTGTCACTCTTGTTCGTCAACTAAGATAAATGCTTGTTCGTTGAAGTATGTTCTTCTAGATTTCTATAGCACTTGGTTGTTATCTGCTTGTCATTGCCCTCAGATTGTTTATTTTTGTTTACCTAATCTTGCTATTTGCACCGGTTCTTCTAATTAGTTCATTGCATATACTGCACTTCAAACTAGATTTTTTGTATAATTTGGTGGACTGGTCATGTCTAAGTTTCATCAATTTTTAATCTTTGTTTAAACATTATGTCTCTTTGACATGTGTTTATCCATCATTACAGGGAGTAGCAATTAGATCTACAGCTTTATCACCACAAAAGAATCAACAATCTGACCTAATCTCCTCTCTGGGGGGTCACATTGAGAATTGGGGGTAGTCTACAATGGCAGATGCCAGCCCAAGAATAGATACATCAACAGATGATACTGATGAAAACCACAGGGTAGGTCCTTATTCTTTTTTTCTGAGGCAAAGTCTATTCTTTTTCCCGATGCAAAGTCTTGTTGTCCTTGAACTAAGGTATTTGACATAAAACATTAATTGTCTGGCTTCATGGTGTGGAGTGAAGAACGACATAATTATTTTTACTAAACTATTATATGAGCGATCATTAATGATAACCTGTGATATCAAAGGTGAGGCGTATCATTTTCAGTCAGAAACCAAATATGTGGCTATGTTTCCACATAGTTACATGAGGTTCACCATTACAAGTAAACAATGCATGCAAGAGTGACAGCAGAAGTTGAAACCAGCGAGGTGGACTAAATAAAGTGTGTATGTAGAGGATGTTTTTATAAGAAAACTAGTTATGTACCAATGCGTTGCAACGAAACTCATTGAATATAAAGAGAATCGTACTATAGAAAAGAGTTGCTCTGATTGGTTAGAAAGTGGAGACTGGTGAGAAGTTGAGGAAGTAGAGCAGTTGGAGGAGAATAGAGCAAGTATGCCGACTGGGATGCAGATGTGGTGACAAACAATAATGTAGCACCGTCCAATGATGGCAACATTGACAAGGGTGCGTGTCTCGATGAATTCAAGGCCAGAGGAACATCTCTCAAGTGGTTCGGCATTAGTTTGAACTCAATTGTGGCCCTGCAGAAGCTAGCCAGGTGCGACATCGTCTCGACAAGGCGGCTCTGCTTGAAAGAAATGCCCACCCCTTCGTCGCTCCATCTCCGGCCAGTCGGCCTTGCAAAGCTTCTGGGAGGACTCGACATGCTCGAGTCACTGCAGGAATTCTCGCACAGCTTTTGTAAGTCACTCAAGCAGGTCGTCATAGACAGCGGCAATGATCGCAGCGAGTAGACATTTCCATAATTACCCTGCATAAGCACCCATGATTCATTGGCATTTGAAGAACATGCAAAATAATACATATAGTCCAATATGTACAAGGATATTCATTCTCCAAACTCTAAGCACCTGAAGCCTCCACCCCCTGTTCCTCGTCGCCGCTGCCACTTCTTTGTTGTTGTGCATCTTCTTTTTCCTCTTTCCTCCTCACCAGTCACCTAATCGTTCTTCAAGCAGATCTGATGGGGTAAGTGCTATTTGATTTTTAGGTAACAATTAATTGGATGACATTTTCCATTTTTGATCCGTTTATTTGTTCCTATCTACTGGCTTGTTCGAGCTGCCTGTTCCCAAGCACGATTCCGAAAGGAAAAGTGTAGAATTTATAAATTCTGCCACGGAAAAGAAGCTGCCACGGAAAAGAAGCATAATTACATACAGATCCTGGCGTTGTTTCGTTAGGAATTTGCGAGGAGCTTCTTGTAATAAATACATTCTCTAGGGTGCAGGTAAAAGAACCAGAAAGCTTGCACACTGCGGGCTTGCGCTGCGGCCTTCCGCCTTCGTCAGTTCGTCTTCGTCTTCTTCCCCTTCTTGTCTCTTCACCTAATGAGCTCTCTTTTTCATATCGTTAAACTAGGGTTTAAGACTGACTTGGAGTCCTAGGGTTTGGAGTCCAGCTCCTCTCCCAAACCTCTCTCATGTCGTCTTCCTCTCGAGTAAGTCACCTCCTCCTTACCCTCCTATCTGTGTGTGTGAGAGAGAGAGCACGCACGATTTTTTCCTGGTGGTTGTCGTGGTGGAGGTGTGATTGGAACCCGATCGAATCGCTCCCATGAAACGATCTGTCTCTTAATCAGGATTTTCCTGTGTATTACGCGGTTCAATAATTTGGGGGGAAAATTGGGATTGGATGAGTTCCAATTGCTCATTTCGCGTGATTGATGTATGCGTTCTGTTTAACTGGTATGTGGTGTGTTGGTTTTGTAGGTAAGGGTTGGGACTCTGGTTCCTCTTGTTAAAGACAACGCTGGCTCATCGAATGCCTTGGTGCCAAGCATTCCCATCTTTGCGGGCTCCAATGTTGTTGGGAGGAGCAATTTGGTGGTTGTCGACAAGAGAGTCAGCCGCAAGCATTTGAGCCTGCACGCCTCGGTTGATGGCTCCGTTGAAGTTGTTGTGGTGAGTATGCAAGACGTGAGGGATAGTTGATGACGCTATGTGATTGTGCTTTGATGTCTTTTGATTTGGAAAATAAGTGGTAGTTTGATGCCGATGGATCTGTAGGAAGGACCAAATCCTGTTGTTGTCCAATCAGAGGGGCAGAAGAGGAAGGTTTGTACTCAGGAGAGAGCCAAGATTGCTCATGATGATGTCCTGGAGTTGATTCCTGGTGATTATTTCGTGAAATATATGAAGGGCGATGAATGTAAAAGTTCCACATTGATGGATTCAAGTGGCATTAAGAAGGGGAAGAGGCATAGCGAGGATGATAGCGTAGCTGCGAAAAGGAATCGACAGATTATGGAAGATGAGGCTTTGGCAAGAACTTTACAGGTTAGTTGACTTTCTATTCTTGTTGTACATCCATTTCTGTGCTGATTGTTTAATTGTCATGAGGCCAATCCATGATCTTTATGAAAATTATGTTTGGGTGATTTTTGGTAGTTATTAGCTGACTTGGCTCTTTTCTATCTAAAAAATGCTTTAGTGTTTAAATTTATCCTAGTGTCTGACATAGCAAACACAAAGAGAAGGAACTTGCCAATGCTTATGTAATCTTATAATAACTTGTTCTATTGATCAAAGCAATTATGCCAGAAATATTGGTTTACGTAATATAAATGAACAATACGATGGTGATGTTTCTTAATCTTTTGTTTGCGGTGGCTCAACAAGTCTCTTTTGTTTAGCTTATTTGTGATTTTGATGGTCACATTGAGTTCCAGAAAAATAATATACAAAATATTTTGGTAATCATCAAATTAATAATATTAAAATTTATTGATGTTATAGCAAAACTATATCAATGCTAGCCGCGCAAATCGCACGAGCCATTCAGCTAGTTTTCTAATGGTAAATAAAATTACGCCTTAATCCATATATAATCCAGAGTCCAGATATAATATTAGTTATTTACTAACTCAACATTGCAACAATGATTTATTCAAGAGTTAGATGTGGGGATTCATAGCGTCTTTTTGACACAACATTTGGGGCCAGACATGGTATCCATGTATGCTCTGTTGTTATTTTTGTTATTCTTTTAGTTTTTAAGTTTAATGAGAAATTTCTTGATAGGAGGATGGCTAAAGTGCAACTATCCTTGTACATATTGGACTATATGTATTATTTTGCATGTTCTTCAAATGCAATGAATCATGGGTGCTTATGCAGGGTAATTATGGACTATGCCACTATGGTACAACCGTTTTTTTCTTTGGTGCTCTTTACAAACACATTTATCATATTTCACCACTTACCCTACGAACGAAATGGAGAAGTGGAAAAATGAATGAAATGAATCGAAAAGTATCTTTAACTGAAAAGTGTTTGTACTTTGTACCATAGCCATCCCCTTATATGGGTTGAGTGGTAAATCCTTGTTCCCTAAATATAATTCTTATTTGTTAGGCTCTCTCTCTTTTTGTTTGGAAATTTTGCAAACATGTTGTGTGCAAAGGAGTGTAGGGTGAAGTTTGATTGTACACAGACATTTGTGTTGCCCCTTTCCTGAACTCTAATCAGGAAAGCTTTCCAGAAGAGAGTACAGTTGTTACTGACATGGCTTGTGGTCAAAGATTAAGTTCACTTGATAGTGTTGGTTCTTCCAAGAGAAACAATGAGGGCATACACTCTGTCGGTCCTTTGAAAGGTGTACTCTCATCGACTTTTCGACTCATGCGTGTCCAAGGTCTTCCATCATGGACTAACACTTCCTCAGTTACCATTCAGGATGTCATACAGGTATTGCTCATTCAACACGAACTCTTTAGTTGAAGTTACATGGTTGATCCCTTAATTTCGTTAACATGTCATGTCACAGCATTGTTTAAGATATGAGTTGTTAATGAATAAATGTTGCATAAGAACCAATTCGTTAACTTTTTAGAAACATGCATAACAGCACTTTTGCTCATCATGCCCTCATTCCCTTGATCACTTAGCCTAATGCCATGTATCATTGAACATATAGTTATGAACCTCTTTAAGGTCCGACTAAGAGAGCTTAGTCGGATCTTAAAGAGGTTCATAACTATATGTTCAATGATATCCTCTATGGTACAAATGTTACAGCAATTTATAATTTTATACAAAGGACATTGCTGGTCTGACTGATATTCAGTGAACCTTTCATCCATGTTATTTCACAAAAAAATTATAGAACAAATGTTGTTTACCATGTTCACACTGGTCCTGCATTGCTACATTCCATTGAGAAGTGTGTTAGTTCTTACATGATGAATGAATTCTTAGGGTGAAGTGCTTATTGCTGTACTCTCAAATTATATGGTGGACATTGATTGGTTGCTTACTGGTAAGTTATTTAGGATAAAAGTAAGGTTGTTGATTTTCATATGATGGCAGCTGATTTTTTTCTATCAAATATAAAGTTTTGATTTAAAAAACAATCCGGTGCCACTTGGCAGATTCAGAACATTACACAGTGAATCCAACTATGTCCTGTGGTATCTTCTATTATTTGGCTCTACCGTGTATGCATTTGTTTAACTTGTTAGATTTTGAAAATATCCTGTTTGTAATGCACTACTAATGCTTAAGTTCAGTGTATTGCCTGGAAAGATGAATTGGAGTCCCTTCATTATTGTTAAAAGTAAATTTCTCACATTTTTTCACTGAACAAATATTTAGTTCCCTAACTGCTCGAGTTTCCCTGATGCTTTCTTTATGGTGTGACTATTCATTGGTATGAATTTATTTTTTATGGTGTGACTATTCATTGGTATGAATTTATTTATTTACTCGGTAGTGGGTGCTAGTGACAACCTAGCTCATTTGGTACTTTTTATTTCAGACAACTAGAGTGGTCATTTTCTATTGGTTTCTAGAGTCATTTGTGTTATTGCCTTGCCAAAGCTCTTTCCTATGCAAGAATGCTGAAAGCTCATGGGTCTGAGCTGCTGCAGCTAATCTTCAAGAATAAAACACATGTTTTTACTATTCAATCGGAAAGTATGATGTATTTGTGGAATATAGTGATAATGCAAGGCCATACAAGATGAGGAAGACATGTACATTTGACCCCCTTTTTTTTGATAAATTATGTTATTATTCTAGCTTGTCTTTTTTTCTCTCAATACTTCATTGATCTTCTTAGTGAAGTGCTATTAGTAAAAAAAATCTTTACTTAACGAAATTTGCAATATGTGCTCAGATTATTGTGTTCAATATGAAATATCAACGTGCCCTTTTTCCTTATTATCTACATTAGTTGTTCTTAATGTAGATAGATATTCCATTGTGCAGCATGTCCAAGTTTAAGGAAAGTTCCACATGTCCAAGTTATACATGGAGAAGATGGTGCTTCATTGGAGCTTTTGAAGGTGGCAAAATTGCTAAAACCATTCATTATCTTGTTTCTTTTTTTTTTCTCATTTCATGTTCATGCTTGGGTGACAGAAATCGAAGCCTGCAAATTGGGTCCTTCACAAGCCTCCGCTCCCAATTTCATTTGGAACACATCATTCTAAGGCCATGCTGCTTGTATATCCTCGAGGGATTCGTGTTGTTGTGCACACAGCAAATTTGATATATGTTGACTGGAATAACAAAACTCAGGGGCTATGGATGCAAGATTTTCCATGGAAAGATGAAAAGGATATTAATAAAAATGTTTCTTTTGAGAATGATCTGGTCGATTATCTCATTGCACTTAAGGTAGCTGGGTATTCTCTGTTTGCTTCGAGATTAATATATACTTCTAGATTTCTAGTGTTGTTTCAATTCATATGCTGTGTTTAAAAAAAATGTTGTTTCGCTACCAATGCCTTGAAAATTCTATATTAAAATTTTCAAAGAACATCAGTTACTTGAACTTATAAGAAGAAAAAGGAGTAAATAAGTACGTGCAGTTTTGAAATAATCACAATTGACACTA
Source organism: Bonia amplexicaulis (assembly GCA_036346245.1). Taxonomy (NCBI): domain Eukaryota; kingdom Viridiplantae; phylum Streptophyta; class Magnoliopsida; order Poales; family Poaceae; genus Bonia; species Bonia amplexicaulis. The sequence goes on from CM070755.1 coordinate 3,858,647, forward strand.
GAAACTTGTGTTTTTATCCAGTCTTCTACTACTTCAGAACAAGTCGATATTAAAGAATTAGTTTAGGAATTATAGTGTTTTCTCAGACTACTGAATGAGTCCACGGGGGAAGCCAAAGTTCTCATCTTACTAAAATACTGTTGAATGGGAAAAATACGCACTTGATGTAGTCAGAGAGAGGTCTAGGAATTGACGGTAACATGTTATAAACTTGGGCTCTTGTCACATCTGTTGCCAAAATTAGTAAACCATGTAAAAAAAGATGCCTTACATAAGCTGAAACATTTTCTACAAATCATGAAACACGATCTGGTTTTCCATGGGTCTTTCTTCTGGAACAAGTTTTATCCTGTTCCCTGATAGTCTGATCAATCCGAGTGTTATTAATTATCTTGGAGCTGTCTAGCTTTTAGAAACCCCCTCCTCATGGTTTATCTTGGAATTGCCTAGGTTTTTGAAACCCCCTCATAATTTATCTTGGAATTGCCTAGCTTTTAGAGACTCCCTCCTTACAGTTCAGTCTGACTACTACTTTTGCATTAGTTTGTTTCCCCTGAAGTTGCAATTTTATTAAGTTCATCTTGTCTATGTTGAGTAGTAAACTGAATTGTTCTCTTCATGACAATGCAGTGGCCTGAGTTCAGGGTAAATCTTCCAGTTGTTGGTGATGTCAACATCAATGCAGCATTCTTTAGAAAATTTGATTATAGTAGTTCAATGGTTAGTACATTTTTTTAACCTTGCGGTTACTTTAAGCTTAATGTGCTGTGCTGAACCTTAAATTCTTGTTTTTCCCCAATTAATGGACTGACATAAAATGAAAAACATAACAAAACAAGAGAACATCAGCATATCAAATGCAGTCAACACTTCTGTCTAAATGTTAGTTGGGGTAGCAAGATTCTACTAACTCTGGCTTTGCTCAATAAATGATGGCAATTACTGAATCATGTGGCCATTAGCACTGAATTATGTTATTTTGTGCACAGTGCACCATGAATAGACCGCCTGATCTGTAAGTTTTCTGTTGTGCCAAATGAATAACAGATTCCTGTCATTTGGACCAGCTTTTGGTTTCTCATCTTACAAAGTACGCGTCACATGGAAGGATTCTCCATTTTGGTTCATGGAAAATGACTACATTGTTCCTTTTGTTATCCATTTTTAGATCCTGTGATTGGGCACTTTTACTGTTTTGGCTGTTGTTGAAATGAACCTTAGCGTGCATTATGTGTTAATTAAATGATATGATGTATTCTTTTGGTCCTTCCCTTCCTCCCTCCCTTGCATGCACAAATACCCAATTGCCTACACAGAAGGCTCACCATCCCTCACGCGGGATTGTGTGGCTGTATGCACGTGGGGTTTACTTGCAGGTAGAAACATATATGAACACTTAAAACACACTAGATCACATGTAGCTCATACCCCCCACACACACACACAAAAACAATTATCTTTCCATAATTTTATCTCAAGTAATTTTACATCGTTTGCAGGTCAGGTTGATCGGATCTGTTCCTGGTTATCATGTGGGCTCCAATATTAAAAAGTGGGGCCATTTGAAGCTTAGGAGTGTTCTTGAAGAGTGCATATTTGAAAAACAGTTTTGCAAGTCCCCACTTATTTATCAGGTACTTTTCATCCATCTATCCATTTGTTAGGGCATGCAACTTTGCAAAATGTGGTGGCAAATAAACTTATTAATCTTTTTATCCGGAAATGCTTAAACTTAAGAAACAAAATTGATATCCTGCCAAACTTCATGAGTAGCAAGCGGCTTTGTCATATATTTACCTTAGGAAAGCCAGTATTATCTATTTTATTCATGGCATACCAATTCATCAATATAAGCTGTCAGTAATGTTGCACATGGACAAAAAAGCAAAACAAATAAATCATTTTTTAAAGCTGTATTACAGGAGTGTACAAAATGAAGGATCTATATCAAACTATCAGCATGTACTACCTTAGCAATTATATTATTGCATCCCCAATTAACGGGACTAAAAAATTCAGGATTATCTTTCCTTTCCATTTGACTCAAAAGTTGATAATATAATTTGTTCTTGTTTATTACTTCTCATGTTTAAACTTCTTGAAGGATGTTTAGCATTAATTTCTTCTTGCATGCAGTTTTCTTCCTTGGGGTCACTTGATGAGAAATGGATGAGTGAATTTGCATGCTCGTTGTCAGCTGGTAAAGCAGATGATGGATCACCGTTGGGTATTGGGAAACCACTGATTGTCTGGCCTACAGTGGAGGATGTTAGGTGCTCAATAGAGGTATAAACTTAAGCCCTGTAAAAGCTTTATAGTTATGCTTCCTGTATCATCATTAAATGCATGCCTCTTGAGTCTTGATACTTCAATGGCTCCTCGTTCTTTGTGCTTTCTTTGCCTGTTGGGAACTTGCTAATAGGTTGCGATATTCCATAAGAAATAAGTGCTGGCCTCAAAAGTATACAAACATATACAATCTTTGTGTTCAATTTTCAGATCAATGCTGGCAAGATCCATGATAAGAATTTCACTAATCTTTTTTACTTGAGTATCACCGTCTTATTTACCTGCTTTTCTTGGTGTTTGATATTTCATATATAGGGGTATGCAGCCGGTAGTTGCATTCCAAGCCCTCAAAAGAATGTTGAGAAAGATTTCTTGAGAAAATATTGGTCCAGGTGGAAAGCAGACCATGTAGGTCGTTGGTATGCTCTCTTTTCCTGCAGTAACCTGAAAAGCTATTATATTGTTCAAATGGAATTCGGAATTCTGCAAGCTTACGGCTTACCGCACCAGTAGGCTGCTATGTTCCAATTATTGACCCATTCTACAAATTATTTAGCACCATACCACTGAAGATTTGTCTAGTTTTTATAATAGCACAATGGGTATTATATTTAATCCTTTTTTGTTGTGTAATATGCCATGTATCACAAGAGGATTTGCTTGGGCTGTTTGGTTTTGCCTCACGGTAGCCATGATTCGAAGACTAGTTACTTGTGAGTTGTGACCAAACATATCACTGGTAGACTTGGTGTTGTTTGACCTTTAATTATGTGCCTTAGCCATTAAACCTCTTGCCAAAATCTAGCATTTGAAGCGAGCTTCTATTCCAAGTAGTGGGGTAGTATAACTAAAAGAGCTAAGGATGGAGATGGGTAACTCTTCTAGCCCTGCCATTCTCTGTCATGACATTGCCAAAGCAAGATAGCAGATCTGCATGGCTGTGGAGGCTTACTAGTTTCATCTGGTCTGTATGGCTTGGCAACATGAGGAGTTTAAAAATCCTCTACTTCAGGGGGTGCCAGGTGGATTTTGCCTTAGTTGACAAGACAATGAAGAATCCCTTCGTAACATAAACAACAGCACTACTTTGTATTAGCAAGTAATGATTATGATTTATGATTGTCTAAATTCTGAAGTATTCTGTTCAAGTGGGCATCTTTGGTTGATGCTCAATCAGTTATTTATATAGGCTGCAAAAGATTGGCATCCTTATCCTTTTTATATCTTTCAGTTTTTTCTTCTTTTCAAAATAATAGTTGTTATTATTAACGCTAACTGATATTCTGATCTTAATTTTTTTCAGCCGTGCTATGCCTCACATAAAAACTTTTACTCGTTACAATGGTCAAAATATTGCGTAAGTTTTCATAGCAAGTTCTTTCCACTCCAGGATTAAAATAATAAGAATATTTCCTGGATGATCATTATTTAAAGGAGAAAGTCCACTTTACCCCCTCTACTTTCAAGAAAGTCCAGATAAAAAAGGCCCTAGACCCACTAAAATCCGGTAGTTAAGCCCCTCAACTTTGAATACCAGTGCGATTTTCACGCTGATGATGGTATTGGTAGTGTTTTGCTTAGATGACATTCGACTCCTGAGTTAGTAAGACATTGAGTCATGTCACCAAGTCACGTCACAAAGTGAGTCAGCAAGTTCATTAAAAAATAAAAAGCAAAAATCATTTTTCTTCCTCTTCCTCTTCCTCTTCTGTCCTGTCTAGTGGGTCCCACTTTAATCTGCTAGCTTAACACTGATCGGGATGCCACTTAAGCTGCTAGCGTGGAAATACCGCTTTGAAAACCACAGGGGTGATTTGTACTGATTTTCAAAGTTGAGGGGGTTCAAAAACCGGTTTTGTAGTACAGGATCCAACCTGGACTTTGTCGAAAGTAGAGGGGGTAAATTGGACGCTTTCCTTATCTGAATCCCTTTTTATCCCCCGTCAGATGGTTTCTGCTTACCTCGTCAAATTTAAGCAAAGCTGCTTGGGGCGCACTGCAGAAGAACAATACGCAGCTGATGATACGCTCGTATGAGGTACACAATTCTGATGCTTCTTGTTGCATTTGTACGATAGTTTCTGGTTATTCTATATTATAGAACTTGTAATGAGAAGCAATGTTCATCTATAGACCAACGTCGGTTAACTACCAATTGTGAATGATCGTCATGGAATCATGACTTTGCCTTGTCATTTGACCTCTTTTCAGTTAGGTGTATTGTTCTTGCCCAAAACTCTCCAGTCCGTGTCACAATTTTCATGCACGGAGAAGAACCGCTCAAAGCTGGTAGTAGCAAATCGTTCCTTGTCATTTTATTATCACTATGCAAATGCAAATCTCTGTCATCATCCTTCATTTCTTACACGTATACCCAGGATAACCTGGCCCCTGCTGAGAAGATCCAGACCAAGCTGGTCACACTTTGCTGGAAAGGCGATGAAGAAAAACAACCATCTACTGAAATTGTCAGATTGCCGGTGCCATATCAACTCCCTCCACAACCGTACGGCACAGAAGGTTAGCTGTTGTCTTAATGGTTGGTATATTTTAAGCTGTAAAACCCCTAAAATGTTCTTTTACTTTCAGATGTTGCATGGTCATGGGATCGGAGGTACACAAAGAAGGATGTGTATGGTTCAGTCTGGCCGCGCCATGGCTAGCTAAGCTGTGTGCCGGCGACGATTGTTAACCCTGTTCGGTGTCCATGGCCAGAAACCCGGTGGTTTATTGATCGGTCGTTGGTCAATCACCGGTATATAGGACCTGATTTCTCGTCCTAATCTAACACTTTCTGGGCCACTCGACCAACTGCGTGAGCCAGAGGCTATGGAGCATTGTTTTTTTTTTTTTGAACTTATTGGAGCATTGGATATTTTCAGCCTATTGAAACGTGCACTAAATGTCATTGGCTGCCTGCCATTGTGATGTTTATGCACCGACTTGCTTTAATACTCCGTGGTAAATGCCGTGCTCCGTCAAGAGCGATTAGCAGAAATTGGAATGCGCAACAGACTTTGGCTTGAGACATACCTTATATGCGTTTTCCTGCGGCTGTCGTTGCTTCAGCCATATTTGTAAGTTGATTACAGTGCCTCTTCTTTTTGTTTCTAAAAGCTGTTTTTTAGCTTTTTTACGATAACTGATTTTTAAACGAAATATATTTTTAAAATGAAATTTATTAATTGATTATAATACATATTGTAGCGATTTTATTTATATCAATTAAAATTACACGAGAATTTCTCTTGCTCCATGCTATCTATCATTTTTACATGTAAAAGCTATAAACCAAGATCATAAGCAGCCTAAAAAAACAGGCCTATACCGCACGACTCGAGACATCCTGTTGCGGCTCGTTGTCCCCAACTCTGATGCTCGTTACCCACAACATCATACTCTGCCCACATCCTTCCATCCCATGTTGCGCCAGGTAGTGGTTGGTGCCGCTAGCCCACCCTAGCCCTACAGTTGAGGTCCCGTTGAACGGAACCTCCACCCTAACCCCATCGTTGGTCGTCATCGGCGCCTGAGAAGAATGCTGCGCGCGGAGCTGAGGAACGAGCTGCCATATCCAAAAATAAATAGGGACAAATGGGAAACCTTGCGATGTGTTTGGAAATCTAAAAGATTTTTGCGTGATGCACCGCCGGAACCTTCAATATCCGTCGTTTGCTTTTGCTTTGCTTCGACGCAACGCCACGCGACCAGGCGCCGAGCCGAGACGCGGCGTGTGCTCTGGTACCGTGGTACGTGCTCCCGTCGCCCACGTTGCCCTCGCCTCGTCCGCCCGCCCCGCGCCAACCCGGCGGGCGCCGCGGCGATGCCGATGCCGTGCGCCCATGCCGCCTACGCGCGGCAGCTGCGTGAAGGCCCTACCCGAGGAGGGACGCTGGCCGGCGGGGCGCACTCGCGCTGGGCCCCGCGTGGCGGTCGCCGACCGACGCGCGCGTCACCGTCGCGGATCCGTCGCGTCGAACGGCAGCTCCCTCCTCGCATCGTCGTGGGGGCCCGCCTGCAGATTGGTTCCCTATTCGGAAGATAATCGCCCGAGTTCTAATGCCGCCATTGCCTTGTTAATTGCGTCTGTTAATGCTAACCCGCAGCCGGGTTTGAGTGACCATTCGCGTAGGTCGGTTGTATGGTCGGGATTCTCTGTGGGTGTAGTTGTGGTAGCGTGCGGTATGAGTTGCGACCATCCTAGCGTCGCTTACTCCCTACAATAGAATAAGGGATATATTAACTAACTGGATGACAAATTCTGTTTAAATTGGTGAGAACGAAAACTCAAACTTGATAGGTGCCATTGTGCGAGGAAAGATATCAATGTGCATTGCAAGAATAAAATTAGCATTGAATCTGACTGGACACTATTAATAGTAATTGCATCCCTACGAAAAAATTAGACAAAATCTAATTGGTTCTTGCATTTATCAAATAGCTATAAGTTGGGCTTTTGCATCATTTTTCTATTTTAAGGTGTATTCTCACCTGATACGCTCCTACTAGGAAAAAACAAAAAATATTTGGAACTTTAGTAATCTTGTATATCAATCGGGTGCATCTTAGAGCTTGAAGTTATACTGCTAGTATTTAAGTCTGTACATATTCCATAAGATTTTATCATCTAACTAATTTACTACTATGGAGACATCGTAGCCCTTTTTAGTCTCGATCGTGTAATTAGTCTATTTACGTCATTTATTTCTTCTTATGAATTAACATACGTTTATAAACTCAAAATCAGTGACTAACATTGTAATAGCTACTCCTATACCATAATATCACTGTCATCCTAAATTACAATGTTGCGTTAAATTTAGTGGTCCAAATTACGTTGTCTGAAAAGTGAAAACAGCTCGCCTCCCAAAAACCATCAAAAGCAAGCAACAATGACCTACTGTAAAAACCAAATGTGTTTCCCCCCTGCGCCGTTCCCCAACTTGGGCACACAAGCACAAACAAACAAAGTGGCCTCCACAAAATAACCCGAATCATGATCTAGCGGAGGACAGACACCGACTTTGCGGCCGCCAAAAGAGGGGAGAGGAGAGGAAAAGGGCGGCAAGAAACCAAGAAGCGTCCTCCTCCCATCTATAAATTCCCCTTCCTCCGCTCCTCTCTATATAGGAGGCATCAAAAACGAAGGGGAGGGAGAGCACCAAGGACTACCTGGGCGTCTCCTCGACCCAAATCTTTCCGAGGGAGTTCTTGGTTGATCTCTTCCTCTTCGGCCACCTCCGACGGTACACTCCTTTTCCTTTCCCCCTTTCGATTCTTGATCTGTATGGTTGCAGTTTTGTACCGGTTTAGCTGTTTAGGATCCCCTTTTTCTAAGAGGATCTGTGGAAAATTAAGTTGCCGGTGATGCAAACAATTTAGTCAGTATTCATTGTTCATGAAATGGAGCAAAGTTGCTCACGGCCCTGGGTTCATTTTACTCTACAATCATGTGGAGCTAACCTAACCAGACGTGTCTTGTCAAGGATACGTTTTTTAGCTGTCCTTGGTGTAATTAGGATCTTGTCTAGAATAGTATGTAGACCAAAGGTTGGTTATGGCCTATGAGGGTGCTGTAACGAAATGAGAATTAAAATGGGAATTGAAGGTTTGGATGTGGAACTGATAATTCTCTTCATAATCCCGATTCCTGTTTTTTGGTAGTGAATTTAATTATTGCTTCCTTGTATGTGTTTGGCTTTTAGATGGGATTTGCTTTAAAATTGCTAGAATTGCAATTCTTTGATTTTTCCCTAATTTTCCACCACCTAAATCCATTCACGGCATCTTATTCCTGTAACCAAGAAGCCTTCATTTAATCCCAGAAATATGTTTGATTAATCTTAAAAGGTGGTTGGTTCATTGGAATAAATATGTTGCTAGAAAAAGAATAATGGAGTGGCAATTAGAATTTAGAATAGTGCAAGCTTTCGGTGGTGGTGGGAATGATAATGAAAACACTTGGGTTCCAAGCTAGGCTATGTTATGGTAGCTATAGGCAAATTTTGATTCTGAGCTGAAATGGTAGCACAAACTGCGCTCAGTGTTCTCCACATCACATTGGTTCTCTCCTTATATCTGCCTGTAACAAAAGTTTCTGTCTTGTCCTTTTATGACTGCTTGATTACAGAAATGGGAATATATGAAGCTGTAATTCACCTGTCTGTACTGCATGTTCTAATGATTCATTTTCTTACTTTGTACAGCTCTTGGTGTAGCTTTCCACACTAACTAGTCAAGTTTTCATGTCTGATCTCGACGCTCAGATCCCAACTGCCTTCGGTATACCTGTTGTTTGTTTGGTCCCTATTCTCTTTGAAATTGCTTGCAGTGTCTGGAATATTTGTAGCTTATTTTATTTTGCTGTACATGTACAGATCCCTTTGCTGAGGCCAATGCTGGAGACTCTGGTGCGGCTGCAGGATCAAAGGACTACGTTCATGTACGCATCCAGCAGCGTAATGGCCGCAAGAGTCTGACCACTGTCCAGGGATTGAAGAAGGAATTCAGCTACAGCAAGATCCTCAAAGATCTCAAGAAAGAGTTTTGCTGCAATGGTACTGTTGTCCAGGATCCAGAGCTTGGCCAGGTATGGTGTAACGACCAAACTTGTGTTCCTTGATCGCTTGTTTAACCTTTCAGTAATTTTTTCAAGCTAGTTATCTGATCAACACTTTGCCACTATAGGTCATTCAACTTCAGGGCGATCAGAGGAAGAACGTTTCCAATTTCCTTGTCCAGGTAGGGATCATTTTGCTTTCCTCATGCTTATTGTGAGATATGAAGATGTCTAATTTTGTTACCTACTGCGTCCCGCAGGCCGGCATTGTAAAGAAGGAGCACATCAAGATTCATGGTTTCTGAGCAACTGCCAGCTCCATAGCAAAGCCTGCATGCAAAGCAGCTATATATCTGGGGTGGAGTATATTTGGTCGTGTACTAGCAGGCATACGCTTGCACGTTCCAGTACACACACAAAACCCTAGCCACCTCTCTGCGTGTATGCTTGTTACCGTTGTTGTGTTGAAGTTTGTAAGAGGCGCCATCATTAGATGGCTTGTTGCTCCTTCTCATCAAGACTGAATAATAGATGCTACTTTAAGTGTGCTATCCTGCGTATCATCCATCTTTACGCCACTGATACATATTTTGCACCGCTGTTCACAATTCTGGTTGCCTTACATTCCTGGATGCCATGGTATGGCTCTGCGCTCTTACAATCGTTCTTGCAATGCTTCATGTCAAAGGTTGATCGACTTGTAAGCTCAGTTGTTTTTCAGTCAAAAAGTTCTGCTGCCGTTGTGTTGCGTGCGCCCATTTCTTTTTGTTTGTATCATTACTCTGGGGTGTTGGTTCTTTTTTTGTTTTTGGCTTAATATGTTGATATGGTTCTCTGACCATTCAGTGCTCTGGCCTTCAATGGTTATGCAGTGCCTTTGATTGATGTTCCTGTGTATAGCGCTGTGATTCTTGACTGGTGGTTTGTTGTTGCCCGTGCTGTTGTGGTGTGCAGTTGCTCGTTGGTCACTTTTCTTGAAGAGTTCCATGGGTCCATCCGTCCATGGGAGAGGTCTGAAATGTGCATTTCTTCTAGCAGGGTTCTAAATGATGTCTTCAGAGTGATGATTATTATGATCTGCGTCACTGCGTGATGTGTTACAATCAAATATCTCGTTCAACATTTCACTTTACAAGGTAAGCTGGATGGTGCATGGGTGCGGTAGCCATCCTATGGCAATACTAACTCTATTAAACCTGGGAGGAGGCGTCATCGTTTTTGCAAAAAAATCCTTCATTTTTTTGTAATTATAAATAAGTCTTTATTTTTTTATTTTTTCACACATAAGCCCTTGCTTTCTCTAAAAAAACCCTCTTCACCTCGCACTTGCGTTGGCCACCCGATCGAGCAGACCGCTCGATGTAGGACCTTTGTGTCAGCTCTTGTGTGCACTTGTGAATCTTCACGTCACTTTCATCGTGCTACGTGTGTTCTTACGAATTTTCGCGTCGCTTTCGTCGTGGCGCACCGTAGGTAGCTTTTTTGTAGCTGCATCCACGTCCGCTCTGCTGTCCTCGCCTACCATTCCCTACCTCCTCCCTGGCTCCCCGCTCTCGCCCTCGCTTCCTCCCCTGTCGTAGCTGCCGCCACTGCTCCTTCCTCCCCACCTTCCATGCTCACCGCCCCGTCCTCCCCTTCGCCCGCGTTGCACCCACGACCTCATCTTTGGCCGCGCCGACCCCATGGTCGTATACCTCCTCCTCTCCTTCTTGTCCTCCCACGGGTGTTCTCAGCCCGTTTGTTTGCTGCTTTCTTAGTTGGGTTCTTGGCTTCTTGCTTTTTTGGTTGGCTTCTTCATTTGTGCTCTTAGTCCGTTTGTTCAGTTGTGGTTTTCTCTCTGTCTGCAATTCCATTTTCTCCTGCTTTCGACCATGACGCCGACCACGGCGCCTTGACCACGGCTTTGGTTCGTTTGTTCGGTTGTGGGTTCCTCTCTGTCAGCGATTCTATTTCTCTTACTTTCAACCATAGTGCCGACCATGGACCCTCGATCACGGATCCGACCACGCAGCCTCAACCATGGCGTTTTGACCACAACCTCGACCACAGCCCTTCGACCACATCTTCGATTACAGCCATTCAATCACAGTGCTTCGGCTATGGCTTCGACCACGGCGCTTCGATCGCGGCTTCAACCACGACGCTTTGACCACGGCTTCCGGTTCCACATCGCCTTTCTTCCTTCCCTCCGCCCTTGTGCTGTTCTTTCGGTGAAAGATTCCCTTATTTACGATTTGGGTTCTTGCTTTCTTGTTTGGGTTCTTGGCTCCTTGCTTTTTTGGTTGGGTTCTTCATTTGTGTTCTTGGTCCATTTGTTCAGTCGTGGGTTCCTCTCCGTCTGCGATTGCATTTTCTCCTGCTCTCTTGCATTGTTCTTTCATCATGGCGCTTCGACCACGACCTCGACCACGACCCTTTGGCCACATATTCAATTATAGCCCTTCTATCATGGTGCTTCGGCCACAGCTTCGACCACAGCGCTTCTACCATGGCGCTTCGACTATGGCGCTTTGACCACGACTTTGAACACGGCTTCCAGTTCCACAACGCCTTTCCTCCTTCCCTCCGCCCTTGCGTTGTTCTTTCGGTGAAAAATTTCCCTGTTTACGATTTGGGTTCTTGCTTTTGTGGTTGGGTTCTTGGCTTCTTACTTTTTTAGTTGGTTCTTCATTTGTGTTCTCGGTCCATTTATTCGGTCGTGGGTTCTCCGTCCGCGATTGCATTTTCTCCTACTTTCTTGCGTTGTTCTTTCGGTGAAAGATTCCCTTGTTTACGATTTGGGTTTTTGCTTTCTTGGTTGGGTTTTTGGCTGCTTGCCTTTTTGGTTAGGTTCTTCATTTGTGTTCTCGGTTCGTTTGTTCGGTCGTGAGCTTCTCTCCATCCACGATTCCATTTTCTCCTGCTTTCGACCATGACATTGACCATGGCACTTCGACCACAGCCTCGGTTCGTTTGTTCGGTCATGGGTTCCTCTCCATCCGTGATTTCATTTCTCCTGCTTTCAACCACGGTGCCGACCACGGAGCAATGACCACGCTTCCGACCACACAGCTTTGACCACGGCGCTTCGATCACGGCCTCGACCAGTCCCTTCGACCACATCTTCAATTACAACCCTTCGACCATACCACTTCGATCACGGCTTCGACCATGGCGCTTCAACTACGGTTTTGACCATGGCTTTTAGTTCCACAACGTCTTTCCTCCTCTCCTCTGTCTCTCTTCTCTGCTTCTCCGCGCCGTCGAACTATTTTCGACCACGATGTTTTGACCATGATGTTTCGACCACGATATTTTCGACCAGCATTTTTTGACCATGTTCGTGCCGACCACATTGTTTCGACCACATTCGTGCCGATCACGATGTTTCGACCACCTTGATCGACCACGATGTTTCGATCACCTTGGTCGATCACGATATTTTCGACCATGATGTTTCGACCATGGTGTTTCGAGTATGTTGGTTCGACCACGGTGTTTTTGACTACGGGGCTTCGACCACGATATTTCGACCATGACTTCGACCACGGCGCTTCGATCACGTCTTCGACCCCCGGATGGCAAAAACGATATTTTTGTCAATACATTGTCATACTGCTATTTTTATAAATAAGGTATGAAACAGTGCTAAAAGTGACTTTGATTCATGTATACTGTATATGTACGCTCGTATTCATGGCAATTTATGTTTGCACACGAAGCAACTCTCTGGCTGTTACTCCAAACCGTGAATGAATGGTATGGGTTACTGCTGGGTACGGTTAGCTTTATTCTGTGCATGTCCCTTGACCTTTTGCACTGTGATTCTCGAAATGATTCTCCGACATCTCTTACCATGTCGGCAGGACGGCTCAGGATATTAGTACAGTGGTCCCTATTCGTTTCAGCTTCCAACTTTCCCTAATATTTTTATGGTTTACAGTATGCTACAGTCTACGTAGGGAAGTGAACATGGGGTAGATCACAAAGGTGAGAAACAGGTCGTAAGCCTATCACTCCCTTAGTAGGTCATTGTTCAGAAAGTGAACTGAATGTTGAATCCTTTCTCGGCAAATGATATTTTGTACGTCGTCAGCTCGTCAGAAATGATGTTACAACCAGAACGTCTTGCTTGAGGATCGGAAGTAATCTCGTCTGTGCCTAACATTTCCAGCTCTAAGTTCGCTGATCCTGCCGCAAGTGGTCAACAGTAGACTTCTGATGCTGCAACAGCTTATTGTTCTGCTGTCAGGTGCAAGATGCAGCCGTCCATTGAACATGGCTCCATGTGTATCTGCAAATTAATCTACTGGAACATCTCTCTGCATGACCTGGTGACTGCCAGAGTAGTCAGTGGACTCGTGATAAATATTGTTCAACGGAGCATGAACTGAAAGAACAATTCCCCTACCCATTTCATTTTCCAGTAAACCACAAATGTCACCTCTACCGTCCAATCGTGCAGCCAACCGTCTAGATCAGATCACCATTGCAAATAAAAAACATCCCTCTACTTACCCAATGCATTCAATCTGGGCCATCCGATTCATGATCTGGTGTAAAGGGTTCACAACTTAACATGAGATTGAGAATATCACTAGAGTTCGTGGCCCTCCACTGTCACTTCTGTCGCGGCATCTTTTTGGATGCTTCTTTCTTTCTTTCTTTTTTCTCATCAGTCCCACATATAGTCACATGCATATGTTCGCTCAGTAACCTTTTTCTTTTCTCCTTCTGATTCGTATTCGCCAGGAAAAAAAAGCACCACGCAAACGAGGAACGTCTCGTCACCTCGTCATTTCCAGCAAGCAGGGCCGGCCAGCCAGATCTGTGGCAGGAAGCATTATTTTTCTCTGACAGGCATGCCTAACGAGATGAGATCTGGACGCATGTCTCTGCCCATCCTGGCTGAAATGCTGATGGTTACATGTGTTTTTCTTCTTGTCACCTTTGTGTAGCAACGTACAACAGTAGACAGAAAATCCGTCCAATCGAAAAAATCAAACTCATATTACAGTCTAATAGTTGTTCGACGGGCCGGCAGGAAGAAATCCGGGCCAAATATATCAAGAAGAGTAGAATAAGATTAGGGTACACGAACAAAAAGAAAGTTCTCTGAAAACCAAAAAAACACCTAGCAGTCTCGAACAACCATGCTAAGATAGCACTGAAAGGTTATACACGAAATACTAAAAAGACGAAACACATCTGCCAGCCTTCCACGAGAAGATCTCTTCCTTGATAGCCCAGAGCACATCTGTTGCAGGACGGTATCTTCCCTCAAAGATTCTAGCATTACGCTCTTTCCATAAACACCATTGAACGAGGATGATCACCGTGTCAAAGTCATGTCGGAGCGGTTTTGAGATTAACTTTCTCGTGGTAAGCCACTAAACTTGGGAGCTAGACATCATACCAGATGGGATCGTGAACTGGATTCCGCTCCATGTCCTGAATCTTGCCCAGACCTCAGTCGAGAAGATACTATCAACGAATAGGTGTTTGCAACTCTCGTCGGGGTGATTGTAAAGAGAACAACATCCAAGAATTCCATTGGATTTCCAATGAATGACCAACCACATAAAAAACTTACATTGTGATGGCGCTTTAGATTTCCAGATGCACTTGTGATAAGCGAAGGTGGTTGAAGCGGTGAAGAAGAGCTGATAGGCAGAACAAGCCGATCACTTGATGTCAATTGAGTGTCTCCAGATAATTTCATTACTTCTGTCGACATGGAGCGGAGTGCAAGCAACAATGTCCCACGGCTTCAAGTACTGCGCCAACGCCAGAAGTGACAAGCCCCCTCTCAGGTCCTTAGTCCATGAATTGTTAGCGAAAGCCTCTGCGACAGACTTGTTCTTTTTTCTGACAAAGGAGAACAGGGTCACACCACATCAGCCACCGAGCGCCTACCTTCGATCCAATGATCATGCCAGAAGTACGCATGCTTGCCGTCACCCAGCCGAATAGTCGTGGATTCCCTGAACATGGGCAGGATGTCAGTATCTTCGCATGTCGATACGCCGTGCCATGGCTTTGGCTCGGAATCCCAACTATTCCAGTGCCAACGAAGGCGAAGCGCAGCATTGAACAACACCAGATCATGGATACCTAGCCCCCCACATCGGAGCGGTCTGCAGACTTTTGACCAGGCCAACAAGCAATGACCGCCGCTGATGGAGTCAGACCCCTTCCAAACGAAAGCACGACACTTACGATTTAATAGCTTGATCGCCCCCTTAGGAAGCTTGAAGACCGTCATGAAGTGAATCGGCAGTGCCATCGAGACTGATCTGGTGAGCACGACGCGACCGCCTGGAGTTAGGAGTTTTGGTTTTGACCAAGCTAACTTTTTGAGAACTTGTCAACGAGCGACTGAATGTCGCTCTTCCTGAGAGAGTGAATTCAGAGTGGGAGGCCAAAGTACGTGATCGGGAAACAAAGTCGTCTACACTGCAACGTAGCCTTGACCGTTGTCTCAGTCTCATCGTCATAGTGAATGTTCGTGATGGAGCTCTTAGCCAGGTTTGGGGTGAGACTAGAAGCCCTTCCGAAGATAAACAATAACTCCTTCACCACCTCACAATCTTGGGATGAAGGGATAAAGAAGAGCACATCATCGTCTGCGTAGATGGAGACATGTGGCTCCGTCACCAGGCCGCCGAGTGGACTTAGCAACCCCTGACCCATGGCCCATCTTGTCGCAGCCTACAGGGCGTCCATAGCCAAGATGAATAGGGCGGGGAAGAGCAGGTCCTCTTGCCGCACTCCTCGCACAAAGGACAGGGGCGGACTACGGCCACCATTGAATAGTATCGACGTTGTGGTCGTACGAAGGATGGCAACGATCCAACAACACCATCTGCTACCAAAGCCAAGATGCGTTAGGACGCTCAACAGGAACTCCCAAGATAAACTATCAAAGGCTTTCGTAATATCAATCTTGAGGAGGATGGCGGGAATTTTCTTCCTATGAGTGTCACCGCAGTGTTGTTGAAATTCTTGTGGATACATCACTTTGTAATGAAAGCTGATTGCACTGATGACACCAATTTGCCAATCACGGAGATGAGCCGTAGCGACATTAATTTGGTTATGATATTGGAAAAGCTGTGAATTAAACTGATCGAACGGAAGTCCTTGACAGCTTCTAGGTCGTCCTTTTTTGGAAGCAACGTAAGATTGGTGGAATTGAGCTTGTGAAAGTTTTGAGCATTTCCACTGTGGAATTTGGCAATGGCGTTCAGGAGGTCTCCCTTGATGGTTGACCAGTAGAGCTTGTAAAATAGCCCTGAAAATCCATCTGGCCCTGGTGCCTTCTCCGACGGCATTACCATGATGGCAGTTCTGGCCTCCTCCTGCAGAAAGGGGGCTTCAAGAGCAGTAGCTTCAGAGGGGAAGAGAGAAGGAAGGCTAAGCGCATGCAACCTCAATAGGTGAGCTGCTGGCGCTGGAGAGCCCATGATCTCCATGAAGTAATATCCCAACATCTCCAACTTGCCCTCTTGGCTCATGGCGACGCGATCGCCACGTGAAAGTATAGGGATAAACTTCTTATGGCACCGTGCATTTGCCTTCATGTGGAAGTACTTTGTATTGGTGTCGCCCTCATGGAGGTGCAAGATACGTGCGCATTGGCGTTGGCAAATGCGCTCCAAAGATGCTAGAGCGAGGCATTTCCCTTTGAGGAGAGAACATAGCCTACGCTCGCCGCTGGAGAGAAGGCGATGGTCTTGTGCTTGATCGAGCCGAAGAATGATCTCGTGGGCGATCTGGAGCTACAGACCGAGGCCTCTAAGCTTGTGCTGCCCCCACTTTTATAGTGCCATGGTCGTCTGGTGTAGCTTGGTGTCAAGAATAATGTACGAGTCCTTACACTAACAGTGACCATGCCGCTAGACCAACATCCTGGAAGCCCTCATGTCTGGTCCAGAAAGTCTCGAAGCGGAATTGTCTAGCACAGAAAATAGGAGCATGGCAGTCCAAGATCATCGGGTAGTGATATGAGATCGAGGAACTAAGAGCTTGCAGCTGGCTCGTCGGGTAGAGATCATCCCATGAGTTCAAGAAACAAAACCCTCTCTAGCTTGACCAACGTGGGACGCAAATGTTCACTACTCCATGTGAAATGGCATCCAGCAAGAGGCATCTCTGAGAGGGCCAACGAGTTGAGGGCATGCCGGAATCTGCTCGTAAGCCTTCGGTTGATACGATTATTGTTCTTGTCGGCGGGGTCGCAGATCAAGTTGAAGCCGCCATTAAGCATCCATGGGAGCTCGACATTTGCCCCAATGGTGGTGAGCTCTAAGATAAAGCGGACCTTGTCCGCCTCTAACTACGGCTCGTAGACACAGGTAAAATACCATTGAGCATCATCCGCCAAGGCTCTAACAATGGCTGAGATGGTGAACTCACCTTTTTGAAAAAGATGAGAGTGTCACCATATCTGAGCCCTAGTCTGCTAATAATTACTGGTGAGAAGTTCAAACCAATTGTCATGCACGAGAGAGAGAGAGAGACCACTGATTTGAACCATGCAAACTCCGCTACCATTGCTAAATTGTGGCACAAACGGCTACAATAACAAAGCAACAAAATTGCATCCATTTCCTCCAAAAAGAATCACTCCCACGTGACAGCCATCCTAGTCAATCAATATTAATATCGCATCACCTATCTCACATGTCTCACCAAAAATCCATACATAGTTACACAAAACCAAAACCCCCCAAGAAAGAATCATATGAACGGACGACGATCCTGGCCGCACGTCGGCAGCCAACGCCCGGCGGCGACGGTTGAGATCTCATGAGCTGGTCGTCCGGAGCGCGCACTCCTCCGGCGCGGTCGGGAACCTCTCGCGGTCATCGCAGTAGTCGTAAATCAGGAGGTTCCTCGCCACCCAGCCGGAGTCCTCGCGTTGGCCATCGTCGAGCGCCCACGCCGACGGCTGGTCCCACCAGCTGTCGCCGGTGGCGGCCGCGCAGCTGGGCGGGGCCACACCAGCCCCCCACGAGCACGCATCGGCGGTGAAGTCGCGGTAGGAGGAGATGAATGGCGCCTTGGTCCAGTCCGTCTTCTCGAGCCCACCGCGCGTCGCCCAGTCGTCGGCGTTCCAGATGCTGGAGAAGACGTACATGGGCTTCGTGATCGGGAAGAAGTTGTTGGGCTTGTCCGAGTTACGGTACTCGCGGATCGGCACCTTGTCCACGAAAAACCTGCAAAAAAAAGAGAGAGAAGAAAACTGAGTAAGGTATGATAATTTTGGCGTGGCAAGCTGCCACGAAGTCGTTGATCTTTTGATTGGACAGTCCAACGAGTAGTCAAGGATCAACGCTCTTGACAGAGTCGGTTGTTGGGTTGATCTTGTTGTATGTGTTGTATATGTGTATTGCAGGAGTATATGTCGAGTACTCATGTGTACGAGTACGTGTAGAAGTTGTGGCGGCGTGATCGAACCTGCAGTTAAAGGCGTGGTCGAAACTGCAGTCCAAGGCGTGGTCGAAACAACAGTCGTGGCCGTGGTCGAAGTGGAAAAAATTGATCATATACCCTCCCTTTAGATGGAAATTGAGGATTTACCCTCCTGGCCCACGTGTCAGTGACTTATGATGACCCCACGTGTCATTGAGATGTGGAGGGTAAATCCTCAATTTCCCAACTAAAGGGAGGGTATATGATCAAGTTTCCCGTCGAAGTGTCAGTGGTAGCAGCCATGGTCGAAGTAATCGGAGAGGTCGTAGTCGTGAGTACTGTAGATGCCATACTCGGAGGAGTACTGTAGACGTCATACTCGGAAGAGTACAGTAGACGTCATACTCGAAGGAGTACTGTGAACGTCATGGTTGTAGAGTCACTGTAGCCGTCGTAGTGTCATGGTCGTAGAGTCACAGTCACAGTCGTAGCATCATGATCGTTTGATCTCTGTAGCTATTGGAGGCCTACTAAAGCGGTTGATGCTTGGAAGACTTGTGTTGTCGAAGTGCCGCGCTCAAAGGACTCGAAGTTTGTGTGTAGTCGTAGGCATACTTGTTGGTCTTAGCGAGACCGAGTCTAGCGGGTAGTGCGCAGTGTGCACGAGTCGTATGGATTGTGACTGGGAAACCGGATGAGGTAGTAGTAGGTGAGTGGTCTGCATATGCGGCCGGTTTGTATCTATTTAAGCTATACAATTTACTGAGCATTTGAGCTAGAGAATAACAGAGTAAACACAAAAGGTGCGAGCAGCTAGCACCGCAATGTCGTGTCTCGGTTCTTTTGTGTTCAATCTTGTTATCAGCTCCATCATCTTGTTCCCAACTCCAGCAAACCGCTTGTGTGCATCAGTCCACTGTGAAAGCGTGCATTTGAGATATGCTAGGCCAACAATTGGTATCAGAGCTTGTGTTTGTGTACACATTTATTAATCCATATCGCGTCCGAGCTCGTCGAGAAACGTCACCAGCGACGGGTGCGTTCTGAAGATCGGTGATGGGAGCGTGCTGAAGGCATCGGCGTATGAGGGCAGCATCTCCCCCTCCCCGTATCCCATACTCACGAGGAGCAACTACATGACTTGGGCTGTGAAGACGAAGATGTTCATGTGTGCTCAGGGCGTGTGGGACGCAATCGTGGATGAGGAAGTGAACGAGAGGCAAGATCAAATGGCGCTCGCGGAGGCGCATCTCATCGCGTGGATGTTGACGACGAACCGGCGCTGTTGTGAAGAAGATGCAACAAGCTTAAGGGGGTGATTGTTGGGTTAATCTTGTTGCATGTGTGTTTTGTATGAGTGTATGTCGAGTACTCGTGTGTACGAGTACGTGTAGAAGTTGTGGTGGCATGGTCGAAGATGCAGTTGAAGGCGTTTTCGAAGCTGCAGTCGTGGTCAAGTAGTCGCAGCGGTCATAGTTGTGAGTATTGTAGACGTCATACTCGGAGGAGTACTGTAGACGTCATACTCGGAGGAGTATTGTGGATATCATGGTCATAGAGTCACTGTAGCAGTCATAGCGTCATGGTCGTTTGATCTTTGTAGCAGTCACAGACCTACTGAAGCGGTCGGTGCTCGAAAGACCTGTGTGTTCGAAGTGCCGCGCTCAAAGGACTTGAAGCCTGTGTGTGTGATCGTAGACGTCTTAGTTGGTCTCAGCGAGACCGAGTCTAGCGGGTAGTGCGCAGTGTGCGCGAGTCGTAGGGATTGTGGTCGGAAAAACCGGATGAGAGGTAGTCGTGCGTGAGTGGCCTACATGTGCAGCCGGTTTGTATCTACTTAAGTCATGTAATTTACTGAGAATTTGAGGCAGAGAATAACATAGTAAACACAGAAAAGGTGCGAGCAGTTAGCACCGTAATCTCGTGCTTCAGTTCTTTTGTGTTCAGTCTTGTTATTAGATCTGTCATTTTGTTTTCAACTCTAGCAAACTACTTGTATGCATCAGTCTACTGTGAGTCTACTGTGAAAGCATGCGTTTGTGTTAGGCTGGACCAACATCGGCAACTTGTATGCATCAGTCTTGATGACGAGTGAGGATGACTCTCTCGCATCAGCTAGTATTCATTTCCGGGAGAAGAGACGGACATGGATTGGTGGGCATGTGGCATGGGCAAGACGGTACACAGTGGCACGCATTGTTTGGTCCCAAACAGGGTGCGTACCCAAGTACCAACACAGGCGGCCTAGTTTGGCATATCCATATCGGACTGACCAAATTCAGGGATCCATTCAATTCGACTCGCCCCATCGCTTCCGGCAGCAACTAAATCCAGCAAGCCCACTCCAAATTAGCACTAAATACTCGTTAAATCAGAAGCTTAATTCAAAAAAGAAGTTGATCGATGGGGTTAAGTACGTAGCAGTAGTACTTGATTAGCTGTAGGATTGACGATGTGCTTACACGATCTGCTTGGGGTTCCAGAGGACGGAGTAGGTGTGGAAGTCGGCGGTGGGGTCGAACCAGAGCGAGTGGCGCATCTCCCGGCCACCGACGCCGCTGCGGTACACGTTGGTCTGGATGATGTAGGGCTGCCCCGTCCGGTTGCCCAGGAACTCGAAGTCCAGCTCGTCGCGCTCCGGCGCCGCGTCCAGGTCCGAGCACATCTGCAACGCGATGTCGATCGATCGAATGCGTCAACTTCACTGGGTAGCGATTCAGTTAGGTTTTAGAGAGAAATAGGCGGCCGGTGCGTACATAGTAGGCGGTGACGACGCCGGCGGAGTCGTTGCCGACGAGCTTGAGCTTCATGCTGAACCACCCGAACAGGTACTTCTGCTTCGTCTGGAACCCGACGCCTGCAAGAAAGAAGCGACCGATCTAGACACCGCGTTTACCATTCGCCATGATCGATGCTACGAACTGAAGTAAGCTGGTAGCTTGGGTATACTATAGTGTATGCTTACCCGTCTTGTTGTCGAGGTAGAGGTACCACGTCTGGCCGTCGGGAGAGGTCTTGACGTGGTCCTCTGCGCCGCTGATCTCGAAGTTGTCGCCGAACGACGACGAGGCCGCCGCGTAAGCGCCCCTCAAGCAAGAAACGGCAACGGCGGCGCACGCCAGAAGAGCACCGATCGCACATGGACGCCGCCGCGACCCCATCGGTGACAACCCCCCAGAGGAAGATCGTATCGCCCAGGCCCCAGGGGAAACGGCAAAGCTGCAGGCAGATGCAGAGCAGAGTAGTGGTGTGTGCTTATGCTTTAGCCCAGGGCAAAGCTCAAGGCAAGGCAGAGGAGAGAGCACCAAGCAGGGTAGCTTGGCCTTTTTTTTTTTATAGGGAGCGGCTTTTATTTAAATAAAACAGCGGTGTTGAAGAAGCGTGTAGCTGGACACGACTCATCGCCGCTTGGCAACTTTCTGTGTGCACGCACGGCTAAGGCTGTCATCATTTCGCCTTCAGTTTCTAGCTTCTGATTTATTTTTCACTATTTATAAATTCATTTTTTTCTAAATTTTTAACTTTTTAAAGCTTTTTTGCCTGTTCTTTTTTTCCATATTCGTTCGCGTTGTCTGTGATAGGCTAACATATTTTTTATATTTTTTAATTTTTTTAAATTTAATTATGTTAAATAAGCCTCTGTCAGCTACAGTGCTTTTCAGCCATAAACCACCAAAAATAAGCCCAAATGATCACCACCTAAAATTACACCATTCCGGCCATCTCATCTTTCTCGAGAGCCTCCACTTCTTTGTCTCTTGTTTTATTACCTAGGGAGAAGACTATTTTAATCTTTCAATTTATGGGAGTTCGAAAAACATTTCTAACTATAAAATCATTCATTTTACACTTTTATCTATCGAAACCAGATCAAATCACCCTTTTCACCCTAAACCAACCCGGTTTTTGATAACTTGTCATCCACGTATATAGATTTCGCTGATGTGGCATACCTAGGTTCTTCTTCTTCGGCCAAAGGATGTGGGTGAGCACAAGTGGTGGCATAGTGAGACTCGGTGGCAGAATGGTGATAACGACGATGTCTTGGTGTGTTCCTGTAGATGGCTAAGCAGTTGGAGGAATTCTGCAGCGCATAAGTGGACGAAGGCGGATGGAACACAACAGTGATAGGGTTTCTGGGCGTGGAGAAGATGAATAGGGTGTTGACAGATTTTAGCATAGCCATGGTGTGGCACAGTACTGGCAGCCTCATGACGATGATGTGGCTTGGGGGATGTCGCCATGGCCAAGGTTAGTGATAGCGGCGGTGTCAAAGTAGGCAGATCTGGCGAAGACTAGTGTCAGAGGGCGCTGGAAGCAAGCAGGTCGGTAGAGTTGAGCAACGTCGATGGGGTAGGCTGAGAAAGAGAGAGATAGAGAGGAAGATGAAGTTGTTATGGGTTCGTGGCGGCCTGTTAAGCTTGGCAAGGTGGGAGAGCAGAGAGAGTGCTCAGAAAGATAAAGAATGAAAGCAGAGAGGGAGATGGTATGTGTGACACCTTGGTCCATGATGGTCCATATGTGTGTGCACATGAGGGTATGAGTTAGTCTCACCTTACTAGTTTAGCTTGTGAATCTCTTACATATAAGCCTAGGAGTTCCAATGGTAGCACCTCCGATTAACCTTTTTGCGCGAAGCGATGACGAAAGTGCAAGTGGGTTGCTACGTGTGTGTGGCCTATCTAGAATAGGGTTAGACCTAAGCCGGTTTAGACCCTAAGACGTTACAGTATGGTAGGTAGGCTACTCTAGTTTTTTCCTGATTAAGTGTTTTTGATTGTACTATATCTATCCACATAGAGGCCATGTGAGTAAAACCGTAACACCTGGTTGCCACGTTATCAAAATCGTGGTGGTTTTAACGAGGGGGTAGACTTGCATCAGTTTTGAGAGTCTAAGAGTGTAAAATGAATGGTTTTATTGTTGAGTGTTTTTTTTGGACTCGGATTGTAAGTTAGGGTAGAATGGAGTTCTTCGTTTTATTTATCATCACAAGCTTTTGCGTTGGAAAAAGAACAGTAGTGCTGTCATCACTATATATATTACTACTAGTACGTGCATTAGGTCCTGTTTGTTTCCACTTAAGATTATTATAATCTAGCTTATAAATCATAAGTGGAAATAAACAGTCCAAATTATAAGGTAGCTTATTATAATCTAATAGTCCAGATTATTGTAATCTAATAAGCTCAAAAAAGGAGTTTATTTCAGCTTATAGATCACCTTTTATCTAAATGACCATAAAACTTCAGAAAAATTACCCACCTTTGCCATTCATCAACTCCCCAATCTTTAAACATTATAAGCTCAAGGGCATTGTAGTCTTTAAACATTCGAATACAACAATTTATAACTCTGATAATCCAAGCTGCCAAACACCTGACAGCTTATTTCCCACCAGCTTATTATAAGCTAGCTTATATAATCTGCAACTATAAGCTAGATTATAATAATCTTAAGTGGAAACAAACATGCCTTTAGTATATTATTGAGGAGGGCACTAGTTGCCACGCACGAACTTGAGATCCAATCAGTACTATACTCATCAAGTCTATCCATCCGTCCGCGTGCTCGTGGCTGTCACATGAGCGTAATCATGCTCATATGGGCGAGTGGATTAGGTACCTGATTGCCGGGATCGAGGGGCATGTGTGGCTGCTGAGAGAGGGCAATATTAAAGGCAGGGGGCACCAGCAGCCAACCAACTCGCTCCTGCGCTGCGCTCCCACTCCGCACCGTGCGGGCGTCGTGCTCTCTGCCGTGTGCTCTCTCTTCCCTTCCTTTCCCTTGGTATATTGACCTACGTGCAATTGCGTGTATTCGTCTCAGCGACCGTTGGGATTGTGGATTCGACGCAGCCATGCATGCACCAATGCAATGGACATCTGTATATGTTGTGGACGCACATAGTTGCCATAGCTTGGAAAATGCATTGTGCACGGCGCATATAGATGGTAGCTTTGTGCAACGGCCACACTTCAAACTAGTATACCGTAATGGCCACTGCTACCCAGTGTGTCAAACGAGACTACAAGTATGATTGGTGTAAGACCGAAGATGGCAACAGAGTAAGGTGAATAATGACTACCGTTCTTGCGGTATGACCGCTCTCACAACATTAGAACTATCGCTCGGTGGTACTACCACATAAATACCTACGGTACTTTCGATTTTCTTGGCACTTTCAGAAAACAGCCCAACCACAATCTTTACAAAACTATTTGACCACTCTACCAAACTTGCAATGGTTCATCATAACATTATGCTGGACCTTCTCATATGGTCATTCAATAGCAAGATACTATAAGCATATTTTACCTTTTGAGTGGTGGCACTTCACTTTAGAAAGACCTGAAATTATGTTATAACACATCTTTTTCTACAAATAGCAAATACTTGTTTCGGATGGCGCATCCATCGGATAGGAAGAGGTGCATGACGCTATGATTAAACCTTGAGAGTATTAATCTAAGTGGAAGTGTGCATTGGATCCAGCCCGTACTCCTTACATTAGAAGTGAGACGTTGTGTCGTGGCGACTAGCCCCCCTGGTCCCCGTCCAATTACCCACTTTGATCTGATGAAAAGTTTTAATCCTTGGGTTCAGTAAAGTAATTACAACGATGCCCATTTAAAAAACCAGGTCTATCAATCTATAAGCTCAAGCCAGGAATCTTCCTGTTTCTACCATGTTCAAGTTCTTGTATTTTACAACAATTTGTTAAACTCAAGCCAAAAGACGTGAATTTTAATTTAAACAGTGAGAACACGATATAGGTGGCTGGTTGCTTTTGTATGTGTTTTTCAATATGGCAGTAGATGGTGGAGATATTGAGATAGACAACGTACATGATTTTAGACTTAAAAAACAGTTTAAAAATCTGTTTCAAAAAGTTATTCTGTTTATTTTAACTTTTGAAGAAATTACAAACACAAAAGAACAGCACTATAATCTGTTGTCATGTTGCTTCTTGCGGAGATTGCCACGTTGCACGTTGTGGAGCAAGCAGGACCTAAGAAGAGCTCCAGCAACATCCAGTTCAGCCACGGCGTCCACCGAATCAACTCAACGTACCGAATTAATTGTGCCATCCTTTTGCAGCTTAACAGTTGGCCTTTACTACTAATTAAGTTGTGCATGCTGTTAAACGAGTTGCTTTATCTTTATTCCTTTCTTGAAAGGTGAATGAGATGCTTTTGCAAGCCTTGTGTATGTAGGGCCTCAACCGACAGTAGTGGCGAGGGAGGAAGGAATAAAGGAGGATTTGTTGTTTTCTGCGTGTGGTGCACATTTGCACGAGAAAAATCTTAGGGACAGAAGAGAAAGGAAAAAAAAAGTTTCAGCTGGAGGAAGAAAAGAGAGACACCTTAGGGACGTGTGTGTGTGCATACGTTTCAAGTGTACCATTTCTTGTGTGCAGCAGTATACTCCTCTAGATATGAAGGTTTAAAATGAGAAGTATACATTTCAAGTGTACCATGTCTTATTTCTCTCTCTGTATTTTAATATTTACCAGTAAGATGCCACGCAATACGACGGAAACAGTCATAGATGTTGTCACACAAAACATAGGTTATATTTCATGTGGAATGGGAGATATCAGTGTAAATTAATAGGGTACGTCGCAATGGCAGACTTAGGATTCCGGCGATGGGGTGCAAATATGATAGTTTAAAGTACGTAGTACAAAAAATTTAATTATTTAAATGTAATAAATTACATGCAGGTGCAAATGCTGAGTATTTAGCTCATATAGGTACAACTATTGAGTATTTAACCCATATATGTGTGTGTGTGTGTGTATATATATATATATATATATATATATATACCTATCATATACTTATTTTTTCCAAAAAATTTAGAGGTTCAACTACATCTCCATGCCCCTGGTACGCCTAAAGGAAGAAGGAATCTTTTATTGCTCAGTTGTTTAGGCCGGCTTAGCAGGGCCATGTACCATCGACTATCGAGCTGGCCCAGTACAGGCCAAGTCGATTAGGCCCATGCCTTGCTAGCCCGGGAGGTGAAACGGCCGGGCTATTATTTGGGCCTGGGCCGCGTTGACTGGGGGTCTGTCGTGACTCGAGTGTGAATCAATATGAACGTGAGAAGCAAACGTGCCGTCCCCGTTGGCGGACATGGGGCCTGGGGTCTGGCAGTGGGATGAAACATACGACGGGTATTAAAAATAATTTTGACTTGTCAAGTAATAGGGTGTTTGAATTTTGATGTAATTGGCATTAGATGAAAATTGGTTAGTTTATTTTTATTAGTCTTTTCTTATTTAAGTTATTTCATAGCTAGTTTTATGTATGTAATATAAATACTAACCACAAGGTTAAGAGGATAGAGAAATTCAGAAAACTCGGCTGCGCAGTTATGATCAGAGCAATTTCTATGTGTTCCTGTTTATTCGTATGTGCAATTCAGAATTAGGCCAACAATTGGTATCAAAGTTGGGAGGTAGCGACGACAGTGCTGAAGGTAGTACTGATGATGATGATGATGATGATATGCTCAATTGTGCATCTGATGTCGGAGGAGTTCCATGGGCAGGACGTCAAGTTCGAGGCAGTGGCTCGTGGCAGACCGGATCTTCCACACAAGCACAAGAACGACCATGTCATCTTCACTATCGAATATGTGGGACAGCGTATGTGTGCCCTGAAAGAGGATTCCATCTATGTGGATAGCGACGAGGCAGAAGGGAGTTTCGGTAGAGTGGCACACCAGTGAGGTTCCTCTGCTTCGAGGGAGGCACGTGGGCTAACGTTGAGATGTGTTCACCGTCCTAAGTCGAGTACGAAAAGTTGAGTCCAGAACGTTAAGGAGATATGCTTTTCGTTTTGAGTTGAGTTCGGAATATTGAGGAGATGTGTTCGTCGTCCTGTGTCGAGTATGAATTAGGCAAATCGTAGTTGAAACCGACTGTCTCAAAAAATTAGATATGTGTCAAGATTAAGAGGGTGTTAGTCTAGTTAGAGTTTTTGTATGTAGATATATGTGTACCAGTTGAGTTGAGTTCTACATGTAACTATGCGCTTAGCTTGTATGTAGACAACTTCGTGTGGAGACGTAACTGGTAGTTCAAATAATGCGTGATGCTAAACTAGGAGTATGTCGAGTTAAGATTAGAGGGAGAATGTCGGAAATAATCTTGACTTATCAAGTAACAGGGTGTTAGAATCGTGATGCAATCGACATCGGATCAAAATTAGTTAGTTTATTTTCTTTGTTATGTTTTTGTTATTTAAGTTATTCTATAGATAGTTTTATGCATATATATACTATAAATACTAACCGCAAGGTTAAAGGTATAGAGAAATTTAGAAAACTCGACTACATAGTTACGGTGAGGATAATTTTTCAATATTCTTATTTGTATGTGTGTGTGTTTTCTCGTGGGCTGACGAGCACGTCGCAGAGTATGGGGCTAGGCCTCCTCGACGAGCACATCGCACAGAGTAGAATGCCTCGCCAGAGATTGACCCAGCCCAGCGAGCCTCCTCTGACCGAGATCACCTTGTCAGCGCTATGGAACAACAGCTTATCCCTGTCACACGACGGCAACAAGTCTAGCATGGCCGCCCGCCTAGTGCTCCACAACCTTGTCTTGGACGAGAAGACATGGAGATCATACTGCCAATTAACCCTCAGGGCCGAACTGCCTGTCAAGGGCGGCGATGGCAAAGCGCTCGTCGCCGCCGTCGAGAGTGCAATGCAAAGGACCAACTCCCCCCTCTCTGAATACACGCGGATGGGGGCTCAGGAGGAGCTCGAGCGATGGCTTCCCCGGGCCAGCCCTGTAGATGAAGAACTCGCAGAACAAAAGAAGCCGTTTGGAGCAGGCCGTCCACATCTGCCCCTAACATCATCACATACTAATGGCAAAACAATATGACTGTCTGTATCTACATTTGTGTTGGCTTCACTGTAGCAACCTCATGATAATTCTCTCGTATCCATCGCAAGTTTTCTGTCCATTTTTTAATCTCCTCGTGGCTGTCACATGAACACAGGGGCGGAGCTGGACCGATGGCTCGAAGTCCAGCTAAAAAATCGTTACTATTTACTATAGCTATTAATAAGAAAAGCTTTGATATCTTTTCTTTGCGTAGGCTGGACCCAAGGCTGGCTACGCCACTACATGAACATATCCTAAAATTAAAGTCCAAAAATACCATGTAATTTGACACAAGGGAATACAAAACCACATACGAAAATGTGCTTTCATTTGGGCATAAAAACATCCGAACATTTCTTCGTCCTCTTACTGTTACAGATTTGGAGCGCACACGCAGCTCTTCCAGGTCTTCGATCGACCCGCTTTCGTTAACTCAGTTTGCCGTCAATCGTCGCTCGTCAGAAATCGTACACGACGACGTGGGGTTCTGAACTTTCGAGGCGCTCCTAAACCCTCATTTGCTCCCACCCGAAGCGTCGATTCCTCGGGCCCTTTCCACGGGCTGGGCCGATGTTTGGGGTGCATTTACTCGGTGGGCTGACGCTGGCCTGGTCTTCGCTCGTCCCATCTGGCCTCGCATCGTTCACTGTCAGTCTGTCAGTTGCCCAATCTCCTTGCTGCATAGTTATAGAGATATTTTTTAGAACTGCATTATGCAGCCATGGTGCTGCTTGACTGATCATCTAGGAAGTTGCCGAAATATGGTATGCGATTGACGTGTGTGCCAGCAACAAAAGAGAACTTGGACTCGCCTACTCGATATCAATAGAGGACTCTCGAATATCACACCGGTCCAAACATGCTGAGGTTGCTGTGGTTAACGTTCGTCAAACTGAAAGCTACTTCCAAAACTCTTTCCTGGATGATTGTTTAATTTGCCAGTACTCAGTGACGGAGTCAGAATTTAGTTACGTCCCGGATTTAATGGTGGGATAATTTAGGCTATCTAGATTGGACTATAAAAATATCACCTACACTGAACTAAATTTATCCGAGCTATATACTAGATATTTTTTCACACTCCGAGCTGAAGCCTATCCTACCTGAGATGTGGATCCGCCCCTGCCAGTTCTCATCATACTCATCAAGTGCACCAGCACCACCATGTGGTTGGATAGATATTTTATCGAAGCAGTTACAGAGCCTAAACCGAACCGGATCAAAACCGAACGGCTAATAACAATTCAGACGGCTCCTCCCCTCCCCTCCTTTCCTCGCCGAGCCCACTTGGCAATGTGCGACCGCGGCAGTGAGGTCTGCTGTGCCAACCGCCGATGTCCTCCCTCCTTTGCCTTTCCTTACCCGATGCGTCCGATTCGGACTACATCGAGTCCAAGTCCTCTCATGGCTCCTCGTATCCACCACATTCTAACCCTAGCAGCGATTGGCTGATGGTGGTAGGCAACGGCCAGAGCGATTGGGAGCAGAGGTTCCGAGGCTGAGGGGTGGCCGATCGAGGGCGTAGCCCGCGTGCGTTGTGTGGCTAGGACGGTAGTGGGAGTGGATTGGTGAACCGTGCCTTGATTGTTAGGGGTTAGGACTTAGGATGGGATGGATTGTTCTTTCCGCTAAAGATTTACGATGCATACGATTAAAGAGAGTCTCTCGAGTGATTTTTTTGATGATTATGATTCAAGTGGATGCTTCTATTTTTCTATTTAAGACTGGAACTTTGTGCAAAATGGTGGCTAACTAACTAGGTTGGACTAATGCCAGTCTCCATGTGTTTATAGACTGGGGAGCTTTGTACGGTTACTTGTATCTTAAAGATTTTTGCACTTCCTTGCGAATCATAGGCTTTGATGGCTGCTTTTTGTGTTGATATTAAGATGGAATTTGTCAGTTCTTCTATTCTCTTTTCGTAGGAATTGGCAAATTCGATCGACTTCATTGTTAAATACTAACTAGTGAATTGACCCTTGTGATTACTGACCATTTGTTAGGTTGTCTTGAGAATTTTGTACTCCTTTATGCAAATTAGGTATCGTGGTTGCGTCGGTTATTGAATCATGAGCTGAGTGTTGCAACTCGATCGACTTGCTAGCTTTCAAGTGGGTTTATGGTTGTAGTCCAAATCGGTTGTTTGTTGGTAGCCGACTGGTGACAAACTATTCTATCAAATTGAAAGAAAAGAATTGATAGTAGGAGGCAAGGCAAGCTATTTTAGAATGCACTTCCTACTTCACCGAGTTTGATCATGTGTGTTACGTTGCAAATCAATCGATGAGATTTGGTAAATCCACTGAACTCCACCAAAGCTAACTCTAGAGGATATTCACTCATGTTTCAATATATCATCTTAGTTTACAAAAATTTGCTTTCCGGTAGTATATGTATGTATTTACTCATTGGTTTCTGGTTGTTATCTTTGCAGGTACTTTGCATAATTGCTTGTCAAGAGGCAAAAGCTTGGCCCTTTTATTCTAGATCTTCCATGCACATCTCGCTTGTTGAATCAAGGTAAGGCATTACATATTCGTTCACTAACTCTAGGCCTTTTTGTCTTCTTGCAAAAGGCAGAGTATTTTTCTTGAGTGGAAATTTACTAGATGTGCTATTATCTTATAAGCCAGCAAACATGGTTGATTTAAAAAAGATGCAAAAATGTTTTTTTGCTTTTGTTCTGATATTTCTTTGTACAAACACAGACTAGACAAATATTGTACATTCTACCTAGTTTCTATTGTCATGGTTATAGAGACAAAGAAAAGCTTTTTAGATATCTTGTGTTTCAGTGTGTGCTTCAGTGTACTCTAACTTCAAATCAGTTGTAGCTTAGCTAGTAATGCTTCACATTACTCTAGTGAAGACAAGGGTTAAAATTCCAACTCTTCTACATTGTGGATTAAAGTCTACATGCACACCACCCATACCCTCTTCTTCTTCGCGTCTCACGTGAAAGTTGGGTATAATGATGGATCATAGTAATCTCTTATCTCTGGGTGATGGAGCTGTTCAAAAATATGGTTTCTTTGTTTATCGTGTTTTGGGGGTAATCTAAGTGAGGAGATGGTGTTTTAGTGAAGATTGTGCAAGCTCTAATAATTTTGTGTTTTAGATTGGTCTAGGTGATTTTTATTAACATCATCTTCTCTCATCGTAACAAGCATTTTATTTCACCTTGGTGCACATCTGGTCTAGTTTGATGGAAAATAACAAGAAAATATAATAGTATAACATTCATCCGACAACACAAGTGAACTAAAGTTAAATAGAAACGAGGTTATGGCACTGGTGCACATGCGCTCTAGGTTTATGAAAAATAACAAGGAAATATAGTAGGGTAGAAGTTCATGCAACGACACAGCTGAATGGCTATGGCACTGAAACACTCATCATTTGGAATTATACCACATCATTAATTCTTGTATCTCCTTGTTGACTTCATTTGCTTCATTCAGCTTGGAATGTATCAATTACAAGGCTAATTTTTTTTTTCTGAAGATGCATATACTCTCCTGTGGAACAATGATAAAATATCAATTTAAATCTGAACCACTAACAAAGAAGAATTAGAGAAAGGAAGATGGGATGTAATTACCATTGTGACAATGTTTGCCAACCTTGTTCCGTTCCAATATTCCATGAACTTTAGAAAAATAAGCCATATGACGAACTGGGATATAAAACAACCATAAAACATGGTTGCGTTGCAAAATGTAGAAATATAGCACAATTCTGATAATGATCAATATCTATCATTTTGTTGTGGAATATCCATAACACGAATAGGCCATGATGTGAGAAGCAAGCTACCCCATTTAGCAATAGATGTTCCATTTGATATTACGAAATCAATATATACTTGCACACCTTTGAGCTATTTTACAATAAGAAAACTAATAAATTTTGGTGAATATATGTACATGCTACACGATAGAAAAAGATGGGAAAGTAGAAAGAAGATTTATTGTATTTATTAGTATAGTGCGCTTATCATACTTAGAAACAACCATTGAATCCAAAACTTGTATCTCTTCCTTCATGGTATTGATAATGAAGCACGTCTGATATAATTTGAAAAAATGCTAAATGATTTAAAGAAGCACCGCAAGTGATTGAAATATGTACACCAATTTAGTTTTATTCTACTAATACTTAGTTTTAATTGTTTCACTTATAATATAGAATTGCTCCACAAGCACATTTGATTTGTTGCACTAACAATTTTATTTCTTATGAACATCGCGACGAATGTGTGGAACATTGAAACCAAATAAGTAAAACATTGGCCTATTTCCCTTTAGAACTTAATGCGTGAAATATTGTGAATGAAATATTAAACATCGAAACCAAATGTGTGGAACATTAGTCCATTCCCTTTGATTGGATGGAACTTAATGGCGTTGAGGTCATAGTGAGGAGCGGAGGAGATTGAGTTGGAGATGGAAACAGTACGGGATGTGGCAAAGGAGGGGGGTGGCGATATGGAAGCAAGCGCTAACTAAGGAGGTTTAAAGGAAGGTGGAGGCATTGACGATGACGGCCATAATTCAACCTAATGGATATAAAAGTTCTTTGATTTTTAGAGATGGTTTGAGATTGCAGTGTGAAAGAATAAGTTAATAGTGGCAAATTACAAGAGGAAGACCCCTCTATTTATAGGCTGAATAGATTACTTTACAGCAAATAAGTCATCACTTATAGCGTAAGAAAAATATTGCTTCTTTTCTAAGGAAAACGCAGGCATAAGTGATGACCTTACTTCTGTGATGACGTCTGCCATGACATCACAACTTAATGGGTAAGTAATATGATTTTATGTATCCATATTTGTGTTATCTTCACTGTGGCATCCTCATTATAATTCTCTCGTATTCATGGCAAACTTTAGATTTTAAAGATTTTTTCTAAAATACCATGTAATTCGACTCAAGGATTACAAACATTCTAACCCTAGCAGCGATTGGTCGATGGTGGTAGGCAACGGCAGAGCGATTGGGAGCAGAGGTTCCGAGGTCGAGGGTGGCCGATCGAGGCGAGCCTGCGTCGTTGTGTGGCTAGGACGGTAGTGGGAGTGGATTGGTGAACCGTGCCTTGATTGTTAGGGGTTAGGACTTAGGATGGGATGGATTGTTCTTTCCGCTAAAGATTTACGATGCATACGATTAAAGAGAGTCTCTCGAGTGATTTTTTTGATGATTATGATTCAAGTGGATGCTTCTATTTTTCTATTTAAGACTGGAACTTTGTGCAAAATGGTGGCTAACTAACTAGGTTGGACTAATGCCAGTCTCCATGTGTTTATAGACTGGGGAGCTTTGTACGGTTACTTGTATCTTAAAGATTTTTGCACTTCCTTGCGAATCATAGGCTTTGATGGCTGCTTTTTGTGTTGATATTAAGATGGAATTTGTCAGTTCTTCTATTCTCTTTTCGTAGGAATTGGCAAATTCTGATCAGCTTCAGATTGTTAAATACTAACTAGTGAATTGACCCTTGTGATTACAGCCATTTGTTAGGTTGTGCTGAGAATTTTGTACTCCTTTATGCAAATTAGGTATCAGGGTTGCGTCTGGTTATTGAATCATGAGCTGAGTGTTGCAACTCGATCGACTTGCTAGCTTTCAAGTGGGTTTATGGTTGTAGTCCAAATCGGTTGTTTGTTGGTAGCCAGACTGTGGTGACAAACTATTCTATCAAATTGAAAGAAAAGAATTGATAGTAGGAGGCAAGGCAAGCTATTTTAGAATGCACTTCCCTACTTCAGCTGAGTTTGATCATGTGTGTTACGTTGCAAATCAACTGATGAGATTTGGTAAATCCACTGAACTCCACCAAAGCTAACTCTAGAGGATATTCACTCATGTTTCAATATATCATCTTAGTTTACAAAAATTTGCTTTCCGGTAGTATATGTATGTATTTACTCATTGGTTTCTGGTTGTTATCTTTGCAGGTACTTTGCATAATTGCTTGTCAAGAGGCAAAAGCTTGGCCCTTTTATTCTAGATCTTCCATGCACATCTCGCTTGTTGAATCAAGGTAAGGCATTACATATTCGTTCACTAACTCTAGGCCTTTTTGTCTTCTTGCAAAAGGCAGAGTATTTTTCTTGAGTGGAAATTTACTAGATGTGCTATTATCTTATAAGCCAGCAAACATGGTTGATTTAAAAAAGATGCAAAAATGTTTTTTTGCTTTTGTTCTGATATTTCTTTGTACAAACACAGACTAGACAAATATTGTACATTCTACCTAGTTTCTATTGTCATGGTTATAGAGACAAAGAAAAGCTTTTTAGATATCTTGTGTTTCAGTGTGTGCTTCAGTGTACTCTAACTTCAAATCAGTTGTAGCTTAGCTAGTAATGCTTCACATTACTCTAGTGAAGACAAGGGTTAAAATTCCAACTCTTCTACATTGTGGATTAAAGTCTACATGCACACCACCCATACCCTCTTCTTCTTCGTCTCACGTGAAAGTTGGGTATAATGATGGATCATAGTAATCTCTTATCTCGGGTGATGGAGTCGTTCAAAATATGGTTTCTTTGTTTATCGTGTTTTGGGGGTAATCTAAGTGAGGAGATGGTGTTTTAGTGAAGATTGTGCAAGCTCTAATAATTTTGTGTTTTAGATTGGTCTAGGTGATTTTTATTAACATCATCTTCTCTCATCGTAACAAGCATTTTATTTCACCTTGGTGCACATCTGGTCTAGTTTGATGGAAAATAACAAGAAAATATAATAGTATAACATTCATCCGACAACACAAGTGAACTAAAGTTAAATAGAAACGAGGTTATGGCACCGTGCACATGCGCCTAGGTTTATGAAAATAACAAGGAAATATAGTAGGGTAGAAGTTCATGCAACGACACGGTGAATGGCTATGGCAATCAAACACTCATCATTTGGAATTATACCACATCATTAATTCTTGTATCTCCTTGTTGACTTCATTTGCTTCATTCAACTTGGAATGTATCAATTACAAGGCTAATTTTTTTTTCTCAAGATGCATATACTCTCGTGGAACAATGATAAAATATCAATTTAAATCGAACCACTAACAAAGAAGAATTAGAGAAAGGAAGATGGGATGTAATTACCATTGTGACAATGTTTGCCAACCTTGTTCCGTTCCAATATTCCATGAACTTTAGAAAAATAAGCCATATGACTAATCGATATAAAACAACCATAAAACATGGTTATGCGTTGCAAAATGTAGAAATATAGCACAATTCGATAATGATCAATATCTATCATTTTGTTGTGGAATATCCATAACACGAATAGGCCATGATGTGAGAAGCAAGCTACCCCATTTAGCAATAGATGTTCCATTTGATATTACGAAATCAATATATACTTGCACACCTTTGAGCTATTTTACAATAAGAAAACTAATAAATTTTGGTGAATATATGTACATGCTACACGATAGAAAAGATGGGAAAGTAGAAAGAAGATTTATTGTATTTATTAGTATAGTGCGCTTATCATACTTAGAAACAACCATTGAATCCAAAACTTGTATCTCTTCCTTCATGGTATTGATAATGAAGCACGTCTGATATAATTTGAAAAAATGCTAAATGATTTAAAGAAGCACCGCAAGTGATTGAAATATGTACACCAATTTAGTTTTATTCTACTAATACTTAGTTTTAATTGTTTCACTTATAATATAGAATTGCTCCACAAGCACATTTGATTTGTTGCACTAACAATTTTATTTCTTATGAACATCGCGACGAATGTGTGGAACATTGAAACCAAATAAGTAAAACATTGGCCTATTTCCCTTTAGAACTTAATGCGTGAAATATTGTGAATGAAATATTAAACATCGAAACCAAATGTGTGGAACATTAGTCCATTCCCCCTTTGATTGGATGGAACTTAATGGCGTTGAGGTCATAGTGAGGAGCGGAGGAGATTGAGTTGGAGATGGAAACAGTACGGGATGTGGCAAAGGAGGGGGGTGGCGATATGGAAGCAAGCGCTAACTAAGGAGGTTTAAAGGAAGGTGGAGGCATTGACGATGACGGCCATAATTCAACCTAATGGATATAAAAGTTCTTTGATTTTTAGAGATGGTTTGAGATTGCAGTGTGAAAGAATAAGTTAATAGTGGCAAATTACAAGAGGAAGACCCCTCTATTTATAGGCTGAATAGATTACTTTACAGCAAATAAGTCATCACTTATAGCGTAAGAAAAATATTGCTTCTTTTCTAAGGAAAACGCAGGCATAAGTGATGACCTTACTTCTGTGATGACGTCTGCCATGACATCACAACTTAATGGGTAAGTAATATGATTTTATGTATCCATATTTGTGTTATCTTCACTGTGGCATCCTCATTATAATTCTCTCGTATTCATGGCAAACTTTAGATTTTTAAAGATTTTTTTCTAAAATACCATGTAATTCGACTCAAGGATTACAAAACCACATATTAAAAATGTATTTTCATCTGGGCATAAAAAAACACACACGGGGGATTTCCGAACATTTCTTTGTAATTTCGAATTCGTACTGTTACTGATTAGTACGCATGTCCAGGGGTTTGATGATTCGATCCGCTTTCATCAACGCAGTTTGTTGTCACTTGCCAGAAATCATAAACGAAGGCCGGAATGCGTGAGGTTCCCTGAGACGCTTTAAACCCTCATTTGTTCTCATCCGAAGCGTCGAATTCTCGGGCCCTTTTCCACGGCTGGGCCGAAAGTTGGGACACATTCACTCGCTGGGCCAACGCTGGCCTGGTTCACTCGGCCCATCTGGCCTCGCATCATTCACTGCCAGAGAGTCCAAACTCTCTGGTAGGCATCATTCGAATATTTTCTTTTTAATAATTATTTAAATTTAGGATCGTTGGATTAGAAATCTAATAACCTATTTTTTTTGGAGGAGGGGAAGATTTTTTTTGACCAGTGGAGGAGAATTTATGACTGTTGGATCTCTAATCTAATAATCATAAATCTAAATAATAGTTAAAAAGAAAATATCCGAATGATGTTTATCAACACCGATAAAAAAAGAGTCTAATCTCCTCTTTTTTTAGAACTACAGTATGCAGTTAGCCAAAATATGGTATACGACGGAATTATTGGAGTGTGTGCCAGCAACTCGAGAGAACTTGGAATCCACGGAGGAGATATGCTTCTGGTACCGCCACTAGATATGATATCAACAGAAGAGTCGAAGATCACACTGGTCCAAACTCCATATCAAAACTGAAGCAGCAGCACCAGCATGTAATTATGCATCTTCAGAGCAGCATATGAAGTACTTGACATAGTTCGGAGATCGCTAAATTATCTTTCCGTCGCTGCAACTTTCTTTTGGCATTCTAGTTTCTATCCATATCAAAACTGAAGCATCACAAGCCAAAAACATATGGGGCAGTGGTAATCGAGTGAATAAACATACACCAACATGGCACTAAAACATTTTAGAAAGTGTCTATACAACATTCGACTATTTTTTAAAATAAAAATAGTCAAATCTTAGGACGTTGGATGGTGATCCAACGTTTCAGATCTTTTTTTAAAAAAAGTGTTTATATGAGATATTTTTTAGAGTGGATGCTTATATGAATAGATCTGTTAGATAGAAATTCAACGTTCTCAGATCATCTATCTAAAATAGTCAAATATTCTATAGCACTTCTCTAACATTTTATTCCATCCTCTTTTATTCGTTGAGCATGCGCACACGGTGGCAGCGCTATGAACAAGACGCTAACATCAAAAACTAAATAAACAAGTGAATCAAAACGAAGTCCCAAAAACACAAACGGAAGTCCCCTTCCTCGTCCCGACGCCGCCTCTGTTTCACCACCCCGTTTTATTGCTTGGTTCTCCCAGACACCGACGTACGCCTTGGTTCCAGTGGATTCCCCCTGCTCAGGCGTCCACGATCTCGCCGTCGTCCGTCGACGCCAGGATCAGCTCCGGGTGCATGGACGCCGGGGCCGCCTTCTTGATGGAGCCGTCGATGCCGTTCGGCCGGCCGAGCGCCTTCAGCGCCAGGTGCGCCGCCTTCTGGCCGGAGATCATCATCGCGCCGAACGTTGGGCCCTGCAACCACCACGCACAAACGAATGCTTAGTCCAAGAATCGAGAGGGGTTCCAAGAACTCTTGTAGAAATGCAAAATTTGATCCTTCTTACCATTCTCGGGGCGCCGTCGATCTCGGCGACCTCCATGCCGGTGACGATCATTCCGGGGACGACCTCGCGGGTCAGGCGGACGATCTCGTCCTCGGCCGTGTTCATATCAAGCGCGCGCATCCCGGGCACCGCGTCGATCATCCCGATGTCCTGGAGCCGTTTGACTCCGGTGGCTCCAAACGGCCCGTCGTGGCCGCAGGAGCTTACAACCACCTTCGCCTCCATGATGTTCGGGTCCATGCACGACTGTGTGTCGTGGTTCATGGACACGAGCGCCCAGTTTGTGACCACGCCGCCGACGCGGCCCTCCTTTACAATGAGGTCTTCCACGGCGACGGCGTTGAACAGTTTTACGTTTGGCCGCGCGAGGAGGCGGCTCATCACGGTGGAGGTGAAGAGCGCGGCGTGCTTAATCACGGCATAGTCCTCCTCCTCGTCGTACGCGACGCCGAGCTCGTCGAGGAACAGGTGCGCCGGCTTGCGGACGACCATGGCGGAAAAGAGCTGGCCACCGAGCCAGGCGCCGCCGCCGGGGGAGACCGACTGCTCGATGATGGCGATGCTGATGGAGGGGTCCTTGGACAGCTCGTACGCGCAGGACAGCCCCGCCGAGCCGGCGCCGACGATGACGACATCGGTGTCGGCGTGGGTGATCATATCCGTCATGTAGCGACGGGTCATCTCGCGCGAGACGGTGGACTCCTTGATGGGGCTGAACTTGATGGCGTTGAGGTCGTAGGGAGGGGTGGAGGAGGAGATGGAGTTGCAGATGGTGCCGGTGCGCGGGGCGGCGACGGAGGAGGGGGAGCACGCGGCCGCGGGGAGGCGCGCGCCTGCGAAGGAGGTCTTGAGGAGGCTGGAGGCGGTGGTGGCCATGGCTGCCTTGTGGAGGGGGCTCTGGGCGTGGCTCAGGATGAGAGCTAGGAGCTCCTTGGGTGCAGGAGACCGTGCAGCCGGGGATGACTGTGAGAGGATAAGGCGCCGTGGCAGGCTATAAAAAGAGGAGGGAGTGCAAATATCTGGAGATTGTGTCTACGTGTCAGCAGATTGGAGGGTGTGGCTTCGGATTGATTGGGGAAGATATTTTTGGTAGGGTTTATGGAGGTCTTTTGGCCCTATTCCAATAATTTTTTTGTCAATTTGGTTTTTTAGAATTTAGCTTTTAAACAGGGTAATTTTTAAGGTGGTTATTATAAATCATTTATAGAAGTTACTATAGGAACTGTTTTGAATCTAAGTGGCTCCTTAATATGAGTGTATCTTACTCCTTCAATATCTCACAATTAGCTAAAACATAAAAACCACAGCCAAAAGTCATAGCACGTTTGAACAGAGTCTTTGTTCTCTCGATGAATTGCCTCGAGAAAGAAAGGTGAGATGGGGACTTGTTACTGTACTTAATACATATGTTTTGTTTTTTTTTAGCTTATTTCAGTTTATGGTTTATGTCATATGATTTCACTCGAACAAACAAATAGGACGGTTTCTTCGCTGTTATTTCGAAATGGCTTATCGAAATAGTCTTTTAGAAACAGCTTATTAATTTTCGATTCGTTTATACGAACATTTACACTAGAACTAAAATCCATAAACTGTGTCCCAAGAGATGAGACCTGTAGTACTACTAGCATACCCCGTTACTCCTACACCGTTGGTGTGGTTAGCACATCTGCACATGGCAATGTCTTTTGGAGAAAATGCATCGTTCGATAAAGAATCTCTACCGTTTCTGCTGTATTAGTACTACAAACTTTCGTCGCCAGTTTGTCGCTCATATTTGGAGTAGATGGTTATTGCGATCCTTTGTACATGCTGCATTTTTATGGGAGTTAACTAGCTGCTTTGCTGTTTGAATTCCAATCTAATCCATGTTGGTTATGGTGAGATTGCTGTAGATATCATGGACTCCACAATTTCGTCCTCGGTAGCGCCTCTTTGAACCAAAAGATCGCAGGTAAAAATATCTGTAGCTGTTTCAGCTTCGTCCACACATCCGACAAATTTCATATCGCCTTTTTTTGACCGATATTTTTTTTGGAGTGTTGATAAATATAACTCGGATGTTTTCTTCTTAACTATCATTCAGATTTGTGATCATTGGATTGTGTGTTGATAAAAAGAGCACATTAGATCTCTAATCCAACAGTCTTAAATATAAACGATTGTTAGAAAGAAAACATTCGAATAATACTAGACACATTTTTTTTTGTTGCATACTTTTGGGAGTGGATGTTTGCATGCAGTCAATATCCAAAATTACGCAGCACGAATTGAGGCCGTTGAAGTGCTTGTCATGTCTCGTCAGCAAACCGCACCACTTGGGGAAATGGACCGTATGACGAGTAGTTAAGCCATTCCACATACCATAATCTCAATTATCTTGGTACCAAATAATTGCGATGGCATGCTTCTGTTGATGTGATCGAGGCTTAGTGAAAACTGTCATCTACAATAGACTTTGTGCCACACATTTTTGGCCCACCTGATTCTTGGAAGTGGCCCTGGATCCAAAAGGCCTTTTCTACAGAAAAGATCACGTCTCTGTACCCATGCCCCTTTCCTTGTTTTGTGTGAGCATGTGAGCCATGTATTTGCTGGCCAACATGTAGTGGCGAGATAGATCTTTTGAGCCACTGCAGTAACAGCTATGATTTTGACATGAGATATTTTTCTACCATGAGTCGGTTTAAAATCATTTAACTGCATAAACAGAAAAGTATTTTTATGAGGTAAATGCTCCAGCTGCCCAAAGACAGCGGATATGGATTACACAAGTGGCTAGCATATGAGTGTATTCTTTTTTATTATAGCTTATGGTTTTTAGCTATGATATGTAGCTGTTAGGTTGTTCATGTGAGAGATTACAGAGTAACAGAAACTCACGTGCGGTTTTTACCGATATAAATGAAGTCGATATAATATGTACTACAATTAACTAGTAGACCTTATCTTAAAAAGATATTCCGTTTAAAAGTTAGTTACTATAGAAAAATAAAAAAACAGCTTTTTTGAACCTGAAAAAAAAAACAGGGCAATCCCACCAGTGCCATACTGTTCACTCACACGCATGTCATTACCGCATCAATAATGGTTGCACTATATAGCTAATATGACAGTCTCATTTGATAATTTATGGCCATTCTTATGTCCGAGATCTTTCCTGGCTAGCCGGGGTGTCCCCACATTCGTACCATTTGTCCATGATCATTGATGATAATGGCGTGCCTAGTACAAGTGCAATACATTGTTTATCTACACATGCGGACATGCCTCGTCTTCCTTTCTAAATTAGAGAAGAGCAATCCAGCATTATTATTGCTTCATTTGCTTGTATAATTCTGCATGGTCACTAATATGATGGTCCGTTTGACAATATGTTGCCATTCCACGTCCAAGATATGAATGCAGCTTTTCTGTTCATTCTCTTTGTCCCTCTCGTATTTTTGTTGATGTGGCAAACATTCAAAGTATTTTTTCTGTCTTTCTCGTGCTTTGGATCTTTACCACAATGACAAAAACATAAGAAAGACAGACAGAAGGAAACAGAAAAACTACGTTCCCAAGATATTCCCTGGCTAGTCGTGGTGTCCCCTCGTCCATACTACTTGTACATGCCTTGTTGTAAACGTGTGCCCTCAACTCCCTAACTTGTAGGAGAGCATTGTCACACCAATAATGATTGTACTGTTTTACATGGCTGTTGATATGATGCTCTCGTATAAAATTCGTGGTCATGCTATCAGGCCCGGCCGTGGGGGGGCGAGCGGGGCGGCCGCCCTGGCCCCCAAAACTCAGGGGCCTCTATTTCCAGTAGATATTGCAGAAATGTTTGATATGAATTTTTAAGGTAATATCTATAAACTCTTTGATATGAATTTTTCTTTAATACATAACGTATTTTAAGTGTTTGTTGGTAAATTATATATATATATATATATATATGTGTGTGTGTGTGTGTGTGTGTGTGTGTGTATGTAGATTTATATTTAGATATTTATACTAGGGCCTCTATTCCTAGTTTCGTCCCGGGCCCCTAAAATCCCAGGACCGGCCCTGCATGCTATGTCCAAGATATATCCTGACTAGCCATGGTCTCTCCTTATTCATGCTGTTTGTACATGATGATTGACGAAAAGATGTGGCTAATATTACATTGTTAAATTATGGTACAAACTCGTATATGTGTTTAAATGGACATATACGTCAATCTTGTCTCAGTTTTATAATCTTTTAGAACTCCTATTTCCAAGCTTATATATGTATCCTGTAGTCGCATGGTTAAAATACGCCGAAGTTACTTATACTTGTAATCTCTTCTCTATACAGTGAATTTTGTTTTCATGTATTCGTAATTTTTTCTGCAAGAGTTTTACATGTTAAATCCATGTCTCCTGCTATTTTGATCATTTATTTTTGTCCTGCGTTTCATAACAAGTGATATCAGAGCACACGAAGATCATCTCAAAAAAACAATGGCGTTCGCGTTTGAAAATCTTAGCGAATATGAAGCGAAAAAGCAAAAGTTTCCGTTTCTGAGTTAAAGACTCGAGGTAGCCGGTAGAAATAGATCAAGAGGAGCAGTTGTTTGTGTTAGAAGCAAAGCCGCGTGAGAGGAGGCATTGGTGCCTGTTAGGCAACGACTGCGGTTTAGGGAATGTACAATGCAAGATGTTTATATATGAATACTTAAAGAGAGAGAATATAGTCACATCATCAAACACCCATGCAAAAGTTATTTCCTCCAATGCAAGCATCTCTTCTGTGGGTGCTTAGATGCTATATTATCTATTAATAGATATAGTTATACACATAAGTACCTACTAAGCACCGATGCTTATTTAAGCATCGATGCTTCAAAATAAGTATCTTATCTATCCTATGTGGTAAGAAAAATCAGTTTTTCATTGCTAAATATCTCTCTAAGCGTCTGCATTGTACATGCTTTTGTAACTTTTGGCTGAAATTTTTAAATTTTAACTGTTTATGATACAGATTATGAAGAGAGATACTCATTTGTTATGTTGGTAACCATTGGTCTGCTTGCAAGTCTAGCGAATTGCCGAATTGGCA
Organism: Bonia amplexicaulis; assembly: GCA_036346245.1. NCBI lineage: Eukaryota > Viridiplantae > Streptophyta > Magnoliopsida > Poales > Poaceae > Bonia > Bonia amplexicaulis. Next base: position 3,902,056 of record CM070755.1, read on the forward strand.
CCGGGGCTGCGGGGCCAGAGGATCGTTTCTCTCGTCGCCTGCTTCTGCCCGCGCGCCCTTGGCCGATCCGAGCTCGTCCGAAGCATCTCGTAAGTGGCCACGTGCGCGGCGCGGGGCGGGGCAAGCCTCAGGATCTGCGACGCGCGCCGGGAGAAGCCGAATCAGCCGGCCGCGCGTCAGAAAGGAAAGAGCCCAAGCACCGCAGCTCAGCTCGAGGCTGGTGCTCGGCGCTGGGCGGCGTGAAGAAGAACCTCATGCCGCGCCCGCGCCCGCGCCCGCCGTTCCAACTCCACCTGGACCTCGCGCAAAACTGGTACGCACGGGCTGCCGTTCACCGCGGGGCCTGCTCCTTCGCTTCCAGGCTGGGCCGTGTGCAGGGCACGAGAAGGCCGCCTCGGCTGAAAGTCCGGCCCGTATGGAGGCATTATGCCCGGTGAGGCCACGTGTCGGCATGCGTCTAGAAGCAGTCGAGCGTAAACAGTGGCGTGTTGGCCAGTCGGAGCAGGGCTACACGGAGCCGGAAGTCTGATGTGGACGATAAAATGTTTCTTCCCATGCTTACTTGGTCGTCCGTACTTCCTTTCTCCCTGTCGAGCCCAATCCTTATCGTTTTTTCTCGAGATTATGAAGAGGATAAATGCACATCACACTTACATCATATAGCACAGGTACACACGATATGTATATCCAACTAAATCACATCTAGATTCAAAATAAAGATCATAGGATATATTCTGAATTTATCTAGTACCTTATGAAACACAAGCATATTTTTTTCATCGACGTACATACGTATGTGAAAATAAGCGCACACGTTAAATCTATAATTCAAACACAAGTGAGCCAAAATGCTCAACAGCAATCGTAGCCAACTGAGCTACACTCAGTCCTAATTGACTCCACCGGCAAGCCCCACCTGCAAGTTGCAATCAGCTACAAATATGTATGGGATTATATGTGTATGGAGCAGTTAGAGAGGCATTTCATTTCTGCACTTAGCATTCCGTATATATGTCATGCATTGCAGCAGTAGCCATGTGGATGGCTAATACAACAATAATAACAGAATCTTTTATTCAAAACAAATTAGAATAGACGCGAAATAAAATCTCCTTAGGATCAAAGAAAGAAGAGCCTTGCAATAAAACCTATAAGGCAAAAACTCTAAACCTACATCCATCTATCTCAGTAGAAAGACTAAAACATCATCTCTAAACCAAACATCATCTCTAAACCTTCTTTTTATATTATGGTTTCGATTCGTAGATTATGGATGGTTAATGCCTCTAAAAAATGTGGATGGTTGCTGCGCAAGTCTTAGGGCCTGCTCCAAACAAGTTACAGCCGTGGCTTTTTGCCTTTTTTATTGTAGATTTTTCGCTGTAAATACACGGTAACCGTTAGATTTTTAAGTCAAAAAAAATAAGAAATAATAATAAAAAATGAGAAAATTTAAAAAAATACCGCTATAATTTTGGAACAATGCAAATAAATAAGAAAAAAGCTAAAATTTAAAAAAAACATAAGTTGAAGCCGCTTGGAGCAATCTTAATTACCGAGGTTACTGTAGACTGTCTACGCAGACGGATGGCTGGAGGAGTACGTACGCAACCGATCTCAGCTTTTGTGCAACTAGAGCTAACCACTGCTACTGTCCAAAATGTGCACGAATCAAGTTTTGTCCTCGTGCGAAACCGATCAAAGCCCAGGACGCCAGCGTCGACGTGGCGACCATAACTCACGGTTGCAACTCTCACCTGCACCACTACAGGCTAGATTGCCACGATGATAAGCATCGAAAGATCGAAGCGAGACGTCACCGAGTTGCATCCAAGGATGGATCGCATGCAGCTTTTGGGACGTCACCCCCTCCCTATATATACAGCGGGGGTCCAAGGTGAAGCAGCCAAGGCATGCATGCACTTGCACCCCTCATCTTTGAGCGCGTGCCTTGATTTGATTTACGTATACCTCTCTCCTAGTGTTCTAGCCATGGCGTCTCCGTTCTCCGTCCCTTCCTTGGTTAGCCGATCTGATTGTGTTGTGATGATCCTTTCATGATGCATTTCGGTTGAAGATGATGCGGAACGTGTGATATTTATATATCTTCGTTTTCAATTCTTTTCTGAACGCGTGCAGATAATGGAGGAGGAAGGGCGGTTCGAGGCGGAGGTGGCGGAGGTGGAGGCGTGGTGGAACACGGAGAGGTTCCGGCTCACCAGCCGCCCCTACACCGCCCGTGACGTCGTCCTCCTCCGAGGCACGCTCCGCCAGAGCTACGGCTCCGGCGACATGGCCAAGAAGCTCTGGCGCACGCTCAAGGTCCACCAGGCCAACGGCACTGCCTCCCGCACCTTCGGCGCGCTCGACCCCGTCCAGGTGATTCGTCGGCTTATCCGAGACGGAGGCGAGGCCGGTCCAAGTGTTCCGAGACGGAGTTTTGACACGTCTTTCGTGCGTGCAGGTGACCATGATGGCGAAGCATCTGGACACCATCTACGTCTCCGGGTGGCAGTGCTCGTCGACGCACACCTCGACGAACGAGCCCGGGCCCGACCTCGCCGACTACCCCTACGACACGGTGCCCAACAAGGTCGAGCACCTCTTCTTCGCGCAGATCTACCACGACCGGAAGCAGCGCGAGGCGCGCATGTCGATGCCCCGTGCGGAGCGCGCGCACGCGCCGTACGTCGACTTCCTCAAGCCCATCATCGCCGACGGAGACACCGGCTTTGGTGGTGTCACGGCCACCGTCAAGCTGTGCAAGCTCTTCGTCGAGCGCGGAGCCGCCGGGGTCCACCTCGAGGACCAGTCGTCGGTGACCAAGAAGTGCGGCCACATGGCGGGGAAGGTGCTCGTCGCCGTCTCGGAGCACGTCAACCGCCTCGTCGCCGCCCGGCTCCAGTTCGACGTCATGGGCGTCGAGACCGTCCTCGTCGCCCGCACCGACGCTGTCGCCGCAACTCTGATCCAGACCAACGTCGACGCGCGTGACCACCAGTTCATCCTTGGCGCGACGAACCCGCGCCTCAAGAACCGGAGCCTCGCGACCGTGCTCTCCGACGCCATGTCGGCGGGCAAGAACGGCAGGGAGCTCCAGGCCATCGAGGACGACTGGCTCGCCACGGCGCAGCTCAAGATCTTCTCCGACTGCGTCAAGGACGCCATCGCAAGCCTCAACACCACCGACCATGGCAAGCAACGCAAGCTCCAGGAATGGACCAGCGCCACTGGCTACGACAAGTTCGTGTCCCATGAGCAAGCACGCGACATAGCCGCGAGCCTCGGCGTCACGTCCGTGTTCTGGGACTGGGACTTGCCAAGAACCAGGGAAGGGTTCTACCGCTTCCAGGGCTCCGTCGCGGCGGCCGTCGTCCGCGGGCGCGCCTTCGCGCCGCATGCCGACGTGCTCTGGATGGAGACGTCGAGCCCCAACATCGCCGAGTGCACCGCCTTCGCGGAGGGCGTGAAGGCGGCGTGCCCCGAGACGATGCTGGCCTACAACCTCTCGCCGTCGTTCAACTGGGACGCGTCCGGCATGACGGACGCCGACATGGTGGCGTTCATCCCGCGCGTGGCCCAGCTCGGGTACGTCTGGCAGTTCATCACGCTCGCCGGGTTCCACGCCGACGCGCTCGTCACCGACACGTTCGCGCGAGATTTTGCTCGGCGCGGCATGTTGGCGTACGTGGAGAGGATCCAGAGGGAGGAGAGGAGCAATGGAGTGGAGACGTTGGAGCATCAGAGGTGGTCAGGCGCCAATTTCTATGACAGGGTGCTCAAGACCGTGCAAGGTGGCATCTCCTCGACCGCAGCCATGGGCAAAGGCAAGTTACTATCCTTTTCCTATGGTTGAGACATTTTCTTCAGTAAGAATAGTTTGAGTGGTCTGTTAATCTGATAGCCTATTTTATTTTGCAGAGTTAATTTGTTCATGTTATATATTCTTCTAGCTCTTCTAATTAAATGTGTGGTTGTGTGCGTGTAGGAGTTACTGAAGAACAGTTCAAGGACTCGTGGACTAGGCCTGTAAGTGAGACTAGCAGCCAGCATGTTCTTGCCAAGTCCAGGATGTGATTAGGATTGGGAAAGAATAATGATTCAGAGGAAAGCTCTAAATAACTGAAAATAATAAAAAGTGGCATCAGGTTATCAGCTACGGGAACTAGATACTTTACAAACTGGACTATAATTGGCATGCATAATTCAACCAATTACCTAGCTATATATGAATTGAGTTATGACTGAAAACTGGAATAATTAGTTGGGTTAACTGTATTGGCATACATGATTCAACCAATTACCTAGCTATATATGAAGTGAGTTATGACTCAAATTGGAACAGTCAG